>OX370994.1:8783196-9383196 GCA_947308005.1 Yponomeuta malinellus
ATTGATGAGCTGTTTGCACATTTATTTGCCTCGTTCCTTTCTGTGCAAGAAGCTCTATGTGAAAATGCTGCAGATGAAATAAGCCGCTCACATATTCTGGAGTCGTTTAATTGAACGTTGCCTGTAAGCAATGCTAAGTGGTTTTTATTTAGATGGTGCTCGTGCCATTAAATTTTAACGCTGCAGTTTGCTATGCCGGCTGCTGTGCAGCCTCCACCGTCTTTTGAAACTCTCGCTTGCTCCTGAATAGAGGTGGGTAATTCTTTTGTAAGAATTTCGTAATATCCACATCTCATTACACGTAACTTTGAAGAATTATGACTTGGCAAAGTCCTTTATTGGAAATACTTCCACGAGCCTGAAATATTGCTATGTCGTGAAGAGGTAAAATTTCTAATTAGAAATTCCTTACTGGAACTTTATTAAGTTTTTACTTACTGCAACGAACTTAATGAAAAGTGTCACTCTTTCAACTCAAATAGATATTAGCTACGTTCTATGAAGCTTCATCGTTATACAGCAGGGGTTTTAGGCTTCCGTAGTCAACAAGGAAACCTTATAGTTTCGCCATGTCCGTCCGTCTGTTTATCTATCTGTCTGTCCGTCTGTCTGTTTGCGGCTTAACACAGAGCCGATTAGTACTAGAGAGCTGAAGATATACATTATTAATTATGCCACAAAACGGTAGGATAAAATCTTTGAAAATTTTTTCGTATTACTCATGTTCGG
The DNA here is from genome assembly GCA_947308005.1 of Yponomeuta malinellus. NCBI lineage: Eukaryota > Metazoa > Arthropoda > Insecta > Lepidoptera > Yponomeutidae > Yponomeuta > Yponomeuta malinellus. The sequence goes on from OX370994.1 coordinate 8,783,926, forward strand.
AAATAGGTCTGAAGTTGCCTGAGGAGCGGGTTGAATGCAATGTCAGCCCTAGGGAGAATCGTTTTCAAGCTTTCTATAGAGCCACAATTAAAATTACATAAAGTTAAGTATTAAATAAAATTCACAATTTTTTTGTAATGAAAAGCACAGTATCTACCTCGGGTTAAGGACTTATTTAGTCCCTCGAACTATTGGTTCCGGTGAACCCCGTCTCAGGACTAAATAAGTTACTTTCACCCTTAGGGTTACAATGTACTGCTCTAGGGTACTTCATCTACACCTAATTTAGGGATACTAGTTTTTTTCTCGCCTACAACAGTGTGTAAAAATATTGTGAGTATACAAAAACCAATCGATTTAGGCATCTGTTTGCGAAATATCTAGCTTTAAAGGGCAAATTTTTGTTCGAGTAGGGGTCCGCCTCCCTCTCCCCGACCGGTAGTATAATGAAGTTAAAAGGAAAACTATCACGGCTAAGTAAGCTTTACAAATTAACAAGTAAGTAATAGGCAACCAACTTGTAAAAGGAAAACTTAAAATGGAAAATTACTTTTATGAAGTTGTTAGTTCTGTAAAGCAAGTAAAAACCCCATCTTCTACGGTACCCTACCTCCGTGTGGCTCGAAACGCACTTGGCCGGTTTTTTCTGAGTAACTCTTTCTATTTTATAATAAGCAACTGGTCAAACGATGTTGTGAACAATGCAATAGTAAAAAATATTTATTAAATACATGATTGTGATGATAGGCAAAAAAGTTTTTATTAGTTATTAAAGTTTATTTAATCCGTTCTATCGAATGGTGTAAGACACATTCCAAAACGTTAAGAAGTCTTAGAGATCCCAATAGAACAAAGCCACAAGTAAATTTTAACTACCAAGTACATTGTCATATCTACATATGTAACTTTATACTTTGTTTATATTATCCGAAATAATTTTAGGAAAATTAATAAGTTAACTTTATTACAAAATATTTTTGTAATAAAACCATGTTGTATTACAACAACCACAAAAATATTTGCGGTAATCTATATCTGGAAAATTCTTACAACATAAAAGTTCTACCCTTAAAAATTGCACTACATATATACACAATAGTGAAAGCAAATCTTTAAATTACTCTCCGTGAAGTAGAAATTCAGATAGAGCTTAGTTCTTCTCATAGGTTGGTATTTATACTGCCTCAATGTAATCAGTAGTCACTAGTCACAATAAGGTAAACTTGTTTGCGTTCTGCGCCATGTTTGTCTCGGCACTCCTTGTTTGAGTTCTCGTTCATTTTTATGAGCCACGGCTGAAGGTGGGCCACCTTGCCGTTGTGTTGTTTGCTAACATTCCTCTGTTGACATAGTTAGGACCATCCGTTACTAGTATCGACCAGAACATTATAAATCCTTTGTGAAATAAACTTCATCGAGACTATCAAATATGCCAATACCTAAATGTCTTGAAAATTTTAGAGTTAATAATGTAATTTAATATTAGAGTTACGCAAAAATGTGTTAAGCATTCTCTGTGCAAAAAGCCTGTTAATGCATTAAGGATAATTTGGAAGAAAAATATTTCTGGTATTTACATAATATTAACGGGAACGATTGTGTCCAGTGTAGTGTAACTTTAAGTTAAAAACTCTGTTAATTAACTTAAAACCTGTTTTGAAAATAATAAATGTGGAGTCTCTTTGTTAGCTTCTTCTCCACATAATCTATTAATTGTAAAACTAACAGCTTTGATGTTTATTAAGTAAACATTATGTTTTTATAGTAAATCTAATTTTTGAGTTTGAGTTTGAACTTCTTAAACTTTAGAAGATTTGGAAGATTATTTTGATAGTAAGTAGAAGCCTTTAGAAATGAGACGACGTCGAACATGTTTGTCCATATCTAACATATAACTATAGAATAGAGGATTATTTAATATAATATGTGCCTGTACGTAAATGTTTATTTATTATTATTATTTATCATAATCGGAATACCAAAAATTTTAAAAGCCATGTCAATCTTTCTTACAGTGAACAGCTTGACCTTATTTTTTGTTGTAAAATCCCCCTCAACATAACTAAGTAGTATGCACACATGTAAATGTTGATGTGCTGCAGATTGTACACATTGATATTTGATGAATTTTCGTGTATCCCGAGACCCCCCCCCCCGCCCTTATATTACGCGCAACAAATCCTGAGCGATTTCAATCGTCTAACTATCAAGTTAGTATGAAATTTTACAGTTAGGCGATTGGAATCGCTCAGGATTTAGTGCGCATAATTAGGTCCGAGATCACCTTACGAGGAGGATATCAGCTGTATTGTGTACCACTATTTTTCTCCCTTATATAGTGTATATCCTTAAGTAGATGAATACAAAAGGGATAGAAATGTGGTTTTGTCGACATATCTTTTTATGCTTACCAGTGAATTTCTTGCTCCACCTGTGGTTGACTGGTAGAAAATAGTTATAGCATTAAGTCCACCACATGAACATTGTATTTTTTACCTGTAATAATATAAGTAGTACTAATAATACAAAAGTAACTGAACAGTTTTTGAAGAAAAAAGTCTCTGTTCAACAAGACATCTTTCATTTCTGCACGTAAAAGTATTTTAACAGCTCAAAGGGGCGATACGTCTGTCGTTAACATTGCATTAGAGTAAAGTTACATCGTCTTTGAACGAGGGAGCAAACAATTACATTGCCCCTGCATGCATACTTTGGCACGGCACCAAACTACCAATACTTTACTGAAAACTGCTGCTCTATACGCTGTTCCAGGTATCTATTGTTTTATACTTCCTAACAAGGGGATAAAATTAAGAACTCATTATTTTGTCGAATCAAACCTTTCGTCTCCAGTCTAAGCACAGACGTCATAATAGCTTGTTGTTGTAATAGGAATTTCTTGACTATAAAGCCGCTTATCATCGTCGTAAAACAATTTCCCAGCTATTAGTCGCCAGGACGAAAGCGAATGAAACCTCGTTGTATCTAAAAACAAAGAGATGTTCAAGAAACGGAGGAAATAATTTACTTCTTTGTCCTCGCAATATCGAGGGAAGCGGCGCACTGCACGCTCCAAGGCACCGTCGATATTAATCGACACAAAGCTGATTATGCACTCGTTTCTAATGTACCTCCCGCTGTCTCAATTTCAGCAAACCGCTCAGTAGTGATTGTTTTTCGCTGACAACTTTCAAGCTTCGCTGTCAGACTGGTATATATTTGGGCTATGTTGCAATATAGTTATGTACATTTGTGAAGTTATAGTAACAATACCACTCGCTAACGGTGAAGGAAAACATCGTGAGGAAACCTGAGTGTGTGAGCTATTCATATACCTCAGCGCTCGAAATCGCCAATCCAAGGTGGGCACGCGTGGTGATTAAGCCCATACTCTCTCCCTGAGAGAAGGCGTATATAGGCTGCTTATGTTATGCAATATAGGGCCTGTTGTATGGAGAGCTGGAAATCTAATCTAATATATAAAAATCTCGTGTCACAGTGTTTGTTATCGAACTCCTCCGAAACGGCTTCTCCGATTTTTATGAATGTTTTTGTGTATATTTGGTAGATCTGAGATCAGGTCGTCGACTAATTAATATGACAAAACAACGTTTGCTGGGTTAGCTATAATTCTGTAACATTTTGACCACTGGGAATATTTTAATGATTTTTCTTGAATTTTTGTTTCACATCAAATAATATAGTGAATTAACAGTGCTGCCAGAATTATGCTGAAATACGAGTATATACATTCATTTTTGTCTTGTCTTACGTTCTTGAACATTTAGTAACTATATTAGTTTCACTAAGTGTTTTTTTACGATATAAATACAACTACAGGGTTATTTGTAAAATGCGCAATTTCTGCAACTTTGGTTCTATGAGTTTAATCAAAGATTTTTTTTTCGTAATATCTTATATAATTTAAGCGGTGATAGCCTAGTGGGTAGAACATTGGATTTGGAAGCGAGAGACCCAGGTTCGATTCCCAGTGCGGGCATGTACCTATGACTTTGTCTCCTAAGTTAAGGTTTGTGAAGTTATAGTAGCAATACCATTCGCTAATTGTGAAGGAAAACATCGTGAGGAAAGCCAAGTATCCAAGCTATTCACATACCTCAGTGCTTGAAATCGCCAATTCACGGTGGACACGCATGTTGATTAAGCCCTTACTCTCTCTCTGAGAGAAGGCCTCCTGGCCCTACAGGCTGCTTATGATTATGATATAATTTACGCACTCTATCAATCTCGCAGGGTTCAGTAAATCATTGCTCTACATAAAAGAATGTCCATTTTGCGTTAATATGGTTTTAAGTATTATCTATAAGTGCTACTTGACTCCAAAACAGAGAACCGTAAAAATATTGTTTCTTTTTACATGTAAAATTGAACAAATAAAAATCTAAAGAGCCTAGAACTTAAGTTCTTGTAAATGACAAACTCTAACCGACAAGTTTCAGGGATTGCGCATTTTAAAATTAACTCTACATATTCCATTTTAAATCCAACGCGTCGTACCTATAACGGAATTGGTAAAGTACTTCGGTTTGGGTTACCGCTTAATGTCGATTGACTTTATCTCACCGTTCGAGTAACACTATGCGGGCGTTTCTTTGCCTGCTTTAGTATCTACAATGTACGATTAAGATATTCGCTGAGTTTAGTTAAGAGACGCCAGTTTTTGTATGCTCTAGTTCAGTAGATACTCTTGCCGTACTCGTGTAGCCAATGCGATTGCAACATAAATGCCAATTGTCGAATTGTGATCCGTATGTCGGCATTTATTGCATCGCACGTCTGTAATTTGCATACGTTTGAATACTAAGTACCGACAACGTCATGGTTTGAAGCTACTGTAATTGAATAGTTCGATCCGCGTTAATTACTTACAGTTTATATTATTCATGTGAATAAAATTTGCTATTGTTTTAATGAACGAAGTTTTTAAATACTTGGTAGTTCTGGTCGATGGAATAAGTAAAGCATTATCGTACTAAACAGTACTATTTCCTTTTTTGCATTTATGCCTAGAGATTGCATGAGCATTCACAGATATAGGAAAGCAGTAACTTATTTATGAGAGGTCACCTAAGAGCACAGACCTGTACATGCGGACAAATTTGTGCGTGACTACTCACGGTTAGTAACTTACTCCGTGAAATAAAAACTCTTGTGTGTTCGAGTACGACTAAAATTGAAATGGCTACCATTACTTAGTATGCATTGGTGGGCGCGAGCGATCGACCCGCGGTGGCGGCGCGGGCGCTTCGGTCACGTCTCTCCAATTGTTTTCTGACGACGTGCATCATTTCTTCAAATCTGATTTTAGGATTCATTGCCTTTGTTCTGATGTGGTGGTATCTTAGCGGTAGACCCGCCACTTCACAAGTGTGAGGTCCTGGGTTTGAATTCTAGCATGTACCATGTGTGCAAGTGTTTATGTTGTTTTCTGAGTTACGTATATTTATGAATTTGTAGTAGTAGTACCACTCGCTAACGGTAAAGGGAAAACATCATGTGGAAATTCGTGTATCAGAGATGTACACAATACATATAAATCAGCGTTTAAAATCGCCAACCCGCGATGGGCACGCGTCGTTTAATATTGTAGGTGTAGGAAATACACATTTCAATTTAAGGTTCCGTTTGCCAAATATTAAGCTTTAAAGCGAAACATTTTCTCTGAGTGGGGCATCCCCCCTTCCGGCTAAACGTTTGATTGTAGAAACGTGAAAAAAATCAGGTTTACAAGTAATAGGCGACCAACTTATAAAACTTAATAAAATAAAATAACAAAAGGAAAACTTCGTAAAAATTCCATTGAAAATTACTTTGACGAAGTCGTTTGTTCTATAAAGTAGGTAAAAAACCCCTCTTTCTACGGAAACCTATATCGCGCGTGGCCCGACACACACTTGGCCGGTTTTTTTGTATTCTTATTTAAGTACATGTTATTGCGAATTAAGCATTGATAGATTTTTCGCGATATTTAACCAGTTGGTTCCATGTTCGTTACCGAGTGATGACAGTAAATTTGTCTGCCGCGAAGATTCACGAAGGTTTTTAGTATTCATAAGACTGTTTGAGAGATCGCGTGACATTTGCAATTTTTGTTACATTATGAATTTAGATGTAAGGAATTGCGGGGGAATGAATTCAGTTGAACGCACCGCGGTGACGCGCGTCGCGAGTCAGCCGCCCCGGTTATAACTGCCATCAATCACCGGGCATACTCCAACACGTATATTTAACCGATTTGTCAAAACTTTGCGCCCGCTATCTAAGAGATAGCGTGATACGATTGTGCGATATAATATCTGACCAATCAATCCCAATCCATTTTACAAATGCCCAAACATAGAGTGCACAAATGTAACTAGCTCGTAATTTTATTTAGTTTCAAGTATAGGCGCATTTACCCGACCTATCCATCACGCTAAGTGTCAATAAAGCTAATATTTATCGGACAGCACTGTAAAGTTAGGTGATATCGATCATTTGTAACACGATTGCCCCGGAGTTTTCGAAATGTATGTGTAAATAGCAGCTCTTACAATAAATGCTTCCTACTAACGCTTTTTAGCTTCAAGTAAGTTAAACTTTTCATTCAGTTTTAATACCTACTTTTAAACCCCGCCCGGGCGAGTGGTGCCAAACTTTGTTTTCACTGCTTATTTCGTCTGTTCTAATGGTTCTATTTAGCAGGCACATAGGAATGTTACTAGTATAGAGACAAATAGAGACACATAACTTAGTATCCGCTAGTGATGATAGAATATATTTTATGCAGTCTTATCAAAGCACATTATACCTGCTTCAGCCTTTAGATTCAGAGGTCTTGTTACCGATATACAAGTGTCGGATCAGTCCCAGGGCCCCGGCTGCGCGGCCGAGATAGGCGGGCGGGTGGGCGCGGGCCTTGCTTGCCAAACACACGCCACATGTGTGTGCGACCTTACACCGCCCGTCCTACGAACAAATTCCAGCGAACTGCTGACTGTGAACTATAGGCCGATATGGACCCACATAGTACTTGCAAAATATGTTGTTGACAGAACTACAGATGCGGGAGGATTGAATGATTGGGTTGGGATTATGGAAAAGAAGCCTTTTATTAAAAAAGCAGAGGTAGAGGAGATCAGATTTAATTTAATACAGCTCCTACCTGTCGTTCATGAAAATGTTTATGTAAGGAACACAAAGAAGTCGTGTTGATGGATTTTATGCAATTTTCAGTATCTATCACATCCAGCGCGGCACCGTCGCCGATCCCTGGGGATTAAGCTAGATCTTTTCGCAATACTTACAAGGTAAACAGCTCGAGAGCATGGCTCGGGGCGCGGCACGCCACGCGGCATAGCCGGAAAGACGATCGCGTACAAATGAGATTTAACTATCCTGACTATCCATCCATTCACACCGAGAGTCTTAACACTACAGGACTAATTAAATTTACTGCCATGTACCTACAATTTTACTGCCCGCTAGTTTTTAGCAGAAAAGGTAAGAGAGCATTTTCTATAGCCATGTCCTTCGTCTGCAATACCACGGAGCGACTCATTCACTGAACCGGCCGCCAGCGAGAAATGAGTTTTTTAATTCGTGAGCACCAAACTTGTCACTTAAGCTAGTGCGTTGCATTCGCTTTGCAGAGTATTATTTTAATAAGTAGCAGAAATTAGCTTTTGGAATATTTTCGTGAAGCTTTTGCAGTAGTAGTATCGACGTTAAAAACCTTGATAGGTAGTCACTGGGGAATTGGATACTCTCTGCCCAAAATAGTTCGGGCTAACCAAGATGGTTGGAAACGGCTTATATTTAAAATACAGTTCATTTTTATTTCATAAATCTGTCTGGTTGAGGCGGCGGGAATTACTGGAATAATCGTATAAAATTGACTGTATAACAGTTTTGTGTGCGGTTGCAGCATCTTAGCGCAAGGTCCCTGCAGGGTAATTAACGATGAGCACTGAACCAGTGTTCCTTCCCCCAGTCCTCAGCGGAACGAACGGTAGTAGGAAGCACAAAGATGTATGCGGTACACAGTGCAGTTTTATTTTCAAACCTACTATAGATTCTCGGGGGTTTAATTTCTTATTGAAATACGAGCCGATGCCAACGGCATTAATAAGCACAGGACAATGACAGGTACATTTTAAAAATTCAATTTCTGAACGTGGTTTGTCTTATATCTTAGCAAATAACAAAATAGAAGTGCGCGCGCTGAATGAAACACTACCATTTTTTGCTCGTTTCAATTAACTTCGAATGTAATATATTTTAGTGAGTAATTGCCCGGTGTAGCTGGTGCTTTCCAGTTGTTCTATCAAAATGCATTAAGAAGGAGCATTGGAAGTGTAAAATACAAAGAGACACAGAGGCAACGGGGTACATTAACTGCTAGAAACAAACGTGTGCGACTATATGCGAAGACCGTGTGCTGAATAAATTTTTGTTAATAGAAAACGTTTTCAATTTCACAGCTCAATCTTTCTATGCTCGGGGTGAATATGTAAAAGGGCATACGTTGGTGTCAACAAAAAGTAATGGTTTCGTGCTGGCATGCCGGTTGCTTGATCTACGAGTTGAAAATGAAATGTTCCAACATAGTTTAAACCGGTGCAAAATCAAATACCTATACTGTATAGGTACAATACACACCTCAAAATAAGGAGTGGTACGATTTTTTTATGGTGAATATATTCTAGCTGCATATCTTATATTCACCATCGAAATTGAAATATTAAAGTGGTTGATAAAATAATAAGTCACTTTTTTCTTCTCTTAGTATTTACTCAGGACAAAAATATCGTACCACCCTTTATTTTTAGGTGTATATGGGAACATTGTTACAGCCTGTATGCAATGCCTAGAAAAATTTGGATGGTGACTAAAAATAAGGATGCATGTCTCAATCTCAACATTTTCAATCAAGATTTAAGGTTTAGCTTTCACGCCCGCAGAGACTGTTGTCTCATTGCTATTTCAGTAGTAGCAGACAGAGACTCTATTACTTTCCAGTGTACGTCACATTGATCAACGTCGTCCACTGCCACTAGATTCCATGTCACTATAAAAGCTACAAAGCGATCTAGGTGTCTTGTATTAAATGCATTTGTAGTAAAATAGTAAATGTTTGTTTTGTATAATGTGTTACGAAAGTTTTAGTTTGAAAAAAGTATAAAAACGTGTAAAAAATATAAAAATGCTGCCTATGGCATATCTCAATGGAGAACTTAAACAAAATGTTTCAATCTCACTAGAGAGGCAATTTTTTTTGTCTTCACTCACTAGTACTTTTCTTAATATGATCTGTCAAAAAGTAATTCTAGTCACGTGGTACAGAAATACGCTGCACAAATCGGGCTCAATCTATGACATCACGAAGTGCTCGTAACGTCTCATAATGTATATCAATATTTCAGTTATGTGTTTAAATAATATTTTTTGGGGTCTACAAAATGAGCCTTATTAGAAATCAATGAAAAAAAGAAAAAAATCTAATAATTTTTTTATTATTAGAGTTGATTTTTTGCATTTATAGACCAGTAAAAATATTTTAATGATTTAATTTTTTCTGACCTTTTCTATGTCTTCTACGGTATAATAATATGTATTTTTCAAATAAAAGTTCTAGGCCAGGCATTCCTTAAGGCTACCCTGGATATCCTTGTTATTGGCAAGAAAAATCACCGTTGCGCGGGTGAGTGTCAAAATAATATGACTAGGTCGCAGTGAACGCGCGTCGGAAGGGCAGCGAGCGACTTTTGACAAATTATTTAAGAACGTGTGTTCGAGGACGTGCCCCATTATGCGCATGATGGATCGCCTCGATAGAGCGCGAACAAATGTATGGCGTTTTATTTAATCTATTCCTAAATACTATGAGTGGGTTTGTTATTGATCAATTGCTCAAAAACATATTTCTAAACGCGCTTTATTGGTACATGCAAGAACCAAACTAGTTTTTTTTACAAACACTTAGATCATCTTACTAACCGAACGATAATGTCTTGGAATACAAATGTACTAAAGACATTACCGTTTAAACATACAGTAATCGCACGTACTCGAAAAATGAAATGGTTTCATCGAAATGTTACCCTTAGTTATGGCATTTGACTAAGTTAATATAACAACGCACACAGCATATTTCATTTTATATGACGGATATCCATCATCTTTACATCGGACGCCGTTATGGCAGCCATGTAAAGGTTGTCGAGGATATAAGGTGAAATTAACAGCACTTTGTGACGCTTTGACGTGGAAAAATGTGTTGTTAAACAAACCGTGAAACAAACAATTCGACCTATTATTGATTGTCAATAAATGGTTCTTCTTGTTGTTAATTTTACAAATGTGTTTTTTGCTGTTATTGATTGCTTGGTATTTATAAGGCGTAGGTACATAGTAACCTCCTTTTCCTGTAAGCGTACTCACTGGGTTGACTATAGTTTTAATTTCTTATGAGTCAGTATTGTTTACAGGCAAACGTGGGCAGCGCCCGCCACCCGCGGCTCGAGAAAACTCACCACGGCCTCAGGGGAAATCAGCTGAACAATTACATCGGAAATGCTGCTTCCAATAACACCAATCCAACCCCTCCAGCCACCGCTGCGGCCGCGGTGACAACCTACCTGTCTGGCTGATCCGGACTACAATGCACTATCATTTCAGTAGCTATTAGTTGACCGGAGAATGAGAATGCGGAGTTGGCCACTCTGACCACTAGGTAATACGGTAAAGCTACTTATAGAGGTAGCATTAATCGCACAATAAGAGACATTATGAATTTAAGACGATGCTCAGTTCAGCGAGTGGGTTTGTTTGTGATAATGGTATGAATATTCAGAGGCATCGGCGCGTCCCTGAGGATGGAACCCTTCCGAGCACAAGCGGACGACGAGTTCTAAAACAATACGATATTATCGCAGCATTTAGACGGTCCTAATAAGATTTGCCTCAATATTAATGCGCATCATGGCCTCCATTATTCCAAGGCGTTCGTGGCCAGCCCGGCAGTACACACAAACAATACTAACAGAAGCTTGCGTACTATCTTCGCGAAGTACACGCCGCCACCGAATGAATATTTTATACGGCGCTTTACACAATTTTTTAAGCATCACCGCTCTATTTTGATAACAAAAGACCAACCATACTGTTACACAGAACAATCGTGTCTTCCAACCTTTAGCTCTATAAAAGAAGGGAATGATTAATTGTTTCCTCGACCTCTTCAAAACACCGTATTATTCTTATAAATACTTCCGTTATTTTCCACCTCGACGACAGTGAGAGGGGTGATTTTAGAATATAAATTAATAATGAATTACAGCTTAGAAACAAAAATATTTTTCTTGTTTCAGAAAGGAAAAATATTTTCGAGAAGGCAATGAAAATTTCAGGAAGCAATCGCTTTAGATCGTGGTATTAATTTTGCATGCAGCGCTAAAATGAAGTTGTGTAGCAATTAATCAGTTGTGAACTGTTGTTACGGACTGGTTTGCTTATTCAGTACAATCCGCGGGGAGGACGAGCGGCGACCGACCGGCGTGAATTCAATCTGCTTGAGCCTTGAGCACGCGCTTTGAGCGCACTTAACACGGGCACTAAAAGCGAATCGCCGTAAACAAGAATTAATGCCAAACCTGCATCGAACACTGCACTCTCCTTTATGGTGTCATGATAAAAGCATTCGGGTTTGTGTGCAGGGGCTAAATACCAATATCCTCGGTCGTAACGTAACGTTCGCTGTGGCAAGAAAAAATGAACTAGGAATTGCTTTAATACTCCACTGTTTTTGTGGATTATTAGAATGTAGAGGAATTTAGATTGAATGGGCATATAGGATAAAGTAAACAAAAATAATAATAATGTACGTAACAATATTTTTGATCCACGGACTCTACTTGTACATGAATTTTACTAACCGCAAGGTTTTTCTTCGTTTGCTCCTCGGCGTCCACGTGTGACGTGGCGGCGCCGCCATGTTTCACCTCTGATGTATCACCAGGGAGCGCTGGCCCTCGTTTTTTCCTAACAAGACAGCTGGGGGCGCCGGCCGGCTCGGCCTCCGAATGTTAAATACCGAGCCCTTGTTAACAAACTTTACTTTACCAGCTTGTGGGCTGTTTACGCGAGTGGTTGGGAACAATGCATTTCAATGTCTGTTTAGTCTTATTGGTAGGCATTAAATTAATAAATTCGCTAGTAAAAAGATAAATATTTCGACAAAAAATGAGCTAACGTATTGTTTGTGCAAATAAATGAAAAACGTCGCTTAGGATGAACCGATAAAATACCAAACAAAAAGTTGGCTCACAAAGTCTTAGCGCTAGCCCGCGTCAGTTTGTTAACAACACGGCTTATTTTTTGGGACGTCACGTCGCATAGGCATGCTATAGAATTCACCAAAAACGTGTATGCACTCACGGGCTTGGTTGAGATTGCGTGTAAACTGAAATTGAAGTGTGCGCCAGAAATAAATGCGGCAAAAGGCGTCAAAGGCTTTATTCATAGCTTTCGACACAGCTCTGATACCGTGCGTCGTAGCGACTCACGTGGGGCCCCCCGCTACCCACCGCACACCCTCAAGCCCCCATTGCACCGAAAAAAGGTTCACATTGCATGCACTTAAAACTGAATTCCAAACAAGCGTTCTACTTTGAGGCCACATTAATTAAAATTAATGCAATTTTAGCGATACAGCCAGTCTTTAAACTCGCTATTGACGTCCCTCAAAGAGCCTGAAAAAAAAAAACACTTTACAGATAAAACCGTAGAAATTCCGTCAGGGAGTTTACAACAATCATTAGCGTACGTATTCTATTGAATGCAATTTATTACTTAAGTTAAAGCATTGCGAATCGGCTCCGTCTGAATGAAAGCTTAAAGTTTCAGCGAGGCAGTTACACTCCCCTTCTGGCGATCAACGTAAATTATTCCCCAGAAGAAATCCCCACGGGTAAAGTGACGGGTAAGGGACCATGCTTTATTGCCCACACAGAGGGCACGGCCCTTAAAAATTGACCTCTGAATGTTAATTGAGGGATAATGTTATTCAATAGCAAGTGACCGCTGATTTAATTAAGCCGAATTTAAATTGACGTTAACCGAATGATGTACCCTCTGATTACATCCGACCATTGCCGACAAAACGCGTCAAAGAAGTCCGTGGGGCTTGTCAAATCATTAGCTAAAGTTAAAAAAACACTGTATTTAAAATAAATACTAGTAGTTTTTTAATATTAAACGAAGTATTAAGAGTTAATTCATTGTTTAACACTCGCGATATTTCAGGCTACTAAGGGAGCGTTTGTAAGGAAATCGGCTGGAATATTTTAATGAATGGTTTCCCGAAACGTTTATACACTGTTCTGAATGTTTTATGGGTGTAATTTTCCGCTACCGAAAGGCGTTATAAGTGATAATTAAAACCACCTTACTGCAGCCGTTGCTGCTGATGCTGGTGATATAACTTTTGTTATAGCTTATCACCCTCGGCTTGTGAAAGCCCTACAAATATTTTTATTTTTATTTACTACTTCAATTTTATTTAATTTTAGCGCGGATTGGTATAAAATAAGATTTTATGTTTTACGAGTTTTCCATGCACGACTGAGCGGGCATCCCCTCGCGCCTACGCCGTAGTTCGTAGCTCGTAGAACCGTCGTAGCACGCGCAGCGGCAGCTGCTTCCGTAGCGTGCGTTTCCTTCGGATGCGACGACGCGACATGTCTCGCCTCGAGCTACCCTGCCTTTTAGCTATGCATAATTTAAATAACGCTGAGAATTTTTTTAATATATTCTCACTTTAAAAAAGTTTTGGATTTCTACGCAAAACCCATAGCGTATAATCAGCATACAGCAAGATTCTCTCACGCTCCTACATTTCTTTACCTCGCAAATCCAATTTAATTAAAGCGAGGAGCTCGTGGTTAAAATCCGATTTAAGCCATTTTTATTACCGACGCTGGGCAAAGACTTGTGAGTTCGCAGTAAGATTTTGAGCGCTTTGTGCCGCCGCGCACCGCTTCGTACTTGCTGGTGCAAGTTTATTTTGAAAGCAAGCGGAAGGTCGTTGATCTTTAATCGACGGAATTCTAAATTACGCACTACGAATATACGTAAGTATAATGTAATCCAAATACCTTAAGCGGTATAATAGACGGTCTACAATAATGCAGCCTTTATACGTACGTCCTACTGTAGGACAAATGCCTTTTCTCAGAGACAGAGTATGGGCTTAATCACCACACGTAACCACCGCAGATTGGCAATATATGAACACCTCAGGCACTAAGGTTCCCTCACGATGTTTTCCTTCACATTCGCGCCTGTGCGAATACTACTACTAATTCACAAATGTACGGTAACTTAGAAAACAAACTTATCGGTATAGCGCCGGAGTTCAAACCAACGACCTGCAGAATGTGTGGCAAACGTTCTACCAATCACGTTACAATCGCTTCTATAATAGATTGCAAGATATATTCTTGTCTATAGGTATACACAATGACCACAATACATTTCGAAGTAGGGCAGTGTTGCAGTAGGGTGAATCCGCAGCACACCTCGCGTCGCCTGGGGAGCCGATGTTTACCCTCAATTGGGGCAGATCCGGCTAATCCCTATCGGTCCCGACCCTCGTTGATACTCTCCAGTATCTTGTAGCAAGTGCACTGTGGCACACATGGAAAATTGCCTTTTCTTGCGAAATAAAGTGTTTTTGTCATAAAAGGAATTTAAATTGTGAACACTGAGCAATTACTGATGTTTGCAACGGCGAAAGTTGCAAATATGTGTAACAAGTTGTGCCCGCGCATACCACTTACATTTTTGTGACAACTTAACAGTGGTAATAAGATGTGTCATTTGCCTAATAATGTTTTAAGTTGTAAATTGTATTCACAATTTTATGCACGGAACACAACACACAACTTCAAATAATTGCTTAATTGTGTAAGTTTTTTTTAACGAAAATTTATATTACAAGATAAAAAATATTCATAAAAAACCTTTAAAAATAAGTAAGCAATCTAAATGTGGCTTAAAGACTAAAGATTAAGGTTAAGATAAAAATAATCAAAACCACAGTGATTAATAAATGTCGATGAAAGATGCTCGTCAGGATCTCTGCTTACCCCTTCGGGAAGCAGGCGAGAGATTATGGTGTGGCAATCATTTGTATATTATTACTAACTTAAATACACTTTTTCAAGGAGACGGTATAAACATTTGGCAAAGCTTGGCAGTCTAAGCTGGTTGATTGCTACTGTTTGATCTTGGCAATTTATTTTGAAAAATTTTCATTTTTGCGGAAAGAATATAAAATTGTCCTTTACTGCCTTATGTACCCGAATTGATATTAACAATAAAAGATAATCGTCTGAGCTAACATACAGGCTTTACCTACGGCCCGAGACAAAACTATGCTTTAAATTTATATAAATAACAAAACCTGAATATATTCCGAGCGCGCTTTGAAAACAAAAACCGGAGAAGGTTGTTTTCATTACCAAGCAGATCGCATTGTCCGAACCCAGCGTTCAATTTTAAATGCAATCACATCGGCTCGCTGAAGTGCCGGTCGGGGCTGAGTTTCCTCGCGAGGCGCGGCCAGCACCCAGCAATGGTAATGACCCGAAAGTGTATGCATAATTTACCCGCAAAGAGCAAGCTCTGTAATGTAATTAGTTCCTAATCTCGCCGGAAAACGACCGACAACATTATTTTCCGCCAGTCTTAAATATTAAAATAATTTATTTTCCACACTCCTACCAGCCAGTGCGCGAATTAGCTCCGTTTCTACTTTTTAACCCAGTTAAAGGAAACTTTAATTTTAAGTGTACATATTTTGTCTTATGCCTGGTTTCTGCCTAGTAAAATACTGCTACAGTTGAGCTTCGAAGATCTGTCAGTACAAATGAAATATTGTCGGAATTCAACAACTCGCTTCGTAGATGTGCCCGTGAAACTTTGCAATGCTAATTTAATTCCAATGTAAGTGGGTCTGCTTGGAAGTTTTATCGCCTCCATTTCGAGTTATTATAGCAACACAAATTTCAAGATGTGCTTTTATTGTTTAACGGCCCATTGGGAGAATTATGTAGGGTAGGTGAATTTAGTTTGTCGTATTAGGAGTCCTGTATGGAAATGTCTTACTACTATAATAAATGCTATGAAAAGATGTTTGTTAGTCAACCGCGCCAGAACGGCTGAACGGATATGGCTGAAATTTGGTGCAGAGATAGATTATAGTCTGGAATAGCATGTAAACTTATTCTTACCCCGAAAATTGCGGGCAACAGTTAGTTTACTGTCATACACAGATCCAACTAAAAGAGAAAGAAGTCAAGAAATAATTGCCAACTAAGTTATTACTTAACCAGAATAGTTTATGGCTAACTATATAAAGTAAATACAGTAATTTCTCTCCCCTTCTCGTGCCAGCCATTCTTCCTTTACCTCGTGTTTTGCTTTTCAGAAACTAAACTCATCCCTCAAAAGCTCCAAACGAGTATTATGAGCCCATTTAAGCAGAGGCAGCCCACGCTAACAGCATAATGTGGGTAAAGTAAACGTGTGATCGCCGGCGAGCACTCACTGCGCTGCTGGAATGCGAATGAGTGCTGTATCGGGGCGCGGCAGTGTAACAAAAACATTACTAAAGACGTCTAACTCGATATCTGGGTTCTAGCAAAGCCATACAAAAATCTATGGAATGTAAGAGTCTTTTTAGGTTCGTTCGACGCATTATTTTATCCGAATTTATCTAGAGTAATTTTATGGCTTTATGCTGGCCATAAAGGCAAAAGCGGCTAAGTGCGTGTCGCGCCACGCACAGTGTGGGGTTCCGTAGAATGAGGGGGTTTTATCTGCTTTACAGAACTAACAACTTCGTCAACGTAATGTTCAACGTTGGTCGCCTATTACTCGTTAACTTGTAAAGCCCACTTAACCGTAGTAGTTTTTTTTAAGTTCATTATATGTGCTACTACCTTGATTTTTTCACGTTTCCACATTGAACCGTTTAGCCAGGAGAAGAGGGGGACGCCCTAGTCCGACAAAAATTGCGCTTTAAAGCTTAATATTTGGCAAACGGAACCCTACATCAAAAAATGGTCTTCCTACACCAACAATATTTTTAAACGACCAATCCAACGATACCCTACACTATGCTGTAGGCGAGAAAAAAATGCATCACTAATTTAGGTGTACGTAAAAAAAAAAAATCCCTAAAATCCCCCTAAAACTTGGCTGCTGAAAAATCAACAAGAAATCGAGTGAATGAATGGCGGCAACTTGACGAAATTGAAAATTCAACAGATTCATCTAGAATCTGTTGAATTTTCAATTTCGTCAAGTTGCCGCCATTAATTGGTTTTTTGGTTTGGTCTGCAGTGGTTTTTTTTATAAGTTTTATTACGAGTTCGCTAAATTATTAGTTAATTTTAGTGAGTAATTAAAAAAAAGCATAACCTATACCTCCTAACCTCCACCAATCCGGACTTGGCCCCCGTGGTGGAGTATGGCCTATACCTTCCTCAGGGAAGAGACCCGTGCCCCTCGGTGGGGACATAATGGGTTGATGATGATGATGATAACCTATAAAAGGTGACTTCTTTGTCATATCATAACCATATTTAATTACTATGTAACAATTAGGGATTTATCGCATCATTGACAAAAGAACTTGCCGGTCGCAAGACCGAGGAAAAACTAGTATCAACAACTAATATCAACGATTTAGGTCAAGTAAAAATTGTTCCAGGTCAATAATATTGGCTACTTAAAGATATTTGCGGTTGAGCACTGGTATACCTTCTGTAAAAGATTTCGCAGCGGCAATGCAACGCAACTGTCCTCTCTTTGCACTAGCGCTGAGTAAACAATCGACAACCGATCACTCACTACACCAACTCTTATAAACTGTTATTGAGAACAAGTCAATTATTGTTTTGTACATTAAAGTTAATTTATTTAGAGTGGAATTGATGGTTTACGTGTATATCCTAGAAGGTAGAGAATGGTTTTTCAAGTTATAAAAAGTGAATACTGCCTCTTAGAAGTAAGAATAAACTTTATTTTGGTTCTTCTTTTCAAGACAATTCATGTATAGTCTATATAGTAGAAATTTTAAAACATTTTATTTGTATGAAAATGATTGATGGTCAAACATATCTCAAACCAAAACGGATTACCGTTCGGTGAGGCACGGTATAAGTACTCGTATTATTACAACTATAGTTCTGATATAGCTCTGAAGCCTCGTTTAGGTCGTCATTCTCGTTCAGGAAGTAGCTGCACAAATGCATTCAACACATGTTTAGTGCAGTCAAAGCGAATAAATTCACAGAAGATGTTACGAGTATATTTCAGGGCCAAACCCAGCTCTGCAAATAAAAAAGTAATCTTCATCTATGGCTTAGCTTTGATGCAGCAGCTGTGCGAATGTGTTCAGTCATTACCACCAACTTTTTATGCATTATTCAAAAATTAAGAAGTATATGTACAGGATTAAAACTATTATTAGATATTCCTAATAATATTTTGATTATTACAGGATTATTTATAAAATGCGCAAATGCATTCTACAACAACTTTTATTCTATGAGTTTTTCTCAGATTTATATTTATTGAAATATCAGGATTTACGTAATTGTGTTTCATTTGCGCTTTATCAATATCGCAGCTTTCAGTGAATTATTCCCCAACGTAGAAGGATGTCCAAAGAGAAAGTAGAAGAATGTTCAAAGAGAAATCTGTCCACACAGAAAGTGTATCTTATTGGTATAATAAATGTCTTACTTCTTATTCTTAATTCTATGTAACATATATAAATAAATAAATCATAAGGAGTAGAACATAAGTTGTGGTAAATGATAAACTCTAACTGACAAGAAAGAAAAACAATATTTTCAGTAGAATTGTCATCCCACCAAAACATAAATGTGAAAAATGGCCAACTTCTCGGCTCAAAAAAATAGTTGGTAAGAACTTGCAAAGTTCCTTGTCTTTACGAATTTAGAAATATTATGTAAATAAGCCAAAAATATGTAAATTTTAATTTACAGCCCAAACTTGGCAAGTTTTGAGAAGTATTTGAATGTCTTTACGATATCGGAACAAGCCAAATCTTAGCTTCGATCGATCTAAATAAGCCCTGGGTCACCTCGAGTAAGCAGTGCAGGCATCCAGGCAGCGAGTGCATTAGCCACCGGACAATTGAATTAAGACAAAGATATCCGAGTTGGCGCGCCACCAATTAACTATCAGTGCCAGTATTCGGGCTCCGCGTAGATTTACATTCAACCCTGAAAATGACAATATTTAGTAGACGGGGCGAGAGCTCTATTGACCTTTTTCGAACTTTTGCACTCGAATTTGGCTCAGTGACTCTATTATCGTTCATCCATGACTTCTATAATACAACTCATGTATTTTATTTGCAAGAGTACTTTGTATAAGAAAAAATGAGTTCTAAAATTTGAAAATGACAAATTGGGAATCCTTATTTCATTTATTATATTATAAACAAAGTAATCATTCCTAAATAGCTCCTAGCCAGAGAAGTCTGAGACAGTTTCGTACAAGGTATAAAACCAACATGTCACTCTCCAAAGACATGGCTTAAGTACACCATTACGTTCGGCTTGGTGCATATAAAATTCACACGTTTGTTTTCATTCGGGCTCTGCGAGTGACAACTTTTTAGAAAGAACCTACACCTCAGTAGCAGGACAAAATATAAGAAGTTAGAATAGTCAGATTCGCTGTTCCTATGACAGCTCAGTACAGAAACATTTTTCACTCGACCTAAATCGCCTAGAGGTTCTATTTGATAGATTTACGTTAGCTGAATATAATAAAGGAAAAAAAAACCAGACAAGTGCGCGTCGGACTCGCCCACCGAGGACTCCGTACAAATTTGTATGTACTTACATATTATAAAATAGTTCAGGAATCGAGTCTCGCAGTTTTCTCCGAGCTTTTCCCGAACTACAAACACTATTTATTTATGATTTAATTACAATTGTATAATTTTCGGGTTTTTCAATATATAAGGGAAAGTACCCTATAAGTTTCGATCCCTTAAGGGTCAAAATATACGTTTTTTGCGGCATAAATAACTGTATCTTTTTTACGTTTCATTTTGTTACAACTTCAAGGGACTGTAGACCTGAGTATATGTTTTTAATTTAAATTCGATACCCGAGATAAAGGGTCTTGACTGACAGACGGACGGACGGACGGACGAATGGACGGACGGACGAACGGACAACAAAGTGATCCTATAAGGATTCCGGTTATTCCTTTTGATAAAATCCATTTAGTAACCGGTGCAAGTCTTTTAGTGAATAATTATATTATGTTTGAAAAGAAATCGTTAACAGTTAACTGTACTGTAGGTTAATTTAATTACGATACAATAACTTGCAATTCCGTAAAAGAAAGTTGGTGGTTTATAAAATTAGATTTTTGTCTTCAACTATCTTAAAGCCTTCTGATATTGTTCTTTGCGTTTTAGGATTTGTGATTTTTTTTTGCGTGCAGTAGCTCTCTGTCATGAAATGTATGTGACAAAGGTAGCTAAGTATATCAATAAGTATGGTCAGTAGCGGGTCACCTCTACATTTTTACTGCCAAGTAGCCAGCAACGTTACTAAGCTTAAAACACGTGTGTAAGAGTGGATGTACTCGACTGTTATCGTTTTCAATAAATTTTGTACCGTTTAGTGTAATGGAAGTAAATTTGACTGTATATTTTTGCTATAAAAAAACTTTCATGCATAAATAAAGGGTAGACAGAGAGCAAGATCTGCCACGATTGAGAGCAAGGTTTGCTACGATCATGACAAATAATAATTAGTTGCTGCATGCACACTCGCCGGTTAGGTAGCGGAACCTAATTTTTAGGGTTCCGTAGTCAACAAGGTACCCTTATAGTTTTGCCATGTCCGTCCGTCTGTCTATCTGTCTGTCTGTCTGTCTATCCGCGGCTTAGCACAGAGACGACAAGCAACAAAAATCTGTGGCATAGATATATGTACACATTAATTACGCCGACAAGACGTTAGGATAAAATAGGAAAACAGTTTCCTCCCACGCTTCCGGCTAAACGGTTGATTGTAGGAACGTGAAAAAATTGAAGACAGAAAGGGACAGACAGTCGTAAATATAATGAACTTAAAAGAAAAAATATCAGGACTAAGTAGGCTTAAAGCTCCGTACACAAAAATGCGATGCGATTGGGGTGACCATTCCTTCTTCTGTCCCGTATTTTGTAAACTAGGTCGTGACAAGAATCGTAAAAAGAAGTGTTCACTTCTGTTATTGCTAAGAAGATACAGGAAATAGAAACAAATAAAATTTTGAGTCCATCCATTTATTACTATTATGAACGCAGATGCGAATCAATTCGCAAGTTCTTGCGATGCATCGAGCTCACTCGCAGATTTTTACGATGCGTGCGACGTCGCATAGCACTTTTGTGTACTGGACCTTACAAGTTAACGAGTAATAGGCGACCAACTTATAAAAAAAAACCAACCAAGTGCAAGTCGGACTCGCGCACGAAGGGTTCCGTACCATTATCTATACAATATTAGGCAAAAATCGAATTTTAGAACAGCGGCGTCTATAGAAACCAACAAGAAGCGTTTAACATTGACATTTAACGACATGACATCGGCGCTGTGAAAGTTACATAGATGGCCGCTAGACGGCGAGCGCCGTCTTTAAACAACGTTTGGTCCCGTTTGGCACCCTTCGGGTACGGACCCTAAAACGTCGTACAAAATCCATTGCAAATTAAAAGTCATTTAACATAGGAATTAGTCTTTTTTTATTCAGTCATTTTAGTCAATTTTATGCACTTTACTGAACTAAAAAACCTCATTAAAGGATGAGGTTGTTAGTTCAGTAAAGCAGGTTAGTTTTTTTCTTTCTAATCTATAAACAATTCCTATTTGGTCGATTAATTTCATGCGGACATGGTGTCTCTTATCGGTCCTTCCACTCTTATTCACTGGATATGTTTCTTTCGTCACTCCTTTCTCATTTTTTGTCTCCTTATGTCCAAACCAACGCAAAATACCTTTCTCAATTCTGCGAAACATCCGTACCATTTTATTCGGTGACGTGAGGCAGTGGCATCGCGTGCACGTGATAAATCGTGTTTGTACCCGACGTCACTTTTTACTAACGAGACAAGGTGTTGGCTCCATGCTTGCATACTTACGCAGGTTCTTACGGAGTCAGATCATGCATATTTTTTTCAGGATAAGCTGCTTTTGCCCTTAGAGAAAGGTGCATAGAGCTTATGAAGTAAGTTGTTGGGAAACCTGTTCTATCTATTGTGTAGCATGGAGATGGGTGCAATCAGAATGAATAATGTACATGCTGATAAAGCAAAAGAGGTTTGTTAAGTTCGTGGCAAGTGACAAACGCTCCTACCTTCTGCCTCCGGGATATAGACTTGAGTGCGTACGTACGTATGACGAAATAAATAAATAAAATTAATGTAGACAGATGTAAAAAGATTTACGGTATAACATTAACAACGCAAGTAAACGAACAACTCAATATGACGACTTTTCTTATTACTATGGTCATTGGCCCTCAGCTCAGATTCGAAAAAAAACAACGGTATTCGTAACATGTCGGGAATGTTTTGCTGCGATTTGGGGAATAGAGTTTTTTCACCGTGGTTCAGTAGGCAGCGGCGTACAACTGCACCGATGACAATAAATATCAGACGCGTCGAGCCGTGAAATCGAATAGGCTCCGTCTGTGAGCGCTTTACAATCAGCGGCCGCCTGTCGCACGCCGCTCTCCGCGCGCCTCTGCCTACCGTACCATTACTGACGTACCAACGTTTATAGCCCAAAAAAACTACCCTCGTTGAAAGGGATTCCGATACGTACTAGAAATAAGTACTTAGAAAACAAGAGAGAAGGTATTAACATCAGGTGCGTTCTCTCACGAATGAATAATTAAAAAGCCATTACACATCTTTTGCTGGTACGCGTGTGCAAACGTTTCTCAATAATACATTTTAAACATTCGCACGGATTGTGAAGGAGTAATTTGCGGCGTCGCGACACGTCGCCCCGTACCCTCCGCGTCCCCTGACGCGTGTTCGATTAGAGTACAAGTAATTCCGGAAAGGAAATTGAAATCTTAAAGCAATGCCCAATGGAGTCGTGCCTTAATATACTTCTGCTTTCCCGTTCGCCTAAAGAATAAAATACGCAAATGGGTTGGAATAGCTGAGGTTTTCCATATTTTGTTGTTTCGTTTTCCATTCCTCCAACAATTGACAGTCATACTCTGTCCTTAACAATATTGCAAAAGCGTGGCAGTTGGTAACAGTGACAAGGTAGAGCGATGTTTTCAAAATTTGCTCGCGCATTTCATCAACAATAATCGTGTCTCTCGGACGTGTGTGCCGTGACGTCATCTCTCGGCATTAGCGCTGAAAGCGCGGGGCGCTCAGTGATATTTAACAGTGGCAATGCTTTCATAGAGGCGCGCGGTTCGGCGGCGCGTAATGAACATAAGCCCCAGGCCCAGCAGTTTAATTTTCCTCTTCCACCCAGCACTCTCCCGGCCGAGGGACGTTCGGTTTTTAAGGACCTAACAACTAACACGAAGCGTTAAGCCTTTGTGCTGCGTTCGCAATTAAAACTTCATCCGTTTTTAGGGTTCCGTACTTCAGGATCACTTTGTTGTTTGCCCGTCCGTCTGTTTGTCGATACTCTTTTAAGGCTTGGTTCTCCGGCATTACCGCTAAATCAGGTGTTTTAAAATAAATTTTACTATCTAATGGTTTGTATTTAAAATCAGAAAAAAAAAATCTTTTCTTTTTCCTATCTAGTGGTCTGTCAGGATCGTGCAAGTGGCAGTCTCTGGTCTCTGCCTACCCCTCTAGGATACCGGTGAGTTTATGTGTGTATGTATCTAGGGCCGTCGGTCATTATCATTATTACTATTTTGGTTTATTTATTCACACGTTGTAAAAACAAAATCAAAATATTTAATAGTACCAAACTGTGAATACAGATTGTATAATGCTCTCTTAATTTGTGTTTAAAGATTTATGCTAACTTAATATACTTCCGTTCGAACAAGACTATACCTTATTTAGGTAGTGTTTCTTTAATACATTTTTAAACATTTCTTTTGTCTTAGCTTGTCTCAATAGGTCTTCAGGCAAATCGTTATACAAAAGTGGGGTGAGATAGGTTAAGGTGCGCTCACCATAGTGATTGCACATTAATGTTACCTGTAACTTTTTTTGCAATTCTCCACGATTAGGGTAGCCATAAACACGTTCTATTTTATTTTCTTTTACTTCATATTGTTCAAGCACAGTGAGAAATTTGGCTTTTAGTTCTACAGGTAATATTTTGCACAATTGAAATATTTTATTATACTCTTTATTTAGTTTTTCTTTCTTATTCGAAATGATTATTAATTTTAAGATTCTGTTTTGTAATGTTTTTATCTTATTGATATGTGTTTGGCATGCATGTTCATAACTACCCAGCCCGTAGGAGATCACCGCAACAGCTAGTGCATAGCACACCATGTACAGTGTGGGTCTACTCAAAATCGTATTATCTTTCCCAAAGTTGATCTCAGTTTTGAACATACACTTTCTATATGTGGTGCCGATTTTTAAGGTTCCGTACCCAAGGGATAAGGGACCCTATTTCTAAGACTCCGCTGTCCATCCGTTCGTCCGTCTGTCTGTCACCAGGCTGTATCTCATGAACCGTAATAATCAGACAGTTGAAATTTTTACAGATGATGTATTTCTGTTGCTGCTATAACAAAAAATACTAAAACAGAATAAAATAAATATTTAAGGGGGATCCTATACAACAAAAGTGACGTTTTTGCTGTTTTTTGCTCGATATTAATAACGGCAACAGGTAAACGCTTGAAATATTCAAATGTTATATAGATAATGGTACGGAACACCTAGTGCACGAGTCCGACTCGCACTTGGCCAATTTTTTAAACTTTATAACATTAAAAAAACGCAAAAATGAGTCTAAATTATAACTAAATATGGTTTTATTTGAGCTGTACTGAGTTTTGGATAATCTTCTTCTCTTATAAAAATCAATTGCTGTTCGTTAGTTTCGCTAAAACTCAAGAACGGCTGGGCCGATTTGACTAATTTTTCTTTTTTACATTTGCGGAAGTACAGGGAAGGTTTAAACTGTAAGAAGAAAAAAACGATTGTTGTAGGTGATACGAAGTTCACGGGGTCATCTTATAGACAAAAATTAAAAATAAAATCCGACTTCAGTATAGTTTGGAGCCGGATGTTAAAAGACCAGCACATGCATTTTGGACACCGACTCCAAAATACAATCTTACATCGACTTTAAAGGTCATATTGGTTTAAATTATTTCTCTGTTGTTAGTGCTGTAGTGTTTTGAAGTAGGTTTTTATTTTTATTTAAAAATATATATTTTTTGTGAATACGACTCCCTCAAATCACAGTAAAATAAACACCAGTAGGCAATGTTGGCCGTTATTCGATACTGCCATATTTAAATACTGTCGTCTCATTTACCAGGTCTTTCGAGAGTTGTAGGTACTTATTTATACACCAACTTTATCCACCAAACATATTATGTGCTTGTTTAGTATGAAGTCTAATAAGTTGATACGAAATAATATGTCTAGTTTCTACTCACAATGTAACAGAAAGACGAAGTTTGTAGTACATTCTCGTGGAAAAAAAGCAGGAAATTTAGAAAAAGTTAACTCTGGTCTTGATATTGTCTAGTTTAGACATCCGTACACCGAGCAATATAGTTGAAGTGATTTCGAAATTTTCGTCTAGCTGGCCGAACCGACGCGTCGCCCGTCTGCACTTAATCGCGGTGAACACCGGACTGCGGTGTGCCTGAAGCTCACCGAGATCTCGCGTTTCGTAGTTATGTATATTGTATAAGCGCGTTTCGGTCGTTAGTAGGAAGATTGGTAACTGATCCTTATTTAAACTGTGTCCAAATTGTGTTTTCCGAAAGCAAATGCACGAATAATTTTCCAAATCGGTCTACGCGTCTTACATACATACAGAAAAAAACCTTCCCTTACGAAGTCAGAACCTCCTTTTTTTGAAGTCGTTTAAAAATATACCAAAATTACTATCACTGAATGTGTTAGTGACGTCGGTCGTCAAAATTCTGTTAAGTGGATTTGTATTTCTGTAATTTACAAACACAGTACAATTAGTCCCATACAAATCCGTGCGCCGGAGAACCCGGCCATATACTAAACTCCGCGGTTTCTCGTAGTAAAAAAAAATTCACGCTTCCAAATCAACGTAATTAAAATTATATGATTGACTTAAGGCACATTCTTAATACTTGCAAACTTACTACCAAATCCTATCGGGCACTTGCCGTTGACCTAGAATCATAAAATTTGGCATTCTTGCTTACTGCAAGATCTTGCAGTAAAAGTAAACCAAACAAGCTGATTCCAGCAACCCTGGGAAACAATCACTTGATGCTGATTGGTCAATTCTACTACGACGGTGATTGGCCAATCCTATCACTACAACTTCATTTGTCATCGATACACTAAGAAATGGAATGTAAAAGCAAAGTTTTTATTTCACTAATAACCCGAATTTTTAAAATTTTTCCATTCGGGTTACTAGCGAATTTCATTT
Organism: Yponomeuta malinellus; assembly: GCA_947308005.1. Classification (NCBI taxonomy): domain Eukaryota; kingdom Metazoa; phylum Arthropoda; class Insecta; order Lepidoptera; family Yponomeutidae; genus Yponomeuta; species Yponomeuta malinellus. Next base: position 8,810,637 of record OX370994.1, read on the forward strand.
TCTATTTAAGATTTGATATTCTTCTTTCTAGCGTATTAGAAATTAATAAACATCTCGCAATTTCCTACCAAGTCATATCTCGTAGTCTCGGGGTGGCATTCCCGCACACGCCGCGGGTGTCCCGCGCGCGCTCATTACTGGCGCGACAATACCTCGCGCCCCTCATTTGCAGCCCCCGTCACTTCGACGACTAAACAATAGCGGCGCGCAATAAGCCCCGCGTTAAAATAACTCAGACGTACTACTGCAATGACTGTTTTAAGGTAACTGGTGTAATTGTTGAGAAAACTTTTGAGCACATGCTAGTCATACCGTTACAAACATTTCCACTGATTCAGCAAGAGTAGATTATAAAATTTACTAGCAGCGAAAAATCAGGCGACAAACCATAAATTTCACTTGCTTACAAGTCGGGCTGACTGTACGAAAAATCAGCGGTAAAGTTTCCCACCAGTTTTAAACTCGGTTATTGAGTAACAAGAGGACGTGGCTCATGAATGAATCATCGTCGGGGGCAGCAGACTGTGCGCGATTAGCGCGAATCATTCCGAAAGGGAAATTGAAATCCGAACGCGATGCCCCAAGGACTTGCTCTTTCTGTTACTCGTGGTCTGCCGCCGCCGTGACACGAATAATAAACTGGCCAAGACACAGCGGGAGGAGGCTGCGAGAGGCAAACCAAACTTACGGACCTGCCTCAAATAAGCAAGATGAATTAAGAAATTTCCCCAAGATTTGTTATAACTGAGTCGTAGTTTTGAACGCAATGGAACGTTGCAAATAAGTACTACGCCGTAGCTTAACAAGCCAGCGCTTTCGCTTCGGCACTCTGTAGCACCGGCTCTGGTCAGTACGCGACGTACAGTAAAAACAAAAGGGTAAGGGTTAGTATTTTATAATGACTCGCGATTAGACGTGTTAATTGTACGGCTACTATAAACGCAATATATATAGAACGCAAACTCTAATTGGGGTGATTCAGGAATTGGGTGATTCAGCGCCAAAAACTGACCCCATGTTCAATTGTGCCAGGGTGGCAAAGCTTACCAAAGGTCTTATACAAAAAAGTACTGTTTGTAATTTTGTTTTCAAGAAAATAGATAATTTAAGAGCCTGGGCCAAATATTTCGATTTGAGCTGCTATAATATTTTTTTCAGGAAAAAAAAGGAACTTAGTTTACTAAACTAAGTTTATGTCATCAAAACAAACAAAACTAAAACGGGAAGAGCGTGTCATCTTAGCGCTTTTTATTTTCATTCACGTGTGAAACGAACGGTAGAAGGTTGTACGAAAGTCATACACTTTCACAAAAATAACAAAAATCTGTGAATATTAATAAATTTATGACTGTAGCATTATATTTACTGACCTCATATCGTTCAATTCTCATATGGTCTAATTCCCAAATTGCTTAACCTTCGAATAATGTAGTACTAACTTGTAGGAGTTTAGATTTTGCTTCAATAAGAAAATCAATTAAATGAAAAATATATCTAACTCCCGTTTTTTAAGGTTCTAGTAAAAGTTCTAGTAAATTTTCTAAAAAAACAAGTTTTTTTAATAGCTTTGTTACACAAAATTTTGTATTTGTTACACAAAACTTTGTATTTGTATGGCATCCGTGTGCAATTGGAAGCATTTTTTTTAAATTTCCTTATTTGTCCCCCAAAAATGACCCTTATTTGCAAAAACAAATATTTATTTACTTTGCACACGTGTATTTGGGTCATAGGATTACACCATCTTACCAAATTTCACCTGATTTGATCCACTAGGTTCGGAGCAAATTGGCTGTGACAGACGGACGGACAGACAGACGCACGAGTGATCCTATAAGGGTTCCGTTTTTTTGTACGCTGTGTGGAAGCTTAAAAATCAAATCAAAAATAGTATTTTTAGTTAAAAACTATCTTATATTCTTTGTTGCACTAATCCATGCTAAGGACAATTTTAGAAACCTATATTGAGGCTAAAAATTTCGAACCTCGCTACCTGTACGTAATACAGAGAAGTTTGTAAAGAGGTTCGAAATTTCGCCGATGCCTGCCCATTAGCTCAGCTGGGAGAGCGCTGGCATGGTTAGCCAGAGGTCGCGGGTTCAAGTCCCGGCATGCGTGGCATTTTTAGCCTCTAAATAGGTTTTTAAAATATACCTACTGGCTCTAATCTTGCTCGAAGGCAAGGCCTAATTGTTTTTATGCTCTAATCGTGGCGAGTAGCAAACCGTAATCTTTTCAAAGGATACAAGCGTTAGTTTATGTGATGTCTGTATTTGCTCTAAAGGATGGTGACGTCAACACAATGATTTCAAAATTATACTAGGTGTAGAAGAGATTCCCGAAATATTATTTATTTTAAAGTGTTCTTCTATGCTCTGACGCTACTTTCGTTCCTATAACTTAGAAAACAGTCACCTGCCTCCTTTAACTATATATACCACATAATCAAATAAACTTATGAATTACTATTTGGTTGTTTGAGGAGGAGTTCCATGCGATGTCCTATAAATTAATAAGCGGCCATCTTCGGGGCCACAAATGATCAGGGCATCTTCTTGTATGTTCAAGAGAGTATCAGAGCTTACTGTTGGTGTCACGATCATTAACCGAGTAAAGGATGAAGGAACCGTGCACAAACTCTGATTTAAAAGACTTTTCCTTGAGTGCACAAAACATTCCAGAGACAAAACTAATGTTAGGAAACTGAACGTATAATTTGTAGTCGGTGCCCAGTTTTAGGACCAGCACATATATTTTGGGCACCGGCTCCAAATTATACTTCTACAATACCTACATGTATAAATACTTCTAATTATTTAAATGCACTGTGGACCTGTTTCATAGAACTACAATTCATGGTTTACTATGACAATATTTATTCAAAGTTGGAAGGAAATTCAATGTTACTGAACTTGACTGTATAGAAAACGTCAATGCCAATTATATAAAAAATGTCAGCAGTGTTTCAATTGTCAAAAATTGCATTTAAAAAAAGTCAATCAATTAGACTTAATAAGAAGTAAAAACAATGTCAAAAATATAAAAATAACAAAATAAGAATAAAGGAAACAAAAAAAAAACACACACACACACACAAGTACAGTCAATTAAATAAACCGCCCCGAGACATGTCCGACCCAAAGGTACCCATGACACTGGCAGCGTTACCGCGCTGCACAGCAAGGGATATCCTTTGCATCAAAAATGCCCCTGAGCGGTAGTCAAAGCCACGGTTCCTGAGACGATGCCCTAAAATTAAATTATTTCTAACTTTTTAGTGCTGTAGTGTTTTGAAGTCGGTTTTTATTTTTTATTTAAAAATATTTTATCTTTAAAATTAACCAAGTCAATCTTCAAGATTGTAGTGCTATCATAAAACCGATCAGTTGAGGGTCGTATTCGTGCACCGAGGGTTTTGTATAAAGTTATAGGTAATTTAGGTAAGTTATAGGTCAGTAATTCGTCCATCACGGGAATCACGTCTCGAAGAATTCACAACGATTTTAGTATTTTTCTTTCTAGTTGTGCTATAAGACTTTGTTGTTTGCAACGTGACTCTAGGTTACCAGGAAGTGGCCTATAAGTTTTCATTCCCTTGCAAGTATCAAAATACGCGGCATAAACGGTCGTTGACATCGACGTTTAATTTTTTTACAGCTCTAAGGTTTGCACACCACTTGTCCCACTCAGGGCATAGGCCTTCTCTCAGGGAGAGAGTATGGGCTTAATTACCACGCGTGCCCACCGCGGATTGGCGATTTCAAGCGCTGAGGCATGTTTGTACACCCTCGCTTATTTGCTACTAATTTCAGCTTTATACCTCCGCGCGTTTCTGAGAAAAAGAGTATTGACGCACAGACTGACGGAATACGAAGTTATCCTATATGGTCCCGATTTTTTTCCTTTTGGGATAAGAAATCTAAAAATTGAGAATTCAAAACTTTTTGTCATTACAAGATAAGAATAAGAATAACTTTATTGTACAGCCACATACAAAAGTGTTCAAATAAACATAAAGTAAGAGTAAATAGAAGGCTGACAAAGAACTAAGTTAGTTAGTCTTCTGACTCCCAAGCTAGAAAATTCTGTATTATGGGAGCCAGTGATACTCTGAACAACAGTGGACGGCCTTTAAGCGCAATACATATCTATGAACAGTAAAATGCAGTGACATTATATCTCAATATTAAAATACAGGAAAAAGTTGTGTGTGTGTGTGTGTGTGTGTGTGTGTGTGTGTGTGTGTGTGTGTGTGTGTGTGTGTGTGTGTGTGCGCGTGCGTGCGTGCGTGCGTGCGTGAGTGCGGGTGCGTGCGTGCGTGAGTGCGGGTGCGTGCGTGCGTGCGGGTGCGTACGTACGTGTGTGCGTGCGAACGTGCGTGGGTGCGTGCGTGCGTGCGTGCGTGCGTGCGTGTGTGCGTGCGTGAATATGTTTTACCTCAGAACACAAAAAGAAGGAGAAGTGCCATATGGGCGTGGCACTGTCGACCAACGTTAGCCCGGTTGGGCTAACCTCGGCGAAACTTTTAAATATGGCCGTCAATCGCCTCGCGCCCGCTATCGCCGTAACATATGTGAAAAATGCCTGATTACCTACAGAAATCGCAGTGATACATGCTATTCAAATAACAGTGCAGTGTGTTTTCACCGGTAAGCCTATTTTACTCCCTATGTCCATCTTTAAACTACGAAAAATCATAATTATAATAATTTTCCTGTGCAATATGCATTCCAGTACTAAGAACATAAATGAGACGTATTTATATCGTCGGGTTTACTCCACTGCTGTTTTTATGTAGAATTTTCGTGGAGGTTTTCTAACACGAAAAAGCAAGCCCGCAATGGACCGTCTCGCGAAACTGACTATTGTTCTATGCGATGAATTGCGATGTTTCGTGGTACGGCCGCATGTATTTGCCGTGAACTGTCAAAGTCACCAGTAGGTGTCAGCGGGAGTCATAGTGATGGGGCAGTTGCTTTCTTTCCAGACTGATTAAGTATCGATACTTCGTCGCATTTACACTCGTTCGTCCAGACTTCCAAAATTACTAGAACCAATTATATTGTACGACTAGGTAGCTATTGTCCGCGACTCCGTCCGCGTGGACTTCAGTTGCTAAGGAAGCTTCTACTTTAGTGGCAGATTTTGTCGTAATATAAACAGGCTTAGTTTTCACCACGTATTTCAAAAAGTTTTTAAAAAAGATTTAATTTCAGGTTTCCCAAAGACCCTAATAGGAAGGATAAATGGATTGAAACTACAGGGAGATTGCTTAACTGGCTTCCTCTCAAATCAAATACCGGTTGCTCCATCCATTTTACGGAGAAATATTTCCAGATGCTAAAGAGTGGAAAAAATATTAACGTGGGCAGGTCCTGCTTTGAAAATACCAGTAATAAGGAGTTCCATAAATGTTGAGGTACCAATATACCTAAAATCACGGCATAATTATATTTTACATGGTGTGGAATATTCGATTGTTACTTTATTCTGATTCTTTATTTCAGGTGACAATGGACGCAACGATGCATAACTCTGCAAAAGAAAGTGTTTCTAAAGAAACAAGTCAGGTGATGTGGTTATGGTACTAAATAATATTATTATAATTCGATTAATTTAAAATAAAGTAAATGAAGTGTTTTCAATAATTTAATAATTTATTTACTATTTTAGATCCGTATTAGAAAGTTTCGGATGCATGCGTTCCTGAAGAAATAACAGGTAACCAGGTAATGTTTTTAAAAATTTCATAATTTATTTACTATTTTAGATCCCTTTGGAAGTAACGGATATTTTTTTGTCGAAAAATGCTGCGAATGTCAAAGACCCCTGTAAATAATTCTCAGACATAGAGGAATGTCCATTCGATTGAACACATAATTTATCGGTCATATAGCGCCGCCACAGACTAGAAAATCGAAAAATCATATGAACAAAGTTGAAAATATAACATGGAGTTTTCAAAAGTCGTAAACCAAAGTTGTTGTAAATGACTTACTTTAATTGACGTGTTTCAGGTATTGTGTTAACTTAAAAATGGCCCTGTATAAATATAAAAATATTAGATTTTTTACAAATGCATACTTTTTGTATTTTAGATACAGCAACGAGTTGCCGAAGGCCCAGAAACTGGTAGATTTATGTCGATTGAAGAAAAACCTCGAAAAAAGAAATCACGCAAAACATTGAACAATGTCAACAAGTGACAAGTTCTAAATAAATATTTACCTTTTAAGGGAACAGTAAAATATTCTTTGCAGGATCTCAGTCGGATGATGATGTTATCTTTTTAATGTAAATGTGTTTTGAAAGTTTCTTTAAGTTTATGTTTCACAAGTTTCTTTTGGCCAGTTTCTGAATTCAGAATTTCGCTAAGTAAATGGTTAACTGTAGTGCTGTCTCTTCGAATTTTTCGCAAAAGAGCGTGACAGAACGTTACTTATGTTTTTACTTAGTGAAATTCTCAGTTCAGAAACCGGCCCTTTGAGTTCTTACTACCTAATGTATTTTTCACAAGTTAATAAAAATATTATTTATGTGATATTATTGAGAATGTTTTTATGTACCCATCACAGTTGTCACCCACCAAGGCAATGAAAATTTTAATCCAAACTCAGAAACATCTACAGTCACTGCTCATTAATTCACGAGTTAAAATAAGTAGTTATAGATTTTTTAAGGTGTGCGCTATACAAAAACGCGCATAAGGTGAAGGCAAGGCGCAGGCATCTTGCCGCTTCAAACAAAAATTACGCAGGCGATATGTTTTGAATTATATTCAAGCGGCGCGGCACAGCCGACGTCGTTTCGTCGCCTATGTAGGTTTTGCATACCTACATTTTGTAGGTAAATCAGCAAATGTTCTCTAAACTTTGTCATTTAGAATATTTGTATGATTAGAATTTACGATGAAACGGAATTCACGAATTATACGATAGGTAGGTATGAACAAAACTGACATATTTAGGAATTAACACATTGGTAGGCAAAGCCTGTAAAAATAAAAGCTTAGGCAGCCTTTTGCAAAGGATTACTACAACGAAATAAAGTAGTTACAGACTACGCGACGTAGAGAAATAATTAGTTACTATTTAGGTATAGATGGCAAGAAAAAAATCGACATAATGTACAAAAAAGTTTTTGTACGATGTACGATTTTTTTTAAGTATAATCGATAATGTACTTTTTTTCCCCCATCACTAATGTTGTGCTGCTCTTCTCATTGGCTGTATCATTTGTGTAAACAGCGAATAGTGAGCCGGTTGTTTATGTTGTAATCAAATAGAGATTATGAGGACAATGTAGCTGTGTGAGTAAGTGGCGACATCGGTTTTCTAGCAAACGGGCCATTATAACACTTCTCCTTCTTTTTGTGTTCTGAGTGTTTTACTGTGTGAGTTTACCTGTGCAGCAGCATCTCAGTTTGGTCGTAATCCAGGTTTAGTAGCAACTCTTTTAACTTTTCTATCAGCTCAAACTTTGAAAGGGACTGAATATTAGCAACATTCAACATTTTGTCAACAATATCATATAAGTGAGAGCTTAAATGTACGTACTGTCTCGTGGCAAAGGTCGTGCGGATATGATTGGGTCTACAAAGTGCATTCCTTCTTCGTCGTAAAGGGAGGAAAGTGGTTTAGTTTGCGATACTGGACGTGATCTGAAGTGGTCTTCAGGTTTTGCGTTACCTATTTAATAATACATTCCAGCATGTCGGTTTATAGGTAAGATCATTACTCGGGCAAATGAAGACATTACCTGGTATGTTACCTTCTGTCTTTCAATCCTTGTTAACAGCAAGTCGGGCGGGTAGAGTTTCTCCCTGATTCACCTACTCTGACGAACGTAGTCTTATTTGTCTTATGTTTCAGGAACTTGACCCGTCTTACCGAGTGCGAGTATAGCGGCCGTTTGTAGCCACGGCGAGCTCGGGGGATCGGGCGGCTGCGGTTACGGGCTGTTCAGTAATCCACCTCTAATTAGTAGTTGGTTGGACGTCGGCTAATGTAACCTCGGGTAACGCGCCCCGCATACAAGCGGCTTTTATCACAATGTTACCCCAGCAACTTACGCGCTCTATACACGCCTGGAATTATCTTAAATAGAAGTAACTACTTAACAGCGAACCTCTATTAATTCGGCCTTAAAAGTTAATATGTTATACGAATTTAAAATTTGCATAATTGCTGGATAAACTTCGTAACTATATTCATTAATAGTGGGATCTCGGTGGTGTGCAAAAATGATTTGTATCGGACAGCAAATATTAATTAGGTCAACCCAATCAATGAAACATCCATAATACGCAATTAGGGACTTATTATTACTGTCATCATGTCCTCTGATAAAATGGATTGCGTAGGTACTTTGAATAGTGTCTGACGTAGTGCACCGAGTTGAATCGGCTGTAATATTTAACAAGCAATCTCAAGAGTATATTAGCCAGGTGACCGGCTCGCCGCTAATCCAATCCTAATTGGTGGCCAGAAGACTATTGGACTCGAAACAGCAAAGCCAATGCAATTACCAAGACAAAGGATTTACTATTCTCACACACATAGAACATCTCCGTGCAGAGATGCATCCAGGATTTGGTATTATGAAATTCACGGTGAAAGAACTAAGATAAAAATTAAACTTCGCTAGATTCTAACTATTACATTCGAGTAATGAGCATGCACAAAGTGACTTTTGACATTGGAAATGTGTTTTCGTTCGCTCCAGTGTAGGCCCCAATTTACGAAAAACTTTACTTATATCTCGGAGAATTGTAAAGATATGATACTGCAAAAAGAATTATTCGAGAAATTAAAAAACGACAAAAGTTAAGGCCGAAATAGAGAAAAAATTAAATTTTAGCGAATTTTTTTATTTTGGCGCTCGATATTTTGAAAACGAGGAATGATAGCAAAAATTTGAGAAAATTTCCTCTCGAAAATTTAGTCAGCTACAATTTGAGCCTAAAACAAAGACGATCGGGTCAAAGGTTTATGAAAACCCTTTTTGAAAAAGTCAAAAAGTGAGGACGAAATTTTTCACATGACATTTATGACTCGATTCATTTCTAATGTGCTCGGCAGTCGTGTGAGGCACGAAATCTGTAAATTTTTTTGGCAAAAATGAAATTTTGCTGGACCAGAAATAGAAAGATACTCGAAACCGGCGTATGTGCCTGCAGCGAATAATGAATAATGATGAAGCGAAAAAGGCTGTCAGCATCAAGGCAAGTGGCAAACCCAGGTCACCTTTTCTTTCTCTAAGCCCTAACGGGATACACTGCGATTTCCGGGACACGTGAGTTTATATGTACGTACATATGGTATTAGAATACATTTTTTTTATTTTAAATATTTTTGTTTCCATTTCGCCTTTTTTATACGCAACGCGTTATTGAAATAACACAAAACCTGGAAACTGTTTCTTCACTATCACAGGATTTATCCGTGATTGATCTACCTGCGATGATTGGTATCGATATAAGTTCAAAAGCTTAAAGTTTTTTATTTTATTTTTCATGTGTTTTTTACTTACTATGATACTCGTACCTATAACTTTGTTTTCTAAGTTATGTACATTTGTAATAGCACTCGCTAAGGATGAAGGAAAACGTCGTGAGGAAACTTGAGTGCCGGAGCTATTCACATACCTCAGCGCTTGGGATGTGAGTGTGGTCGCCTCCTCGTGTGAGGGCGCCTGCTTGCACATTGGGTCCATCTATGATGAGCCTGCTGCGGGAGCAGGCGCCCTCCTGGCACATCCTGGGCAACGGCCCCAACTCCGGGCTGAGGCGGGCGATCGGGCGCTATTCAGCTGCACATCTCCTGCCGAGGTCTGGACTTGGTGACGGCGAAGAACCACTCCCGAATCAGTGGCGGGATAACCACAACAAACCAGGTCTGTGTTGGCCTTGGGACCTAAATAACCCCAAAAAGTGCACCCGCGGCGTGTTGGGAAAGCGACGCGAGTAATATCCCCAGTTTTCTTAAAAATGAAACGAAAGATTAAAATAATGAGTCAGTCCGGATGTAAAGAGAATCTACCCCAGGAGGGTACCAGCCCCACAAGGGCAGGAGAATCCCTCCCCGGTGTCACTTTGGCACCGGGCAGCCCCTCGTATTCTGGGGGGGGGCAACACCGGAGTAATCTCCTTGGACGGCAGCACACCGGCACAGGCCGGGAGCGCCAGCCCAAGTGAGTCAAAGCGCGATAACACGTGGCAGGCGGTGACTAGCAAGTTCGTTGCCAGGTCCAAGCGGGCCAGGAAAGCTAAGCCACCGCCTGCCTGTGTCGATGATAGGGACAACAGTCAGCTGCCAAGCGCCTTGTCTGCTGCTGGGGAAACTCAGCGCAGTCGGCTGCTGGTGACTGACAGTAAGGACACCACTCAGTTGCCGAGCGCCAGGTCTGCTGCAGGGGAAACTCAGCACAGTCGGCTGCTGGCGACTGATTGTAGGGAAAGCGCCCAGTTGCAAAGCGCCTTGTCTGTCGCAGGGGGATCCCAGCACAGTCGGCAGCTTGTGACCGGACGCAACAAAAAGAGACGAAGAGGTTACCGTGGAGGGCGGTCGCCTCCTTGGAAGCTGGATAAGCTCCAGGGGGCCGCTGCCACCCATGTGAAACGCGCCACGACCGCTGTGGTTTCGACCACGCATGGGCAGCCAGAGACTTCCGAACAATGCGCCCATAATGCAGGGGTAACAGTCTAGGTACCTCAAGACGTGAAAGATGCGGACCTGAAAACAAACAAGAATGATAAAACATAAATTTTAACTCTGATTCTGAATGTATTTCAATAATATTATTGTATTGACCTGCATAGAAATATTTTTTTGGTATTTATTTACTAGAATCATAACCTATAAACTTACTGACAATCGATTAACTTCCTCCAAATGGTTTAGGAGCCACAGTTTTTCTAATGCGAATTGAGCAGAAAATGCGTAGGCACTGATTTTTTTGAAAAAAGTCACTACACACATTTCTGAGGCTTATAAAATTACAAATATTTTGCTTTTCCCATACAAATAGTGAAGGAAACGGGACATCCCCCATTTTAAATTTTTTGACAGGTGTCACCCCCCATTCCTGAACTATTTGTTATACTTCAACCACTTTCCCACCTGTACATATATCCGCGCCTGTCTCCACGTCTTAATGCGTTTAGCTTAACGAACTCGAAACGTGCATGTAGAGTCGAAAGAAAAAAAAGAAAGAAATACGGATCTCATTTGTCAAGAACTCTGTGGAATCAAAGGAATGGGAACTTCCTAAACGCAATATCATCGGAAAGTAAAGTCATCTGCGACATAAAAGAAACACATTGAAATGCTTCGGGGGGGAAATATTACTTTTCAATCGCGGCATTCTTGTGCGCTTCTTTGGCGAAACAAGTCTGCGGGGGACAAAAGGCGCGCAATGTTCGCGTACAAAGGCACCGCCGATATATTCAATGCAGTGACACAAGAAACGGCGCGGCCTGTAGCAAAGCTCATATTGGCAGTGCGGCGGGAATGCGCCGTGTGCGGGATCAAGTCACACTCACATTATAGTTGCGCTTCAAGTCGTTAAACTCGGATTATTGTCGAGGTTACGGTGTAAACTATCTACTTAAATTTAAAGTGAAGTTTTTAAGACGGAATTCTCGAATATTTAGTTGAGTTAAAAGTACTGCGTTCTATGGTGATTTCCAAATTTTATTGAATATTTGGTTAGTATGTTTTCTTTTATAATGTTCTTGGTGTACAGTAAAGAATATCTATCTAAGTTTTTGTTTCATGCTTATCTGTTATAAGGTGCAATAAAGTAAAGTAACTATTTTCAAATCTCTTATTTTATTAAACAAATTTGAGCTTAAGAAAAGTTTCAAATTAAAAAAGAAAAAGTAAAACGCTAGTATGCCTCGAAAATTCCTCAAGAAACAAACTGGAAAAGAAACGATCCTTTAAATCCTTATGAATTTTGCACGCTAATCGGTGGCGTCGTACAACTTAGTTTTTGGGAATGATACTCGGTGGACGCATGCGCGCATTTTCGCGCCACCCCTCAAGCCTTACGACCGCCTCCCTGGAAGCCTTTGCTACGAATATGACTCTTCTCTCACGAGAAATAAGGCGGAATGAGATAGAGATTTGTCATGCTCAAAAAATTTACGACCGGCGTCATCGTTAGTTCTAAAGGCGTCATTACGCTCGCGGAGCAAGAATTAGATTTTCGTAGCCGATTCTGTAAGTTTTCTGTCGTACGATGAGTTGGAATTAATGCCGATTTTTGCAAATAAATACCTTACCGCAATGACCATAAGGCATATATTTATTTTGTTAGTTTGTGGGAGAAAAGGCTAGTTAGTATTGCGATGGCGAAGGCGTCAGTCGGCTGCGAGCTCTGACGACGGACGGGCGAGCCACGTAGCCGAGTCGGCCGGGAACTTGTCTCGTAGCGCTCTCGTAGAGTCTGCGTAGCACTCTTTACACCACGGCCTAGTGATAACATTGCCGAAGTGAATTGCCAAGTAAAATATCGATAAAAATTTTGATTGTTAAAAAGTTTGATTGTATAATCTTGAATCGTATTGAAGCGGATTTTGCAACTTTGATAATGTTAAGTGTTACGTACTGAAAATATTTAATATAGAATTATTTTAGACACATACAGATTTTGGGCTGACATTCGTGAGCACTACACATTATTAACTTAATTCCGGAATTACTTACTTAAATTTAATTTAATTTAGTTCAAGTAAGTCAATCCGGAATTTAGTCAATAGCATACAGATTACTCAAAATACTGTTTAAAACATTTTAGGCACGACATGTCAGCCAAATCTCAAAATTTATACACGCTATGCGTCAAGAATCTTCCAAGAAATGGCTCGTAATTTAAGCGTGAGTTAATTACAATTTACCGTAGTTACTGTTTGTTTATTGTAATAAATAAAGGCGCAAGTAAATACTAGTTAACGTGGGCGCGGGGAACGCGCGGGCGCGGAGCACGGATGGTGTCCGATTCCCCGCATACTTGCCATTCCCCAACATTCCCCAGTTAATTAAAGTCCATTTGTACACTGTCTCGCGAAATATAATTTATGAAATGGGGAAGCGTTAAAGTGTCTACAAAGTATTTGGAGACGCCAAAAATATCACTCCGCTTAGAGATATGCACGCGGAGATTCAATTGTGATTAATTGATGATTTGAAAACTGTCTTAAAATAGGTACTTGCACAATAAAATATGACCCATTGGCAATAAAATAATGTTTATGTGTTATAGCAAAAATATTTAGTCTTGTATAATATTTTCAGAATAAATAGGTATATCAATAGCTACATACCTACAACTCTGAATAGGCTGGCGAGGTATTGACACACAGCGACTCACTCCACCTCCATGTCGATTACAAGCCCGCCTCGATCTCGCCCCGCCTACCGCCGAACGTAAATATCTCCTATGTACCTACTTATATACTCTTCACATAGCCTCTACATAAAGGCTGTACGACCTTCGGCACATACTTTACGTGCCGGTAACGTAAAGGTTCGGGGATGTGACGAAAGACTTCTTTTGTCAAAGGTTTTATATAGTTTTTTGTTTGTGGAGTTATAAATATTTAAGACGTTGACGCTTGATTTCTGAGCTCAGAAAGGGTTTTGCATTTGAATCTTGAACATGTTAGTTGCGCAATATAGTCCTATTGATTGTTAAAATATTAAAACTTTACTTACTTTTATATCTTCAATTAAATAAATGAAGAAAATAGCAACGAATGCTATACAAAACTTTGACTGAAAAGCGGAACCGTTGCTGATATACGATTCACGACTAACAAACAGTACTTTAACGAACAAAATCAACAGAGCAAGGAGAACTTTCGCGGCTAAGAAGCCGAAACTGTTCAGTACAAAATGTCAGAGCGGAACAGTTAACAAGCCAGCCATGCAAAGTTGTTAAACAGTGCCGCGCGGCGGCGGCTCGCGGTCGAATAACTCGGGCCGAAGCGGTCACTAACTGCACAACGGTGGGGTGGTGTCCGTCGCCGGACACTCGCTGGCTGTAGTGGGATTCCGCATGGGCGCGCGCCCCGGCCCGGCCCGGCCGCACTAGGCCACCATGGACCCACACTCGCTGGGCCGCGCCCGTCACCCGCCGGCTACCAGGAACCACATCGTCTACACCGATCACAAGGGCAGGAAGTGAGTACCCATTTGTTTCATTCTCTGACACTTCAACAGATTCGATCGACAACCGAGTCGGGCAACAAAACAATTAAGTATAGTCTATATTGATTGGCGCGAAAAATGTTGCGAGGAACTGAAAGCGTTAAACCTGACAAACGAGACCTATTATTTCTCTCAATTTAGTCTAACAAGCGACTTAAAGTCAAAGGTTCGCCGAAGCGCGGCATTCAATGGCCGTGAATTTTGTAATCTTCATTAATTTCAACTGGAAGTTCACTTTCTCCGTTTCGACTCAGTTTTGTTCCTCTTAATTTAGTGACGCGAGTTTCTGCTACAACGTGAACATTATCTTTCACATTTGAATTTATTACTGCTTATCACATATGATGTGGACGCTACATTTGAAAATATAGAATTTCCTCGAGCAAGAATATTAAAAGTAGCTCCTACGACATTTTATTTCTTAGTAGAAGTCTCTACTGACACAGAAATACTTTGTTTTGTTTATGCAGTGAAGAAAAGTTAACTTGACAAAAAACAGGTCTGAGTTTCTCACATAATTTTGCACTTGAAATCGCCAATTTGCCGTGCGCATGCTTCTTTATTGTACTCAACTCTCTCTTTCTCTCTCTCTCTCTCTGCGAGACTGTCCCAAAAGAACGGCAAAAAGCTAAGAGTTCTCGATGAGAGCCGGAGAGAGAATTTCGTATTTTTTTCTGGGAGACTGCCTGGGGAAGTTTTAAAGTATTTTCGTTTTTTTAAAGAACAATGAATAAAAAAATCTTAATTCGCAACTGGTTGCAAACCACAGTTGCAACAATGGCCGGAAGTGGTAATACTATGCAGCTGAATAAAAAAACTATATATCAATTTAAACAAAGACAATAACAATTAACAAAAAAAAGAATGATCCAATAAGTCCATGGTCACTTGTTGAATCATACTGATGTGAAAAATTGAGACAAGAATTCTAGGAGGATATTTACAAGTTATATATATATATTATATAAAATTACGGTTTTAAATATTATTCACGAAATGATTTCTGTGTTTTTTTATTGGTCTGATGAAACTGGTGCAAAAATGGAGACAGAATCCTGTCATTTTTTTCAAGACTTGTTGAAGCATTCTGATTTAAAAACCGGCATGATTCGTAAAATACGAAAAATCGCCGAACATACATGTGGTTCATTTAGAAAGCCCTGGTAGTTCTCTGCCTTCTTGCATGACTGTTCTTTTAGAAAATCCTATATGTTTAGGCAGCTTCAGTACGATATTTTTACCAAGCCGGAGGTCATGGGTTCGATTCCCACTGGGGGCCACCGTACATTTTGGTACATATGGAATCAGTCTTGGTGTATTGCCATGTTTGTGATGTCCTTGCCTGGTTACCATAGCACAGGGTATCCTAGTTAATCAACGCCTTCGATTCTATATGCCTCACATGCTCCCGTTCTCACATCCCTCGGCGGCCGTAGCTGAAAATCAGCAAAATATTTGCTTTATAAAAGCGGGTATTTATATAATGCCAAGATACGGCCTTTCTGCTGCGGCATACCCACATTTGGCCAAGTAGTGCCATATAATTTTACAAATTATGTAACATTACGTAATTTGATGGAATGTGATTGGAGAATTTGATTTTTATTAATTGTTAAGATATAAGCTGAATGTACTGTGAAAATTCAATTTTTATTAATTGTTATGATTTATTTTTGTTACAAATCTATAATTTGATAGTAATTAATGATTTGTGTTATTCCATATGTGTGTTTCTCAATAAATGTTTTATCTATCTAATATCTTTTATCTATGTTCTCTTCACGATTGTTTTGTTTTTATTTTAGTTTTGTCGATTTTCGTGTTCACCTAAGTGTTTACATCGTGTTTCTGTGACAATTTGAATAAATGTCTTCTTTTTTTCTTCTTTCTTATTATTATTACATGTAACTGGGCTTAATATTGCTGGTACATGATTTTTGCAATTCAATTCAAATATTTTTTATTAGTTTACTTAATGAACGTCAAAGTTGTTAGTTTCACAATTAATGGATTATGTGGAGAACAAGCTAATAAAGAAACTCCACATTTATTCTTTTCAAAACACGTTTTTACTTAATTAACAGAGTTTTCAACTTAAAATATTAGTCATGAATGTGTTGAACACTAGTCACAATCGTCCTGTAATTAATATTAATCTTCGTAATAATTTGGAGTTTGATTCTGAAATAGAATATACTCGCGTTTAGATGGTTAATAAATGCGAGTGAATTGAGGAAATTTGTCTACTTGAGACATACATTTTAAGTTCTAGCATGAGAAATTTTCATATAAATTAAATGGGAGAACTTTGTATTCTGAATGAAAAACCGTCTACTTCGCAGGCTGTCGTCTTACATTTCTAGTTAAATGCTAAGAACAACGGTCGTTTCACAGCTACTTAAAACTGTGAGCCTATTTTGTTAACTAAATATAAATGCTAGTACTAATTTCAATGGCTTAAATATATAGGTGTTTATTCAAAAATCAAAGATAAATTAAAAAGATGACTACATTTAAACTATGAAAACTTCAAGTAACTCATGTAAAACTACGAAGTAAATATTTTAGAAATTGATTATCGAGACCTATCGAAACCGAATAATATAGTAAAGTATAAATAGTATAATATAACGTCACGACATCTGATG
Organism: Yponomeuta malinellus; assembly: GCA_947308005.1. Lineage (NCBI taxonomy): Eukaryota > Metazoa > Arthropoda > Insecta > Lepidoptera > Yponomeutidae > Yponomeuta > Yponomeuta malinellus. Next base: position 8,827,498 of record OX370994.1, read on the forward strand.
CAAAGAGCTAAGATAGAACTTAAAAGATAAAGTGTACTGACATCGCGAGTCGAGAGCGAAAAGCTTTGAACGTGTTCCGAGGAAGGACGCCGAGTTACATGTACTGTTTCCGTTAGTCACATTTTCACAACACGGTATTCACATTTCGAGGACTGCAAAAGTTAGCGTTATCGTGTTTAAAATAGAACGACAAACACATCTAACTTTGTGATGCAAAATGGACATGACGGACCGGACGCAACGGTACGGCTGCGTAATTTGTTTACAGGGTAACTGAATCACGTGCTACGTTAAACTTTCTCAAAGCAACTTAATAGCACTGTGTGGGTCTCTTTGTTACTTGGTTGTCATAGTACAAATATTTTACTAAGCCAGTATGTTCCTCAATCTTTCCTAAGTAAATCTTCTGCGCTTTTAGATAATATTTCGCATAGAAATCTAAATTATGCGCACGTGATCGCGTATGCAATAAAGAATCCTATCTCCATATTTTCCTGTGAGGATTACCGTATTAAAACTCTGTGACAGGGTGAAAATTTTAACATTCAGAACGAGTTAGTCGTGACACGTCCCGCACTCGCGTACTCAGTCGGTGCGGCACATAAGTACGAGTAAGTGTACAAATTGATTTATTGAAGTTAACCCGGCCCGCCCGAGTTGCGTCTGAGTATTCGCAGTCCTTTTCGTTACACAGATAAAGTGGAAATAAAAAAAGTAAGTTCACAAACAGAAATCCCCTTGTCGCGAGATTTACGAGCCGACGTACCTACACCCACACATGGGTAGAGCCACGAATTACTTCGTATGGAAATTCGTCCAACGGGTAAAGAAACAATACAACTTTTACGAACAAAACTCTTGGGATCTGGATGCGGACAGACATTATTGACACCGACCAATATACGTATTGCTGTAGACACACTTGCCTACAAAGTGAAATGTTTCATTACTGTGTTTTATCAAACAGTAGAAAGAGCGTAAACTTAACATGTAAACAACGATTTAAAATAAATCAGTGATTAAAGGTTGAAAACTACATTAGGGAGCAATTACTGTTTCCCCAATAGTTGAATGGAAATTTCAGTAAACCTAATAATTTTCTTCATGAAATCTGAATGAATCACATCGGGTGAAAGGTGAACTTGTGCGCAATAATTACCACGAGTCACGCAAACTGCGGTTGAGGCTTTGCTTGCGCCTAGAAACCGACTTGTATGCAGAACTTATATGTATATAAAACATAATAGTTATCTCTTTTTTTTGTTCTATGGTTACCTCGTAAAAATTCTAACGGCGGTTGGGAGTTGTCCGTAATTATGGTGTATATGTGATGCATGTACATTGGTCGAGAGGTGAAGTTTTTAGTTTGGTTATACAGAAATTTTGCAGAAGGTGGCTCTTTATACTAGATGAAAATTTGAAATTCATTTCTGTTGTTACACTTGTCGAAGCTGTCGCTGAAGAATTAGGTGTCGCAAATCGTTTCGTACTACAGATATGGTCATAAATGTTACCGACAGGGGCGACTAGTTCAAGCCTTAAATTCAGGGGATGCCACTCGAAGACTTACTTGCAGGTTGTCAAGAGGAAAAATAAGCTGAGATAACCATGTTCTGAATTTTATATTATGGTGTGATGAAACAATTTTTTCTAATAATGGAATGTACAACCGGCGAAATCGTCATTATTGGCGTAGAGAAAGTCCTCTCAGGTTTCGGGAAACCCATAATCAAATTCGGTTTTCTTTTAATTGTTGGTGTGTTGTAATGTGAAACCTAGTGATAATGGTGGAATTTTATGTAGGCACCTTGAATTCCAACATTCATAACAACATAATATAGAGAATCTTGAACAACTCGTCGATGATTTACCATTGTCGGATTCACGAAGAGTGTTTTTTCAACAAGATGGCGCTCCACCACACAACAGCCGCAGTACGCGTTCTACTTCGAACCGACAGTTTGGTGATCATTGGATAGGAACACATGGCCCTAATTCATGGCCAGCGCATAGTCCAGATCTGACGCCACTAGATTTCTTTTTGTGGGGCTACTTGAAAACTGATGTTTAAAAAAGCAATACGATAGTTTTTGAGAACAAAAACTCACTTTTGTACACACTTTTGTATGGGATTATTTTTATTACGAATTCTTTATTGCACAAACACAGTGTACAAAAGGTGGACTTAATGCTAATGGATTCATCCAAATAAATTGGCAGCAGCCGCTAGGTCGGGAAAGAAACGAATCAATCTATGCATTTGTCATGATGGCGGAAACATCGAGCACCTGATATCGTAGGGCAAGAAATAGCAAGATTTTAAGTAAGAATAACATCATCAGGTTAGGTTTATATTATAAAAAAAATAAAATTAATATGATTTCTAGATATTTTTGATATGTGTAAAATTGCATTACCGTCTACGTGATCATTTGTCTTTTATTTTATTTTTTATATTTCAGTTACATAAATTCTTTCTTAGGACCAGGAATGATTTCCTACGAAATGTATGAGAAACGTTTTTTGAGATTTCTGTTTTTTTTGGTACTCCAACGATGGTTGGTCCAATATAAGTTTTTGATCAGTACTAAAAAAATGATCGATTGGTGCAAAAAATGTGTAATATGGCTATTTTCTTGCTAACTGCACATTTTTTTAAACATGTGAATGGGGATCAAAATTTCATGAAAATTTATGGATAATCTCCTAAGACCATTTTCGTGTAGCTGCAACGGATAAGGTACTTTACCCTTGCTGCCCCGCTGAAAGTTTCCACCCTGTATAGATATTATAGTAAAAAATAAGTTTTTTCGTGAAATAAGAAAACTCGTACGACAAAATTGAAATTTTGCAGCTTGTGAAATATGTGAAAAAGTAACCAAAATCATTCCAATCGGTGTATTTGGCTTCGCGTGTAAATTGGTTGCGATTTCAATCAAGCAATGAATCACTGCTCATTCCCTGCTGGACATAAGCCTCCTTCAAGGCACGTCACCTTCTTCTGTTCTCGGCAATCCTCATCTAGCCAATGCTAGCAATCTGCCTCAGATCATCGTTCCAGTGAGTTGGTAGGCCTCCTACGCTGCGGTAGCGATTTAAACAGATGCAATTTTTTTATGAAGATACTTCAAGTCATAAAAGCTTGAATACATATTTCTTCATTTGTCACGCTAGAAAGCTTGTTGGGCGGTTAAAAACCTTGCTACTCGATTGACCATGCAAAAAGAGTATTATGTTTGTTTGTATGTAAGTTTGTGCGTCTATATTTTCATTGATTGTATTAATGATTTGATTTCCCTGTCAAATGTTATGGATAGTTTGTTTCGGTCACCAGCGTGTTTATTTTCCATATCGGGAGTCAGTTGCTTAACACCAGTAATGTAATTTTAGTACGCTTTGCACTAAAGGAGTTACAAAACTTTCCCCCTTTCAAACAAACCCTTTCAAAAAGAGAGATTATTAATGCTGATTCGTTTGAAAATTATTTCAGCCGTTATTTGACGTGATATTTGTTTATTGAATTAACATTCCGCAAGTGCAAGCACGATTTAATCGCTATTTTCCGTGCAGTATTTCTGTTTGTCAATTAAAATATTTGAAATGACTGAAATAATTTCAGTCAGTAGCGGTTAATTTTGTTAGGTACTCGGAAAGCTCGGCGGGAGATGGTTATTGTGATTTATTATTATTATCATCACTCACTTTAATTTTTCAAGAGCTTCGCTTTGATATTTCCGGCGCCATTAAAATATACTTCTGATTAAGCTGAAAATGACGTCTGCGAAAATAACTGAGCTGAACCTAGGCATTTTATTTTGGTCATTTTATTGTAAAGAAAACTGGACTCCTACGAAGATTTAAAACTAAATGTTGAATTCGCCGTTATTAATTAAAGGGTTTTTTTAGTTTATGTATATTCGAACTCATTCAAGCTGTGAGTCAAGTAATATATTTGGTCCAAGCAAAACATAAATGTAAAAAAACTGGCCAACTTCTCGTCCAAAAAAATATGTGATATGTAAAAGTATGGTGTGTAAATATAAAATTCACACATACTTTCCATGTCTATCAGAACATTGCGGATTGCGTGATGACAAGGAACTGGGCAAGTACTTACATATAACATATTTTTCGGGTTTTATATGTTTTGCTAGGATTTCACGGCTTTTTGTTAAAAGTGCATAATAGCTTAGCAATATGATCAATTATAGAAAACTTAAAAAAAAGGATCATGTCTCCTAACGAATCATTTACAACAGAGAAGGTAGTTGCACTTAATCGTCGCCTCCAACGACCCCGTCTATATTGATTTTAAGTTTAGTGATTTCAAAATAAAATAAAATTTTAGATTTTTTTCCGTGGTGTTCATATGTCTCTGTCCAAATTAGTATATTATTCTAGATTTGTTTTGGATTTTCATTACTACTTTACCTTTTGACGAGACACGATTACTGACAACTTTTACTTGTAAATTATCTTTTATTCTGTATTCATCGAAGTTTCCGCTACGGTGAAATAAAACCACAGTTTTAAATTTGTACATCATATTATAATATTATATCATTTACCAATCCTCATATCAAAGCTATACCTACTTCCAAGAAGCAAAACTTTAAAATTCTCAATTTAATTTAAAAAATGAAACAATCTTGGAACTTGACAATGCCAAACATTTTTTCAGTAACCTGTTGTATGACGGAGTCAAGTTAATTTGCTATTAATTTATTTAAATTCTGTTGCTCTATCCAGGTACTTTAAATGACGAAAGCATCGACAATACGTTGCTGTAAAATTGAAAATTGAGTTGGTTCGAAGCGAAGAAAGGCATTAATTGGAAAATTATTTCTCATTATTAAAGTAGGCATTTCATGATTTAAACAGATACGCAAATTGCTGCCGATGGATAACTTGTGAAACATATCGCACAAATAATTTAGATTATCATGAGAATTCGTTCACAAAGGATAAAACAAGATTCGAAGGGGAAAAAGAAACTGATTTATCGTGCACAATCACAGATCAGATGTTGGTATTCCATTCAAAGCCCGGGAGAGCAAGCATCGTATCGACTGAATTATTCACACGCACCTTACGTCGCGACGGGACGCTGGAGCCGAGCTTAGAGCTGCCAACTAGGCATCAAACTCCGTAGTATCGATAAAGGTGAAACATAGATATTATGATTTGCTACAGGAATATTTTTTGCGCCAGTTCTATTAGACTCGTTTGACAAATTATCTTGTCCTAATAAATTGCCTAGAACAATTTCCACACAACTTTACGATAGCTGAAGACCAAGAGGCTTTTTTTGTCAAAAACACGACGGGCGCGACTGCTTTTATGAATTACGAAACATAAAAAAATAATAATTTTCTTATTTCATTGTTACCCCATTACCAATTTCGCCAAATTCTTAGTTAAAAATAATTTATAAATTTGCCTCTTTTCGTGGTATTTAGAATTATATTTTATAACAAGTCAGTTTATTAGCGATTTAATGCACAATTGACTAAAAAAATCACGCCGGTCGCATGACTAAAAAGCCAAAAATTCGTTTTGCTTCAGTTGTTAATTTATCGAATACAATCTCTACGAGATGAACACATGACCTCATCCAAGTGGCAGGAAGGCGCTGGATGCAGGCCGCTTCCAACCGGTCTTTTTGAAAATCCATGGAGGAGGCCTATGTCCAGCAGTGGACTTCTTGTGGCTGAATGATGATGATGATGATGAATCTCTACGCGATTTAGGTCAAGTGAAAGTGTTTCCGTACCGGGCTACTTACTAAGCTCCAAAAGAGAAATTCTGAGGGTACACAGGTTGTATCTTCATCATCATAGATTTTTTAAAAGTTTAGAATACTGATCAACAACCCTACCAATAGAAGGCGCCAAGAAGGCACGAAGTGCCGCGGAATAGAAAAAGCTCTCTGCGTGTCGGGAAATAATATTTTTTTCCCCTACCAATTGTACGAGAGCGTTGTTTGTGATATTGGAATAATTTCAGGCTCAGTTGTCGATTGCCGATTGAAATTTACTGTCTAGAGGGTGTGTGCTTTCTTTGTGACATGCAATTTTAAAGCGTCCATATCCGACTTTAGGTTGGGTCAGCGAGAAATCTCATCAACTTTAACATTTTGCTCTTGTGCGGTGGGCAATAGAGCTTACATTGCGTTGTGCGGAACGGTACGTATACACGTTATACGAGTACAACAGTTTCCAACTAAGTGAAATAACGACTCGAGTTAAGTACATATGCAAATGTGGTGATGAAGTCGTCTTCCAAACTATGAGAGGGGCCGGTCCGGGCCAACTCGCGCCAACTAACTTCGCCGCTGCTCGACTCGCGACAGAGCCACTGCGGCGGGCGCTCCCGACTCTACTAGCGACCACAGAAGATCGTCGAAGAAGTGAAAACTGCATCGAGCTCTTCCACACAATAAAAAACCGGCCAAGTGCATGTCGGGCCACGCGCAATGTAGGGTTCCGTAGAAAGAGGATTTTTTTTTCTGCTTTTCAGAACTAACAACTTCATCGAAATCATTTTCAATGGGTTTTTTACGAAATTTTACTTTTATAAGTTGATTGCCTATTACTTGTTAACTTGTAAAGTCTACTTAGCCGTGATACTTTTCCTTCTCAGTTCATTATATGTGATACTAACCTGAATTTTTTCACGTTTCTACAATCAACCGTTTAGCCAGGAGAGAGGGGAGGGAGGAGCCACTCTACTCGGACAATTTTTTTTATTTTATTTATTTATTTTATTTTAAGTTTATTAGGGAAACCAACAGCTTAATTAACAATAGTAGCTTAAGTGTAGTGCAGTAACAATGTTCTAAAGCCAATAATAGGATTCCACAGATTAACAAGTTAGTTGTCTGTTAGAAATTCAAACCTATTAACCTTTTTTTCAATACATATTTGCGCTTTAAAGCTTAAGATTTTGCAAACGGAACCCTAAATCGAAAAAATGGTCTTCCTACACCCACAATATTTTTCAACGAATAATCCAATGATGGGATAGACGAGAATAAAAATATCATCCCCACTTTTCATGTTAGGGAAGGTACAGTAAAAAAAAAATCCAACACTATTGTTTAACTTTGTCGGTGTGATAAATATGTATACACACACCAAATTACAGCTTTCTAGTACCACCGATCTTTGCGCTAGGCCGCAGGCGGACAGACAGACAGACTGACTGACAGACGGACATGGCGGAACTATAAGGGTTTATTGTCGGAGAAAGGAACCCTAAAAATCCGTATTTTTTTTTTCATTCTAATATTTTATTCATTTTAAAAACAAACGGTCTTCGGTATAAATATTAAAAACACGATCTCCTCAATGGCAGTTTAAGTAATCTGTGTTACGTCTTCCCCTTTTCCACAGACTTTTTAAAGTTAATGACTAAATAAATGAGACCATGTTTACTTTATAAAAGTTATGAGTTGTGTGGAGAAGAAGATAACAAAGTATGCTTTTAAAAAAAGTTTTAACTTAATTAACAGATTTTTCTCTTTAAAAATATTGCTCATTAATGTGTTGAACACAAGACATAACCCTCTATTAAAGCGCTGTTATGTAAGATGAGATGAGATGAGATGAGATAAGATGAGATAAAGTTTATTGTCCAAAGTATCAGCTTGCATGCAGTTTATCGAAACTGCATTAGCAGTTTGGCAAACTAATCAAATTATGGTCTTGTTTTGTTGAGAATCGTCATCATCATCAGCCCACCTTTGCCCATTGCTCGTCATTTGTATCTACGGGTGCCCTGGCGACTTAGCAACATCGTCCGACCATCGAGCTCTTGGCCTACCGACCGAACGCCGCCCGGTTCTCGGCCGCCACTCCGTTACTGCCCTGGTCCACCTGCCGTCTTTCCGCCTCGCCAGGTGTCACGCCCATCGCCGCTTCAGCCTCGAGATTCGGTCACCAATATCTTTAACCTTCATCCGACGACGGATGACGGCATTTGGTACTCTATATACTAGTCTGAGGCCTAGCATGGCTCGCTTCATAGCTCTTTGTGCCACTTTGACCCGGTGCATATTCTACTCCGTGAGCGTCCATGTTTGGGCCCCATACGTGAGGATAGGCAGAACACACTGGTTGAAAGTCTTGGTCTTCAGACACTGCGGGATATTCGATTTGAAGATGTTGGCAAGTTTTCCAAAGGCAGCCCATCCCAGCTGAATCCGCCACGCCATTTCCCTAACCTGGGATTCTCGGTCGAAAGACGAACACTGTCCAAGGTAAACATACTCATCTACTTACTACCTCGACATGGCAGTTACCGACGATGATGTTTGGTACATTGACTGCATGGTTAGCCATGATTTTGGTCTTGGGCATGTTCATCTTAAGACCCACCCTCAGGGAAGCTTTATGCAGTTCTGCGAGCATGCATTTGAGATCGCTGACGTTTTCGGCAAGGAGGATGATGTCATCGGCAAAACGCAGGTGCGACATGTACGCGCGGTCGACGGAGACACCTCTTTCACACCAGTCAAGACTCTTCATTATATCTTCGAGAACGCTGGTGAAGAGCTCGGGCGAAATGGTGTCACCTTGACGCACTCCTCTGTTGATTTTAATGGGTCTGGTCAGTTCGTGTAGTCGCACCTGCAGTGTGGCAGACCTTTATAGCTCCCGGAAGTCATCCACATACCTTTTGTCGATGTTGCAGCGATTGAGAGATTGGAAAACTGCCCAGTGCTCGATACTATCGAAAGCCTTCTCATAAAAGACGAAGGCAAAGCACAGTCAGTGGCAGGTTATATTCCTTGCATTTTTCCATCAGGTGCTAACAAATAAAATAAATAAATAAGTCACTTACACTATGTGGTACATTGTTTGATTCGTATGCGTAGTAATAGTTTCTTGGTATTTATAGTAGGCTACAAACCTGTGTTATGAAATACCAGCACCTTCTTTTAAACAGTATTTTCAAAATTAATGCGGGTAGGCAGTTGCAACTTACGAACGATAAGCTTGTGAGGCAAGAATGTTTTATATTATTTTTGTTGCACTAATCCGTGCTGAGGATAATTTTTAAAAACCTATTTAGAGGCTTAAAACTCCACTCATGCCGGGACTTGAACCCGCAACCTCTGTATAACCATACCAGCGCTCTCCCAACTAAGCTAATAGGCAAGTGCAGGCATCGGCGAGTTTGAACCTCTTTACAAACTTCTCTGTATTACGTACAGGCAGCGACATCTGGCTGAATTAATTTACATCACTTGCAGCCCCGAGTGCCAACTTTGCAGTTAGGTTTTTACATCGGAATGATATCGCTATACCTACATGATTATATTGTTTTTGTTGCACTAATCCGTGCTGAGGACAATTTTTAAAAACCTATTTAGCTGCTAAAAATTCCACCCATGCCGGAACTTGAACCAGCGATGATGATGATTACTCTAAATTACGCAAGTAATTCTATTGAACAAATATGTAGAGTCGTCCCTCAGTTAGTGTGCTCCGATGGTGCAAAAGGCTTTGATGCTGGTATTTTATACTGACGTCAAACGCCTGGCTTTTTCATAGTTTTTTTTAAAAACTTTACTTGTCTATCAAAAGTGTTTGGACTTGTTGGAAGCGGGCTTTCTGTTACTTCTAGTTTGTTCTTTTTTTCTTGCTTCCGCGCGATTTTGCGATCTCTATACGATCTATTTAACTCGGTGCCGCATATGGTGGCGCCAAAAAAAAGCGAAAAGTTTTACGAAAAAAAGAGTTTTACGGTATGGCTGCCCAGTTTTCGTAGCGTGTGTCATACGGTACTCGCGGTAGTCTTTGACAAATTGCAAGCGTAGTTTAAATAAAACCAGGTCAAATGTAAAGAGCATTTCTCCATTTGGGGGAGCACGCTTTTCGTAAGAGCATTTCCAAATCGGACTTCAGTGGTCGATTTTTTTTTAGCTTCACGGAATTATTATTGTGTGATATGGGTAACGAATTGCGGTTAGACTAAGGTCTTATAAATTAGGCAACTAGATTCCCAGAAGTTAACCTTATATTTCTAGCACCGAATTTAGGTTACACCGAAAATAGTGCACCGAAATCATGTATGTGCTTTTCGTAAGAATTTTTGAAATATAATGGAAAATTATCGAAAATGTTTATCAGGAGACACAAGATTTTGAAGTAAAATGGAGTGAGCAGAAACTTGCATAATTATGCATATTAAAACGCAATTGGGTTTTTTAGACTGTCTTTCCATTTCGCAAGGTCTTTGATAGCCTAGGGCAATGATGTTCAATATCCAAGTAAATATACGTACGTATAAGAACAGGCGTACAAGTTTGTTTCTAAAAAGAGACACGGAAGCAACCTTCACTTCACTTGCAATTCATTGGACCATAGGCCCTTTTGGACATTCCCGGAGATGCATAATTTTCATCCAGCTATCATCTGTTCCTGCTATATGTGTTTGAAAGTAAAAACTTTTGACTTAATTGCTTAATGGTTCTTCGGCAGATATGACTAACCCAAAGATAATTCTATTTTAGTGACAAATTTTAGTGTAAAATTTTCAACAAATTTTAGTGACTATGACAAAAACTTTAGAATGCTGAAAAATTTGAAATTGGTGGACTAGTCCTACCATCAGTGTTCATATTTTAGTTCCGTTGAACAAATAATAAATAATAATTCCGGTAATGCGGCAAGACATTTTAGAAATTATGGAATACTACGAGAACACCTGGCGCAATTTCCCGAAGACAGCCAGCTGGATTTTCCTTGTGGCCTGGTTCTTTAATTAGGCGCTTTCCAATGGAAGTCTGCCTCAAGTAGACATATTCCTAGGCAGCTTCAGAGGCCATCTCACGAATAAAGATCGACTCTGACACGATCCTATCTTTGAACATGGCCTTTGTCTTGGTAATAAAATATATTATAAATACAAATATATATCATAAAAATTAATAATAAATAAAATTCTCCAATTACATTTCGGCGTGCGTCCATGCAACGACTAATGAATGTTGAGGAGGCGAAAGTGATCTCTGTCTCTGGTCCCTGGTCTCTGCCTACCCCTCTGGGATGCAGGCGTGAGTTTATGTTATGTAATGTCATTTCATCAACCGTAGTGGTGGTAGCCTAGTAGGTAGAACCTCGGACTCGGAAGTGGGAGACCCAGGTTAGATCCCCGGTGCGAGCATGTACCTATGACTTGGTTTTCTAAGTTATGTACATTTGTGAAGTTATAGTAGCAAAACCACTCGCTAACTGTGAAGGAAAACATCGTGAGGAAACCTGAGTATCCGAGCTATTCACATACCTCAGCGCTTGAAATCGCCAATCCGCGATGGGCACGCGTGGTGATTAAGCCCATACTCTCTCCCTGAGAGAAGGCCTGTGCCCTACAGTGGGACGTATATAGGCTGCTTATGTTATGTATGAATTAAGTATATGGCACTCGTTGCCCATAATATGGGTGTACCACTGCAGCCCAAAAACATCGTACCTCAGAGTTACAATTATCCGCTTTGATAAAGATAATATTTTACTAATTTTTAGCTATGGCCGAGAACTGAGATCTAAATTCTTTTTAAGCGGCGCTACAAAATAAATGTGGGCATGTATTTGTTCTAACGTGTTATACGTGTGCAATAAAGTTTAATGAAAATGATAAATTAAAAATATATAGTATTTTACAGAGCGACATCACCTCCATTTCCTATCATGGGTTAACTTGTATACTACCTTCTATATTTGTATAGTTATTGATAAAAGTCAATTTCCGTCCTCACATACCCCGGCCGTCTTCCGTGGTCGTTTAGTATCCACTATCTGACCCGGCAAACGGGGTTTTGCTATATTAATTAGCCTACGTTTTTACGTTTTGTGATTTTTTAGGACAAAGAACGATGATTCGATACAAATCTTTGTAATCGCTCGCCATCTTGCAAACGCAGTTTTATTTGTTTTCCGTAATGGTTATACCGTCTCATCCGCCCTAGACTTTTTTTTAATTAAGTGTCAGAAATAAAAAGATTAGATACCCAACATAACAATACTAACAAAATACAAACATCCGGTAATTTAGTTTAAATAAAAAAAAAAAATATATTTTAAGCAAATAAAAAACAATATTTGAAAAATTTTTCATAATTTATGCACATATGAAGTATGTGTATTTGTTGTGTTACAGTATACCTAAATCTAAAGATAATGATTTTTTGTCACAGAATCTTATTTCGGAACGCAACTATCAGGTATTTTTGCGAGCGTTTTTATGTTGGTTACATAGATTTTTAGTTTTGATGATTTTATTCTAAATAATTAATTTCATCATTCATTCAGTTCTTTTATCTTATTAAATATATTTTATACTAATTTTAAAAGTGGATTCAAATTTATTTGTATCGCAGGTTATCAAGAACAGACATACTAAAAAGAAACTATATCGTCTCGCTCGCCAGTGAGAGGTTGCCATAGCAACCGACTGAGTCGGCTACTACCTGGGGCCTGTTTAATGAAACTAAAATTTATGTTTATTGATACACAGATCAATAAAACAAACCTGCTACAAAATGTACGGATAATTGTCATAATAAACTACAAATTGCAGTGTTGTGAAATTCGGCCCTGAAAGCTCAGAGGTCATCGAGAATTGGTTTTTTATAGTGTCGGATACACTTAACCAATTTTCTCGCCCCCTGTAGACTTATGTTACCTATAATTATGTTGGCAATTATGAATCGCTCGTAGCCCCGACTGCCTGAGTGATCTGAATCGCTCGTAGCCCCGACTGCCTGAGTGATCTTAAAACGATCACGAAGGTTAAGCAACACAGGGCGCGTTCAGTGCATGGATGGGTCGCCGTCTATGCCTAACGCTAGTGGCATTTTTCCGAGCAGTTCCGTGCTTCGCAAGGCACGTTAAGCTGTTGGTGCCGGCAGCCGTCGATAGATGGCAGTCGTTAAGCCAAGTCAGAGGCCTTAGGGCGGCTTGACAACTTCTGACAGTAGACGAGCCACTAGTCTACAAGCCTCCACCAATCCGGACTTGGCCTCCATGGTGGAGTATGGCCTATACCTTCCTCAGGGAAGAGACCCGTGCCCCTCGGTGGGGACATAATGGGTTGATGATGATGATGATGATGAATTATGTTGGACTGGAATCTGAGCTATAATCATGGTAAGTTTTATTAAATTCCCTTTAGTGGTTTTCGCTTGATGCGCGCACAAATCATTAGAGTGAGACAGACATATATGTCAGACAGATAAAAATTACAGATTTATTATGTGTACTAATATAGATTTCTTAAAGGCTTCTAACTTTTCCTGCTGTTTGATCATCTTGTAGATTTAAGAATGGTCCCTGTTTTAACCCGTGCTGAGGGCAATTTTAAAAACCTATTTAGAGGCTAAAAATTCTATCCACGCCGGTACTTGAACGGGTTAGTGCAACAAAAAGAATATCATCATGTAGGTACAGCGATATCATTCCGATGTAAAAACCTAACTGCAAAGTTGGTTACTCGGGGCTGCAAGTGACGTAAATTGCTTCGGCCAGATGTCGCTGCCTGTACGTCGAACAGATGTGAAGAACAGAAGTTTGAAAAGAGGCTCGAAATTTCACTGATGCCTGCACTTGCCCATCAGCTCAGTTGGGAGAGCGCTGGCACGGTTAGCCAGAGGTCGCGGGTTCAAGTCCCGGCATGGGTGGAATTTTTAGCCTCTAAATAGGTTTTTAAAATTGTCCTCAGCACGGGTTAGTGCAACAAATAGAATATAATCGTGTAGGTACAGCAATATCATTCCGATGTAAAAACCTAACTGCAAAGTTGGTTACTCGAGGCTGCAAGTGACGTAGATTGGTTCGGCCAGATGTCGCTGCCTGTACGTAATACAGAGAAGTTTGAAAAGAGGCTCGAAATTTCACTGATGCCTGCACTTGCCCATCAGCTCAGTTGGGAGAGCGCTGGCACGGTTAGTCATAGGTCGCGGGTTCAAGTCCCAGCATGAGTGGAATTTTTAGCCTCTAAATAGGTTATTAATATTTATTTTATTTTAATTTAATTATAAATTTTAAAGTGGATATGCAAGTGAATATTCTGTGAATATTTCAAGCGTCTACCTGTTGCTGTTATTAATATCGAGTAAAGAATGGCAAAAAATGGCGTTTGTTGTATGCCCCACTTTAATATTTATTTTATTCTGTTTTTAGTATTAGTTGTCATAGCAACAGAAATACATCATCTGTGAAAATTTCAACTGTATAGCTATTACGGCTAAGATAATTTGAGAAAAGATGGTCAGAGTGGAGATTTTTTTCCCGCTGCCTTTTTCTCCACTACAAATACGGCCCGAAGGCAGTGGCTAACATAGTAACATAGTACATTAACATTCAGCAAACAGAATTTAAATTCTTTACGTTGAAATAAATTATTGATTTCTGATTTCTTGATTTGGATACGGAACCCTCAAAAAGAGTTTTAGTTTTATTTTAATTTTTAATCACTAAACAGCAGTATTTTTTTCTTATAATATGTCTAGGTAGATAAATTTATACCTATCACCATAGGAGAAAATGAAACCATTATAAAAGCAAATTAATATGAAAATTTATCGAAATTGTTAAAATTTTCATTTATTTTCGGCCCTTGTAAGCGAATTCATAACGTACCGCAACTTTGAGCAAAATACGATACATTAACACAATTTTTCCCTTTGTACTGAAATACATGCGATGCTGATGCACACAATAATTACACATAGAGGGTGTTAAAAACTACGCATACTAGACACCAGAATAGACTATATTATAATGTTTTTCTGGGAAATCAATTAAAATTTTAGGGTTACTAAAATAAAAAGATATGTTAGTGCGCAATGGCCCCGTAAGTTTCAGCGTCCCTATGACACGGAACTTTAGCATAAAGTAGCTCTAGGCTGGTTTGCAATCTCGGTGTATTGAATACATTGCGCGTTGAAAATTTTGTTAAGGTCTCTTGGCAAGAAATGTTCGGTATACGATTTAAATGCATTTCTGTCTAAATGTGCAAGAACAGTGCGAATTTAAACCTCAATATCTCTGAAGTTGTTAAATTTATTTGGAAAAAAATATCGTAATGACGCAGAGAATAAGTACGTTAATTTCGCGAAGAGCGATAATAAATTAACATTCGCTAAACCTACGTGTGCCACAGTTGTAGGCATACCTGATACCTGCAAATGTCGACGAATGACGATTTGAAGCGTAAATAGAACAAAACGTCACCAAAGACTATTCTGAATAGGCTGAGAGATGAAGATAGCCACAGCAGTCACGGGGCGGCGTGTCGCGCCCCTCAGAGACACTCGCGAGCGCTGTTTTATGATCGCCGTGACGCCAACAAACTTCGGCAAGTGCTTTATGATCCTAATTTATAAGTGAGCGGCGGCAGGAGTATTTACGACTCTTTCTGGGCGCTCCCGCGAGTGCGCTCCTGGCTCTCAACCGCAGAGTACAAGCGCACTTATGTCGCGACAACTGTTTAAATTTCCAATGTTTTTGTTGTTTGCGCAAGGACGGACCGGTTAGTTAAATGGATGTTTGTGAGATTTTCTCCAAGCCGAGTATACTTTGTGTATGCTCTAGGGACGGCGTCACTTCATCTATCTAGTGTAAGCAGAAGTTGCGACTAGTTGTTGTGTTATATGCATAATTGTATATTATACGACTACCTCGTTGATGTAGCGGTTAACGCGCTTGTCTACCAAAACCTGATGTCCTAGCTTCTTTAACATTGTCCTTGTCCGGTTACACAGGGTATCCTAATTTGGGACAAGGAGAAGTAATTATGTTGTGTGAAAATTATCTATTTATTTATTTATATGTAAAGAAAGGGGCTACTATTATTACTCTGCTATTAATAAGTAGGTAATACAGATACTTGGACGTACCTAACTAATTGACACAACATAAATGGCTAGCTATTTAATACTATGTGTGGTATCGAAGCAACTTTAGATTTACTGTCAAAACCACGATAGAGCGTTCGGCTTACCGACGGTGTGAGGCCCGTCTATCTATTATGGAATTTTGGGAGCATAAATTAATTTTCAATTTGCCTTTGACGTTTCGCTGAGCCGACATGTCTCTAGGGCGGATAGGTATTAGCTAGAACCTGGCTGGAACACACGGGGAGCCACGCATACCAATGTTTCCTCGTGTTTATTATTTATCGCAGAGCTTTGACGGTAGCAGAAAAGGTATAAAAGTATCAATCAACCGACCTAGCTGATAATTTTAGTAGTCGAAAAGCTATATTAGTCACACAATAATACACCACCTTTTTGACTTGCCTGGTGACCATAGCACAAGGTAATTCTAGTTTGGGACCAGGTGAAGTGATAGTAACTAAATCTTTGATACGAAAAGGGTTCGAAAGAGTTCGACACGTCAGTACAAATAACTTTTACTACGGTGACAACTTCTAAATAGAATAAAATGTCAGCAGCTCCTAAGTAAACTTAGTACGTACTGTTATACCCTAAATATGTAAGCAGCAATGCTTGCTCCCCAAACCTAGACCTCAGTCAGCACTTTCAGGCTTCAGGCTCCCGTGAGCGCTCGACACAAGTCAGTCTCTAATCATCCTTCTTCCGCGCGGGTTGCGACCTCTCAATAATTTCAATAAATTCCATTTTCCAAAAGACTTCTACAGAGACTCCTGTAACAGTACGGTATTAAAATGGTTCAGCTGAATTTTTGTTTTCGGTATTTCAAAGTTTTCTCCGCAGTAAAAGTTATTTATATTGAAGAATATAACTTTTCGGAATTAATTTTCGAACTAAAACTTTCGTAAGCACTACACATTATTAACTTAACACCGGATAAACTTACTTGGTTTTAATTTGGAATTAATTTTATTACACCCCGTATGTAGAAAGTGTGTACACATCTTTTGTAGGACGCACTATATACTCTTTGTAAGTGGAACAAATTGAAGTTTTCAGTAACTGAATCCGTTATCTCTTCACATTCAGATTCATAAAAACAATATGGAAATCACTGAGGGTGACATTGTCATTTTTTGTTCAAAACCCTTTCAAATAAAGATTATAAAAAAAATAATAATATGGCAATCACTGAACTAAACCCAACCGATGTACAATTAATATTCATATCACGCGCACAGGCGTATATGAATAAGTAGATAGAGACCCAAGAAGTAGTTCCGAATGCAGGCGAAATATGTACAGAATGCAACACGCAAAAGCCATTGAGTATCGTCGAGTGAATGGCTGTTACTCGAAGGCGCCGCATCGCTACTCCACCGTTATGTGAACACTGAACAAGACAACGATCGGTCCGCACTTTGTCGCTTCTTCTTGGCTTGACTCAAATTTTCCCATGGACATTTTGTCCTTCCATATTATATTTTATTCTTCATTTATAAAAGTCGATTTAAATGGCGACTTAAGTGAAATTTAAGGAGTGGTGCAAGTCGGCCTTAACTAGATCTTTCTAGATCAAACGTCATTTTCCGTTGTTTTTAGGGTTCCGTACCCAAAGGGTAAGGGACCCTATTACTAAGACTCCGCTGTCCGTCCGTCCGTCCGTCTGTTATCAGGCTGAATCTCATCAACTGTGATAGTTAGACAGTTGACATTTTCACAGATGATATATTTCTGTTGCCGCTATAACAAACAATACAAAAAACAGAATAAAACTAAATTTTTAAGGGGGCTCCCATGCAAGAAACGCGGCAACCGGTAGACGCTTGAAATATTCAAATGTTCTATAGATACTGGTACGAAACCCTTCGTTGACAAGTCCGACTTGCACTTGGGCGATTTTTTTTATAATTTTCGTAAATTGTATGGCTGAAGCTGACATCGTATTCCTATTGTTATATTAAACGTAGTAACAGTTAGTTCGATTGGAGTGGTGCAATTTAGCGCGAGTTAGGGCGGCCGGCCGGCAGGGTGCATTGGTTCGTAGTAGGTTCAAATATCCGTCGCACGGCGATGGTTCGCCGACACGAAGGAGGAAGGCGATTTCAATGCTCTTGATTTATGGACCACATAATGGAGCACTGCGTTGCATTCGCTGCATGCAACGGACACGACCGTCTCGCCTAAACATTAACAAATATTACCCGTTTTCGCCGGCACCTAACTGCACGTACAATTTGTAATCCGTGCTAAGTTTTTGGATGATGCACTGCTATTCGGCGTACGTACACTCTGGTGACCTTTTGTTGAACCGGACTTTATCTAAACCCGTTCGGACCACATACTAGGTTTAGAAGTAAACCTTTACTGTTTAGTATTCAGAGAGCCCAAAGTTTAAAGCTACTTTGACAAATACAGTAACAGTGCCGATAAATCTCGGTACCTGCACCGCGGGGACACGGCGCAGGCGGCTCAGCGATACGTCATTGGCAAATTGAAAAGTTAATTTACGGCTCTCTCGCCGCGTGAGCTTACGCAGCCTTCGCTTGACGCGCGCGGATCGCGCGGCGCGAGAATTTATCAATGTTGGTGCCGAGCGCGTCCTTCCAGAAGCCATCCATTTCTTGAATACTGAAGCGGTTAAAACATTTTCGAGGTGTGCTGCTGGACAAATGTGTGCTCCACAAAGATCCGGTGAAACTTAAAGGGGTTATTGTATTCACTAATACAAACCACTTTTATTATGAGATCAATTCTGAAATATCAAAAAAAAATATTGGATATTTCATACTATATTCATATTTGTTTGCTCGATGTTTGGATATTTGTTCGATATTCACTCACACAAATTTATGAAAATAATGAAAGTTGCTTGTATCGACGAGTAGAATAACCCTCTTAAATTTTACCGGACCTTTCGGATTTACTCTGTATTTCATATTTTAACATTAGCAGATAGTTTATTAATTTATTTGATATGGCACACCAAGTGCTGTTTTTGATAAATAAATAAATAATTACTCAATCAAGCTGTTCTTGATAAATAAATAAACTATTACAATAATGGAATCTAATTATGGTGCAGTCAGTTTTCGCCACTAGTGCGACAATTCGATGTGCATTGCATAGAAGATTAACCGTTAACAAGATGAAGATATACACACATACATACATAAACTCACACCTGCATCCCAGAAGGGTAGGCAAAGACTAGGGACCGCCACTTGCCACAGTATGAAGACTAATAATTATACTCATCGGTTACGCAACGTACATCGAATCGGCATAGTAAACTATGAATTTAATTTAATTTATTTATTTGGAGAAAATACAGACACAGATAAAACATCTTTAAGAATAATTTTACTCAGGACCCTTTCTACAAAATTACAAGTAAGTGTATCCGGAGCCGTAGGCTGTCGACCAATAGGGGATGCATTAAGGGCAAGGGGCAAGATAAAAAGTATTCATGTATTCATGCTGCGACTAATGAATGTTGATGAAACAAAATAGATTTGTCACAATCGTGGCAAGTGGCAAACCCTGGTATCTGACCACCCCTCCAGGCCGATTGACTACCAGTCCGTTTTTAATACGCAAAATATTGTTTTTATTTTGCATCTCGCACCAACAAAAATGTTTACACCTTTAGAAAATTACACATTACACACATTGTCTCAAATTTAATTTGAATTGTTGACGGCACTCACTGGATCTTATTAGGTAACAAAAAAAAGTAAAACTTAAGATTATTTGAGAAAAGATGGTCAAAGTTAACTTTGTTTGCTGCCTTATTCTCCGCTACAGAATCGACCCGAAGGCAGCTCACGTCGTACCTTGACATTCAACAAATAGAATGAAAATACTTTAAATTGAAATAAATGTCTGAATTCCTGAAAGCAAGAGGAGTTAAACAAAAAAACATAAATCGTATTGGCTAGATGCTCATTTTCTGATGCAAGGATAAAGATAAGATAAAAATAAAGGGTTTCAAAAATAAGGAAGGTATTCTGAAAAACATATCGGCTGGAGTAACGCACTGCCTTGCAATGGCACGTACCATTTATCCAACTGTGAGACTGTACGGTATTATAAGGTTTGACTATCCGGCAAATGTTTATTGACTCCAACTACAATCCCATTTTTTATAAGTTAGATAGGAGGTAGTCGCTGAGAGATTCGCTTATAGAAAGCTTAAAATCATCGTCTCACTACTGATCTGGTTGGCTGGAAGAAATTTCTATAGAAATAAGCTCGCCTACGTACCCATTCTTATTGCTTTGTTTTTTGTGTAACATATTTCTTTCTTGTGTACAAAGTATAATAAAGTAACATCTTGAAGTCCATTCATTTATGAAAATATTTTAAATGTGTTTATTAGGGAAAATATAAAAAAAATTGTATTGGCCATTATAATGTTAGTACTAGGAATAAATATAAACCGTGAACTCTTCAATTTAGACTCGCATTTAATAAAT
Source organism: Yponomeuta malinellus (assembly GCA_947308005.1). Classification (NCBI taxonomy): domain Eukaryota; kingdom Metazoa; phylum Arthropoda; class Insecta; order Lepidoptera; family Yponomeutidae; genus Yponomeuta; species Yponomeuta malinellus. The sequence continues at coordinate 8,847,877 of OX370994.1, forward strand.
TCCTTAAAAAGTGTCGTCAAGATATACTAAAAGCTCCAACGCGGTTTTAAAGAAATGTCTTAAGTACCCTGCATTTAGACGATAGTAAAATTGTGTCTAGTGTTCAATACATTAAGGAGTAATAAACTTTAATTTGAAAACTCAATTGATTAAATTGAAACATTTTTAGAAAAGAATAAATGTGGAGTTTATTTGTTAGCGTTTATTCCACGTAATTAATGAACTCTGAAACTAAGAATTTGACGTAAATTAAGCAAACATAACGTTTTAGTTATGAATAAATCTGTCGAGTATGTATTTTTTTATTTGAGTTTGTAATTCGGATCGTAGACATCAACGAACGAAGTTTTGACTCGGCCACACACAAATACCACCACCTCGTTGTTTCATCAACAGAGTAGCGTATTGCTACTCGAGAGCACGCCAGGCAGTGAAGCGACCGAAGTGCCACGTTATTCAAGTTAATAGGCATTAATTTGGTTCGTTAGTGGAATATTGCTAACGAATGCGCGGCCGGCGCGCGGCAGCGCCTGAAACGCTCAATTAGTGCGCGCTACACTAAACAACTGCGATACGAGACATGTTTACATGTAAAATGTCACTAAAATCGAAAATACACTAACGCGTTGCAGAGTGATTTCCGAGATAGATAGATAGATCATTTATTTACATAAGTCACACACACGTATACAAAGCATAAACACATCTAATTACAAGAAACAGCACAGAGAAAAAATATTACAAAGCAGAAGCACACATGCAGAGCAAAAACATTTAGATTTTAAATAGCAAAAACATTTAGATTTTAAATATGCTGAAAGCTTTGAAAGTTGAACTTTCTCTACATGACTGTACTGTAGAATCAGATACATCTGAATATTTTTAAACAGATCTAAGCAAACTCGCGGGTTGAAATAGCGATTCCTAAACTGTTAAGACTATAGAACATTAACACCTCATTTATTTAACGGAAGTCCAATCAAACAAAATATCAAATTCAAGATTTAACTCGACGAGCTTTCACCTTCGAAAGTACCGCCACTGTTTCGTTGCAATAATCCAAAATAATATTTGTAGCTAAGGAATTATTTAAAAATCGAAATAATCAATGTTCTGAACTCTAATCTTGGGTTTCGAGGAACGTTAGGAATCGCTGGGCGAAATAAAATACGAAGCATACTGTCGTATAATGAGGTAGCTGTGTTTGCTCAAGAGAACAGTGGGGAACAAAAACACCTTGATTTGGTAAAGAAGATGTAAAGCGCAATTCGTGCACCTCTATATCAGTGGTCGGGAGGCTGAGAAGCCCAGTCATGGTGACGCGGATGATTAATGGCGCTCATTTGCGGCCCGAAGGCGCAGGAAGGATGCCTCGGGCTGCTTCTACACGGATTCGAGCCTGGGGACTTACTGCAAAAGTATTCCGCGCGCTGCTGTGGTCCGTATTGATGATATATTTGCCAAAATGCGCCACAAAATAAATAAATATCTTCCACACAGCACAATCACTTGTCCTGGTCCCAAACTAGGTTACCCTGTGTTATGGTAATCGGGCAAGGACATCACAAACATGGAAATACACACAGCCTGAGGCCCCCCAGTAAAAGTACTTCTCTGACGTACAGGGTTCACTGTAGCGTCAATAGTTTCTTTATTGTCACTGCAAATAGGACTGAGAGTCCAGCTAAAGCACTGGACTCTCAGTCGATGTAAAATAATTATAAAATGTGTATACTAACGTGCATTAAAAAAAAACATAATAGGTACTAAATTTTGTTCCGAAATTAAAATAATGAATTGAGCAGCATAATCTGTAATGAATTCATATCCAGAGCCTTGATTATGTATATTTTCCTGAAATTATATTTTATGAAAAAGCGAAATGTTTGGAGGGCTCTACCATATTATAGAAATGAGGCGTAATATGTATTACAAATAGCGGATATCACGTTTAGTGGATATATGTTATGTGACACTGATATTGAACCATATAATTATAAGACACAGTAAATATTTTGTCTTAGCACATAGATATATGCGTTAAAAGTTACACAATCAAGGAGATTATGAGTTATTTATTGCTATGTTTGCGAGGTGAAATAAAAAAAAAAAACAGTAGAGAAACGGGCAATTTCGATTCAAGTGATTGTGGAATAAAGAAACCGACAATCATTAACAAATGTAGTGAATTATCCTCCTAAGTCCTGACCTTGAAAATAACACATATATACATGAGTAGTAGCGACTGTGTCATTCGGTAGAAAAAACGTAATTTTCTACGTTACAGATAAAGTTTAGCTCAGTAACCAATTCTTAGTAAACTTGTAAGATACGGCTGTTGAAAGAATGCTAGATCAACATTTCAAAGAACAAATTATAATAGCTTCAGAGGAAGGTCGGGTGGTGCTGCGCGGCTACGGGGCTACGAGGCTACGAGGCCTGCTACGCTGCTACGTGTTCCCGTCTACGTACACCGTTTACGCTTCCGTACCGAGAATTTATTAGATTCCACCCCATTTATACCTTTTATCTGTACTATGTACTTAGGTTAATGTTATTGTGCTACCTATCTTTGACTAACGTACCAGTAACTATGTATTTTTGAGATACGGTTAATCTTCATCGTTATCATTTAACGCTGCCTACATCTATATATCTTTTAATTGAAACGGTTTTAAGACTGAAAAATAATGCTTGTTAACATTTAACATCTTAATATTTTTTTAAAACTCCCTGTGCGGCCAAGTGCAAGTTGACTGGTACCACCGCCGCCCCCGCCTTGCACTCCCGGCAAGTCTTTCTCTAGATATATTTAATTTCAGTAATTTCTGATGTAAGCAGAATTGAAGACTAGAAGGAGACAATCTTGAAGGGGGCATCCGGGAATATTATGCCCTCTTCGATAATTGGGAGGGGTATCTGGGAATATTATGCCCGCTTATGGTACTAAGAGAGGTCAATGCTGAAGGGGGCATTTAGGAAGAAGACACAATTGAAAAAAAAAAATTTGTTTTATAAAAAAATTCTATTGTTTATTTGTTTACAATCATGTCAAACAATCCTAAATTGTAATATAAAAATATGCAATCATTTAAACTTGTAATTGCAAATCCACGGCGAACACGCATAGTATTTTACCCCATACTATTTCTTCCTGAAAGAAGGTTTGTGCCTTGCAAGAAGGCTTGTGTCGTACATACATTTATTTTTATTGTTAATTTTGTTTGAACTAAGGGTAACCAAAATATAAAAAAATCAAACACAAGTATTATATACAGTAAAGTTACAGCAAAAAGCACTAGTTTATTTGTGTACATTTGTGAGAAAAAACGTCTGAGTTACTAACGCGCATCCTCACCTACACAAGAGAGTTTGCTCAAGATAAACAAACCTTTAAAACACCTAAACGTTGTCAGGCTCCCGATATTATTGGTGTAATTGGTTTCTAATGCCACATAAGCTCCCCAAACGTGTTGCCGGAGTGGTCGACGAGATAAAAAGCGAACCGCCCGCGGCACTGATTTTACTTCAACATTTTATATTTTCTTTTCCTTTCCTTGCCATTTTGTTGGTCGCTCTATTGTCATGGTTGTGATGGACCGTTATCAAGGCGATGTTTGGTAATTTTATTAACTTTTACTTTCATTCAGTCAACCCTACGTTTTTTATAAGAAAAATATTAAGATATGCTTGACCGATAATATATGTTTTAACTTTGTAGTCAAGCTTAAGGAAAATAAAATATTATTGTATTTTACAGAATATTCTACTCTTCACAGCTTAAGTAAGCCACTACCTCGAGCGTGGAAAGTACATCGTTACTTGTGAAGCGTCTGCAGAACTTGCTACCTAGTTAAACGTTGTTTTATTCAGTTTGAATCCGTATCAATAATACCCGCTCTACGTGTACATTCATACATAACTTCAAAAGCGTCATATAAAACTTCAAATATTCACTGAAGGACCTGTAAATATACGGAGATCCCGTCATTTGGAATAAGGCGACGTAAAATGCAACGGCGCGGTGGCGGGATATATCCTTTTTACATCCTATAGCAAGGACGCGTGCTTTAGAATTTTTCAGTGTGCAATGCTCTTGTCGTGCTCGAATCCTTGTAAATTTATGACCCTTTACCCGGTGCCACTGGCCACCGACGAATACTCCAAGATACGTACGACGCTTTATACGTCCTCCTGAACGTTCTATGAGCAGGGCGATTGTGCTGTAATGATGACAGATGTAACAAGGTTCAAGCTTACCGCATATGCTATTGTATATCTGGCGAGCGCTATTAAAAATACATTAAATAAATATATATGACGAGCCTATTACAAATCAGAGTAGTTTAACGTGCGCGCAAAAGGTTATAAACTGTTCAGTTTAAAGAGCAGTATAAACGGATTCACGGGGAAATAAAAAGTTAATTCTGTAGGTTTGTAAAATGAATGCGTATTTTAACGCTTACAACATGCAGCAGGGTGGGCGACGCGGCGGCGGTCGGCCCGCTGTCCGTAAACAAGCAAATTCGACTGTAAAACCGAACGCATCGGACAATAAATCCTACAGGTATAAACTGAATACCTGCATCGGAATGTTCGATGGCACAAAACTTGTCGAACAAAAGCGTGCGTGTTTACTTTGTGATGCCTGTCTGTTATTATTATTGGATGAGGCGGGCCTAAAGAACTTTATTCCATTAGTTTACGAATGAAAAAGTTTATTTTTAGTCATTAGCGACATTTGATCTGTTTTTAATGTAAAAGTTAAATACGCTCTGGTCGAACAAAAATCACCGTTAAATTAAGCGTGTTATAACAGGTACCAAAGCGCGAATGTCTGAATAGCACAATCTCCTCGTAAGTCTACAGGCGAAAGGAAATAAAGTTATGATTTATGCAAGTGAAATGTGTTTGAAACAGCGTGCGCGGTAAGCTCTCCTCTCCGAGACAAATTCCATTCTGTCAAAGGTTCGCCGTGCTGTGCCATTTATATGATTTGTGACTATGCCGATTTTTGTCTACGGTTCGATGTTCCGTGTTATGAAAAAGACATCGCCTATTTGTAGTTATCATCGGTGTATAGGCTTTTGTAGACTAATATTGAAACATGTTAGCGCATTTTACGAGTAATGTAATTACTAACTACTACAAAGTAAATATTACTTCTGGGTTATCGCACTACAAATGTTTCTGTGCAAGTATTCGACTTACTCTTGACCGGATTTAATTAAAAACGTCGCCCTTGTTTCCAAGGAAAAGTACTTTTACACGACAATCAGTGCCTCAACTGCAGGCGTACCGCAAATGCAAATAGATACCCGTAGATTGCGAATGATGGAAAACAGATCGTCGCTCAACTTTATTTCAAGATAGCGTTTAATTGTTACGGCTTGTAACAGGAAATAGACCAGTGACTTTGAAAACGAGAGAGATCCAATTCGATATCAATGGCAGGTATTTTTTTACAGGCTGTACAATAAAGAAGACCTTAGATGACTTGAAATTTAAATTCAATCCATTAGCATATATTCGTCCAATTGTCATCCAGTCATCACTGCCAATCAGATCGTTGGTTCAGGAATCGACGGAAAGGTTTCGATATAGAAATTCCATAAAAATGCCCAATCGTAACCGCGTCTTTGCTTGCGTGGTAATGGAGTTAAAAGTATCCTATGTACTAGTCCATGTCATGGTCTTACTATGTATAATACATGGGTGTTTCCTTGTTGCAGGATTCCTTACGCCGACAAAACCACGCCGGAGCCTATTCTGAACAACAACACAAGCCGAGATATTAAGGCTGAGTCCATCAGGAACAGTTACAACAGTCAGTTCAAGGTCGGCATCTACGGCTGGCGTAAGAAATGCCTCTACATACTCGTGATGGCGCTAATGCTTATGATGATTGTCAACTTAGCTCTGACGCTGTGGGTGCTAAAAGTCTTGGATTTCAATTCGGTGAGTGAAAAGATAGATAGATAAAAAGTTTATTTGCTATACCAAATACCCCCCCAAAATAAATATGAGATAAAAACTAACACAACCATATGTTATAATAAGACAAAAAAACAACAAAAACAGTGTAGTTTACAAAGAAAATACGTCGTCATTCACAAACCACTAACCCCCAAAACACTCCAAAAAGCTGACTAAATTTTGGCGAATCCTAGTTTGGGAGCCAGGACACAAATTTATCACACTTTTATCGATACATATAATAAATCTGTAAATTTTATCTCTGTCTGACATTTATGTCTGTGTCTTTCTGTTTCTTTGTGCGCGCATCACGCAAAAACCACTCAAGGGAATTAAATAAAACTTACCATGATTATTGATTACATTCCCGTGTAACATATAGGCTATCACGCTTAAGTCCACAGGGGGCGAGAAAATCACTATACATATCTTCGTAACCTGGTTAATTGTATTCGACACTATAGAAAAACCAATACTCGGTGACCTCTGAGCCTTCAGGGCCGAGTTTCATAACACTGCAATTTGTAGTTTTTATGACAGTTTGAGGGACATTGCGTAGCAGATTTGTTTTGCTAATCTGGGCATTAATCGAATTTGCAATGTACATCGAATTGTCATAGTAAACATGAATTTTAGAATTATTTATTTAAAGAAAGAAACTAACTTAAGTGTGAAATTTGTTATTTAGAATTAACTTCGTTTTTTTAAACGTTATGAGGTTGTACAGTCGCAAAGGTTTGCGACTGTACAACCTCATTACATGTAAACTTTTTTTAAAGTTTCAGAAGTCTAAAGTCGAGATAGATAACATAATAGCATCGGTGCTATGTACCTAATGTACAGATTTTACTTATTACAGATTGTGTACTTATGTACCCTATTTATATAAAAACTTCTGTATTTGAACTTGAGTGATGAATAAAGAGCGATTTTTTATTTTACCAACAAAAGATAGGTTAAACAATATAATTTGTGTATGTACCTAAGCTTAGTACCTACATAAACAATCGAAAATATTGAAACATTTTTCATCTTTGAAGCAAAAGTATGTATGATTGTGCGGACAAATGATAGTTCTTGCTAGAGAGCGTTAAGTGATGTAGAAGAATAAGCGACGTTTTAATTAATATGTTTGGGTGGCTCAGCCAAATCTGTATAATCTATCATTCCAGCGCGAATATTCATGTTGGGCATAAGCCCAATGCACGCCACATTTTTTCATTTTCGACCATCCTCATCCAGCCGCTACCAACAACCTGCCTTACATCTTTGGCGGCCTTATTGCTAATAGCAATATTTCGCAAACAGATCCAAATGACAAGTCACTGCATTATATTGAGCATTATATTCCATGGATAGTAACATCGCATGGGCGAAACTCACTGTGTTTCCCTTGTGCCAGGCCAAATGCACTCAAGAAGATTTGTTGGAGGCTACAGACGGTGGCGTGCGTGTGGCCAATCATATCTAACTGGTTTGGTCACCGATACGATAAGAAGATGGGTAGGAACATGCCGCGAGTAGCACGTTTTAAATGTTAAAAGCGCGTCTTTCCTGTTTATTTATTGTCAAATTCTGACGTTTTAGCGCCACAAAACGCGTGACTCACACTTTCGTACTACCTATGCTGCAGTGAGTTTAAGCGGGCGAAAAGCTGCGCCGACGGGAGACGGCGTGGTGAGGTAGGATAATAGTAAATTACAATAATACAACCGTGAAAAGGTCTCAAGGGATGAAATTTAGAACGGAGATAGACCATTGCCTTGATTAAGGGGTAAAGGCACTTCATATTCTAATCCAACGCGAACGCAGTCGCGGGCACAGCTAGTTTGCAATAAAATACTTTATCTACACTAATGTTGTAACATTCTACTTATGTTTTCAATACTTGACTTATAATTACTACTGTTATAGCGCAGACAACAAAACACTCAATTTAAGCAATTTCACATGATGGTATAATATTCACATCGATATCGTAAAATCTCATTATAACATCAATAAAACGCGACCAACTTGATTGCAGGGCCAATCAGGTTGGTCGCGTTTTATTGAAGCGCGCAGCTGCGCTCTCATTGGTTAAATTTTAATGGCGGCAAAATCACTGTGATTATACACGTACGCGTGAATTTAATTTAATAAATTAAAAGTTAAAAATGGATAGCGACGTGATATTTGTACGCCTCCGGATATTCTAGAAGTGGCAACAAAATTAACTCACAATCTTTTGCCAGAAAAATCTAGAAAATTATATGAAAAAGAATATAATAACTTTTTGGCATGGAAGATCGAAAAGAAAACTACATCATTTTCTGAAAATGTCATTCTTGCGTATCTCAAATCCCGACAAATTCATTAGTGAAGATAAAGTAGTGTATGCAACTGCATATAATACGGGTATTAAATCCTGTACGTTATTTGAAGCTTTGAGTTTGAGATAGGTAATCTCCTTTTCCGTGCCAGTCGACGCCGCTTGAACCCTAATCGTCGCACTTTGCTAGTCTGTGACACTCTACCAACCAGGATGCCTTCCGCGTAGTAATGATTTCAGAACGCGCGACGGCGATCTTGTTTGTCATTGGCATCGAATTTTCCGCTAATGACAGTCGACAAAAAAATACAAATATTCTAAAAAGTGTGATATTTTCGTGCTATTGTGTATAAACAACACGACAATTAGTATATAACGGTGTTACCGTTTGTGTTATAAATATTCTGCTTCTACGAACGCAGTTTACAAAAATGCTTGAACCCCTAGAAAAATTTTCAGGTAAAATAATAGTTATTGAGTGGTTAATATCTAACACGTAAGTATTGCATTACTGATAATGTCAATTGGTGTTTTAAGACCACGTCAACAGTGAGTATCTTACATAATATATCCTACTCTTGTAGATTTTGAGGTTATAATTCCGACAATGAATATCTTTCATTTTGTTGAAACGAAAGTTATGGTGTGGTGTCGGTGCCCTCGCCGATTTTCAGTACCCATTCGATTATCGGTCAAAGGCGTGTAAATGAAGATATTTTAATCTACTGTCAATGTTGGCAAGCAGCGTTGAATAAAATATTTGCAATTTTCAGTTCGATTTTGATTCTTTAGCTTCCCACGCAGTCATGTTGCGTTACAAGAGAAGTTCGTGAGACTTGAGGTTAATGACACCTACTAATCATAATTCCAAAGATGATTGAGGCGGTACTAAAAGAACTAGTCTATGACCGATGGCTGGAAGACGAGAAGTTATCTGAAAGACATCAGTTTTGATAATTTGAACTGGCAAGGTTGTACGCCAGACCTCGCAGGTCTCTGGCAAACAATTACACACCCACGCAGGGTACATGGAGCTACATACTGTATACAACAATATTGTTTACAGTCAATATCAACCCTCGCAGGGTTATTAATTAAATTAAATACAACTGAGTTGCCATAGAGCTGCCCACCCTCGCAGGGTATATAGAGCTACATACTGTTTAAGAACAATATTATGTGCAGTCAATATCAACCCCCGCAGGGTTATTAAATACAACTGAGTAGCCATAGAGCTGCCCACCCTCGCAGGGTATATAGAGCTACATACTGTTTAAGAACAATATTATGTGCAGTCAATATCAACCCCCGCAGGGTTATTAAATACAACTGAGTTGCCATAGAGCTGCCTACCCTCGCAAGGTACATGGAGTTACATACTGTATACAAAAATATGTGCAATCGACATCAACCCTCACAGCGTTATTAAATACTGACTTGCCACAGAGTTGCCTACCCTCGCAGGGTGCCTACTATAATGGATGCATCTATGCTTGCTTTTTATCATCCCTTGCAGGTTATTGATTACAACTGAGTTACCATGGAGCTACACATACCCTCGCAGGGTACCTATTATGAAGAACATTAAGCTAAGTTGGCAAACAATCACATAGCCTTGCGGAATATCAACCCAAGCAAATCACATACCCTTGCAGGGTACTACCTATGAGGGATTTTAAGTTAAGCCAAGATGGCAAACAATCACATAGCCTCGCATGATATCAACACAAGAAAATCACATACCCTCGCATGGTACCTACTAGGTATGTGTAATGTGCCAGGCTCTACATCAACCCTCACAGAACCCTGATCAGAGTTGGCAAACAATCAAGTATCCTCGCAGGATATCATGTACAAACATGCATATATGTGTTAAGCAGCAGACCTCTTAGGGTTATAAGGTGAACAGAGTTGGCAATCAATTGTATATCAATCAATATCCCCGCTACCTTTGTACAATACACCTATAGATACGTGGTAAGTAGCAAACAATCACGCGCCCTCGCAGGGTACAGTGTAGAATAATACTCAGATATGGTATATACCTATCCACTGTTACAGAGTTTTACAGTTGACAAATATTCACATACCCTCGTAGGGTACTATCAACAACTATGCATGGTACCTAATATCAACCCTCGCAAGATTATAAAAAGTCAGACTTGCTAAACAATTAAGTACACCCTCGCGGGGTCTGCGTGTGTCGCCTAAGCCTGAGTGCAAAACAATTTTGGGGAATATGTAAAATGTTTATTAATTGAATTTTAATGATAAAATTACAGTATCCTTGCCAACACATGAATAAACCCTCACGGGGTTATTAGCATAACTTAGTTGGCAATCACATACTCTCGCAGAGCACTATTATTATACACAACACACTGATGTGTAGTTATTACTTCTATTATCATGCCTCGCAGGTTATATAAGAAGCGGTTCATAGCTGTTCGAAGACGTAGACACAGATAGATGGATAAGCAATAACATGTAACCCTCAAAAAGGGGGGGGGGGCGGCAACAATTATCAACATATCATAACGATGGAAACTTTAGAGTACAAGTTAATTATGTAGTTCCATTTTATTTGTGAGAAAACTTCTACCTACCAAGGCTAAAGGAAGATGGCGTGCTGTAAAAGTACTGTTAAACAATGTTTCCTATCTTATGTTCCTTGTGACCAAAAGTAGCAGCAAATACAAGTTGAAGATCAACCTTTTGTTGCAAAGTAATCCGCAGCATTACTGGGTTAAGCTTACCTATTTAAGGGTCAATGTCCTCTCAACGGTACCATTACTGTATGGTTATCTTCTAAATACTTAATGGTTCAGAATAATAAACCAGCGAACATCCATACCATGTTGAATACACGGTTTTCGTCCGATCACCAAAGTTAAGCAACATCGGGCGTGTTCAGTACTTGGATGGGAGACCGCCTGGGAAAAGTATTTATCATTTGTTTTACAATTCATTTCTTGATTTGTCCAGTACCTCAGGTACTATATTCGACTGGTGCTTAAAAGGAAGAAGTTTCAAGTTGCCCTAACTGGCTCAACTCTTTTTGAATTTGGATCCTATTTATATCCCCTGGGGGTGAATGTAACCTATAGGTATGGCTGTGGTCTATAACTATGTAAATAACTTCTATCAGAAAAGTGAACCTGCCTGGAGTATAAGCTGTACTGCATAACAGAGGAACTGTCAGTATTTATGTTATCTGCTTTCTTAGGCTATGAGACGCAAGGATGGTTTTATCTTACTTAGCGAACAAAATGGGACAAAGATGAAGCCTTTGATGGATTTGCTGGACAAGCTCAGTCAGTACTACGTATACCTTGAGAAGGATGATCCTACATCACCAGCACCAGCCTTGGGCCATAAGGTCCCAAGTGGGAGCAGTATTGGAGGTATGCCCCAATCCAGTAAGGTGTACCGCGAATATGTCCTACCCGAGTAAGATATAAGCAAAGATATATCTCAAGTGGTCATCGACATGACTAACCTCGAGTAGATAATAATATGATGAATGGCAACAGTTTTGAAAATGGTTGTCTTGAACTGTCTAGCAAATAATTTGATATTTTTGCCTTATCAAGTTTTCACTTGGGCGAAGATTTTCAAAGAAGTGGCTTGTTCCTTGTCATAAAGGGCTATTTAATGCAGTTTGTCAGCAAGTCGGTTTATATACTCTTTCCAAGGCACCCTTACTAAAAGTTCCAGTTCCCAGGCAAAAGTTCCCCTTTGCTTCACGTTAAATTGAACAATATTCTTTCTGATCGACTTCTGACTTCTAACGTTAGTAGTACTTAGATAAAATAAAGGTATTATGTTATATACGCACTATACAGGTACTGATACTTAAGTTAAATCTAAGTCTACTCGAACAGTTTGGTCAATAGTCCTGCGCTGCCCTCCTGGACTCGGCACCATGGTGCGGCGCATCCGACCCGCCATGAAGCTGGCTCTGTATGTCTTAGCAAATACACATCCTCGGCCATAAAAATGGAATCTAGCGTCGTCACTGTGAGGCAAGCTGTATATATACGAAGAGTGGGTACCTAGTCCCAATAACTACCGCAATGCGACCGTAGTGGCAAACTATGAACCACCGCCCTTGAGGACGCAGACCATATTGAGTTTTTTGTATTTTGTTGAGCAGAGCTAAAAACAAGAACGAGTGGCTCTTTTTCCACTTTAGTTATACAATTCCTAAGCAGGTTTACATGAACCTTTAATAAACGCCTGAGAGACTTGTCGGGAGTTGGTAAATGTTAGGCTCGCATACCTTTGCCAGCAATATGTATTTAACACATTCGTGGACGTCAATCTACACTTCTTTTGCTATCGGTTGCTGAAGCAAACTCTACCCGGGAACAAAAATCCCGTCTGCAATAAGTGATTAAGTTTCTTCCACAAACAATATAGTTGTTGAAGTACATAATTAGTTAATTAGCTATCTAAATAATTCGCCAGACACAGCTGCCTTTCTCTAAATCTGTTATGGCAGACATAGACGACACTACGGTTTCCTGTGCTACTGTGTTATGTTTGACTCAAAAGCCATAGCCCATAAGTAATCGAGTTGAATGTTATTGCCAAAGCCAAAATCTGAATCATGTCAATTTATTCAGGTCCTTTGCAGGTTCAAAGACAAACCTGTTATATAGGCTCTACCTAAGCATGTTTGTAAGTATAGAAAGCCCATCAAAAGCTACCTATCATATTATTATTACAACGCAGGTTGAAGGCCTACTATTTTATCAGCAGCTGGCATAATATTGCAGGGTCTGGATCAACTGTAACTTCCAAAATAGTCTGTCAAAGAATAAATGTTTACTTGTTATTAAGTTCATTAAGTTATGTCACTCTGGTCACAAGTGATATAATTATTATTCAATTTTATTAGAAAACTCTAAGGATGATAAGGATGCTTATATCAGTGGAGAAACCCTGTTGACTTTTTAACAGTTCTATCATAGTAGATCGATCGCATAAGCTCCGAATCCTACTATCCCATATATTTTATGGATTGATGTGTGTACACCTACCTATCTATCCTTTGTATATTTGTACGTACCTGCAAATTGTGTTATTGTCCTGATTTCAGAGAATTGGGGTAAAATTTAATTACTCGCACTATTGGGTCTGTGGATATCTATTGGAATATTTTACATTAGTACAGTACCTACCCAGCTTTGTACTATTTTGTATTACACACACACAGCTAACTGTGAATCATCTCACATTGGCATACTCTACCACCAGGCGATAACAAACACGTCTCAAACTCAAAGCTTCAAATAACGTACAGGATTTAATAGCGGCGTTTTACCTGAAATAAAACGCTTATTAAATACTTACCTTATTTGAAGCTTATATTTAATTCCTGCCTGTGGTTTTCGACACAATGACAAACAAGATCGCCGTCGCGCGTTCTGAAATCATTACTACGCGGAAGGCATCCTGGTTGGTAGAGTGTCACAGACTAGCAAAGTGCGACGATTAGGGTTCAAGCGGCGTCGACTGGCACGGAAAAGGAGATTACCTATCTCAAACTCAAAGCTTCAAATAAGGTAAGTATTTAATAAGCGTTTTATTTCAGGTAAAACGCCGCTATTAACTCGCTGCGCTCGTTTCATAAACTCACACTCGTGTTTTAATACCCTTCATTATATGACAGTTGCATAAACTACTATTTAAAAATAGTATTAACATTTGGAACCCTGATAAAGTTAAGTATCAATATTATTAATGCTAAAGGGCTGCACAAGGTGCACTAGCGCCACCAATAAAATTATTTTCTTTTTGTAAAAAGTGGTTTATAAGTGTCTCAATCATGTAAGAAGTGATTTTCAGGTTCCATAGAACCTAGGATCAAGGACTTGGAACTAGAAAGGAACTACATTAATGCAAAAACGGGCGTTTTCAGCGGAACCTCATGAGAACCTCATTAGATTACATTAATAATCTTTATTGCACACCATACATTATAAAAATACATAGCATAAGCAGCCTATATACGTCCCACTGTAGGGTACAGGCCTTCTCTCAGACAGAGTATGGGCTTAATCACCACGCGTGCCCACCCTGGATTGGCGATTTCAAGCGCTGCGATATGTGAATAGCTTAGACACTCAGGTTTCCTCACAATGTTTTCCTTTACCGTTAGCGAGTGGTATTGCTACTATAACTTCACAATTCGGTATTTGAAACGATCAACAATAAATTATTTCATATGCCCGATTAAAACAAAAATTACAAAATATCTCGGAAAAAGTATCTTTTTTAGTCAATTACTAGTGGTAAACTAAATATTAAATTAAACTAATTAAATATACCGCCCCGGGACACGCCTGATCCAACCCAACCCTAAAACTTGTGAATTCTGGAATAAAGAAAATTACTAGTTATTACAATTTTGAAATAGATTAAACATGAAAAGAGTGCTCTGAAATGTCACGTCATAAACCGGTATTTTCATACAAAATTCCGTTGAAAAACTCATTTGATATTTTGTCAAATACCCAATTGTACAGAACTTAGAAAATACATAAAAATACATGAAAAATCTTAAATATCTACGTTACATAGTATACAACTGGCGGTTAGCTTCCAGAGAACCTTAGGATGGATAGGTGTGTAAGATGAAGAGAGTAGATAGAATACCTATAGGTTTATAGACAAGTTGACAAAAAAAAAAACTGAAACTTACTTAAAAATACATAATAAAATTTGCATACATACAGGCTTTATACATATATTTTAAAAATACATACCTTAAGATAAATATATATATACATACCTTAGAATACAGAAAACAGTAATAGTTATTAAGAGACAAAGCTTAAAACACGGAATTTGTCCAAATTTTAGCACAACGATGTCACGGTCTCATAGTCAATTAATATAAGTAGTTAACTTGTTGATTTTTGAGAAGATTTTTGTTGCAATGTGCACAAGTAATTAAGCCTACACACTCTCTCTCTCTCTCTCTCTCTCTGAGAGAGGGCCTGTACCCTGAAGTGGAACGTATAAAGGCTTCATAAAAACACCGTACTGTAAGTAACTCTAATAATTGTGTGAACCAAAGGTTCACTGAACTCCTGCCTCTCAAAATAGCTGTCGATGTTGCTGACTCTTTGTTCGCTCGCAGGACGGTATGGGCCAGCTCCGCATCGTGCCTGGCGGGCTCCAGCTGCTGGGGCAGGCGCTCGTGCTCGACTCCCTCTTTACCTCCAGCATCAAGTCACGCCGGGGTCAGCCCATCGCCATCGAGTCCTCCAGGAATTTCAGCATGTCCACTCGCGATGCACGGGGTCTGTTGCAGAGCAAGCTGTTCTTAGGTAACGGAGCTTAATATGTATGTGTATTAATATTCGTCTTTGCACCGACTACCCGTGTCTATTTCTCCTTCGGCAAATCTCCAATATGAGGTTGCCTGGAAGAAATTGCTATTAGCAATAAGGCCGCCAATTGTATCTTTTCTTTTGTCATTGCTGTTTCTGTAACATTTTTTTTCCGGTATACAATAAAGAATATTCTTATCTTATCTTATCTTATCTTAAATTACTGTTTGTGGATTTGAGAGAAATACGAATAATCACTGCAAATAACTAGAGACCAGAGGATTGTTTGACTAAGCGGAAGTTTTTCTTTTCCGCGTTACTGATATTTAAATAATAATGGTACGAAAATATTATTTCAAATTGCCAATATGTTGCCATTCAATCACACGTATATTTACTCTAACTTTATATTCTCTATACCTCACTCTCTCTCTTTTTCTCTGAATTTACCTGCTGGAGATGCTTTACTAAGAAAGGCGAACTACAACCGAACGACAAACTATTAGCAGCAGAAAATCATCAATTCATCATCATCATCAACCCATTATGTCCCCACCGAGGGGCACGGGTCTCTTCCCTGAGGAAGGTATAGGCCATACTCCACCACGGGGACCAAGTCCGGATTGGTGGAGGCTTGTAGACTAGTGGCTCGAACTGTCAGAAGTTGTCAAGCCGCCCTAAGGCCTTCTGACTTGGCTTAACGACTGCCATCTATCGACGGCCGCCGGCACCAACAGCTTAACGTGCCTTGCGAAGCACGGCACCGCTCGGAAAAATGCCACTAGCGTTAGGCATAGACGGCGACCCATCCATGCACTGAACGCGCCCTGTGTTGCTTAACCTTCGTGATCGTTTAAGATCACTCAGGCAGCCGGGGCTACGATCAATTCATAGCCTACCTTAATTACTCCGTCCTATGCAGTGCGTATTCCAATCAATCTACAGACGAAACTTTGCCTATTGTCACAAGGCCACGACCGCCTAGAGGTAACTGCGCCTCGACTGGAAGTGCGGGATTCTCGGGGCGCCTTGCTGCTGGGCGCTGGACGGGACTCGGTGACGATCGGCGCAGAGACCCTGGTGATAGCCAGCCCGGCCGGCGTCGCCTTCCACACGGCGGCGCAAACGCCTGTAGTGCGCGCCCCACCCTCCAAGCCGCTTGTGTGAGTAGTATCTCTTGTGCGAGTAACGGTTGGTTGTAACAACTAAGGTTGGATGGAAATGTATGGCGCAACTAACGCACTAACTCTATAGAGCACTTACACAATTTTATTTTTGATGCCAAAATGTAGAGTAGATTCTCTATTGTATTCAATACAATTTTCAGGTGTTTCTTAAGTATAGAAAAATAATAGATAGGTACCGCCTGGCCACCTAGTCTACGACTTTAGTTGGCTGGCCATATCACACTACTAGTACTTGTGAACAACTTGTGTATAATGCAAAGCACAGAAAAAAAACCCCAGAAGATATTGTGTAGACATTCACAACTCTCTATTTGGCAACATCAAAGTAGCGGTAGTAGCAATACTACTCGCTAACTGTAAACATTGAGAGGAAACCTGAGTGCCTGAGATGCTCACATACGAGGGGTGTTCAATAAGTAGTGAGAATGAGGTATAAACTCTTTGGATAGAGGAAAAGAAAATACTGGCAGGCATAGCCCACTTATTTGTCGACATAATAAAATAAAAAAAACTTTGATGCTCTTTTGTTTTTTCAATCATAGAAGGTTCTTTCTTGTGTTCTGTCGTAACGAGTAATCGAAAATGGAGGAAATTGAAGTTCGCGGGGTTGTTAAATATCTATGTTTGAAAAATTTCGTAGTAAATCAAAACTTGCAAGATACGTTAGGGGTTCATGCTCCTCCTTATTCTACGGTTCCGCGAACGAACCAGGCTGAGAATTTCACAAAGCGGTTTGGCACTGTTACAACAAGATCCTGACCGGTTTTTAGCTCGATTTCTAACTATGGATGAAACATGGCCTCACCATTACGACCCTGAAACAAAAAAAACAATCCATGACTCGGAAGAGACCATCGTCATCGACCCCTAAGAAATTCAAGGTCGTTCTATCTGCCGGCAAAATCATGGGATCTGTTTTTGGGAAAGCCAAGGGGGTGGTGATGATTGAATATCTCAGTCATGGAGCCACTATTACGGAGAAAATGTAGGTACGCAGAACAAATCAAAAAGTTGCGTGACGTAATACGCGAAAAACGGTGTGGCAAACTGGCTAAAGTTTTTTGTTTCATTGAGATAACACCCCAGCGCACAAGTCCAAGGTTGCGATGGCTGCCATCAATTATGCTGGCTTCAAATTGGTGGAAGATCCTCCATATGCGGTAGGTACAGGTAGGGCCGCTAAGTTAAAATAGTAAGAGCTGCAAAAGAATGATTGTGAACCATAATGGCGAAATTTGTAAAAAAAAATGTAAAGGTCTTTATTAAAATAATAATTAAAAAAAAATTAAAAAATATTCTCTAGACCTTGCTTCTAGTGACTTTTATCTATTTCCGAGATTAAAAGAAAGAAGATAAAGAGGCCAAAAATTCGACGATGATGAGATGATGACGTAGTGATCGCCGCAGTACATGGTTTTGTAAAGAATCAAGATGAAGATTTTTTTTAAGAAAGAAAAAATTATGTGCTAATTGTATACAATTAAAAGGTGACTATGTTGAAAAATAAAATAACATTTGATAAAAGTTAATTGCATCTTATTCAGTCTCACTACTATTGAACCCTTAGCGCTCGAAATTGCCAATCCATGGAGAGCACGCGTAGTGACTAAAGCCCATACTATCTCTCTCCCTCTCTCTCTCCCCTCTCTCTCTCTCTGAGAGAAGGCCTGTGTCCTACAATAGGGGGTATATTAAAGCAGCTGTGTTTTTAGTCTGGAGTCCCCGACGCGATCCTTGGAGATGCATGCGGCACAGAGCGTGGCCATCGAATCCAGAGCCGGTGACATCAGCGCCACCTGCCTCACTACCTTCCGACTGAGATCCATAGCTGGATCGGTAAGTGTTTCAATTACTTTGTGGTGGATTGACCAGCACCGGTTGGCAAGGCTATGAAAAAAAACAAACATACTTATATCTTTAGTATTTTCATATTATGAACATGAAAGGACTGAACTAACGCATCCTAAAAGCGGGCATTTGACCACATGCTAAGGAATTACTAGTGTATATCAGTCCTAAAAACTTAAAAAATTATTTTGAATATGTTTTTCATGCTGTATATGTAGGTGAGGTGGATCCTCAAGAAGGATTTGAGCGCGAGGGCACAAACTGTTTGGTAGGAATTAGTGAAAAAATTAGACTAACTTAAAGTATCAGAATTAGAGATTTACTAATATAGTTTTAAAGTTCTCTGTTAAATACGACTATTTATGGGCTTCGTTTAAAACCCTTTTTTTTTCAATTCAGGCCAGATATTACTGTATAATATTTTTACCTTAATGAAACTCGTTCCATGAAGATAAAAATTTGGCGGTCAACGCTCACCAATCCATATTATATTATTTTTTTGCAAGTATCAATGTTTCAGTCAGTTTTAAGGACATGATCATATTTCACAAAGTTATCAACAACACAAGCAAAGCAACACGACAAACACACTGGACTTATTAACCAATTTACTCTCCTTCCTACTTAGGTTTTAACAATGTGCTGTTTCTTATTTTCCAGATACGCCTAGACGCGCCAAGCATATATATGCCGAAGCTGAAGTCGGCGCTGCCACTGCCTCCCAGTGGGCAGCATTCGCACGACCCTCACCACCAGAACATATACCAGCTGTGCGCTTGCGCCAACGGAAAACTTTTCCTTGCACCGCCACATGGCGCCTGCGCCGCTAGGGAGGACAGCCTTATATGCCGATGATAATATAAAACGGATTCGGATAAAGTGCAACAGAATTATATGAATAACCTTTAAGGTGTTACAACGTGCCAGGGATGTGCAAGCGCACCGATACAAACTAACAAATTAAAGTATACGTGTGCAAAAATACCGTGCTATGTGCCATGACCACACGATAGAAGTAAAAACATCAGCGTGACCGACTAATTGGAGCCAAAGTGCGCCTGAAGAAGCATTATCTCCAATAAAAGCTCGTACGCGTGACGTCCGTTGGGTCATTAGTTGTTGCCGATCCTCACCGGCTGATGGTAAATCTCACAGGTTTTAGGATTATTTTAGATTGATGTCGTAGCGCCCCTACGTCGCCAGCACGTTGTAACCTGTATTATGTGCGGAAAAACTACGCGCCACATGTAATGTGATTAACGCGGTGGGGGATTAAACGTGCTCGCTGTTATGTTACAATTTAGAATCGGTATAACCAGTGTAATTTTGTAATGAATGTGCGTTGAGTAAGGTACGTTGAATGAATTTCATGGAGTTACTTTATAGGAATTTAAATTATTAAACATATCCATGTTTGTCCCAGAATTTATGATTTGTAACCAATATTCCTGTTTTACTATTGTTGAATAAACACAAAAGGAATGCTTAAGTATTCCACTACGCATTGTCTAAGTTAGTTTGTATTTTTATTGTTGCTAAATGTTAGATTATTTACAAAAATGTGCATAAAGCCTAGTTTAAAGTTTTATTACTGTAATGTAAGCAATACAAACACGGTTCCACAACGACCTTATTTATAAATAGTTTATAGGGATAGAATAAAATAAAAATAAAACTATGGGTTTAGTTTTCTTGGCTTGTAACTGTGTAGTTTACTGACTTGTGTTGTAACCTTGCTGATATTAGGTAAATGAAAGGTGTTTGATTTATTGTTGTAATACTAGTGCCTTTTGAGATTGCATTTAGGCTGATTGATAAGAACAAGTGAATTTAATAAAAATTACATATCAAGTTTTACATGCCTAGACCCATCGTGCTACTGGGACTACAGTTAATAAGGCTTGTAATCAGCTGATATAAATGATTAATATCTTTTTAAGTTTAAGGGCCTATTGTATCTTAAATATCTGCAGTAACAACAGTCTGCAAGTTATTCTACAATGCAACTTCGAAAATCTTAAATATTTTCGATCCTTAAATTAATATAATTTAGTTTTTAATATTTCTTCACGTGTTTCTCAGACACGTTAGTTATAAAGTATGTCGTGAAATCATAATTTAGTTACAAGTCATTACAGTATACCGTTATATCACATGTATTTTATTTCTTAGGAGTGGTTTTTTCATGTTGTTAGGGAACAATGTTTTTTTTAGTACAAGTGTGTAGTAACTACGCTGAAATGTACCTCCTGTATTACTTAGAACATAGAGCTGTATAAATCTTAACAACTTTGAGTCTGTTAATATTGTTGTAAATACTTATTATCAAAATACTTTATAGAAAAATGTTTCTAATAAATAATAATATACGTAATGCCATCAATGTGTTTCTAAGAAACCCAGGAAAACACTTGGCCAATTACCAAAATTACAACTCCAAAAGTGGGCACTGCCTTTAGCATTCACAAAACAACATCGCTGCCAAGACAAATCGCTTGAGTTTTCTTTGCGTTAAGCAAAATATTTGCAAGTTTTTAATTGAATCCTACCGACAAACTAGCACTACGAGTACTAACTTTGAAGCTTCATCATTCAATTTGGTTTTAAAGGATGTCCCACTGACGGACGCGCTCTGCGCTGAGCTTTGTGCATGTAGGCGGGTACTCCAGGCGCTGCAAATTCACCATTTTCCAGAAACGGTTAGAGCTTACTCAAACTTTCCGGCAGTTCTTAATTCTGTCTTCGTATTCAACGGTCCAGCTAAAAAATAAACAAAATGGTAAATAAAGTAGAAAATAAAATGATAGATATTGTATTATAATTTCTATATCTTAGTGAAGTTATTGGTATATCGTAGGTACAGCGTAAGAAGTTCGTATTTTGTCCTGATGGTTTTCTTTAAAAATAACTATGTTCAGGATAACAAAAATATATCTTACATATTCGTAATGGTATTTCATAACCACATTTGACCAGACTTGGCCACATTTGTCAAAAGTAAATTCGCATTTTTACAATAATAATGACTGAGGGATGCGAGAAGGGAAGTACGGTCTTAATGACCTATACTATTAGGCAGCCAGGCACATATCACGACTCACTTAATAATAGCAACAGTATCGATTCAGCAGACTCTTTGCGAGACAATGCGACCGTCTCAGTGAGCAGTCACGGCTAAAGTTTAATTAAAGATTCATGATAAATTGTCGTAGGAAACTGCATTCTGCGCGGCGTCTCGCACGTGAATAACGCCCGTTCCGTGAACACTTAAATAACTTAAGCCAGTAACCTAACAATAAATTCATGAGCCTCCCGCGCCTTTTGTTTCGAACCGCGCTGTTTTCACGGCACTAATTGGGCGGAAGGACGTTGGGTTAAACTTACCTACTCTTCTACTACCTATCTAATATGTAATTTATCAAAGCATTACTAACACTGCCTCAAGATTAACTTTGTCGCTAAAATAAATATTAATTTATTATGCGATTTCAATGCACTGTGCATTGAATAACTTAAAATTATGACTTGCCTCGTTCTCAACATTCCTTCTAATTGGATTTAGAGGTTCTTTGTAGCGATGTAGTCGAAACTCTTAAGGGGCTGCATAGAGTAACATAATCTGAACAATCTTTCAATCATGTTAATAGTGATTTTTAGAACCCACGTCCGAGAACCTAGGATCACGGACCTCGGGCTAGATAGCATTTATGCCAAAAACGGCCGTTAATGCTATCTAGTCCTAGGTTTTTGACTTAGGTTCATGGCTATGAGTCCTAAAATCATTATTAAGATGATTGAGAGATTTTACAGACACTTTTTGCAAATTCGATCTGTATAAGAGATATGACTTTTTCTTCGGTGGCGCTAGTGTTACTCTATGGAGCCCCTTAAAGCCATTTCAAAGACACCTCGCCGGTTTTCCTCGTCTCAGACCAGTGAACGAGAGGAAATAAAGTTATGATTTATGTAGTGAAATATGTTGTAAGCGCAAGCCTGCGCACGCTAAGCACTTCTTACGCATTCTATCGTTTTCGCTGAACCTTTTCCGCAAGCGAAACTGTGGTTTGTTCATAAAAATTCGTCGATGACACGATGTGTCATTGAAAACAAAAATATCTGCGGTTTTAATATCCACCAATGCGGTGATAGGCCCGTAGCCAGGCGGTGCATCAGAATAGGCTGAAAAAAGACAGGGTAGGCTGGAAACTGATTTTTTCTCATTGATGTGGATGGTTATTTAGTCGTAGGTACGCAAAGAATTACTTAGAATATCATCATCAACCCATTATGTCCCCACCGAGTCGCACGGGTCTCTGAGGCAGGTATAGGCCATACTCCACCACGGGGGCCAAGTCCGGATTGGTGGAGGCTTGTAGACTAGTGGCTCGTCTACTGTCAGAAGTTGTCAAGCCGCCTTAAGGCCTCTGACTTGGCTTAACGACTGCCATCTATTGACGGCAGCCGGCACCAACAGCTTAACGTGCCTTGCGAAGCACGGAACCGCTCGGAAAAATGCCACTAGCGTTAGGCATAGACGGCGACCCATCCATGCACTGAACGCGCCCTGTGTTGCTTAACCTTCGTGATCGTTTAAGATCACTCAGGCAGCCGGGGCTACGAGCGACTTAGAATATATTCATGATATTTGTAGCAGGAAAAAAACAAGGTGTTGAAGCTTTGAACGGTTTATTTGTGCAAGAAAATCCACCAAGTGGCTGGGGGCGGTTAAAGCTCAGTATAGGAACAAGACCAACTTGTCCAAAATAGCTTAGAGGCGATAAATATTTTTTTTCATCTTTCATTCTTGCAACTGACGCTAGTATTGAGCCTAGGGCTAGATAGCATTACCATGAGTTAAATATAGTCATTATTTCACGAAAAAGAAGAAGACATTAAGTGTCTCCGTTTTTATTTTCAGGGGAACAATTACCTAATTGAGACTTTTTGCATTAAGTACTCATAAAACGACAGTTCTAAAACTAAATTTGTATAGTTGTGGAAGAGCGAAATCTCCTGGCACAGGTGTTGTCACTTAAAAGAGCCTCAAACTTGTAAACAAATGAAGCAAAAAAGTATGTCGGGATTGTGGCAAGTGGCAAACCCAGAACTCTACCTATACCTCCAGAATACAGGGGTAAGTTTATGTAATGTAATGTTGTAAAAACAGTCGGTCCTAAAGCCGTTGAATAATTTTTCCATGCGATTTAGGTCAACAGTATTTTTTTAAACGATTCTAAGATGACCGACATACTTGGTGCAAGCTCAGCCTACGTCGGCGCACCTCTGGCTACGGCCCTGTCTGGCACTGCAATAATATTATTAATCAGAAAGCAGAAATCAAACATTTATATCAATTACTAATAATTCTTTAATGCACCAAGGAAATTATGCAAAGGGAGGACATTTTTTACCAACCAACCGGCAGGAGGTACCGGAGAAGGAAAAAATATGGTAGGAGTCCAAAATAGTTATTTGTTATACAAGAGTGCAAAGTTGCTTTTTAACCGCGTGCCCAACTTTGATGACCGAGCAAGCAAAGGATTCTAAAATTGAATCCTGAACGCTAGCGAGGGAATCAAAAGAGCACAAGGTAAAAAATCTTTGCACTCGAGTGCAACACGTAACTTTTCATCCCACCTCAGCGAGGAAATGACTAAGTGCAGAAAAAACACACAAAGGAGGTTCCGAGTCTAATTTTTTACCAAATTAAAAAAAAGTTTTATGATAAATTCGCACCATGGAGGTAGAAGTAAATAGGTTTTTTAATACAGTTGCTCAAAAAGTGGCGTATTGCAGGGACGTATAGCGTTCGGGATATGGGCTATTACACACTCGTGCTTTTTTTTTACCTTTCCCGCACTCGTGCGTTCTCTTTCCCAACTGTCAAAATAATGTCTATTAAAAAGAATAACCAACCATGAAGTTTTTACTAAAAAAAATCATGGAAGTTTTTATGATTCATGCAAATACGTATATTTCTAAAAAGAAGCTACTGATTTGTTTCAATATCAGATTTAATTATTTGATTGAATGAGTTTGGTTAGGTTTCATTTAATTTATTCATCTCATTAAATTTCATTTTCATTTCATATCAATAAAAAACTTCTACTGAAGACTTGGCTGTATGGCCCTAGTTCCCTTTGCCTACCAGAATGGGTGAAGAAAAAAAAAACTCTGCTTATATTCTACGGTTGGCGCCATTTTTCAGAAATTTTCTTTGCGAGTTTAGTTGTTTGTTGCACAAGATGAGTAATTTCGACCCTAGTTTTTTTGAATTAACACCACCGGAACTCAGTATAATTGCACAAAATGGTTCGGAGAGCATTTTACCGGAAAAGTCAAAAAGTCGCTACATATCTACATACGACGAATTTATTGCGTGGAGAGAAGAGAAAAAAGCAAATAGTTTTTCATTTTTTCGCAACTGTATTAAAAATAGTCGTTCAGTACACGTGCGGAACCGTCATTGCAACTTGTTCCGACTGTCAACCCTCGCCTTCGGCTGCGCCTCGGCTCGGGTAGACATTTGTCGGAACTCTTTGCAATGACAGCCTTTCCACACTTGTAATGAAATATACTATTATGATGTTTTTAATTTACAAACTTAGTGCACACGATGTTCTAAATTCAATTTACTTTATCCTCTAGCGGATAAAAACGACTTCTGCACTCAGATATTGAAGAAAAAAGACTCTTTCCGAGATGGGGGGATGAAAAAGACATTTTCCATGGAATCTGCATGTGTTCATTTTCCATGGCCGACACATCTTGTCGATCGTTAGAGCAAACTCGAGGCGCAGCTCATTGGCAAGTTAGTTCACGTGACCGTCGCCGCGTAACAAAGTTAGCGCCAAGTTTATGATACGGACGATCAATTTATTTAATTACGCGACATTGCCAGTGTTAATGAAAAACAGACTTAGTATTTCACTCGTAAAACGGATTTTGCAAACCTATAAACTGGAACAGTTAATGACGACGTTAAATGGTCGTTATTTTCAATTTAGATAATTAATATTTTTCCTGGAACTTAAAACAATATAGTAAAACAAAGTGCAATCGAGTGTAATGGATGGATAGATAACACTTTATTGCACAACTAGGAAAAAAGAACAACATAAGGGCCACCGAAGCCTATTTGCATTACTTACATGATAAAAGGATTATCTGTGAGAAATATGTTACCTGTACTTCCTGTGCAAAGTTCCTGTCATCCACTATTTTACTCTCTTAGGGGATAATTTACAAAACCTCTGAAATCACTGAGTTTTGTTTATCTGAGAATCAACGATTTCATCTGTGGCCCATTCATTGCTTTCGATATATAGTAAGTAAATATAACATAAAAAATACCAACTAGTATTATAGGTACCTAATGTAGGTACTTAAATTATAATTACGCATCAACGTCGTCCTTAGCTTCCTGATCTTGTAGCATGTTAATCATGTTAATCCCTGGCCACGGTTGGGGTGGCGAAGAAGGGCAGTTATCAGTGCGGCAGTGACAGGGGCGGTCTCGACCAGTTTCCTGACGGAGGTTGCGGGTGGCCGGCCCTCGATTAACCCATTTCGACGCTGGACGGATTTGGTTATGGCACTCGGACTTCACCAACACACGGATAATGCTACGACTTGATATTTGAGCGGTTTCTGTGACTTGCTAAATTGCTTAACATCGTAGACGTGTTCACAGGGCTAGCGATATTCCTGAAAGACGTCTATTTGAGTTTGTGATTTTCGTTCTCCGGCTTTTGGTTTTTCGTTAAAATATGCCTTTTTTCAAAATTATTATATATGGATATTTGCAAGCTTTGTATTGGTTCTGTTAAAAAATAACTCTTAAACCATTGTGTTTTAAATAGAACGGTTATTTTTCTAAGGTTTTCTAACATAAGGCTGTAAAATGGAAAAATAAACGAGTAAATGTCCGTGCAAACTCAGTTTTTATGAAATTTAAATATAATTATGTATAACATGACATTTCAATGTAATTATGTAAAACATGACATTTTGAAAAATAATAATTTGGTGAAAAGCTCATAGAATAAAATTTTTGCTCTAGTTCTCGTGCCTCGCAGCTGCGATAAATATAACCAAACCAAACATAAAAAAAAAACATGAAAATATTACAACAAAATAATCAAAAGTCCTAGAACAAATGTTTGTTACACACGATTAAATACAGAGCGTTATCTTATACAAGCTCAAAAATACATGCACAAACGTTTCGTCCAATGTTATAATAATATAATATTCACAAGAAGCAAGATGTTCAGCAAAGAAAAAATATACTTATATAGGTATACACACACAAGACACACAAGAAAACATACAATAATTAAGTGTCGAGCAAACCGCCTCGCGATATACACCCAGTAGCATCACCCCGCTGTACAGCGAGGGAGATCCTCTGCATCAAGTATGTCCCAGAGCGGTAGTCCATGCCACGGTTCCTCAGGCGACGCCCTAACTCCTGGCACAAAGAAGTAACTACTCACGTTTCAGGATTGGTCCGTATTTAAAATCACTATATTCGACGTGGTTTCGAATGTATTAATTTAGCCGTCGTCGTTAAAAAACTGCTTCACACTCAAGCATGAGAAATAAAAGTTTTGACTCGCCCTAATGCCATTATTCTTCTTTTTTAATAAACATTTCAAGAACCCTTGTAAGAGGCAATCAGCTGTCAGAGCAAAAACAAACACGTTGCTGGCGAACCTCGGAGGTGGCTGGAGGCACGTCACAATCTATGATTCAATTGACTTCGGACCGTCTTCACGCCGCCGACCCTTCTCAACCGCAACAGAGCGACCTCAATTAACTCATTAAGGAGCTAAATAAAAAGCTCTCTTTTAAGTAAAATTAACGTTCAAGTCCCTAAAAACAAGTATTTATATTATTATAAGAAATAACATGTACAAAGGCGACCTTATCTCTGTAAGAGATTAGATTAGATTAGAACACTTTATTGGACACACCAGAAAACAAAATACATTAAAAGGCTTACATATCTAAGTTTTGCCGTAAACAATTGGCGGTCTTATCGAGAATTCTTCCAGCAAATCTCGGAGAGTTAGAGAAGCAGTAAAAAACGGGTCTATATACGTATGCAAAATAAACTACATAAACTACAAAAATCCTGCAACAATAACCTGCTCTCAGCAAAAATAAATAGCTAAATAAACTAAATATCTAATACTACGTAATGTATTTACGTTTAGAAATTTGATACTGCCGAGAACCCTTTTTTATGGCATTCACAACTTTTTTATCACCACAATTTGTTAGTTCTCGTTTTTTTTTAAGTCCTATATTATAACTTTTCTAATTTTAGAAGCGCTCAAAGTCATCTTCGACAATGTTAATCTAGGTACTCTATGATTTATTTTATAGACTCTATAAAATATATGTTAATAATATTGTTTCGGACAATTATTTTTCAAACAGAAGACGTTGCAATATTAGGTATGGTTCAATAATCGTGACGACACACTGAGTATTGAAGTGGAATTAGAGCTAATGAAGATCGGAATTTACCAGATATTTCATGAAATACCTCTCTTCCTATACCTCCCCTCATGTTATTAATTTGTTATTGAAATATTAAATTTCTGGCATTTAATAGACATGTTAATGAATTAAATGGTTTTCACATTTCGGACCGTAAGGTATGCGGCATTGGCTAATGTAATGCAACCGAAATACAGGGCGCAGTGGAATAGGATGAGATTCCAAGCAGGCATTCTAGAACCAGTTTCTAATGGCCATCCGCTGGGCGCTCACAGGATTGACTGCGATATACAATGCCACAAAGCGTGCCTGCCGTACCTGTCTGTAGCTATAAACGCCACCGACGTACGAATCTGATGACGTATAGTCCTCCTAAGTCCATTTCATGATAGACAGGCAAACACGAATTATAATTCGTGTTTTGTTTACTATGACAATTCCATGTACATTGCATAACCGATTAACCCACAGATTAAGAAGCTGGAGGACTCGCTACGCAATGTACATTGAATTGTCATAGTAAACTACGAATTGTAGTTTTATGAAACGCGGCCTGGTCACCGGATTGCAGATCTCGCAGCGAAATCACACTGACCATCGCATGTGGCTGTTGTAGAATTGGATGATGAATGTGCTAGCTGACTTAAGCGCCCATATATTCCGTAAGCAGGAAATTTCATGTTACATCTGCAAGTTTATGAAGTGTGCCCGTTAATCCGCTGCTCGTCGACATTAATGCGACGCGCCCGCGCCGCCGCCGACTCCCGCTCAACCGTTCCCGCTACAATGACACATTTTATGACTCCCTCATTTAAAACGACGGCAGTATTCAGTACGTGCCCCCGTAAAAGAATTCATTATTAAAATGCTTCAGACATTCTTAACTGCGTGGGTTAATATTATGTAAGCCTAAGTGAAAATTTTGGTCATTTGGTTTTTTTCTATGAGCTTCAAAAGTGAATTTTGCTTTTAGTCAACTTTATCCTGAAAATACTTCGAACTAGAGAGCAATATATAGGTCAGAATGTCTATGATATTTTGTCAGGTAAGCTAAAAGTGGCCCTTTAAAAGATTGTGTACAAAATTGTATGAAGGTACACTTTTAGAATGCAAATCTGCTGAAGAGTTGTTGAACGTTTGTAAATCATCTGTTTGTGCTCTTGAAACACAATTCTGTCATCATATTTTGCTAGCACGGTAATAAATGCAAGCGAAATGGATGTGTCCTTTATTAGAACTAGTACAAGGCAGATTCCAGCTTCCTTGAATCAAACGTCTACTTATATAGAGTCTAATAAAAATAGGTAACGATATTTTCGGGGGTCAAATAGTATGTAGGTGTAGGTATATGTAATTGCTATTAGCAATACGACGACTCGTTATGCCTTTTTCAGTGTAAATTCTGTTTTTTTTTATGCAATGAATAATATACCTACCTGTCTTATCTTATGTCACAGAAATCTCAATAAAGATTTTTTTTATTATTATTGTTTCATTGTTTGCTGATGCTGACCCTCGAAAATATTGTTACCTATTTTCGTAAGTCCTTATATAAACAGGTTCGTCCTCAAATATTTTAACAAAGCGTTTAGGCTTACGAACCCATCTATAAGTAAATTAGTTTATTTCCTCTCGGCGACAATTTAGCTCACGCTCTTGTCACAAATTGTCGGCGGAGGTAAATGCAGACTATTAAGGAAATACAGCAATTCAAGCAGCCCTTACCCTACATTACAACGCAATCTAAGACCGACAAAATTATAAGCAACACCTCCTTTTGTCGTGTCTAAGGGCAATAACACCCTTCTATATTTAAGCAATGAGTGAACGGATATCGTGTTGTTACTTCACTACGGAGCTTTTAAGTCCGTCGCTGCTTTCAGCGAAAAAAATTACTTTGCTTCGTCGTAAATCGTCATGCTACGTAAGTAATAACATTTTCGTTGGTAAGCAAATAATTAGGCCTGCACCACGTTCAGCTGTATGCTGCTGGCTTGCTAATGGGGGTAATAAGCAATTGCAACGTCCAAAAAATGCAAAAAGCGTTTAGGCTACCCGTAGCCTAAGTTCTGCTCTATCGATTTTACTTTGAATTAATTTCGTCCGTTGACCTTAGTACTTAGAACATTTGAAAAGAGTAACTGTGTCTATATATTCGAAATATATGTACCTCTTCTGCAGCAGACATGATGAAACTCGATGTTGCTCGTCGTAGAGTTCAAATGCCGTAAACAAATATGAGGGAGGCCTATGTCCTGCAGTGGGCGTCAAGGGGCTGATGATGATGATGAAACATATATTCTACAGTTCAACAGCAACAATTTATTTTATTTTATTCTTTTTAATCGATCTAGTTTAGTAATCGAATCGCTCGTAGCCCCGGCTGCCTGAGTGATCTTAAACGATCACGAAGGTTAAGCAACACAGGGCGCGTTCAGTGCATGGATGGGTCGCCGTCTATGCCTAACGCTAGTGGCATTTTTCCGAGCGGTTCCGTGCTTCGCAAGGCACGTTAAGCTGTTGGTGCCGGTTGCCGTCGATAGATGGCAGTCGTTAAGCCAAGTCAGAGGCCTTAGGGCGGCTTGACAACTTCTGACAGTAGACGAGCCACTAGTCTACAAGCCTCCACCAATCCGGACTTGGCCCCCGTGGTGGAGTATGGCCTATACCTTCCTCAGGGAAGAGACCCGTGCCCCTCGGTGGGGACATAATGGGTTGATGATGATGATGATGATGATCTAGTTTTAATAACATATGTGCACGGTCATCGGTATATCATCATTGAAATGTTTATACGTTCAATACAAAGTGCCGAAATCTCCAGTCAAACTACAACTAGACTGGGGAGAATCTCGAATTCCGAAAAGCTGATCAATAATTTGTCGTAATTTGTAACAGCTGATAACTCTTTGCTACTTTAAATTTTTCATATTAGTATAATTGTTTGTATCGACTAGTAAAATCACTAACTCGAACCTTTTTTCGGATAGACATGAAAATACTGACATACTGTAGAATTAACTTTTCATTCTATATTTTTTATGGTTATACGACGTGATAGAGTTAAAGCATAACACGTCACGAATTTTGAAAGATCCTGTAAATCCTATGTACATAATACCTAGCATTATGTACAAATCTGGACAAAGTAGATCGAGGGGTTTCGGTCGATAACACTAAATATGCTAATACACAAAACTTGTACCTAATAACAACATTTCCACTTTTCACAATTTCCGTTTCTATTAACAAGGAGAAGACCCCGCCTTCTCTTATTACTTATTTGAATAACGACTTCATGTGTAACTTGTGTTAATACTCGTTGACCATTATTTACGGGGCACCCGCTATACACAACTAACACCTTTGTTGAAATGCGAGTCTAATTCAGTTGACCCTACAAAATAACATTCATTATTCTTCTTTCTTATCTTCCTCAAGCCTAAAAAAAGTTTCTTCCACGTATTGAAGACTTAAAAATGTACTGATCTAGGTCGTCTGCAATAAGCTTTAGCTATAGAGACTCATTGATACCAAGAATGATTGAACCCACAGACATTAATCTAGCTAGACAATGCAGGCACACTTATTTCACGTGCCCAAACATAAGGGTCAGGCACCTATGCGGCCGCTACTTTCAGTCCGCGCCCGGCTGCTTTCGTAGTCGGAGGCCTTTAAAAATTTACAAATGCCTCATTGCTTAGTGATAAACTTTAAAAATATAACAGAGATCCTTGAAACCAAAGACGACGCATTTAAGTGAAAAGATCACTTTCCGTCATAGTAGGTAGGTAGAAAAAAATCGGCACGCTTGGTTATCATAAGTACAAATCGCGATTCTTGCGTTGTCTACATAGATTCATGTATGTGGTGGAACCTTAACACAATGAGAAGCCACAAAGGGTGTAGACATCCGAGCTGTTGATAGTTGTAAACGAGCATCGACGGAAAGTTAGAAAAGTTTCCTGCCCATCTTGCGCGGCGCTGCCGCTCACATGGTATCGACGCAATGAATTATGCATGGGAATTAAGTTTGACGCCAGATAAGCGGCCTAAAGATTTATTTGCCGATATGATGTGAAGAAAACAATCCAACTTGTTCTCACTTTCTGAATTATGGTTGTTGTTTTATTGTGAGCACGTCAAACATTCACCAAACTTTTTTGATTGGACTTTAGTTTAGTTGGTTGTACATATTATGCGTCTTTGTATAGTGAAAAAGTGCTTCTTTGAAGTATTGTTGGTGCTGCGCCTATTTGGTATTTCACGATTGTTGGTTTTTTACGGTAGATCTAGTAGTAGCTTGCGGTACAGTCGTAAGCAGCTCGACCTTAGTTGCATAGTTGCCCATAATGCTACTAAATAAAATTGATATACTGTCTTATTCTTATTTCACGTAAAAAGTACCTCGAAATCTTCGGTTTTCTATATTTGATCAGAGCGATTGTAATCGTGTAACTGTCAAATTCCATACTAATTTGTCAGTTAGACGATTGGAATCGCTCTGGATTTGGTACGCATAATATAGGACCTGATGTACTCATAATAACTCAAGTGGCTCCACCATATAGACTAGAACAGAAAAGTAACGTAGAGAAGTGCCTGGGACATACTTTTAAAATGTTGTTGACTACCCAGTAGGTTTCACTGTTTGGCTAATATAACTCACCTCTAAACCAACCGAGTGGTTTTGCTAATACATTTGAATTCAATTTTCAAAGCCGTTACAAATTTGCAAATGTGTACTTAGCTTAGAAAAACCAAATGAAAGGGCATGCAGAATCGAACTCAAGCCTATCGGATGTAAGACACACACTCTACCCATGCGCTGCCACCGCTTCCGGGAATGCAAATCCACAGTAAATAGTGGCCTGTGTTAGCGCTGAGAAGGTGGAGCGAGCCTTTATCAGAGTTACGCACTCCAGCAGGACCTTCCCGGAAATTTAACTTCGTTAAGAATGAAATATGCTCAGTCGTTATTCCGTGGCTTGTTGCGCGCACACTTATTCGTATACAGCGATTCTACCTCTAGTTTCTCATCAGGGCGAACGGAAATAATTTCAACCGGGACTGAGTTATGACAAAACTCTAGCGGACATTGCCGCATCCGAAATGAGAATGGTGTCGAGATATGTCGCTTAATTTATTGTCAACTGTTCTGGTTTCTGCGCTGTGTTCTACAATCAATAAATGCTTATTTAGAGAACAGTTTCCCCGCAAGTCATGTCTGGTGTTGATAAAACGTTTATATTGTAAACAGTAATTGTTTTGAGGTAAAGGTAGTTACGTAAGTATATACGAGTTGAAATATGGTGGCAGGGGGTAGTGCAGGGAAGTATTTAATTAAATCTAGCGGCGTGGCTCCGCGCGCCGGGCTTACATTACTCGTCGCTAATCACAGGTAGGCTCCGAGCCTCCGCGCCGACTGCTGACACGCTCGCCATTTGAATAACAAACTTAACTGTTATTTTGTTCAAAGTTAAAAACTCAAACTAAGTTAAATTCAATTCTTTTTATGGCACAGGATTCTGCCAATGTCAGATTTGGGAAAATGGCAAGTGTTTTTTTCGCAGATTAATTCATAATCTGATTAATTCATTAATCTGGGAGTAAACCTGAGATTGACAGGAGTTAAAATAAATCCTAAATGCTCTGTGGACATAAGTCGTGGTTACGAACAGATTTAATTTTTTCAGATCAAGAATCTTGGCCGGAATCTAAGAATTAAGTAAAACAAACCGACCAACTGCATGTCGGGCCACGCGCAATGTAGGGTTCCGTAGAACGAGGTTTTTTTTCTGAACAGAAGTAACAACTTCATCGAAGTCATTTTCAATAAATTTTGTACGAAATACTTTTATAAGTTGGTTGCTTATCTCGTTAACTAGTAAAGCTAAGTAAGCCGTAATACTTTTCCTTTCAAGTTCATATATGTGCTACTACCTTGAATTTTTTCACGTTTCTACAATCAACCGTTTAGCCAGGAGAGGGGGGTGGAACACCAGTAGATGAGAAAAAAAAATCATCCCCACTTTTCATGTTAGGGGAGGTACAGTAAAAAAAATAGTTTCAAACATTTTATTGTTTAACTTTGTCGGCGTAATAAATATGTACACACACACCAAATTACAGCTTTCTAGTATCACCGGTCTTTGCGCTAGGCCGCGCATGGACGGACAGACAGACAGACCGACGGACATGGCGTAACTATAAGGGTTCCTTGTCAGAATACGGAACCCTAAAAAGAGGCTGGCATGCAGACTAAATGACGTTCCAAAAATATCTAATTTGTGATCATTCTCTTTACTTTCACAGAATAACAGTTTCTAATTTGTGCACAGAATAAAAATTCCACACTAATAGGACTTTTTTCCTCCATTCTGTTATATTGTATAACTAACTATAATCGGTCCAATCGTTTATTTAACTTTTGACAGATACTCACCTATGAAGGTCCTTATTTATTTGACAGGTAACTTCATAGAACGTCACTAAATTGAGCTGTCAAAAGTTAAATAAATGGTTGCACCGACATTAGATGGAATAACCCGAATTATGCCGCTTTAGGAGACTGGCTGACGAAAAAAGGACTTATAAAAAAAAAATTGTCATCTGAGGTTGTCATAAGGTAAGATTTTTTACGTCTCAATTTTTATTTTTAAATAAACAATATTAATAATAGTTTATTTATGGAAAAAGACAATTTAAATAATATTTTGAACTATGAAGAAGTTACAAGCACATATGCTCAATTATATCTAGAGGACATTAACAACACAGAAAATGCAAAGATATCTGAAAAAATATATGAAAACAAAAAGCAAGATGATTGGTCAATTGGAGAGAATTTTACAGAATGGTTTTCACCAAGTGATGTCCTGATTAGTAAAGTCGAACTTATTCCTCCACTTACCTCTAAAGTAAATAAAAGTAAAACCCATCGAGGACTTCAGGTTATTGGTGATGAAGTCTTAGCAAAAGAAAGGAACATTTTTTTTAAGTATTTAGAAACTTTGCGGAGTGACAATGATGCCTCCTGGTCATGTATTTTACAAAATGATATCAAAGCGGTCCACAAAAATGGCATGAAAGCTTATAATGATATATATGTCAAAAAATGTTCGATACTAAGAAAGGAAATGGATTTCTTTTACGAAAATTCCCTGAAAGAATTAGAAAATAATCTAAAAAGAGAATTAAATTCAGTACTCATCAATGAATATGCATGTATGATTCAAAATTGTGAAGCACAAGTGAAGCTGAAACTAAAAAATGTATGCAATAAGCTGGAAAAATATTTAATAAAAAGAAATCATTTACAAATTTCAAAAATTAAAGCATACTACACTCTTTTAATTTATAATCAACAGAACAGAAATGATATGATCATAAATGAAACAATAAATAAAAGAAATTACACGTTAGATATATTATACAGACAACTACAAGCTCAAAATCTCACAAGGACTATGTACATTTTATCGAAGGAACGACGTAAATGTAGAGTGAGGCAATTTATTTTAGAAAAATGTCAAAATACTGAAATATTAACAGAAATACGAAAAATTCAGGACAGACAAGATATGCTAGATGTAATAAATGACCAAGAACAAACGCCAATTGGAATGACAGATCAACAATGGCATTCTAAAGTTGAAAATATTTTACAGCTCTTCTTGAAATTCATAAGTTTTAGTCTTAAATTATTACCTGAACAATCAGAATTTATTTTAGATTTAAAAAAAATGGTTGTGCTACAACTAAATGAAATAGAAAAATCTGGCGTATCGACACCACACATTCTTATGAATGATGACAATTTTTCATTTTCTTTCATGCCTGGAGAATTTGATAATGATCAAAGTGTTTGTAACAACCCATTTATTATTGAAGGTGATATGTCTGGAACCTCTCTCATCAGATATGGTAGCACTGAAGAATTACCACCTGATATTGATTTGCCATCGATTAGATTGCAGAGGCAATATATTTACGCCAAATGTGAAAACTTTGAAGATATAAAAAACAAAGTTGAAGAACTTAAATGGATTTATTCTAAACAAAAAAACTTTGAAAATGTACAAAAAGAGATAGAATGCAATAGATGTAATTGCCACAAACCTGTGTGTGGAAAAGAACCTCCTTCAGTAAAATCAAATGAAAACGTAGTGGAAGAGGACACAGCTTCGAATATGTCCCCAGATGCTCTATCTTTATCAGATATTAAAATACTTAAAAGTTGCCCCACAAAAATATGTCATAATGGGAACAAGAAATATATGTTCCCAAACCTTAATACCTATATAGATTTCACTGAAGAAAAGTTCAAAAGAGTAAAAGCTGATATTGGCACTCAACCTAGAAATAAAAAAGATAAAACGACCTTTACTAGTGATTGGAAAAAAACTAGTAAAGATGTGCCATTTGCAGACATAAATATAGCATGTACTGTGTCGACTCAATACTCTAGTCAAGAAGATTTATACCTACCGGAGGATAGATGTACCTGCTTTAACACTATTAGCGACTCTTATGAATCACTGAATAATAATAATTCTTTTGATGTACTAAATGATATATTGATGCGTCGAAAAGAGTCATTACGAAGATTATTAGAAGAAAATGCAAATTTACGTAACATTTTTGATGACGAAACTTTTGATGTTCAATTTTAGTTGGTACGTTTACATTGTTTTACGAAAATTATTTCATTACTTTCTAGTAATTTACTCCGAATTTTAAAATTTTGTCAATTATAAAATTTTTATTTATTAAAAATAATAAATATAAAAAACTGAAGTAATAAATAAGAAAGAAAGCAACTGCTGAGCATTTAACCTTAACTAGGTTAGTCCTGCCTCCTTAAGAGTAAAATTGTTGAATTTGAGTCCCGCATGCTAAGTAATTTATGCTCTGCTGTCGGGTTTTCCGTTTTTGTCTCTTTAGAACTGTAGAAGTTCAAACTGTCTTACTCTGATTGGTGTGGAATAAATGCCGATATCACAAAAGGTAGCTTGTCGTCTTCGCTTCCCTTCGCGCTTTTTATTAATAGATTAGGTCTTATTTGACTGTACTTTGTCTTGGATACCGTTGGAAATGTTAATGAAGATCTTTGCATCAGCAGACTCTCTTAAGGGACTTCACATTTTCCTCCCATTAGCAACTAAGCTTGAGCTGGCTCAGTCTCTCTTACTGTCGATTCTCGACTACGCTGACACCTGCTACCTTGACCTTACTTACATGAACCCATTCGAGCCCGTTTCGACTCCCTTCTATCTTTAAAGCCAGTTATGTCACAGGACTGAAAAAAATCAGAGGAATTAAGGTTGCTGAAAAGAAACATTGTTCCAAAGTTCATACATACAGCTAGTAGAATTTAAATCATATAGGGGTCCAATAATTATAATTTTGGCATTCACTGACTCACACTGACTTTATCCCTCTGTAAATGTTTAGACCTGTGACATAAATAACTTCGAAGAACCAACCTAGAAACCTTGCCATGAGTTACATTGTTGAATTTGGTTTCCGCCTGTTAAATAGTTATAATGCTCAGCATTTGAGTTGCTGATGATTTTTTATTTCAGTTTTTTTTTATTTTTGTCTTTATACCCAGTTATTTTTTATTTTTTTTTGTTGGCTTTATGCTAAATTCATATAGCATGATATAGCCTATGACACTGGCGCAAACACGACCAATCGATTGAGGTACTATTTTTCAAAATCAAAATTACGTACCAAATAGCGTTCGAGAAACTAAAACACATTTTTGCGTCCAAAATACGGGCAAATATTTAACACGGCAACTGAAATCCTTTTTAGGCGACTTTCTATTAAGTCACAAAAAAACTAACTTTTCAGTGATTAAATATCTTAGCAACTATTAAACTATACAAGCAACAAAAGGCTAGGATCAAAAAAACTAAAAAACGGCGGCTACTGTAAGGTGTCAAATATATCAAGCGGGATCAGTGTAAAACTGGTTAAGGTATTATAAAACCTAATGTGGCGACTAATTATCCCGAGGGGATATGAAACATTCTTCACTGGCAACTACTGGCAATCTAAATTTTGGGTTGGTTGTTAGGTCAGTACACATAAGCAAAAATAGGTTCGAAGTTCCAGGATGGAGCGGAGCGCAGCGACGCTCCATCCTGAAACTTCGGGTGTTAGTTCTTTTTTTTTATATAAAAGCGAAAAAAAATATTTCACTAAAAAACTTAGTTTTGAGTCAAACTTAAATCAGGTTGGTGCATGGAAAAGTCATGGGGCCTACATTATGAAAATGTAGCCAAAAGTATTTTTTTAAGATCTTGTTTGTATTTATAGTTTATAGACAACCCCATTTTAGAATTTATGAAAGCCTATTTTAACTTTTTTATCCGCCAATAATTTGTCGCCTTAGAAGAAATTCAATTGCCACAAAAGAAAATCACTGCCAGATAAAATTTAAATAAAACCTCAAAACTCATTAAAAAGCCGCCGCTTTCTAGTTAAGATGCTACCTCAAATTAGTCGCCAAAGTAGTTTATTTACGATCCATTTTCAGTTTTTTTAAGATCCGGAATGGTATCAATTTGTCGCCGCGTTAAATACATGCCCAAAATACGTCAGTGTCTCAAGACAAAGGTGTATAACCACAGATTGTATAACCAATGTGTGCTGCCAGTGACGACCTATGGATGTGAGATCTGGTCATTGACGATGGGCTTCATAAGAAGGCTCAAGGTCGCCCAACGAGCAATGGAGAGAGTTATCTTAAGAGTATTACTGCGTGATCGAATCAGACATGCGGAGATCCGCCGAGACCGAGAAGCTTGGAAAACCACGAGAGAGGCCTATGTCCTGCAGCGGGCGTAAATTGGCTGATGATGATGAAGTACCAAATAAAGATTTTCAATTGTGTTTTATTCAATCTGTCTATTGGTTAAGGGATTATGAGGGAACATAGAAACGGATATAAACTAACATACATACATACGAGCCAAACACAACCCCCCTTTACAACCCCCCGGTACAAAGGGCTCAAATGAATTGTGTAAATATATTATGCACATTGCGGGCTAGCCGAGAACTTGGCCTGGAGCACTCTATGCTTCTTGATATATGTGTATGTGTTATGTATTTACATTATGTTATTACAACTTATTGTATGTGTGTGTGTGTGTGTGTGTGTGCGCGTGCGTGCGTGCGTGCGTGTGTGTGTGGTTCCGTAGAAGGAGGGAGTTTTATCTGCTTTACTGAACTTTTTCACGTATCTACAATCAACCGTTTAGCCATAACTTAATTTAAATAAATTAAAATATTTCACTATAAAGCTTAATATTTCGCAAACGAAATAATGAATCAAAAAATTATCATCCAACACCCACAATATTTTTAAACGACCAATCTAACAATACCCAACGCTATGGCGTAAGGAAGAAAAAAAAAGAAATCAAATTTTAGTGTAGGGGTGAACCGTAGAATTTTCTTTTTAAGATAAATTTGTATGTCTATTTCAGTTTTCTCGTAGTAATCGTCTTCGAGCTAGGCCGCGGACAGACAGACACATAGACAGACGGACGGAGATGATGAAACTGTAAGGGTTCTTTGTCAACACTACGGAACCTTAAAAATAAGGACTTTAGGTTAATCACTACGTAAATCTTGAATATCACAGTCAGAAAGAAAATAGTAGATTATTTACCTAGGGACCGAACAATTATTTTTAAGGCGAGAGTGTTTCTACACATCCAGAGCGGAGTGAAGGATTCTACAGTAGAGGCGTAGAATCCTTCACCACCTTCACCATCCGGCGGAGCTTCTTTTATTTTTTCAGAACTTTATTTGGCTCGCGCGTGGTTTCTTTATCATACAGCCAGTTACTTATTTATACAATTTTCGTGATTGATTTCTTTGGTGATAGGAACTTTTACTAGAAATATCCACATACCAAATTCAAGTCACTTTTCATCACTAGGTATCAAAGAGCTATTTTGGTTCCTGTTTACGAGTACGAAACTAGTTCTTTTTGAATACCTAGATGAGATAAAAAATAATTGGGGATGCAAATTATTTTTTGGAGGGCTGTATCGAACACAATTTCGAGAACAAAGCCCAAAGAAGCAATATTTCCATGTGAGAGGAATAAGTATTGTATAGTTAAATTTATATTCAGCAAACAAGAAAATTATCAATGCCCTTCATTTGAGCTATACAGTGACAACCTATGTAAAATAAGTAATATCCTTTTCGTCTGTGCGCCTCTTTCCTCTCAAACTGACAGTTGTCAAACTGACGTTGTCAAGTCTGTTGTTGTTTGTTGGCGGCTTGAGGCTTTTATTCAATATCGAGTTTGCGCCATCTCGATTTCTATGTAGCTAGGATATGTAAAAATCTTTGTTTCGGCTGTTAGTTGTTTGCACAAGACGGTACAAAGCATCTGACGTAAGAAACGAGATTCATTCATACAAATGACGTCACACTTGCAATATTTTTATAAAATCATAGCGAGCAATTAACTTGATTAATCGCAGAAAAAATGAAATTAGTTCCTTATAATGACGTCTTAATTCAGAAAAAAATATAATCTTTAATAGTACAGAGGCACACTAGTATTGAATTAAAAGAATTTATAAAATAATATGGTGTTTATCAATCGCATAAAATACAAAGAACAGACTTGACAAGACAGATAACATTGATGTATTAAGAAAGGAGGC
Organism: Yponomeuta malinellus; assembly: GCA_947308005.1. Taxonomy (NCBI): domain Eukaryota; kingdom Metazoa; phylum Arthropoda; class Insecta; order Lepidoptera; family Yponomeutidae; genus Yponomeuta; species Yponomeuta malinellus. Next base: position 8,888,756 of record OX370994.1, read on the forward strand.
TTCTACTCAACCACGGCCATTGAACTACACAAAGCATAGAGGTTTCATCTCTTAACATCTTCTCTCTTTGTCTAGTTCAGTCAGTGGTATCTTCTCTCCCACTAAACATCCCAATTTTCTTACAAAGCATCGTCAGCCTGGGCCTGTACAGCGGCTTGGTCATCATGTCAGCCAACTGATACTCTGACGAAACTTTCGCCACGTCCAACACACCGTCCGTCACAACTTCTCTGATGAAGAACTCGCGGATCCTTATGTGTTTGGTCCTGCTATGGTATTCATATGGTGGGTTTCTTGCCAGCTTTATAGCAGACTCGTTATCGACATACAAAATTGGCATTTCACTTGTATGCTCGATACTCTCGAAAAGTCTTCTGAGCCAGATAATTTCTCTTGCGGTTTCACTTGCGGCAACGACTTCCGCTTCAGTTCTTGATATGGCTACGGAAGCCTGTCTGTGACTCTTCCATGATATCACGCCTCCAGCGTATGTACAAATCATCCCTGATGTAGATCTTCCTGTTTCTAAATCTCCACCGTGATCTGAATCGCTGTAACATCGTAGTTTGGCATCAGACTTTCTTCTATAAATTAAACCCCAATCTAAACTTCCTTTCAGATATCTCAAAATTCTCTTTACTTTGACAATATCGTCACATGTGGGTTTATCTAGTTTTCTGGAAGCAACCCCAACTGCGTATGCAATGTCGGGTCTGGTCCCAACCATGAGGCAAGCAAGAGCTCCAACCACTTGCCTATACGGAAATTTTTCCGAGTTAGAAATTTTGTCAGTGTCTTCTCCTTTTTCTAACTTTCCGTCTTTGATAATCGGTGTTCCTACTGGTTTGCATTCGCTCATGCCAAACCTCTCCAACACTTTCTTGGTATAAGCGGTTTGATAGACTCTCACTGATCCATCATCTTCTCTTGATATTTCTAAACCAAGATAATAGTTTGCAGGTTTGGATTTAATTTTGAATCTATCTTTCAGTTCTGTCAGAAACCTTTGTGCTTCTTCTTCATCACTGCAAGCAATAAGTCCATCGTCTACGTAAAGAGCCAATATAATTATCTTCCCTTCTCTCCTCCTTACGAAGAGGCATGGATCTGGTTCACTCATTTTAAATCCAACTTTCTGTAAAAATCCTTGTATGCAGTTGTTCCAGCATCTCGGTGCTTGCTTAAGACCATAAAGACTCTTTGTGAATTTGCATACTCGGCCTGTGTTGTCGTTATACCCTTCTGGTGGTTTCATAAAAATTTCTTCTTCTATGCTTCCATAGAGGAATGCGGTGGATACGTCGAATTGTGACAAGTGCATGTTATCCCTAGCAGCGATACTCAAAATAGTTCTAATCGCGCTCATTTTTGCAACAGGACTGAAGGTTTCGTAGTAGTCCACGCCTTTTTTTTTTGTGAATACCCTTTAATAACCAGTCGTGCTTTATAACGCTCAACACTTCCATCTGGATTTCTCTTAATTTTGTAAATCCATTTACACGGAATAGCCTTTCTTCCTTTAGGTAAAGGTACCATTTTCCAAGTTTCATTTTCTTTCATTGACTTCATTTCTTCATTCATAGCTATTTCCCACTTATCTTTATCTTTAGATGTCATAACTTCTTTGAATGTTTCAGGTTCAATTATGTCGGCGTTTAACTCTGCAACTGCTGAAATCACAAAATCATCAAATCTTACAGGTGCTCTCAATGTTGAACGATCTCGAAGTATCATTCTTCCTCGATCTATATTTGGTTCAACTGTCGACTCTGTTTCTTCATTAGATTCTGTCTCATTTGGTTCTACAGTTGACTCTATATCTTCATGAGATTCTGTCTCTTGTTCTACCGGTTGTATGTTATCTTCAATTACTATTTCTTGTTCAGTATGATCTTCAGTAACACAATCTTCATATAATTCATCATTGAGTTCTGTATCATCTTCGATTTCTATCTCTTTTTCTGTAACTGTGTCTGGATTCAATAATTCTACTATAGGGTCTGGTATAACGATGCTATTGTTGGGGATTTGTAAGTCATCCTTTGAAGTAATTTCCTTTGTGTCTATGTTACACTTCAAAGTCTTCTCTTCAAATATGACGTCTCTAGAGCGAACAATTTTGTTTTTCTCGCTCACCCAAACTCTATAACCTTCTTCGTTATCATAACCAACTAGTACTCCCTTGATTGATTTCTTATCCAGTTTCTTTCTAGTCACCTTGGGAATATGTGCATAGCAAGTACTTCCGATTATTCTCAGATGTTTTATCCTGGGTTTCTTACTGTACCAGATCTCGTACGGTGACTTATCTAGCATTGTTGGACCCGTCTTGTTCAATATGTAAACTGCGGTGCCCACCAGCTCAGCCCATAGACTCTGCGGTAAGTCATTTGTATGCATCATAGTTCTCATTGCTTCCACAACGGTTCTATTGTCTCTTTCAACACATCCGTTCTGGTTTGGAGTATGTGGCATAGTCAATCTTTGCTTAATGCCATACTTCTGTAGTATTCTTCTAACATTTTCATTGTCAAATTCTCCTCCATTTTCACTCAATAGCTCTTTTACTGTATGTCCTGTAGTCTGTATCTCAGCTAACATCAGTTCAAGCTTCTTGTGTACTTCTGTCTTTTCTCTCAGAAAATAGACATAGCGGAATTTGCTAAAATCGTCCTTGAAGAGTACAAAATATTTGAATTTGGATAAAGAGTTCGTGAACGGCCCACATACATCAGCGTGTATCAGCTCTCCTGGTTCCTTAGCTCTTTCTCTTGTGCCAAATTTCAACTTGTGTGCTTTCCCGTACATACAACCCTCACATATTTCTCTGTCTAGCTTTACTTTGATTCCAAGTTCTCTCTCCATTACCTTTTTCACATGTGCTTTGCTCTGATGAGCCAACCTTTCATGGTATAGTTGCAACTGATCCTCTTGTGAAATATAGTTTATCTCTATTGGTGACCTAGGTCGGATACTTTTCACTTTCAATTTGAAAAGACCTTCCTTTTTTCGTCTTTCGCCAATGAGCAATACTTTTCCATGCTGTGACAGTTTGCATACCGTAGTTGTTGACATGAAAAGGCTGTTGTCTAACTTGTCTTGCGCTGACAGTACTGAAAATAGGTTTTTCTGTATTGAAGGCACGTACCATACATCATTCAACAAGATATTTTCCTTGCGCCCCTCTACATCAGCCTCTAGGATTACAGTTCCTTTCCCAACTGCCTTAATAGTTTCTCCATTTGCTGTTGTTACAGTGTGTCTCGTATTGAATTCCTCAAATGTCTGGAATAGGTCATTTCTGTTCGTGACGTGACTCGTAGCCGCATTATATTTATTTTATTTTTTTTATTTTATTTATTAGGTTCCACAACAGTTAATAGTACTGATAGATACATCAAACTCAAGGTAATGATAAAATTGATTAAGGTACCTTAACTAATTATAGTGAAACACAGCATGCTTTATTAGTTGCTAAGTTATTTTACGTGCTTAAGTAATTAAAACAAAAAATCATGTTATTGTATAAAAGTTGCAACTGAGTACAAAGAGAGAAGAATAAGCAAAAATATCGATACGTGCGGGGGATCTCTGATTAGGGACTGTGGCTCAAAACATATTTAATTTTATGTAGCGGGTCTTTGTGTATGTCTACCACCTCACTATAATGATTTAGGAGGCGGCATAGACGAGGAATAGCTGAGTTGGCTCCAAGAACGGTTCTGCGTAGCGGAGGGCACAGGGGAGTTATTGGTTTACGAGGAAGTTTCCGGGGTACTCTAAAGTTAACTTTCGATAATAATAAGGGGGAATTGATTTGGTTATTTAGTAATTTATCAACAAACCAATGGTCTCCATCTGCAGTAACATTTGGATTCAGTAACATTATGTTCATGTTGTTCACACTCGTACTAGGGTCATCTCTTGACTTCGATGTTGGCTTGGATTTTGGTGGTCTTCCATCGGATATCCACTTTGAGCATCCTTTAACTCTGTGTCCTAAAAGGCCACAATAATGGCATTTGTCCACGCTCGCATTCACCTTTGCTTTGCTCTTCTTATTTGTCGTAACTCTGTTGCTTCTCATGACTAGGGCTTCTATCTTCTCTTCACTCTTACTTGATAGAGCTCGTTCATGATTGCACAGTTGAGTGGTCAGATTGTCTACTGTTCTGTCTTCCTTTGACATCATCATCCAGCTGGATTTGAATGAAAAATATTCTTCAGGTAAAATGTCTAGGATCTTACAAATGAGAAATAGATCTGGTAATTCTTCCTTAAGGTGCTCCTTTTGTAGCTCCCTGGTGAGTTCTGTCCAGATATTTTTCAATTTGCTTACATGCGCTGACACGTCACCTCCGGATTGCATGGTGTAACTGAAGAATTTCATGCATAGGTCGTAGGCTTTACTCTCGGATGTACCATCGTACAGGCGGTGAAGTTCTAGCCATACTTCCCTGGCGGATGAATATCTAAGAAATTTTTCACAATTCTCTTGTGACAAATTTGTAGTTATGAGCAGCAAGGCTGCGCTATCAGCCGACAAATACTTCTGTTGTTCTTCCTCATATTTTACCTTTTCTTCTGGCTTAGATTTCTCGTCAGGTTTCTTGGGTGCTACTTGCTTAGCCTCAACGTGCTCTCAACGACATCCAGAATCTTTAGGCCTCGAAGTGCGATCAAAATTTTAAACTTCCAAGTCGCCCAGTTCGTTTCCTGCAGAACCCCAATTTGGATTTTGGCTGCCTCGAGAATTGTCTTCTCCATATCGAACTTTCGAACGTTTTAAACTCTTGAAAAACTTTTTCTAATGCACTGCTACCACTTTAATAGTACAGAGGCACACTAGTATTGAATTAAAAGAATTTATAAAATAATATGGTGTTTATCAATCGCATAAAATACAAAGAACAGACTTGACAAGACAGATAACATTGATGTATTAAGAAAGGAGGCTTCTACTCAACCACGGCCATTGAACTACACAAAGCATAGAGGTTTCATCTCTTAACAATAATAAGTAGCTCAAAACAAACTTTACCTTCCGAATTTTCAATCTATTTTCCTTCCCGGTTAAGTATTACCGTGCCTGCTAGCTACGCTTCCCGTTCGCAGGTTCGAATCTGCGCGTGCCTGCCTGCTGGCTGTCAATTTGTGTATAGTCAACCCCACAAATGCATAATCTTATATAAGCCTGCGCGTGTTTTTTTGAAACATTACACAAAAACATTGAAATATTTGGGTGTATTTTTACACAATTGTGTATTAGAGCACAATGTTTTTGGTTTTCCGCGGTCAACGGAAAATATTCCCCGCGTGGGGTAAAGGAGGGGAAGGATTTGTTGCATTTCTCGTCTTCCTCGTCAGAACTCAATGATGACGACACAAAACGTTTTATTTTGAACAGAAACATTTTCCTATAGCAGTAGACGGTTTGCGTATGGAAACAAATGTATTTTTTTGTGTTTTCTGTGTAATGTTTAAAAAAAACACGCAAAGGAGACGCGGCTTAACAGCCAAACACATTTCTCTCGTTTTAGGCTCCACTCTATCACGTCTATCACGTAACTGTTCACTCTATCGGGTTAATCTATTTGATGATAACCTATGCGATTCCAAAGTGTCAAAATATGTATGTGTTTTACAGTTCGGAGAAGGTTAAATCGGACAACTCCATACAGAAAACTCCGTACAAACAAAAATATTATTTGTTAGGAAACCTAAACCTTTCTTTCATTTCTAATAGCATAATGTAGCGTTATTTATTATCCAATAATAAATAACAGATTAAATGTAAAAAAATGTAATAACAAAAAAACAACTAATCAAGATTAAACCTACGTACTATTTTACAACTTAGGTAAATCCAAACCTTAATTCTATTAACAACAACAAGTATCGATGATTGGTTACCGACTTATCGATAACAAATTATCGACAATCGATAAACTACAATTATCGACTGCGACTCGTTAGGAACGCTATTTTTCTCTAACCTGCCTAGCGATAGCCGCCCGCCATGGTCTTGCTGCGCGTCGTCGATTCATTCGACCACATTCGACCACGGACCTCTGAGAGCTGCGCGCACGCGTCTCTGCTGTGCTCACAATATTTCCGGGACCACTCTGAACGGTCGGATGACATTATGTGAATAATTAGAAGTAAATCGATTATCGAGTAAACTTATCCCCCGCTATTGGGACCTAAGTTCCGGGCCAACCATCTGCCAGACTTGGAGCCATATCCCGTTCCTGAAGTCAAGCCCACTATCTCCACGCTGCAGTGGACTACGGAAACCGACCACTACGGAGGAAATCCTAACCAGCGGGTCGCACTATCACGGGTCACGCTGCGTGCCCGCCTCGACTCCAGGAGGGTACTTACCTATCCAGGCTGGCCAAGAAGTGACTGATCGGGTGTAGGGATTATCAATTGAATCCACGTTAAATAAATTTGTGTCATACTATCCACGGCTGTTTATTTTTCTCCCGCTACCGACAGCTAGCCGCTCTTCAAGCGCGACAATAAAAATGCCATTCCTCCTGTGTCTACCTTCCCTATTTATTCTTCCTTTATTCCAGAATTCACAAGTTTTAGGGTTGTTACATTTTAATAACTTAACTAAATATTACACACATACTTTTTGTTGCTAAGGAGTAAACTAAATATTAAATTAAACTAATTAAATATACCGCCCCGGGACACGCCTGATCCAAAAGTTCCCATGACGCTAGCAGCGTTCCCCCGCTGCACCGCCAGGGAAATCCTCTGCATCAGGTATGCCCCGGAACGATGGTCATACCCACGACTTCTCAGGCGTCGACCGATTTCCCTTACGAAAACTCTTCCCTCATCCCCCCATACTCCCATCGTTTCCACAGCCAGTGGGACGAACAAATAATGAAGCATAAGCTGGCTATATTTCCTTATCTTAAGTTTAGCCGCCGCTTCAGCAGCGGCACCTGCAGATGCAGCTGTCAAACCCAAATGGGAAGGCGCAAAAGTGCAAACGCACGTTGCGTCCCACAAAAGGCTCCGACCCTTCTCCCACGGCACCAAGGTGAGACCGTCCGGGCGCTTACCATCACTGCGGCACAACCCTGGTGGCTCAAGAACCGCAGGGACGTCAGCCGAAACCAACGCTCTCCGGACAATGTCATTTATCGCATGGTGCCGTGAGAGCCTACCCGCACTTCGCACGCAGTGAAGCCCGTGACGACCCAGGCGATCCACTTCCACTCCACAGACACAGTAGTGTGGCTCGCACACGGAACACCCAAGGCGAAGTGCCACCGCCACGCGCAATGAATCGTCATCTAACAACGTCCCCAACTGCGGCGATGGCAACGCGTGCAACCACAAGCCGGACTCCGGCCGGGAAACCGCCCGCAATCGCGCTTGTTCAGCACCGGCACTAGTTACCTTCCCTTGTATAACTCGAGATCGCTTTACTATTGTATTGTACTGTACTACACTATACTGTACTGTATTGTATTGCATTTAATTATTTTGTATTGTATTAGAACACTTTGTCCATCTCGATGCGATGTTTCGTGAGTCATTAGAGTCATTAGGCAATAAACCCGCAGTTATTATTGAGCCTGTAAGCCTGAGGCCGTTTTACCTCCGCATAGACATAGCTCATGTCCCCTACTTATTGTTGTGTCTGTTATTTGTTATTTTTAAATTTTTGCTTTCTATTTTACGTGTCTATGTGGCGATAAATATATAAGTATTTCTTCTTCTTTTTCAATGTAAAACTTACGTAGTAGCGCCCCTGATGGGTAATAAGCATATTTATGGTTTCTATATTTTTTCCCTAATCTGTGAGAAATGTCTATTTCCTTTTTTATTTTGCAGCGAATCCAGTATCTCCAAAGATTAACGCTCGGTTTCTAGAAGAGCGATCAAATGTTAATCTCATGTTAATCTCAAGTCAAGCAAATTTCAGCCAATCACGTGCCGGTATTTTGAATTAATCTTAGATTAATCTCTTTTTACATTTGAACACTCTTTCAGGAACTGAGGCTAAGTTTTGTCTTTTTAATCAGTGGATTAAGTATCTCTACTTAGTCTGTGAGCGAATCCTTAATACACAAAGTCAGAAAAATAAATTAGTATTAAATTGAACTGAAACCCTAACTAGAGAAATACATATTATTATACTGATTCTGCCTATTGCACAAATTATAATTTTCTTAGCCTATTGTGTATCTTTAGAATTTGATTGCACTTAAAAGAAGTAAGTGTCGTGCTCTATACCTATATCTAAAAATATAAATACATTTTGAGGTATGGAAAAAGATCTCATCAATACAACACAATATGAAAGGGTTACAAGCACATATTCGGAAATTTATTTAGATGAAGCGTGCGACATAAATTTACCACGAAAAGCCATGAAAGTTACAAAAAAAGTCGTTGAAAAAAATGATGAATGGATGTCACCTAGTGATATTATGGTCGGTAAAGTTGATTTGTGTGCCCCATTTACCTCTAGAGTTTTCAGGGGAATCACAAACGAAGGTATCCTAGCTATTGGTCAAGGTGTTTTAGATAAAGAAATAAAGGCATTCCTTAAGTATCTTAACGAATTGCTAGAGGAAAGTAATTCAGCATGGAAACATATCCTTGAGCAAGAACTGAAAGCAATTCCTGAAAAAGTAAAAGCTTTCTACGATGAAATGTTTGCCTATAAAAGCAAAGCTGCTCAGAAAGAAATTGCAACTTTTTATAAAGACAGTCTTCATCAGCTTGAGCTTCACTTGCGGCAAGAAATAAAATGTGTCCTTACAAGCGGTCATGCAAATTTGATGCAAGATACAAATGAAGAAATAAAACGGAAACTGAAAATCGAGAAAAATAGGTTGGAGAGTATCCTAATAAAGAGAAATCATAAAGAATTGCAAAAAATCCGAACCTATTACAATATTTTACTCTATAACCTACGTGTAAGATATGAAAAAGTAATTCACACTGAAATAGTGAACAGGAACGACGCGGTGAGAGCTTATTATAAACTTCTCGAAGCAGAAACAATCATCAGCACCATGTATGTTTTATCTATAGAGCGTAAGCGATGCAGAATAAAAAAAATGTTATTGAATAGCTATCAAAGTGCTGAAATAAAGGATACTCTGAATCAAATAAAGGAGCGACAAGATATTCTCGATGCTCTCGCTGTTACGGATATTCCAACTCCTCAATTAAATAGGGAATGGCAAGAAAAAATAAAAAAGATTTTACAGCTGTTCCTGAAGTTTATTACTTTTTGTCTTAAGTTGTTACCAGAACAGAGTACATTTTTATTCGATTTTGAAAGAATTGTGGTGTTACAATTAAACGAAATGATAAAAACACCTGGACCCTTACCTCATATAGGTATACTAAAGGAGGAAAAAGAACTTCAGAATGTATTTAAATTTGAACACGAAGAGCTTCTAGAGCCGTACTGTACTTGTGTAGGAGAGTGTCTGTGTGTTTGTGGTGAGCCATTCCATGTCGTTGGTGACCTTATTGAATCATCTGGACCGAGTCCTGATGAGGAATTACCTTCTGATGCTTCCTTACCTACTATTACGGTGGACAAGAAATTTGTATACGCCCGATGCCATGATTACGATGAAATTAGGCAAAAGATAGACGTATACAAGTATAGATGCAGATGTCGTGAACTCCGTGAACAAGATATTGAACCCGTTATTGAAACAATTACTACAGAAGAACCTCTAGCATCTGCTTTTTCACTAGAGTCTCTACTACCTCCTGAAACATTAAAATTCCTTAAAGATTGCCCAGGAAGACAATGCTCAGATCCATGCGAGTCTATTCCTGACATAGATGTTTACTTAGACTTCACCGAAGAAAAATTTTCAAAAGTCAAAGACACCCTGGAAAATCCTAGACTTGATAGTTTGAGACCAAAAATTATTGACGAGAAAGATGTGTTATGCCGAGGCTTACCGTTCACGGAGACTGCAGAGCCCTACAATACAGTATCAACTCAATATTCGAGTCAGGAAAATCTCTACGAGCCCGAATCCACGTGTATTTGCGCCGATACGCCAATTCCAAGTCGTGAATCTCTGTACAGACTGAAAGAAACATCGCGTGACATGCTAAATACTATACTTATGAGAAGAAAAGAATCCATGAGAAGGGTGTTAGAGAAAAGTCCTAATTTGCGTAAAATATTTACAGATGAAAGTTTTACTTTTAAATATTAATCTGGTAAATAAAATAACACAACACGAGTCAATAGACGGTGAACACGCTAAATGGACGGATTAACACTGCTCGACATTTTTTTCATGTAACGGCCGCGGCTGGCCGAGGTCGGTCGTAGTAAATTAATGAAATTAGATGTCGTGCACTTACATCATCGTCCAGTGTGAATCCGTCTAATTGTCAGGTCAGTATTCTATGTATCCTCAAGAAGGCAGTTTTCATGTCTGTGAATAGCTATCGTTAACGTGCATCGTTATCATAGGTCCTTAGGTAAGTATGTAAAACGTCATATCTTTACTTTATTGCACTATTTATATAGATAGAAATAAAGATAACGCCTTTATAATTACAGGCATTTCGTGTGTATGCACGAAATCATGTGATTGTACTTAGTTATAGGTACCATTTTCATTTAGCGCGATGGTAATTGGGGTAGATATAGGGCATGCAATTTAACCAGGTGTAAACATGAGCGGCTCGAGAAGACGTCACAAATTGCCGGCAGTATCTTCGCGGTTACTTGCTAAGCTCTATTCATTTGTTCTCGTTTACTTTACCTACCATATTTGTTCATGTAACTTCTGTTCTGTTATAGAATATGCAAAGTTGCTTTTATAGGTTTTTTCTACTGAGATTTTTTAGTAAGCTTTATGATAAATAAAGATATTGTTGCTTTGTGAATGAGCCTTACTATTTTCATTTTTAATGTGTATTGTTTAGTTAATTATTTGTGAAATAGGTAAATCTTTATTTAAATGGGTCGGATTTATCTGAGGAATTAGCTATAGTAAAAATATATTTACTTAGAGTCTGTTCTCTGCCTACTCCTCTGAGGTATAGGCGTGAGTTTATGTATGTATGTATATTTACTTAAACTAGTATCGTTACCCACTTACTTATTATTTTTCGTTTTTCTTAGGTAATATTTCCTGGTTATACTTCTATAGTTAAACTTGCAGTTGAATAAAGATTGCATTTCTTGAAGGTGTAAGATGTTCTATTAAAACAAGAAAATTAAAAGAAAATATTAAGATAACATCATTAGATAAAGTTTACTTTGTAAATTTTACATGTACTGCATGATCATATAAATTGCTATGTTAGCTAAGAATAATGTAGGGACCGTATGAGCGGGTACATCGGGTCGGGTGTGAAGGTAAATTTGCACGAGTCCCTTAACAACTTAACTTGTTAGCTCATCAGCTCATCAACTGTAAAGTCATGAGAGCATATAAATGCTCCGAGGCAACTTATGACATTCCAACACGGGTAGTGGTATGCTAGACTTCTCTCATTGTGTTACAAATTAGTGATGTAATATAATGGTATTTACGACTCTGACGCAAACGAAATACTAAGACCACTTTTGACGATTTAATGACCTAGATGTACTTAGGTCTATGACCAAAAGTGGGCGTTTTTCATGGGCTGTATAGATAGATAGATAGATGTACTTGTAGTTTGATCATTGAATAAATTATGAAGGCCTAAAGATTAATTACGATAAATTGATAGTGATCATCTATTTTTGCGACTCACAAACCAAGAATATTCACATTTCTATATATAAGCAGCCTAGATACCACTGTACGGCCTTCTCTCAGGGAGAGAGTATGGGCTCAATCACCACGCGTGCCCACCGCGGATTGGGTATGTGAATAGCTCAAATACTCAGTTTTTCTCACGATGTTTTCCTTCACAGTTAGCGCGTGGTGTTGCTACTATAACTTCACAAATGTACATAACTTAGAAAACAAAGTCATAGGTACATGGGAATCGAACCTGGGTCTCGCGCTTATGAGTCCAATGTTCTACCCACTAGGCTACCACCGCTCCATCAGGTACTATGATAATAATGAATGAATCGTCAAGTCCATGTACTAAGGAAACTTATCTGTTGTTTCAACAATCTTGTTCAAGCACCTACGTACCACGTGAGTCATGTTAGTAAAAAAACTTGAACTACAAGAAAATGCCAGTCAGCGCTATTTCCTGTAGCTCTATTTAGGGTCGAATGGATCTTCAGGATGGACTAAACGTGTTATATATCGCTTAATTCCATGCGCGGCGGTAGTCAAGGGCACAGCTTGTAGATATTCAATTGTTAAAATAATGAGACCCAAATGAAAAAAAAAGGAACTACTCTATCAATAAAAGTATAATGGGCAAGTTTCTTGGAAGCTGGTCACCAATACACATGAGATTAGAATGTTGTAATTAGGATTTGGCATAATCTTCCACAAAATAGTAAGGTAGGTTATAGTTTACTAAAGCCCCTCCCGAAACCTAGGTAGGTAGGTGGTTTAGGTATACTCGCATAACTCGGTAAGATAACGATAAACTACTGAATGCACCCACTCTTAAAAAAGTATTGATCAAACCTGCTATAGTTACTAAGCAGCAGGTAAGGTAAATGTAGCTTCAAGTTAACTGTGAGTTTCACCGGCAGTTAATTGTTCACAATAATCAGACTAAGACGGTGTTCACTCTAATGTGCTAAGAAAAATATCAAAGAAAAACTAAGTATTCTGCCATCGGCTTCACAATCGGTTGTTCAGTTATATAGACGTTTATTTACAAACAAACCAAGGTTCGACGGCCGCGTCCGAGCCAGCAACGTTGCATACAATAGCTCCAACTCAGCAAACTGCGCTGAAATACCATTTCGATAGTCATAACAGCTGCTGCCGGTTATTATTTACTTTCAAAACATCGTGGCCGTGTTTCGGAAAGTCTATATGGTCTCGAGACTCAGATAGATTTTGGTAACATAAATGCAATTGCTGCGTAAACTTACCTCACATTTTATTTGTTATGGAGCAGGGAACACAAAATAGGCCGCGAAAAATGCCAGTAATCAAGCCATCAAAATACGAAGGTTCTCAGGCTGTTCACAACAATAAAAACTATTGGAGAGCCGTTTTTAACGAATTAGACAAAGTGACAGCGATACCGGTAAGTTTCTGATGTCTAGCTCTACATTTTATAGCCGTTATTTTATTTTATTTTATTTATTAGCAACACAAAATAGCAAGGCAAGAATACAAATACTGAATGGCAATAATACACTTAACATAATTATGTACTTGTCTAGCTGACTTGCCAAAACATGTGTCAACAGTAAGTAACTCAGTGTATCACCTTACCACCAAGACACGAACTTGACCACTTCGTTAAATGTTATAGTGCTTGGCAATTTTCAGACGCCTGAGCAGGAAAGCAGACAATTAGCCAAAGTTTTACCGCCTGAACTGTATGAAAAAGTCTGCAACACCCTCGATATACCTAAAATTTCAGATACAGTAAAAGATGAACCGATAAAACCTGAAGGTTAGCTCTTAATTGAATGTGTTTCAGTCAGTTTATAGATAAGTATATCGTATGTTGATCGTATGTCAATAGTGCTTTTTGATCAGGCAATAAATATATTTTTATCTTATCTATCAATAGTCGGTACTAAGCTTTTTAATTTCTTCTTCAGATGAAAGTCTTCGCCGAACGGTCAAGAATCCCTTATTGTCATACAGAAAGACCCTTACTATTGACAGAGAGCTGAATTCTGATACTGATGTAGAATTCTCAGTATCATCCAGGTATTGTAGCTCCAGACTGAGTACAGATTCTGTTTATATTTTTAAACGTCAACACAATTTATATCAAAGTTAAGTTGAATAAGAAGAGAAGACACAGGCTGAAGAGTAACCATAATATTCAGCCAGGACTTGGAGAAACAATCAACGGGTTAGACGTCACTACCATAACCTAGAAGCTGAGCTGGGCTGGGTTTGAGCTTATTACAGCCGTGCTTAGATGACAGGCGAAGACTTGGCTTTCGTCTTTTACAGTCTTGTTTCTTGTCAAAATAAAAATAAAAATACGTCGGCTGGCTTGTTTTCCTCATGCCTGAAACATGCGTATCATGTCTTAATGTCCATAACAAGCCGCTGTTTCCAGTAAGCCTTCGAGATAGATCTATTCAACAATTGAGACAGCTGGTACTTTGGTACTGAGAATAAATCATTCACGAAGGCTACGGTAGTTTTGCCATACACATTATGAAGCTAAGTGTGGATATCTCAGGTCTAAACAACTCAGTACTCAGTTAAAATTTCTGTATTGGATCTCCTAAAATTAGTCATCATTGTTGCTAGGCAAGCTTACTCAGCCTGATCACTTCATCTACCCTATGTAAATCACGTAGCATATGGCTTTTCTCCCAATTATTAATCATTTATCATTAGGACCCTTGACGGAGTTGCTAAAATATCATGTGATCATTATGCCATTGTAGAGAAGGATCCGACGAAGAGCTCAACGTGCACCAAAAGTTCCTACGTCTTCCGGAGCGGGAGCAAGTGACTTGGGCCACGAGGTACTTGCAGCCGGAGAGAGAGGATGAGAAAAATCTCGTGCGACGGGCCGACGACCTCACTGACAGGGTATGCGACTACAGATACCTTCATTTAGTATATATTTATCGGAGATATAATAGATACGTTCATATAAAGGATGGTATTAGAAGAAACGCAAAGAAACTTGTTCTGGTCACTACGCTTTTCTCTTCGTAACAAGTCATCTGGCCGATTTCACAATCATGAGCTATTCTCTGGATAAAATCCTGTAAGATACATACATTCATAAAAGATTGTATACTGTACGTAGGTACCTAATACAATTAAAAAATGCTAATGTATTCGATTTTGAGAATGGTCCTGTACTGATCGAAAATTACGTTTTTTACAGATTGCTCAAGAATTTTGTGAATACATGAACCAATTAGGAGGAAATCAACCGTCGCAATTCTTCACGCCAAAAGCTATCAAAGAGCTGTTTCAAGTAAGCAGCCTCATTTTAGCCTCTTACCTGTTTTCTGCAAAGACTAACAAAATTTGCTGATTAACGACAATTTTTCTTATAGGTAGAGCACGATACTCATGCAGCTCGAAGTCTCCGTGTGATTCCAAAAGAGTTGCCGTGTGTTCAAGATAAGATTGCTGTCATCGTCGAGGCTCCCGAGGCATGAACTTATTTTTTAATCTAACGAAACCTTCATCATCATTATCGGACTAGTAGTTTCATACATTTACAAAGGCCGTTGTGTGAACTTTATGTAAACATTGCATGATTACTAGTCCAACAACGTCGTGGACAGGACCGTGCTGGTCCGAACAACACCAGGTTTTACTCGAACTCATTATCTGTGCGTGCTGTGCACTTGTGCTATGCACGCACTAACACTTGCTAAAGGTCATCGAAGATTGTAGGTACATACAATAAAGAATATTCTATCTATCTATCTATTGTCCATATATTGCACTTTTTAAACTCAAGCTGAAAGAGCGTCTCCTGTCTCTTCGCTAATATTATTATTTATCTATGTAGTATATACTATTTTATTTTGTCAATTCCTTATTTACACATAGCTGTACTAATTTTATTTAATTTTATTTTTTCATCTTTGTATTTCATGTGTATGTATACCCTTTTATTTCTATATAAATAAGCTCCCGTATGTACTTGTGTATGTTCACATAAGTTCTTCTTTCTTACTGTACAATCAAGTAAGAATAAAGTGAAAATGATGGTATTCAAAAATGTTATTCATTATAAAACAAATTGCCAACCCATGGTGGACACGCGTGGTAAGCTAATATTCAATCTCTCTGAGAGAAGCGCTATGCCCTGCAGTGGGTCGTATATAGGCTACATAAAAAAGAAAAAATAAATGAACGTCAAAGCTGCTA
This sequence comes from Yponomeuta malinellus, assembly GCA_947308005.1. Lineage (NCBI taxonomy): Eukaryota > Metazoa > Arthropoda > Insecta > Lepidoptera > Yponomeutidae > Yponomeuta > Yponomeuta malinellus. Next base: position 8,904,727 of record OX370994.1, read on the forward strand.
GTCTCAGAATCAATAGATTACTACGTGGAGAAGAAGCAGAAAATATATTACAGAAGGAATATTATTACAGAAGGCCCACTCGGCCGCCCTCGAGCGCGAGATCTCGGAGGACATAGCGGCGGAGCGGCGGCCGCGGCGCAGCACGGCCTTCGGGCGTAGCCTGCCGCGCGCGGCGCAGTGGTGGCCGCCGCGCAACGACACTCGGAGCCTATGGCGGTCCGCCCGCCACGTCCCCATGGATCTTGTCACGCTCAAAACTGTCTGGGAAGGGATTACTAACCTCAGGTGACTGAACCCTAATTTCACCATAAAGGCCTCGATTCTCATCATCATTATCCGAAAATCCACAGTAGGAGAGACTGAGCCAGCTCATTCTTAGTGCTCATGCACACATCCACCGCCTTACGATACTAACTGGGGTATCCAAGACGAAGTACAATCGAATAAGACACCTAGATTTTTCATCGCTGAGCTATTCATCATCAGCCCTCCGCTACCCAGCAGTGGGCAGCAGTGGGTTTGGCCTCTCTCAACTCTCAGGGTCCTGTGCGATTTGCACCCACGGACCTTCCGCTGACTCAACTATATAGAAGAAAGAAAGAAAAAACATTTATTATAAAAACAGTGCACACGCCACAATAACAAAACAAAAAAAACAACAAAGAAAATATTTCAACAAAAATTTTATAAAAAAGAAAGGAAAACGAAAGGTCACGGCGCGTCACTGCTGCTATAAATGGCAACTGACTCAGCAGTATGCTGAGGGTCAAGCCTTTAGCGCTGATTTTCAGTCAGTGCCAGGAGTTACCCCGCGAGCGTCACATACCGCGTCACATATCGTGCTGCTGGTCTGTCTACTGTCCGTCGTCCTGTTCTCGGCATTCTCGCCTCTCTGTGATTACCCTAGCCCACCTACCGTCTTCCTGCCTCGCCAGATATCCCGCCCATTTCCACTTAAATCTGGAAACCTTTTCGCCAATGTCGTCGACCTTTACCCAGCGACGGATTACGATCCTGTTAGTACATTATAGTACATTGACACTATTGCGCGCGCGTAGACTTACAGCAGCAATGAAATGAAATCGTCACGTTCATGCAGTTGTCACTGTAGGTACTACAGTGCATTAACAGAATCATTAAGAGGGTGCAAACGCTGATGGCTTCTTGGACGATAACCTTAACTGCACGGCATCGTCGTACTGGTAGTTTCATAGATTTACTTAGGGCGTTGTGCGAACGTTTTAATAATAGGGGTTAAAGTATGAAATTGCCGTTTTATTGCAATAGGTTCTTTGAATTGACATAGAATCTTCATGGTTTGAGGTTTTCGAATGAAACTTTTTTCAAATGGTTTCTATGATGTTCTTTTTAGGGTTCCGTACCTCAAAAGGAAAAAACGGAACCCTTATAGGATCACTTTGTTGTCCGTCTGTCCGTCCGTCCGTCCGTCTGTCAAGACCCTTTTTCTCAGGAACGCGTGGAGGTATGAAGCTGAAATTTATATCAATTACTCAGGTCTACTGTCCCTTGAAGCTGTGAAAAAATCAAACTTCTAAGCCAACGCAATCAAAAGATACAGCCGTTTATGCCGCAAATTTTCGACAATGCAAGGGAATCAAAACCTACAGGGTGCTTCCCGTGAACTCAGAATCTTGAAATTTGGTACGAAGCAACGTCTTATAGCATAGATAAAGGAAAAATTACGAAAACCATAAATTTTTAGTTACATCACATAATATATTTTTTTTTAATAATTTTAAACTTACTACCCATTTCCTCATAAACGCGTAGAGGTATTAAATTGAAATTCATACCAAATACTCAGGTCTATAATACCTTTAAGCTGTAACAAAATCTAACTTCTATGTCAACGCAATCAAAAGAAACAGCAATTTAAGCTGCATATTTTGAAACTCGCAAGTACTCGCAAGGGAATCAAAACCTAAAGGGTACTTCCAGTCGACCTAGAATCTTGAAATTTGGCATGAAGCAACGTTTTATAGCACACATAAAGGAAAAATTCCGAAAACCTTAAATTTTTAGTTACATTACAAAATATATATTTTTTAATAAATATAAACTTATTACTTTTTTCCTCATGAACGCGTAGAGCTATCAAGTTGAAATTCATATCAAATACTTAGATCTAATTGCCTTTAACCCGTGAAAAAAAAAAATTCTAAGTCAACGCAAAAACGCAAAACGCAAAAGTACAACCATTGATACCGCATATTTTGAAACACGCAACTACACGCAAGGGAATTAAAACCTAAAGACCACTTCCCGTTGACATAGAATCTCGAAATTTGTATAAGAAGCAATAGCTTACAGCACAGGTAACAGAAAAATTCCGAAAAGCTTAAAATTTTAAGTAGTTATACCACCAAAAAAATTGTGATTGTAAACATAATTGTAGTTACAGCAATGTGTTAATATAAAATAAAGGATTACTTAAACGATAAAGAGATCTTTGTCTTAAATTTATGCTCCTCCATCTTTCCCCATTGTTGTTATGAATTTCATTTTGCAATAAAAATACCATAGTTATGACTCGATTGTCGTAATGAACGAACTTTGTAAACCTTGCAGGTTTGTACGGAACCCTCGGTGCGCGAGTCCGACTCGCACTTGGCCGGTTTTTTAAAAAATGTGAAACATTTGAATATCGACTTTCAATTGTTTTTGTTATTCAATTTAGACAAGAAAGATGGATACTGCGAAAATTCGAGTGATTTTTGAATACGAGTTCCGACGCGGAACTAACGCGGCAGAAACAGCCCGCAATATCAATGCTGCGTTTGGAGAGGGGTCTACTAATGAACGCACCGTGCGATTTTGGTTTAAACGCTTTCGTGATGGAAATTTCGACTTAAAGAACGAGCCACGAGGAAGACCGCCCACACAGGTGAATAACGATGAATTAAGAGAGATAGTGGAAGCCGACCCTAGTCAAACTACCCAGGAATTAGCGGCATGGTTTAACGTTACCTTACCCACAATATTGACTCACTTGCGTCAAATCAATAAAATAAAAAAATACGAAAAATGGGTGCCTCATGATTTGACTGATCTGCAGAAAGAAACGCGTGTTGAAACTTGTGTTACAATTTTGACCCTTCAGGAACTGCAGTTAGAAACCATTCGTCATCCTCCGTATTCACCAGACCTTGCTCCAACGGACTACCATTTTTTTCGTGATTTGGACAATTATCTACGAGACAAGAAGTTTTCTTTCCAGGAGGCAGTACAAAATGCTTTCACACAGTTTGTGCAGTCTAGATCGTCGGAGTTCTATCGCAAAGGCATTAATGACCTTCCCATTAGATGGCAGCAATGTATAGATAATAATGGCAACTATTTTGATTAAATAAATTTGTTAAAAATTTAAAAAATAAACAATTTAGATTTTCAGTACAAATCGGCAATTTCATACTTTAACCCCTAATACTAGTCCAACGATGAGCGCAGTTACGATTACCGTCAAATGTAAAACCAGATTTGCTGTGGACTCTTGTACAGCATTGGCGTCGGCGTCCCTAATACCCCAGAATGGTCTGATGCCTACACCAGGATGTGGTAAATGCATAAGAGTACATCTATCGGGATTCTGTGTAGCAGGCCATCGCTTTTGAGGGTCAGATCCCCTGGAAAATAACCCTGGATACGCAAATGGCCAATCTACTGAACAAAACACACATTAAAACACTGCCCCTTAAGACAAGGAATAGGCTTCCTATTCCTTGTCTTCGCAGAAGGGGACGAAGGGGGGAAGGGGAGGAAACTTACATATCATGTATTTTTTTGAAACGAGAACTTGGCCAGTTTTTTATATTTAGGTTTTGGTGGGATTCCACGCCTTTTTGTTACGAAGTACATAATATCTTAGAAACAAACAAAATTATCAAATATCGCGATTGAAGTAAGAAAAAAGTTTATTTTTAATTTTCCGGGTTTACCGGTCACCTTTTACATATTATTTTAATGGCTTTAGATTTTTCGGTGGTCTTCATATATCTATGTCCTAACAAGTTGTTTGTGACGAGAAATGTGATCAACTATCGTTTTAAAAGTAAAAAGCGTTTTTTATTTGCTGACAGTACCTACTTTTATTTTGAATTTGTGAATCCACAAATGCAGAAATACGTACCTACCTAACTTTAATAGTTATGGGAGGTCTCCTATCAAAGTTATTCTCTAAACTGAAACCGGCCAAGTCTGTGTCGGGCCACGCGTAGTTTAGGGTTCCGTAGAAAGGGGGGTTTTTCTGCTTTATAGAAATAACTTCAACAAAGAAATTTTCAATGGATTTTGTCAGAAGCTTTCCTTTTATATGTTGGTTGCCTATTACTCGGTAACTTGCTAAGCCTACTCAGCCGCGATAGTTTTCCTTTTAAGTCCATTATATCTACTACTGCCCTGAATTTTTTCGCGTCTCTTCAATCAACCGTTTAGCCGGGAGAGGGGCGGGGCACGCCCTACTCTGACAAAAATTGGCGCTTTAAAGCTTAATATTTCGCAAACGAAACACGAAAAATGGTTTTCCTACTCCCATAATATATTTTAAATACCTACTAATCTAACGATACCCCACACTATGGTGCAGGCGGAAAAAAATAATCATCTCTAAGTTAGGTGTACCTAGGGGAGATACCGTAACAAAACTTGTTTTCGAGAGTTTATTCTATCGTTTTCTCGGCGTAATAAATATGTATATTTATGCCATTTCAGATCTCTAGTACCTACTTATCGTCTCTGTGCTAAGCCGTGGACTCACAGATGGACAGACAGACAGATAGACAGACAGATGGACGGACTATAAGAGTTTCTTGCTGACTACGGAACCCTAAAAAGGTATTAAGTCGGAAATTAAATCCAAAATAATTTCACCGTTAATTCAGCTCATTTATCACACCTAACTAAATGGTATACAAATTTTACTTGATATTATATTATTAGCAGTTTATTTTTATAATGCATGTAAGTAAAACAATTAACAGACACACAAAAACAGACAATACAAAAGTACAGCGACTCGCGCACCGTAAAACTCGGCTGAATTTTCTAGGTAGGTAGGTACTCCGCAATATGGCTATTCTGATCGGCAGAAATAGATATTTCCCAACGGGTAGTACGTATACTGGTTGGTTCTTCATAAACTGGTTATTCGTATCTGTCACTGCGCATAAGCATTATTCGATGACCCTTTAGCTAAGACCTGGAAGGTGATTAGGTACCACACCGATGGATACAATTAACCAGATTATGAAGTAAACTTGAGCGTGATGTTATGTAGCCTAAATGTTAGACGGAAATCTAATGGGCTTTGTCCTAAATATTGACAATAGTTACAAATGATATTTCATTATAAAGGTCAGTGAATATAATTCTACAATTATAAATTGATAATAAGTATTCACCGTTTTCTTGTATGTAATTTTTTGACTAATTCAACCTTGTAATGTTCGTTTCACACGTGAATGAAAGTACCTAGGTTTAAAATTTTTAAAAATGCCACAGATTAGGAATATTTTTAGTATTGTTTTCAAAGAGTTCTTATCCCACATCGAAATATTCAGCCCAGGCTCTCAAAATGAGCCTATTTCTTGAAAAATATATATAAAAAGATAACTTATTTTTTTAGGACAATGCCCATAGCATTCAGTGTTTCTTGCGTGGTGCCTGCACAAAGAAACAAAGAGAGACAGACATATATAACAGACAGAGACCAAATTTATAGGATTATTATAATTGATAGTAGAGATAGATAGATAAAAAAACCTGGTGTTTTTTAATTGTCGTTGGGGCTCTTCCGCCACTAACACGTCCATGGTTACTAGAGCTCCCGAAAAAAACTGCCTTCAAGCGAGCGACCATTGGGAGTACAGTCACCAGCCGACTTCGCTATGACTGCGTTCAGTTTAAATCGAGTTGCACCGAATGTAGCTAACAGAAACTACTAGATGGCTCTGTCATAATTACTTCAACCATGGCATTTTTGTTTTTCTTTATATGGCAACAAACATTTCAAAAAAAAAAAGAAGTTGACGACTTGACCTTAGTTCATTTTATTCTGTGGTAGTTCCGACTGTTAAAACGTAGTGGTTAGGTATATTCTCTTTGCTATTTAACTGGATAATCAATGTGAGTCCATAAAGCAGAATTGAATTAAATTGACATTTCGTCAGTCTGTGTAGTGTTTACATACTCTTTGAGTCTGTGTTGACAAGAGGACTTTTGTTTGAATTTTTGTGCGTGGTGTGTTATAAATGTGATAAATAATACGTTATTACGACTTATTTCTACTATTATTCTATATCAAATTGATCATAAAGATGTGTACTTTAGGAATTGTTATAAGAGCCAACCTACCAAAACATACAAATTGAGTACCTACTTCAAACGAGACGGGCATCGCCTCGTGGTTTTCGTTGATGATTTAGGTATGTTTAAAATATTATTTTTCCATTATTTAAGTATCCATTATTTTTTATAAAATATGCTAAAAATATAATAGAAAGTTTCATTGTTATCATATACATGTATACAATAGATAAATGACAACGTTATCAAAGATTGCACTTAAAAAGCAACTTCTTGGACAGGAATTAAGTGTTATAGAGTAGGTACAAAGATTGTGAGGAGTGCGTAGATACTTTCAATTTATTTTGATACAAAACAAAATTTTTATGTTATGATATTAGTGTAATTTTAATGGTTAGAACATCTACTTTTTTTTTTCACTAAAATAGATATCGATAAAAACTGTATATCGGATGGTAAAGCTCAAAATAAAAAAAAGTTACTGATTTTTTATTGCAAGATTTATAAGCCAATGGCAAGATTTTTTTTTACTTTTAAAATTTAACTTAGTAATTCTGTTGTAATTTGATGAAATCGTGAATTTTTTTGACTTCTCGCAGGTATTTTACGTTTTGATGTAGTTACAGTAGTTTTTCCGCTAAAATATGTTTTGTCAAGAAGGTCGCGGCCGGCAGGTGTAAAACAAGCGACGTGCGATTGACGCTTTCACAGGTAAGGTAAAGCTGTAGATAGGAAAAAAACGGCCAAGTGCGAGTTGGACTCGCACACGAAGAGTTCCGTACCATTATCTATACAACATTAGGCACAAAGATTGAGAAAAACGGCAAACAATCACGTTTGTTGTATGGGGCCTCTGTTAAATATTTATTTTAATTTAATTTAATTATATATTTGTGAAACGAATATAGAAATTTATATCCTGTGTTTATTTCAAGCGTCTACCTGTTGCCGTTATTAATATCGAGCAAAAAACTGCAAAAAAATACGTTTGTTGTATGGAAGCCCCCCTTAAATATGCATTTTATTCTGTTTTTAGTATTTGTTGTTATAGCGGCAACAGAAATGCATCATATGTGACAAACACTGCCTAGCTGACCGACAGATAGACAGACGGACAGACAGACAGCCGGACAGTAAAGTCTTAGTAATAGGGTCCGGTTTGGCACCCTTCGGGTACGGAACCCTAAAAAAGAAAGTATAGTGATAATGTCTTGAAAATATTTAAATAATAAGTAGTTATAGTTATTAAATAAATACCTTAGAAACTAATTGGTAATTAAGTTTCAGTGGCAGAAAATGCATTCCTTCGGCATGGCGAAAGATACTTAAATCAATGGCATACTTTAACGATACCCTATTGGTAGATACTACTATTTTTATTGTTCGCAGAAGCGTACGCGAGTACTGTCGCTGGATGATCGAGCACCCGGAACATCGGCGCGCACCGTATCTCCGCAGCTTGGGCATGTTCGACTCGAGTGTGCTCAACACCAGGCAATCGTTTGAAGCCCAGCAGGACAACCAAGCTCCCATCTGTCATGATCCCTCCGATGTACCAGCACCAATCGACAACCTTAGACGCAGACTGTCCCAGCTCGCAGACTGCGAGGAACAATAACTCAATATTAATAAACTTCGAATTTCAATAAACATTGTGCAACCGTAGCAGTAAATTATACATTATTTCGCGGTTTTGACATACGTAACTACTCGAGGCGGATTTTGAATATACGTAGGTACCTTCTGACGGATCGCATGAGGTGAGAGCGGCCTTGTTACACAGAAGTTGTTAGTATGCGTTGGCAATCTGCCGATAACGCTCGTCTTGTCAAACAAGTTAATGCCTTAGCGGTATTTTAGTACTGTACCTTTATAAAACGCGAACAATGCAACGCGTGATGTCTAATAAAGGCTAGATTATCAGATTATTACATTATCAGGCCATATTGAACTGGTGTTAACATGGCTGACTCAATTAGTGTTAGTGACAACAAAATGGACTTTGATACCGAGCTAAATAAGCACTTGGGCCAGTTTGGTAAATACCAACTAATCAATATCTTGCTCATAGTGGTGCCGGCGATCGTGTCGGGGTTCATGGCCGGCGACTACATCTTTACGGCGGCGCGGCTGCCGCACCGCTGCGCTGTGGCCCCGTGCGATGGCCCACATCCCGAGTACGCTCCCGGGTGGATCCTGCACGCCATACCGCCTGCCAGCGGGAGGTTCCAAGACTGCCATCGGTACGAATATGTCAACATAACTACAGAAGACTACCTGGAAGTTTGTCCAGCAAACCTTTTTAACAAAAACAGTACTGTGCCTTGCGACGATTACGTGTACGAGAGGACTAACTCGGTAGTGTTTGATTTTGGGCTGGAGTGCCGTGAGTGGCTGCGTGCGCTGGCTGGTACGGTCAATAGTCTGGGCGGCATGGTGGCGCTGCCGCTGGCCGGATACATATCTGACCGTTACGGCCGAAGAACCTCCATTGTTTTGTTTTCATTCAACATTGCATTAGTGGGATTCGTGAGATCATTTTCGGTTAACTACGCCATGTATGTTACTTTACAGTTCATGCAGACAGCGATAGGTGGCGGTGCATATAGCGCTGCGTACATTTTAGCCACGGAAATTGTCGGCTCTAGATACCGCGTAGCAACGAGTGCGACTATGTCATCCATGTTTGCTTTGGGACAAGTATTATTGGGAACAATCGCATCTGCCATTCCAGCGTGGCGTACGCTTAGTATGGTATTATTTGCACCGGTGTTTCTTCTTGTCTTCTATCGCTGGATTTTAACTGAAAGTCACCGGTGGTTGCTTAGTAAAAACAAACAAAAACACGCGAAAGCTACCTTAGAAAGAGCAGCTCGCTTGAATGGACGCAAGATTCCTGAGAAGTCAATGAACTTTTTGCTTACTGCCATATCGAATAACAAAACTAATATTAGAACCGAAGATGGTAGAGACAAGTCACTCATTACGCATATCTTAGGATCACCGGTGTTGCTTCGCCGATGTTGCACGACACCTGTATGGTGGGTGACTACCACATTCATATACTACGGCTTAGCAATAAACTCAGTCAGTTTATCTGGTAACATGTATTACAATTACATAGCAACAGCGGCTATTGAGATCCCTGGATATTGGACGGCCGTTCTTATGTTAGATAAAATAGGGCGAAAGACCGTGCTCTTCTCAGCGTACATGCTTTGTGCTGCATGTTGTGTTGGTTTTGCGTTTATACCGGCGAATTTTCCTGGCCTATCTATGTTTGTTTATTTGGTCGGTAAATTCAGTATTGCGATTGTATTCACGACTGTTTACTTGTTTACTTCTGAGTTGTATCCAACTAGGCATAGGCATTCACTGCTGGGATTCTCATCTATGGTCGGTCGCGTGGGCTCGGTGGTGGCCCCGCTGACGCCTCCGCTGATGGTTTTCTGGAGAGGCATCCCGTCAGTGATGTTTGGGGCAATGGCTGTGCTCTCGGCTCTACTCGTGTTAACACAACCTGAAACCTTGAAAACAAAGTTGCCTGATACTCTTGAAGATGCTGAAAACATTGGCAGGCACTCTTTGTAGGGTTTATTTAAATTAAAAATTTGTTAGACTTAATTTGTTTACACGTTCAGTCTGGCGTCAGTTCAGTCCGTGACCGTGTGATCAAGCTCGGATTGACGCCAGACTGATGTAGCTAGGCGAGGTATTACACGGTCACTCAAGACTGATGGATTTTGCACAAGTCCGAACAAAAACACCAATACGACAGCACCAAGCACAGATCTTTATCTGTGATTAGGTATAGTTAAAAAAACCTGCGTTGCAATAATAATAGCTACGGCAATGAAAAAACGCCAAAAGAGGAAATGGCGTAAACATAATGGTTGTTAAAAAGTGAATCCTCCTCCATGCTGCCTCAAGATTATAGTATGCTGCCTAAAGTGCCGGAGTGTTGACCTAGCGTTGACTGGCGTCGACTGATGCGAGACTGATAACACATTCAGACGATCAGTCTGCCGTCAGTCTAATCGTGACTGACGGAAATTATCAAAATATTTGAATATCCGTCAGTCTGGTCAATCAGTACATCAATCAATTGAATAGACAATCAGTCTGCCGTCAGTCTAACCAGACTCATGGAATTGACTGACGCTAGACTGAACGTGCAAACTCCGTCTTTACGCAATTGAGTTAGGCCTGTTTAGGCACCAAAAACAGTACAACGTTTGCTAGCAAATTTATTTATTTATTTAATATTCTTAAGAAGAAGAAGAAATGTACTGTGTACTTATTTACATTGAGTAGGTACATAATTAATTTAGTTGAAACTTTGCAGATTCCTGAAAATACATGTAGCTCCATCTAGTTGTAACTGCCCTAAGCAGAACGATTCCTTGGCCGTGTTCGTTGGTGGAAAACAGTGCGCTTTTTAGCACTACGTTGGAGATAATTATTTGTTAGTTCATATAAAATGTGAAAGATGTCGCTACTTGCATCAAATCTAACCACAATTCTAGTACTTACTAAATAAGTTAACTTATCGCCTCTTACCCCCGGTTTCTCGTACACTAACAAGCTGTTAATCTACCGTTAACAGCTGTCAGTGGTTTTTTTTGTATGCACTTTGGTCAATTGACAGCTGTTAACAGCAGATTAACAGCATGTTAGTGTACGAGAAACCGGGGGTTAACCTTGCAGTAAATATAATTTTGTTAATTATTTTTGTACCTAATAGTAAATATAATAAGTTACTTATTTTTGGAATATTTATCTGAATAACTATATAATAATTTGGAATACTTAACATGTTTGTATCAAAATAAAATATTTTAAAATTATTTTATTTTATTGTAACCAATTTAAATAAGGGGTATATTAAAATGTATTAAAATAAATGAGTTGCTTTAATTTCACGGATAGTAGATAACTATAAGCAAGACTAGAATTGCTACTTGTAACTTTAAAAATTCTTCTGTTTTTAAATTTTAAAATAGTTTGGTACCGAACCTGGATGCTCCGTATCATGATCTTGACGCAATATACCACTGAGCTAATTAGACATGGCGAAACTATAAGAGTCAACAAGGAACTCTTATAGTTACCTACCCATTTCGTCTATCCGTCTGTTTGTCCGTCGCGGCTTAGGTCAATAGACGATAAGTAGGTAATCATTGGGAAGCTGGGATCCCTTCGGGAGGCCTGTAGTGACATCAGAGCACTGCTGGCCTTCTGAAAAGAGATAGGCTGGCTGGAGTGAGCTCACAGCTATGCTACGTACAATGGCCCAACCATGAGGCTAAGTGCGGAAATCTCAGGTCTAACTAACTAACTAAGTAGGTACTAGAACGCTGAATTTTGGCATAGACATACATATAAATCATGATGACAAAACGGTAGATAAAATCATCTTTAAAAAAAATAGGCTGCATATCCCCCCTGAGGGATGATTCTTTTTGCTCGTCTATCCCTTTGTATAAGATATCTTTGGGAGTAGTACCAATAACAAAATACATAAATAACTAGATAAATTAGTAATAGACAAACAATCACAATCGAAATGCCAGTATCTAACCACCAAGAAACGTTGGAATTTTGTTACTTTTTATAAAATTACATAGACCTTTAATAAAAGGGGAGAATATAATTTCATTTTTATTTAACACACTGTCCGAATTTGGGGAAAGAGGCGACTGTTGACGATCCACGTGCGACTCGAGTCGTCCACCTTTCTATGCAGTGCCAAACAAATTCTAATTTGTGCTGTCACGCATTCTGTCGTTTTCCTGTGACATTACTCACTAGTATCTGCCTCTTTTTGGTCTGTGTTACTCACGTTATTGGTTTCACGTAAAATTGGTTTCTTGAGATAGACAAACAACTATTGCGTCTTCACCTACAGAAAACTGACCTAGAATTACCAGCTACTCTTTAGCCTCGAGCAGAACCGTACCACGTTACCATGCCGTGTGGTAACCGTCCGCTGGTGAAGATGTGGGACAAGCCACGGAAGATCCGCGTGGTCACGCAGTCCCGCTACGAACAAAACGAGCCTTCCGTCAAGAAACACTGGAAGAATGTCTTGAAGGAAATGGAACTGTCCTACAGGGATGAGAAGGTATACGTCCCACTGTAGGGCACAGACCTTCTCCCAGGGAGAGAGTATGGGCTTAATCACCACGCGTGCCCACCGCCGATTGGCGATTTCAAGCGCTGAGGTATGTGAATGGCTCAGACACTCAGGTTTCCTCACGATGTTTTCCTTCACAGTTAGCGAGTGAGAATACAGCTGGATTCCGAATGACGATGCAAAGAATGTGAATTAGAATGACAATGCAAAATATTCGAATATGATTTCAGCCCTGAACATAAAAGGAGATTATCAACAATCGACTGTACAAAGTCACTTATGCTGATTCTGACTCATTCTGATTCCCATCCTTTACATGCGAGAATTCTCAGCTTGGATTCAAAAAAAGCAAGCACTTAGAAAATAAGAACAGCGGCGCCTTGGCGGAAAGACTTTTTCTCTCAATCAAATCAGATTACATCAAAGAGTTTTTCTTCAAAATAACACAGAAACAAAAGTGACAACTTAATGAGCGTTGCAAATAAAAATAGATGTGCATTTCAATATCTAGAATGAGGCAAAAATACTTTTTTATCTTTATCTTTAGATAATTTTGGATTAACAATGGACAAAAATCTTCAAACGTACCTAGTCTTTTCACGTATCAAACAGAGTTTACATATTATTCTAAAACCTAAGTTAAGCTACAGTCAAGTTACATATTGTAGCAGCAATACCACTTGCTAACTGTGAAGAAAAATATCGCGAGGAAACCTGAACTAATCAGATTTTCATGTACCTCTGCGCTTGAAATCACAATTCTACGGTGTGCCTGTGATTATTAACCCTATGCTCTTTCTCTCTAGGAGAGCGCCTGGGTCCTGTAGTGGGACACATGCTGCTTAAGTATGTAGGTACCTAGTGTTTCCAGATCATCGCTACGTAGTAGGGCGTTGGCGCGAGTGCGGTGGCACATCTGACCACAATATTGATTCGTGTATCGAGCTCATGAAATAAAAAAATCAATATCGAAATGTTTTATTCAAAGTAATACAATGCAATGGCGCAATGAACGTAACAAGTAAAACTAGGTTATAATTTTATTGAGTGTTACTATTGTCTAAAAGGAAATTGCGCTTCCGCGGCACAAAACGCCTTAAAATAAAACCGGCCAAGTGCGAGTTGAACTCGCGTGGAGAGATAAGATAAGATAAGATAAGATAAGATAAGATAAGATATTTGTGGGTTCCGTACAATGCCAAAGTCAAATGTTTTTATTCAAGACGCGAGTTAATTACTACTAGGACTATCTAGTGGGTGGGTGCTACATGGGAGTTGACATTATCTTCGTCTTGTCCTTGTTCATTTTAAGTTATTTTTTATTGATTCGTTCCTTGGTCACTTCCACCAATACGGGTCCACAAATGCGATTCCCACCGTAACAATACCTGTGCCTGTGATGGCATTGAGCGTGTTGAAAGCATTTTTTATCTGAGTGTCGTATTGGACGAGAAACTTCGCTTTAGACAACACATTGATCTCATGGCCAGTAGAGTACGAAATTTAATCCCATTAATGAAGGCTATTCGAGACGTGACTGAAAAGCCTTTGCTAAAAAGTATATAGGAGCTCTATGTGACTCCGTACACACTTACTGCATTTCCGCCTGGCGCGGTTTTACCAAAACAATCCTAATTAAATTAGAACGGGCACAAAGGTGAGTGCTAAAAGTAACGCTGACAAGGCCCTTTGGGTACTCTACTACCAGTCTGTTTTCCGTCGCTCAGGTGCTTGGCGTTCGAAAACTATTTATCTATAAAATAGTAATAGCCGGCTACGGAACTATCCTCAGATCATCAAGCCCCAAAACCAGACCGAAACGGCGCGACCACCTACTGCCATACCCTCCCTGAAGACGGCCATTAGTAAACGATTTACCAGGTTCCTTACTCCACATCTATACAATTAGGTATACAAGGAGTGTATCACTCGAAATTGTAACACTTGAGATGCCAAAATAATAGTTCCCAATCATTTGAATCATAAGAGTTACGAAAGTGCTAAAGCGTATTTAAAAGTAGTTTCACGTCACTTCACTACGGTAGGGTCTGCTTTCTTTTTGGTGTCCCTAGCGACTTGTGATTCTAATAATTTAATTTAATAATTTGATATAGTGATATACATAATATTATAATTAATCAATTGATAATAATTAACATTATTTATGTGCATTCTCATGCTACATTAGAGAAATTTTATTTTATTTTAATGTGAAAAAATTAAAAAACTAAAAATTCTTTATTTAACCGCCACATAAAATCTTACTTTGCTAGACCGGGTTTTTCAATAGTCAGATAAGACCCACCGGAGAATAAAACCGATGCCGTCACATCGACAGCATGCAGTTTACTCCCAAGTTAAGCTTCATCCGACCATTCAAAAATTAACCAAACAAGACAAAAAAGGCAATAGTAACTGACATAATGATTGTTTGGTTACAAAAGGTGGGTAGGCAGCAAAAGTTTAATTTGTGAGTTCACAGCGACTCCACACTAGGCGTACCTGTGTTGTGGACGACGCTCACAATTTGATTGCCAAGTACGAAGCGGGCGCATGAGCGATAGCGATTCGGTTCTTACATGCAGTAACTTGTGTATTAAAAATTAAGCAAGGTAAAGTAATGTAGTTGTATTGAGGCGAGTTTCGTGTTAAGGGTATGTTAGTTAATAGATAGACAGTATAATATATAATACATATAATAATACATAATACATATGTGTGTGTGTGTGTGTGTGTGTGTGTGTGTGTGTGTATGCGTGTGTGTATTAAGTGTGTATAATATAAATTAAAATAGTAATAGGTACTTGAATAAATTGTGTGCCGGAATAATATTAATTTAATTGATGTAGGTATTAATTATTTAATTTACAATGCCTTCAGATTGATCGTAACTGAGCCCTAACAGTAATGTAGTGATGTCAATTTTTACCTCTCTAAGTGATCTATTTTGCAAGTTACACCTTTTCACTACTTTGTTATAGACGTGTGGGTGCAGAAATGCTCTTTTTGCGAATGCGGTGTTCACGTGGACGGTAGGTGCTCTATAAACACGTCTTTTAAGAAACAGATCATAATCGTGATAATTTAGCAGTTTTTTATGTACAATTAAAGTTGCTTTTAATATGAATATTTTGCGGATGCTCAGTATATTCCAGTCATCGTATAATTGTGCTGTAGGGTATCGACGTTTAACTTTCAACATAACTTTGAGTACCTATAGACCGTTGGGCTCTTTCCGCCTCTATGAAGACTGTTTTTGCAGCGCCCCCCCAAATCGAGACACAATAATGTGTGAACTAATTCAAATTTAATTTAGTCCAAAAATCTTAACTATTACTCAATACTAATTTACTAATGTAATTATTTAAGTTTTATTTTACTTGTATTTTAATTCTAATGGTTATTATATTTCACTAATACACAGTTGGACACTGTACCTACATAAAATCCGCACAACTTCGTGTAGCAAATCGTCCTGCGATCTCCACGTTACAGGCTATGCCTAGTGTGGAGATCTCCAGCTATCTTACAAAGTACAAATTTGTTTAAAAAGTGCAGTGAACATGTCGCTAAAAATGTTGTATATTTTATTGTTGTATTTGGCAAATAAACTCAATTTTATTTTATTTATTTTATGTTATGTATTTTACTTTCATTGATATTTTAGTTTTATTTTATTTATTTATTTGGAGAATATACAGGTCGATACAATGAATATTTTATAGTATTGGATATGGATTTATCTGTCCTATGGATAATTTCTCGCTTATAATTGAAAAAGTAAGTATAAACGCGAAGGGTGCTTCCTGTGGGTGCTTCCTATTGTCTAACATGCGAAAAAAGCAAATTAATAAAAAATAGGTACCTACTGGCAGGTCACGCAACAAGTTAGCAAATTACATAGTCACTGATTAGCTAGTCGCAATTAGAATAGAGTAATGGTACACTATTGCCCTAAATTGTATTTTTTGCCAGGCGTTTGTTATAGGCATCACAGATTCTGCGACCCAAAAGTTACATATAGATAGACGAAAATGTGGGTTTTTAAACACGAAACATTCTTAGTTGAAATATATTTTTTTATCACATCTATTCGAAAAGACGAAGAGAAAAGAAAATCTGTTTGTTAGTGGTAAACGCGGCATTAATTAATTAATCCCCGGGAACAGGGACTAAAACGCGTTTTTACTCCCTGAGGGAATAAAAGTGATTTGAATTTGGAACGCGCATGTTGCTTTTGTTGCTAAGTTCACAGCGCAACATTGTTCACGAACACGAACAATGTTGCACAAATTGCTGGCTGTTTAAAAGACAACCGCGCGCGAGCAAAAAAAAACTGAAAGAAGCACCTAATGCATTCCGTCTTTTCGTTTCTCTAATTGTCATTGTTATTTTTACTAGAGTAAAAATGAGTGCGTCTTCAAGCAGTGATAACGAAATATTAACTCCGGAGTGTATCGTATCAGACGCTAACAATGTGATACAAAATAAATAACACTATTCATAATATGGTTGCGTTCACTTATTTTCTCATAGAGGGTGATAAAAAGTAGAGTGTCCACCTCTGGAGTAAAACTGTTTTTAAGCTGGAGTAGTGTACTTTTCATTAACAAAAAAACACTCTCGCCTTAAAAATAGTATTTTACTCCCTCGGTAAACTACTATTATACCATACTTACTCAGAAAGTGTCTCGTTGCTCGTTCATAAACGGGTTACAATGTTCATCATTTCTCCCCTATGAATGTGCGACGGGAAAAGTTATATGGCATTTCATTCCTGCCCTCCGTAGCAGGGCAGGAATGTTGTATGAAAATCCATTCCTGCCCTGCTAGCGTTCTTTTGTTTTTTAGCAGTAGCAGCGAACATAAAATAGTAGATTGTTCACCTAGGGCGCAAATAAAATTTTTGCGTTGAGGTTGTGAAATTGAATCCAGAGCGAACTGAGGCGATTCTAGGGCTTTAACTAAGAATCGCTGAAGGAGCGAGGGATTCAACACTACCGAGACCAAAAAATGATTTGCGCCCGTGTAGAACACTCTGCTTTTCACTACCATCTGAGAGGAATGTAGTAAAAGATAACTACATACCACTCAAATGTAACTTATGGCAGGAGGTTTTGAATTGCTTGTGTTGCATGTTTTTTCTATATTCTGGTGTTAAGAGAACTATCATCATCGCTTGATGACATTTTTCCGAGACAAAAAAAGCGTGCCAACGTTATTGATTTTTTGCGTAGAAAAAAAAACTTGCGTTCCAATTTCAAACATTTGACAATTAGGTAGGTACTTAAAAGTTTTGCAGCAAAGAGTTTGGTAGTTCAGTAAGTATGTAGTTCCAAACTCGGTTTTAAAACTTATTGCTTGGGTTGGAGCGAAATAGATATAGGACGAATCCTCAAGAGTGAAAGAGAAGTCCGACTTCTTAGTAAATGAGTGCATTAGTATATAAATTCAAAATTGGCTTTTGAGTCTATTTACTTACTATTTAGATTCAAAACCTAATTTTGAGTCTATTTACTTTGATGCATCTTAGCTTGAACAACAACAATAGCGTGTTTTTGTCCTAAATTTGGGCATCAAAATGCATCATTTCGAGCAGATGGAGTGAAAAAATACAAATTTCAAATCTCAAAAGGGTTTTATATCATATCATAATATATTAGAAAAAAGAGGTTGGAATTTTTTTTTTGTACTCGATTGTCAATGAGAGGAGGCTGGCAACCTTTTTCTGCACTAGAAAAAAAAAACAAGCGCAGCAATTTGTTTTATTTTGTTAGATTTTGTTTTTTACGGAATTGATAATTTAACAGTACGCTTTTCTGCGTACGCTTCTAATGCTTGACAGCATTTCGCCCTTATTTTTGTGTTCTGAGATTTCGCCCTTGCACCATTCGAGGTCATGTTTTACTATGTTCTAAAGTGTATGCAGTTTATTAGTAAATTATTTTTCAGTGTATGTAGGTATATTTATTTTTTATTTTTATTAATATATTTTATTAAGTATCACTTTTTGTTCAGGTTCGGTTGAAACTTCGTTATTTACCAAAGGCCCGTGCTGAAAATCAGTGCTGTGGGCAAAACCGCAGCGTATACTGAGTTCGAGGCCATTTTACCGCTGCATAGACATACCCTGGGTCCTTTATTGTTTTAGGATTATTTTTTCATGTTAATTTTTTTGTCTGTTTGTAATCATTGTTATATGTATATATCTTTGTGGTGTTAAATAAAGGTTTTTCTTCTTCTTCCTTCAATTATTCTAAATAATGTTATTTACCTCGTAGGTGTAGTATAAAGCACTATGTATCACTGGGGAGTAAGATAAGATAAGAATATTCTTTATACTACACCTGCTTGGAAAGTACCTTGATACTTTATCAAATTTACGGTAGAAAGTACGTCATTGCATATCGAACAAATATGCGGGGAGAAAACGCATCTGAGCGGGAGAGAAAAGTGTATGAAAATCCATTTTTTATGTGGTTTTTCTTTTTTAATTTTGGGTAAGACTATGCGCCGGTAACCTAAATATCAAAAGCCAAAAAGTTTTTACAGTGAGTTTTTATCTCCAAGTTCGCAAAATGACACTGGCCACTAGCTGTGTGTTGGATGGTGTCGGGCTGGCAGTGCGACCCTGCGGCGGCAGGATAAACAATTTGAAAAAAGAACATGTGAAAATTGCAGACGCCATTGGCGCCATTTCCAATTTGTGTATTGTTTGAGGATTCAGTTTTCGTAGAAAGTAAAATAAAACTATCAAGCAGGTGTAGTATAAAGCACTATGTATCACTCGAGAGAAACTGCGATTCCCGATCTCGGGTGTTTTAAAGCCCTCGCCTACGGCTCGGGCTTCAAACGACACCCTCGACGGTAATCGGTCACTTTCTCCTCTCGGTGAACAATGTACTATTATTGCACACAAGAACCGCATAAAGTTCTATTTCTCCCCTCGGTGTACAATGTCCTATTGTACTGACATAAGTTGCGGTGTGTCCGTATTGCTGAAAAAGGCAGCTGGCTTAGCATTGTGCTAAGGGTATTTGCCCAAAGCGCTGATTTTCAGCTAGTGCCTGTCTGTCTCACGAATATAATTTGTTATCGATCTCGAAAGTTTTCATAATAGAGCCGCTAATTACTATAAAAATGAAAACATAAGCAGCCTATATACTTACGCCCTACTGCAGGGCACAGCCCTTGTCTCTTCTCTTTTCTTCATCTCTTTAAGCGCCGAGGTATGCGAACACCTTAGACGCTCAGATTTCCTCACGATGTTTTCCTTTCCCATAATGCTCTAAAAAACGTCTCAAAGTAACTATGTTGCAACGTTTTGCAACATAGTTACTTTGAGACGTTTTTTAGAATCTTTGAATACTTTTGTGATCTAAATGGCGCGGTTGAATAATTTTGTTTTTTTTAATCAATAATAAATGAAAAACATAACCCGACTTGAATTGCTCAATAACTACGAATCATTTTTCAAGAGTGTTAATCTACCGCAGTAAAAATACAGACAGTAGTATTGCATCGTGATCTAGAAATATTCAGGCGTTATGTCCCATTTCAGTTTTGGGATTCTCAAGCGGAGCAGGTCCGTGAGCTGGTGGGGCCGGTGATCTTCAAGCGGTTGGTGAAGATCTTCAATCTGCCAGACCAGGAGAACCTCTACGAGGCCAAGTCAGACATCTGGTCCCTCGTCCCCTCGGAGGACTTCTACAATAAGTCTACCAGCGAACACGTAATAACTGTGACAACGCATTGATCAATTTAATTTAACAGCCTTGCACTCCGATTTTAGCCTTAGGCTCTCGATTGCACCATGATTAACAGATTAACAGATTTGTAAGCCAGTTTTTGCAAAAAACGATGTCGGTATGTAA
This sequence comes from Yponomeuta malinellus, assembly GCA_947308005.1. Classification (NCBI taxonomy): domain Eukaryota; kingdom Metazoa; phylum Arthropoda; class Insecta; order Lepidoptera; family Yponomeutidae; genus Yponomeuta; species Yponomeuta malinellus. The sequence continues at coordinate 8,925,058 of OX370994.1, forward strand.
GAAGATATGATTGTTTTCATTGGTAGCGCTAGTGAAATTCCTCGAGTCTCTTAACCTATCAGATTATGACCTTGAAAAGAACAATTAAAAATGATTGTTATAGTGGTCCGAGCGGGTCATTTAAAATTCTACAGATTACGTACGTTTTAACTGTCCCGTCATATTACTTTAAACGAGCTATCCTTGTAAACTTAAAATTATATATTTACATTCCGGGCCCGGGACTAGATGGCATTTGATTTGTATCAAATCAAATCAAATCAATCAACTCAAAGTATTTTTATTCAAAATGACACAGGAACTGTGACTTAATGAACTTCAAAATGACACAGGAACTGTGACTTAATGAACATTACAACTTATACTAAATTATACTCAGCAGGGGGTCCTAAATAAACTATTAACTTGATTAAGAGAACAGAAAGACACTTGTTTCAAGAACGGTCCGCGAGAGAAGATATGATTTTGATTTTGTTCTAAGTATTGGTAGCGTTGGTGTTTTATTGTTCATGGATCCCATCAACCCAGGTGCCACACGGAGGTCGCGCCACCGCCTTTTCTATGAGCGAGTTTGAGCAGTCAGAGCACGGCTTTGAAGAGGTAGAGCAGGAGGAAGAATCCGTCTGGTCCACCTCCAGCATCCTGTTATCCGAGGGTGGTTCGGTTCATTTATAGTAATTGTCATTTTCACTCAACACAATCACTTTTCCTGGTCGCAAACTAGGATATTCAGTGCTACAGTAACAAGGACATCACAAACATGAAATGACATCCAAACTGTGACCGTTCCCATTCTCTACTCTTGATGTTATGAATCAAATAAAGCAATCAGCCTGCGCACAATAACATTACTATGAAATTCCAGGTCCCTTCTAAGTAAATAATCTTCTACTAAATGGAACAAAGATGGTAAATAATTAATTCGCCACACTTAATTTTCACCTAATTGAAAGAAAGGTTATTAAATTCGTTTAAACACTGAATAGTATTTACCCACTTCATCATCATCATCATCAGCCATTTGACGCCTACTGCAGGGCAGAGGCCTCCCTCGTGGTTTTCATATCCATGGGGGGTTCTGCCATAATCTCCACGCTTGGCAGGCTTGTTGGCGATCGCAGTATGTGGTTGGATTCTCAGAAAGACGCTGTGGCCCGTCTCCTGGTAATTTATTTCCTTAGTCACCTTCTACGACATCCACGGAAGGAGATGGAGTGACGCTATTCTTAATCCGGCACCACACGGACACTTCATTCCAGACAATAAAAAATTTACGTTTATTGTTACGTTAATTTAGTCCATACCGACTGACGTTCACACAAGTGAAGATTTATCCAAATGAATTATTTTCATAAAATATATCTTCTAAATATGGTTTATTAATTTCACCGACTACCCATCCACTTTTCTTTTATAACTACTCTACTATAGCAACCCATTAGGGGGCCACACTGAAGCAATTTGTACGAATCAATGTCACGGCGGCAGCTTCTTCCGGGAATCTAATCAACATAATTAATTCATATAATTTCTCATCAAATCATACACACTAACTTCAATTAAGGGTTGGAAAACCTCACGCTCCCGCTCCACGGTGCAAAACTGTACGTTAATGGGCAAGTCTTTTATCCGCGTTTTAAACACAAAATTCACTTCGATAGAAGGTCGGAAGATGTCGCGTTACCACTCCATGGTTCAAAGAGCGTGATAAGCAGTCTTTTACCTGCTCATTCACACACAAAATTAACTTCAATAGAAAGTCGAAAAACGTCACGCTCTCGCCTCATAGTAGGAAGCCGATCATACGTGAAGAGCAAGTCGTTCATCTGCGGATTCGCACACAAAATTTACTTCAATTAAAGGTCGGAAGACGTCACGCTCCCGTTCCATGGTGCCAAGCCGCTCATACGTGATGGGGAAGTCTTTCACCCGCGCGCCGTCTAAGTCCTTTAGCAAGTACTTCTCCAGAACCGTGCTGAAGTCCATGAGCCGGGTGCACCGCGGCAGCAGCTACTTCGAGCAAGAAATCGATGAAGAGTCGGCCACTACGCTGGACGATGTCGAAGTGCACACTGGCGGTGTCAAGTATGTGACTCACGATATAGGTACCTTTACATACGTTGCTGACTCTATTATATATTGTTGTGATACAGTTTAAACTAGAATAAAGTCTGAACAAAAGAGCGTGATAAATTAATTACTCGACTCATTTGTAATTTTTCTTGTTCAGCATAGTTTGATATTTAAGATTAAGAAGCCAGTAGCAAATAAGTCAGCGCTTTTAGAAAGCATAGTAGTTAGAAAGGTGTATTTATGAGTAGGTATTTTAAGTATATTCTTTTATTGATTTAATTAGCAGAGTTGCCTAGCTAAGTCTTTCTCTGTGAAAAAAAGGAAAGTTGCTGCATAAACGACGAAAATAAGGAAGATGAACTTTGTTTAACAACAGGCATTATAAGAAATGAGCTAGTGGCTGCAATTTACAATCGCCGAAAAGAATAAGGTACACATAAAAATACATACATACTTGAATGACATGTACAAGAGTATACTACTTTAGATAATTATAGGTATCCGCAACAACAGAAAAAAAAACACAACAAGGACAAGTGCGAGTCTGACTCACCCACCAAGGGTTCCGTACAAATTTGTAGGTACGTAAGTACATATTATAAATTGTTCAGAAATAGAGTCGCAGTTTTTTCTGAGCTTTTCCCGAACTTTAAAGACAATTTTTTTATGATTTAATTAAATATGTATAGTTTTCAGATCTTTTCCAGTTTTTGTGGTATAAGATGATATTACTTGCCAAATTTCATAATTCTAGGTCAACGGAAAGTACCCTATAAATTTTGATTTCCTTGAGTGTCAAAATTATGTTTAAATGACTTTCATTGCTTTATTTTATTCTTTAGCCGGCATCACTGCCTACTAATTCCAGGTACAGTAAACCTTTTTAAAAAAATTAAATTTTAGCTGTCACTTCGCGTCTGTCACATTGATTGATTTTCATTCGACTTCTTTGAATGCTCGAATGCGCTCATGTGTTCTCGGTGTTTGCTGCTATTTGTTGTTTGTATCTTGTTATATCTGTTAAGTTTCTGTTATTCTGTTAAGTTTTTTCTTGTTGACTTTTCGTGTTGTGATGGTTTTTTGATTTTTATAAAATGGAGCCACAACCTGGCCCTTCCCGGGAAGCAGCCCCATCTGACAGAAAGAAGCGACCTCGTGGTGCTTTTACGCCCAACGAAAATGTGCCCGGCCAAAAAGGTTTGTAATCTCTGACATGTCCAAAAATGATAGCTGTCAGAATTCTACGGAATTAAGAATCAGAGTATAGATACAACTGGTCTGGACTCGAATTGGTTTCGGGACCGCCTGATTTCCCACCTGAGCTATCACAACCTTGTAAATAGTGGCGAAATTTACCTTCGTATTCAAATGATTTTCTAGCAGTTTTACCGTGTTACTAATAGTTTTAAGTGGTACCTAAAACACGGATAAAGCGATGTTTTCTGCTGCCCCTTGCTGTGACCAAGCGTGGTATTTTGAATAACACCCATCCACCCCCCCTCCCCCAACCCCCTTTAATCGGGTCACGGAGTATAGGTACGTTCCCTAACTGTGCAGACTGAATTATCATCGCCTTAATTTTAATGCATATTTCAGAAAAGTCCGGAAGCACACCAAAAATCCACACTATGAAATGCTGTACTGCAACGAGTCCGAGACCGACATGATTAAGTGGAACTCTAAGTACAAGCAGAAGGTGTTCGAGATATCGGCTTCCGATGAGTTCAGCAAGAAGGCTGAGCTGAAGACAAAACAGGTGTTTTTTTTCTCGTTTCTAAAGAAACGGAGAGAAGGGTAAGACCAAGAGTCCTGATATAAAAGCGAAGAGGTAAACCAGGGACTGTATTCGCGGACTCGATCAAAAGATAGACAATTAATATTTATTCACGACTACAATATAAGTGCAAAAACAAGCCCATTCTCTTGCCATACCTGGTTGGCTGCTAGTGAGTAGCTATGAATCGTGTAGAAACGACCTAAGACTGAACGAATATAACGCATTTCCTCATGTTGATGAAACTTATGGTGTTCAATATACCTACATTCTTTTAAAATCATCTGGTCTCTAATACCTCGGCGTCGACGTCTACCTTCGGCAAAAAGTGTGTAATAAAATAAATGAATGACTAATGACTAATCATGATTTTTTTTCCTCACAGATTGCCAAAGATTTCTTTGATTGGTGGCAAGATCTTGGTAACGTCGAGTTCAAAAGTGAGATCAAACGACCAGAAGATATTGAAGATTTGTTCCAGGTACCTTATCTATCGCAAAACTAAGATTCACGTAACATTAAAGACTTTGTATTTATCACATAACATTTTTTTTTAGGTTTGGTTCGATGAGCATGCCTCTCGCGGCCTGATGTTGGATCCAAAGATTATTCCGTGTGTGCTGCAGAGCATTGCTGACAGCGCTGGAGTACCAAATGTACATATTATCTATTGCGTTACATCTCTCATAGCTCCTAGAACAGATCAGAACAGAGAGAATAGAACAGAATATTATTTTTATTACAAAATTAAGATTGATTTTAAAACCATCATTATTAACATCAACGGTTTAAAACCATCATCATTAACATCAACAGTTTAGACCTACTGCTGGAATTAGGGCTTTCAACACATAATACACCTTTACAACCTTTGAGCTTTATGATAACTCCACGGAATTCCAACCAGTTTTAGAACATACTAACAAGACCAATAAATTCTTTCATCACATCATCAGCCATTGCGCATTTCAGATGTCCTGCGACAATGCGCTAAAGCGGCAGATAGCATTCGATATCCACGCCGAGACGAGTCCGGCGCACACCATGGCCTTCGGGACGGCCCTGCCGCACGAGATGAAGCACATCCCGCCCAGGAACAACACCAAGGAAACCTGGCACTGCGTCAAGATACCCGAGGACCTGAAGACCATGTCTTGCATCTGGGACGACATTGAACATTTGACGTAAGAATTATATATTATGCAAATTCTTCTTATTATTTCATAGTAGTGAAGCATTGTGGTTGGAGCTATAATTTATTGATTTATAGGCACAGCTTACTACTAATAGAAAACATGATGGTAAATGAGTTGGGGATTGGATAAGGCCAGTCTCAGGTAAGGCCAGATATCGGGTGGATTATCTAAACATGTTTGTTTAAATTTTTGATTGTCTATTTAGTAATTATCTGTTGTCAATTCACTAGTGTATATTTACTATTTATAAGTTACCGTTTCTAGTGTTTGCACCAGCTATCTTCAGACTCAACCAAATTCTTTATCCATCTTAACTGTATTTGTATTACAGTTTTTCCGAATAATCAAAACGTCGGTGTATATTGCAAAATGTTCCATGTCATTCTTTATGAGGTTTTCAGAAGAAACAAAAACCTTATAACTTTTTTGTTTTCAAAGTATATTTATCCTATTTTAATTATCTTATTTCTTACCCAAAGCAAATTTATATCATTCGTATTTTTTTAAACGTACTTTTTGTTATTTTTTTAATATATCCAATTGAATTTGAACATTTTGTGATATGAACAATTTTGCGGGTTAATTACTATTGAATTGCAGGCATTGAACACCATAAATAACAGTACAAATTAGGCTGTGTATGAAATAAAGCAAATGAACTGCCCATCAAAATAATGAAAAACTTAACAAAATATTAATCTTATTCTGTAACAAATAGAAAACAAAATTATCCTTTCAGTCATTTAGAAATTACGACGATGGGAGCCTGCCTCTTCCTCACAGCGATGTCAAATAACTCTAAAAGAATTCACCAGGCATTATGTGCTTCATTTTTTGCAAATATTTGTATTTTGTGGCATTAATAAGCTACGGATTACCACACAGGGTAACTTTTGGTCTTCGGGACTTTAATGCGAACCTCTGATCACAGTCCAAGTCTAATTTCCATTGTGTTTGATCTCAAACCTCTCAAAGTGTTTTCTTAGCTGATAGAACTCTGCTTACTGACACCAATCGATATTATTTTAAGACTATATATTAAATAAAAATCATGCATAACCACAAGAAATAACCATAGTTTAGTTGAATCAAGATTATCTTATCTATCCCACGGCCAAAATTCTCAAAGAAAGCAATCTCTGACCATATTCGTAATTTACCAGCCTATAAATAATAATGTTGTATATCGTTTTCAGAGTTTTACCTGTATTTCATCTAAATTCCTTAATAAAGCAAGTTTCAACACAATTGACAACATTCAAAGTTTGACATAGAATATATTGCAGGCAGCGTTGTGAAATTTTGCCACTAGGAAAATTGTTACGTCCTGATTAGCTGGAGATTACGACGTCTTGTACGTCTTGCAGGAAAATCCAGTTTTCATACAGTTTCGATGAAAAAACGAAAAAATATTTCAGACATGTGACCTTCGTTAGTATTGACGACAAAAAGACGAAATATCAACGTTCCGTCCATGGTCATCAAAATTGTAAGAGAGGTGTACCTAGAAAAGTGAAAAAAATTATCGATCTCTAATCGGTTTTAGGTCAACTAAAGCGTTCCAGAAGTGGCTGACGCAGCGACCACACCTGCCCATGCCGCCATGTCTGCGCAAGCTGGGCGCGGCGGGAGACAAGAAACAGCTGTTCGTGGTGCCCTCGGACTTCGTGATCCGCAATCATGGTTCTCTGGCCTCCCAAGAACTTGCACTGCCCGTCTCGCAGTTCTCTCTTGAACTCAAAGAGGTGCTCAGCAAGCTCATGAATCAGTAGAGGAAAAAGAAGAACACCTTTCAAGTAACACGGTGTTTAGCATGCTTCGAAGCAATGAGATGTCTTTATTTATTATTAGAGTCAAAGTTATGCGTTATCTTGAAACGGATTTTGTAGGCGTGATCGTGAGCTGGATTAAATATCGGGTTTTTGACTAACATAAATACGCTCTCATAGTACATTCTTAAATCTACTCACGTGGAGCATGCTGTCTCGCTCGCACAATTTAACATTTTTAGTAATTATACTTTTGATAAATGTGGTCTGCGGGATTGAAAGATAATTAAATCACGAATATTCAAGGCATGTGTTTCTTATTCATCATCATCGTCAGCCATTTGACGCCCACTGCAGGACATAGGCCTCCCTCATTGTTTTCCTAACCATGAGGGGTTTTGCCATAATCGCCACGCTTGGCAGGCGGTTGGAATCTCAGGAAAACGCTGCTGCCCGTCTCCTGTTAATATATTTCCTTAGTCGCCTTGTACGACATCCACGGAAGGAAATGGAGTGACGCTATTCTTAATCCGGCGCCACACGGCACCGGTGTTTCTTATTATGTACTAACTTTTTGATTAAGACTATTTGATTCCAAAATTAATATGGGAACAACTTTTCTTTGTTAAACATTACGTACAGGAAAACAAAATTGTAATTAAAATTTAATTATCTATCAAACCTCCGGAATCAAAAGTTTACTCATTTTATCACAATCAGAAGCAAATATTGTACGTGCGAGACAGCACGCTCCACGTAACAGCAGCCTTAACTACTTAGTTGTCATTCTAACCACTGACGAAAGCAGCTGGGTGTATATTTAGCACATATTCAATAGGTCTTTTATTTTATTTTGTGGCATAAACCTCTTTGTATTGATCTGTGAAAGGTCATATTTTATTTATCACCAAATGAATGACGTAATTAATAAATTGAATTATTGCATAAATAAGAAATATTATTTTTACTTCTACTAACTTATAAAAATGTCTCTATGTATGTATCATATCATAAACCTAGTTTTATATTCTAATCATCATCATCATCATCATCAGCCATTTGACGCCCACTGCTGGACATAGGCCTCCTTCATGGTTTTCATAACCATGAGGGGTTTTGCCATAATTGCCACGCTTGCCAGGCGGATTGGCGATCGCAGTATGCGGTTGGAATCTCAGGAAGACGCTGCTGCCCGTCTCCTGGTAATTGATTTCCTTAGTCACCTTCTACGACATCCACGGAAGGAAATGGAGTGACTCTATTCTTAATCCGGCGACACACGGTATCTAATCTAATCCTCGGATTCTAATCCTAAGTCGTGTTGCGTAGTTCTGAAAACTTTTTCAAAACTACACGACACGATTTTGAAAAAGTTTACATAGCATTAGCATTTTGGTAATTTTCTTGAGTTTTTATGCTACTTTCAAGGTCTACTCTAATGTTTTACTTGTTACGGGCCGGCAGAGGATAACCTGTTCTGCGTTTTTTCTTTCTGTTTCAGACTACTTACATTTAATGTAACTTCGCTCGAGCAGCGTCGAAAACAATTCGATTTAATATATTTGCACAAAATAATACACTCAAAAATTAATTCATCTGTATTACTGTCTCAAATTAATCTAAACACAAATTATCGTACTCGGAAACCAAACCTATTTCCCTTAGAAACATACAAAAATAATACCTCATACTTCAACCCTCAGAACACAAAAAGAAGCTTCAACCCAATAGTTAGGATGCGTCGCTTATATAATGACATGGTTGCCCAACATGGCGATGTCGATATTTTTCAAAGACCTTACGTCTTTAAAAAGAACCTCTTAAGTATCCTCAAATGAAGAGCGAATTGTCATTATAATCATCATCATTATCATAATTATTAAGTTTACTTAATTTGGTTTTTTTATGTTATTCCTGCATGCTAGTTTTATTGCAAATTTTATCATTATTTCCTTTTCATAACTTATAATAATGCTGTGCGTATAAGTTTAGGGTGATGGGCTAGATCAAGGTAAATTGTTTCTTTGTTTTTCGTGTGTAATATTGTCTGTAACCTGTTTTGTGTGCCAAATAAATAAAATATAAAAAAAATACAATTTGACCACTGTGGTCTGACTTCAAACTATTTACTGTAGAATTATCTGAAAAGTCGCAATCGCAGTAAACATTACCTATGCAGGTGCCAGTAGTTTCGGTTATCTTAGAAGGCTCCAAGAAAATATTTACTAAGCCGAGTCTACCAACCTACCAACCATTAAGTCGATATTGAAGTCACCACAGACTATGACTTTCTTATTGCTGCGAGAGGCTACCTTCAAAACATCCTCTGATAATGATTCAAATGAACTATAATCGCTGGTAGGGGCCTGTATATGGTTACTACAATGTGTCTAGATTTCAACGCATGATATTTCAATTACTTTTTCAACAGAAAGTCTGCAAATATCTTTCCATTCTTTAAATTTTAAACAATTTTTTGCTAGTATCAAGGATCCCCGTGCCTTGCAGACTTTCTGTCGAAGCAACTGGCTATTTGATAGTTATTTACAGAAAAAATCATTTGAGTTTCTGGTAGCCAGTGCTCTGTGACGCAAAGTATGTCCACTCTATATTGTTCTAAGAACAACTCTAATTCTAATAACTTTCCAGAAAAGCCACCCTGTGAATATACAGGGCTAAAATTAATTTCTTTAAGGGGGGCTTTGCTTTTGTCTGCGCTGACAGTTTAAATCAGCGGTCAAGTTTAACCTACTTAAACTCAGCTTTTTCACAACCTTAGAGTACAGAGGTTGGGAAGTATCAAATTGTATGTATGATTGTGAAGATGTTTGGATGTTTGTTAATCAATAAGAATTTAGATGAAATTTGGTATGGAGGTTGTTTGAGTCCCAGGGAAGAACATAGAGTACTTTTCATCCTGGAAAATACTCATTCCATGCGGACAAAGTCGCGGGCAAAAGCTAGTCTCACATAATCCATTACATCCAGTCAAGTATCCGGTATCTATCATAATCCTCGTTTATATTTTCTGGTTATGGATTTTGATGTCATATAATGGATTTAATACTTTAAGGACTAAGTGATAACAAATTCGTGGTAATAAGTAAAACATAGGTAGTCATGGCAAACATAATATTTAGGAATCGATAATGCCGATAAAAGACATTCATGCCGCGTTTACCAAAGACATAACGGGCGTTGTTTCTACTAGGTACATTATGCCTAGTGTTGCTCTACAATTGACATGTTTTCATTTCTAGCCAGGTGAAACTTTTTAATGTCCATTGATAAAGCCATAAAAACTTACTACGAAACCAACTTTTATATATTTCTTTGTTCATTCGTTTTAGAGATATTTTAAAAATAAATCAAATATCAAGGATGTGGGCTGAAGAGCTGCAGTATTTTTTTTTTATTTGGACTTTGCCTCGTGCTTGTAGGGTGCACAGGGATTTTGCCTAGAAGTAAAAAAAACTAACTGTCAATGTCATGTTGACATCCCAATATAATCTGTGATCTTTCTGTGAATTTGACGTTTGTTTGACGTGTTGACATCAGTGTTGCCACTTTGATGGATAACTGTAAAGTTTCCCACGTCTCGTTGGCTATAGAGGCATGTATGTATTCACTTCTTCTTCAAAATTATTCAGTATGATTTAGGTAGTTTTTTAGGGTAACAAGAAAAAAAATCCCATTTGAAATACATACGCCATTTTAGTTTACCTCAAGCTGCAATGGCACAACAACTGAAACATAAATATATGAATAGGTAATTAATAAGGGAATTATTTTAAAATCAATGGAATAAAAGCCGTGCTTCCTTATGGGAGAGGGAAACTTTCCCCTTGTTCGCATTTCAAGCCTAAATTCCTTTCAAAACGGAAATTTCTTTTAGTACGGCAACACTGCTTGCTTCTTGTCTTTTAAAGTTTTATGGCAAAGGCTCATGAGTTTTACAGCCCACAAGTGGTTTCTCCAAAAAAAAAAAATATATATATATTTTAAAAATTAATATAAAATTAAAAAATCTGTGTTTTGGAAAAGGGTTGGAAATCTCTTAATTTTTTAAAATCCCTTAGTTTTTTACCTACTTTCGGCTAAGCTATTAAAATATCCGGGTTACTATTTTAAAATGTTGTCAATTATGAAGTTCTACAAAAACATCTAAGCGGGTAAACTTAAGATTCTGTAAGTTATGTTCTTTCCTTTAAAACTTACTATTTTTCACCCTGGCACGGCAGGAAGACGCTCGATTCAGGCCGCTTACAACCGGTCTTTTTGGAAAAACATGGAGGAGGCCTATGTCCAGCAGTGGACTTCTTGTGGCTGAATGATGATGATGATGATAAATTTTCACTAGCCTAATGACTATAATAATTAAAAATGAAAATGACCTTCTCAAAGTCACTCATGACTGATTTGTTTCATTTATTTAGAACACAAAACAGACACAGACACATTTAACAAGTTTTAAAATACATTATAGATCAGATCTAGCCTATGACCCTAAACTTGTGAACCTAGCATGCATTTAGAGTATTTGTAATTTTTAACCCTAATAAATTTAGAATTTTAAAACATTTTTTTGTTAACTTATCTAATACATAAAAATCTCTTGTCACAGTGCATTGAGTTAAAGTACTACGAATAGAGACGCCATCCTGCAAAATATCGCAAGCTTTGCGGTCATTTAGCCGCACCTCATTTAGTCTTGATTTATAATTAAATAATATTATTAAAATGTCTTTATGGACGAAATTTAGAATGAAGATAGACGATAACCTTGATTAATGGTTAAGAGCACTTCATATTCTAATCCAACGCGAACGAAGTTGCGGGCACAGCTAGTCATTAATAATACTGGTTTCACAATTAAAAAAAACGTCCCCTCAAGGTATAGGAACTATTTCAAAATCACCCTGTAGATGTCATCATCATGCAGCCACACGAAGTCCACTGCTGGACATATGCCTCCTAAAGACCTTTTGAAAGCGGCTTGCATCCAGCGTCTTAGCTCTAACAGTTGTAGCTCAGTAGTAGTAACACCGGAAAAAAAGTAAACTACCCATAAGACAACTTCGATAGTCAGTAGTAACAAGGGAAGTAAAAATTTACCCACGTTACTACTTCGATAGCTTACTACTGGTAGTAAGTTTGGTAGTAACACGGGTAACAAAGGTTCCTGTAGATGTACATTTGTGTTTTTTTGCACTGCGTGAACCTTTAGTTTATGCGTTTTCTAAGGGTTTCTAGCTAATCTATTCAGTATAGTATCTATATAAACTTTGTTAAAATGATTGATCAAGTACTACAATACGAATTAGTTGCTTCAAGTAGAGCGACTTTATATTCGATTTTGAGGTGCAATAGTCGCTATAGCCCAGGCGGACTCACACACATACACTCAACTTCATGCTGAACTGCCACCGCTCAAGTCGTGGCGGCTTCACGGGCGTCGTCATTACTGTGCGATTCATAGGATTTATATTACTTTGCTTCCTTTTTGGGAACTTGAGATGTTTTTGTCGGCGTGATTAATATGTACGTATATGCCAAATTTCAGCTTTCTAGTGCTTATCGACGGACAAATAGACAGACGGACGGACATGGTGAAACTATAAGGATTCCTTGTTAGTCAACAACGAAACCCTAAAAAGATCGTTGAATTGTATTCCCATAGGGAAAGATTCTGGTAAATTGTATACTAAATTAATTAGCATACCCCTCGCCAGCTCCAAAAAAAATCTTGTTTTGTCGATTTCTCACGATGAAACCAGAGTTTATGTTTTTACGCTTAGATTTTATTTATTTATATTGGTAAAATATCTAACCCACTCGTTGAAGTATTGTATATCCCGTCCAGATCTGGGCGGGATGAATATCACTCCAGTTTCCATAATAAGGAAAAGAAACAAGCAAATCATCATCATCATCAGTCATTTGACACCCACTGCAGGACATACCTGGGCCTCCTATGTTTTCATAACCATGAGGGGTTTTGCCATAATTGCCACGCTTGGCAGGCGGGTTGGCGATCGCAGTACGCGGTTGGAATCTCAGGAAGACGCTGCTGCCCGTCTCCTGATAATTTATTTCCTTAGTCGCCTTCTACGACATCCACGGAAGGAAATGGAGTGACGCTATTCTTGATCTGGCGCCACACGGACAGGAGAAAAAGAGAAGCCACAAGAATAAAATAATATGCACTAAACCCAAATTTTCAAACTGTTTTCAAAACTGGGCTAACGGTACAATCATACCTTACTAATTGAAACTGTAAAATATTTCTAACTTACCTATTAAAAAAGTCGATCAACTTTTACATTTCAGACTTAGGCGTAGAATTGACTTCAGATGTCAAGTAAAGTAATATTAGATACATAATCGCATAGTAGCATGTAAAGTTGGTTAGTTTTCCGCTATCTGAAGAGATAACAGTCTCTGTAAAACTGGAATTCCACCTGATGATTCATGCGGCAGCGGCAGCCGCTTACGATACGACTAAACATGTTGGTTGACGTCCAGATTCTGGACGTCAACCAACTACCCTCACCGCTGCTCGATAATGTCTACAATTTTGTTTACAAGTTTTTCCATGGAAATGATTTCTGCTGCTAAGTCAATCTACTTAAAAATGTAATAAATACATTGAACCAAATTTGGGTTGCTAGCTAAGAAACTTTAAATACTTTTACATATAACTTTTGTGGCGAGCACATGTCAACTCTGCGCGCGCACTATAAACTCCAACATTCCTACATCGCGCAAGCAAAATGTTTCACATGACATACCATAAATATAACGTCCGACGAACATCAGTTGGACCGGCCGTCCCCAGGCATATGATCTGCCTGGCGGGAAATTTCCCTTTATAGTGGAAGAGCACGATCACCCGCTCTTCCCTATACTTTAAATACTTTTACATATGGATGTACGTTATTATTTTAAGCCGCTTTAAAAATCGATGTCGCATTCGAATTTGCATATTTGCCGACTAACTATATTGCAGGTTTCACAAACGCAGTGCTAAGATTTAGCAGAAAACCCGGCAATGGATGATTAATATTTTCCAAATACGCAAATGCAAGTGGCCAAGTGTGTCGCCGCTATCAGACGTTCTAGCAACGCACACAAACTTGCGCGAACTAAACCGAGCCGAGAGCTTAGGTATCTTGAGATTCGTGATGAACGTGGGGCTATGTGGGTTCTCTACGCTGTAGAGCAAAGACACGTACCTATACTTTAGTAAAGAGTTCCAAGAGGTTCAAGTTGAAATGGGAAGAGGTTTGTTGAACAAAGAAGAAAACATCACTTTTGCGATAATTTTGCATTAAATAATTAATTACTTACTTGATGTTATCTTTACTGCAACTGCAAGTTACAAGCCCGAACATAGCATTACTTTTCAGTGGCCGGCGCCGACGACGTCTCGATATCGATTTCCTGCTGTGAACGATACCAAATTGTAATCGTACGTTTCGATTCAATTAACCAAAGATAAGACGGATTCTGATACCGCGACGATTACTTTTAATAAGTAGTCATTTGCCATTGAAAGTGTAAACAACCTACAGCTTCCGTAATATAATAGTTTCGATAAACAATCATGGAAAAAATTGGAAAACCTGCACAAATAATTGTACGAGCCTGACGAAAACTTCCTAATCTATAAAATAACTTAAATAAGTGAAACGTGAAATTTAATACGGAAGTATTTAAACATGACTGAAAGCCTCCGGAAGGATTTGATGGACGAGATCCTGAGTAGGAAGAGGATGGGCGACAAGAAGTTTCACTCCGAGACATCGCTTCAGGCATTCGGGGAAGAGGAAGAACCTCGCGTTAGCAACGGAGAGCCAGACCCTGGGGTTAGTAGCCACTATTTGCTAGTTTGAATATTAGTTGTAAAAAATATATCTGACTATAATACAACCTGACGTTAGTCACCAGTATTTTTTTTTCCACCTGACAATGACTGCGTCGTTTGTCCAGCAATTAACACGCTTGTACTTGTATACCGAAAGTGAAGCCGTAGGTTCGATTTCCAGTGGATGCAAATGGCCTCAGTATGGGTGAATTTCTTTGTTTGCGATATCCTTGCCTGATAACCAGAGCACAGGGTGTCCTTGTTTGGGACCAGGACAAGTGATTGTGTTGTTTGGAATTTATTATTATTATGTACTTATGAAACGGTACAATAACTTTGTCTTCCAAGTTACGTACATTTGTAAATATGTAGTAGCAAAACCTCTAGCGTGAAGGAAAACATCGTGAGGAAACCTGACTGTCTGAGATGTTCACATACCTCAGCACTTGAAATTGACGAGGATTGTGCTCTACAGTGGGACGTGTATAGGCTGCATTGTAGAGATAAAGTTGGTACACCGATTTCACTATAAAATATTTGAAATGTTCTGCCTGAAATATTTGAGAAGAAAAGTGTGGCATGATTGAAGCGTCGATGATGACCACAAACATAGTTTTCTCATTCTTTTGTATACTGAATAATTACGTATCTTGTGATTTTCGAAAAGAAATTTGGCTGATGACTGAAAAATTACGATGCAAGAATATTCGTTTAAAGCAAATATATATTTTTTATTTAAACTTAATCATTAAGCGAAAATAAATGATGGTTTGTTAAATAAGTACTTTAAGCGTGCTCAATTAAACGAGATAGCTTCAGTTTAACCAACATTTTATTTTATTTCATTGCAAGCCGTGAGATAAGCTGTTTTTCTATTGTGTTGAAAGCCACATATTCTGGATAGTTCGTCAAACAGAGCCAACTCAAACTGTCGACCTCTGTCTGTTACAATATGCGTTGGACAACCAAACCTAGCTATCTAATGTTCTTGTGTAAGCAGCTGTTTGAGCCTTTTCTCCTGCGAAACACTGAGACGCCTGACCAACTCTAATTTCAGTGTATCGGTTCGTACGAGGCGAGTCGATTATTAAGTCCTTTTTACCTCAGGTGCCAACTGAGGCTCCAAACGTAATCGATAAAGACGCTCGTGATTCCGGAATTTACAAATTATTCTTCGATCTCTGCAAATCAAGTCAAAGTCAAAAAATTTTATTCACTATAAAAACAAAATGTTTACTTAATGAACGTCAAAGCTGTTAGTTTCACAATTAATAGATCATGCGGAGAAGAAGCAAACAAAGAAACTCCACATTTATTCTTTTCAAAACAGGTTTGCTTAATTAACAGAGTTTTCAACTTAAAGTTACACTACACTAGATACAATCGTTCCTGTTAACATTATTTAAATACCAGACATCCTTGTCTTCCAAATAATCCTTAATGTTATAACAGGCTTTTTTGCACAGAGAATGCTTAATACATTTTTTAAACCGCGTCGGTGGTAACTCTAATATATCTTGAGGAATCTTATTGTAGAACCGTACACAGTGCCCCATAAAGGATGTATTAACTTTTGCAAGTCTACAACGTGGAAATGACAATTTATGTTTATTCCTCGTATCAATATTGTGATGGCTACCAACATTTTCGAAATTGCTGATGTTTTTTCTAACATACATTATATTTTAATAAATGTATTGACTTTCCAGTTCAAGTTTCCAGTTCCTCAGGCCAAAACCTAGGCAACCTCAGAACAATTTTTTAAATCTCCGGTACTACGTCGCCGGCATGAATAGCAGCCGGAACGGACGTCTCCATGTCGCTTGCATTTTCATTCGCCATAATAGGTTGTGAAGGTGTTTCTGTTCTTTACGGGGTCACCACTTTAGGCGTCCTTAAATAAACGAGATTGTTTCTGTTTAATTTAATATTTTATTTCATATTTACATTCAAAAGCACACAGCCAAAAAATAATAAAAGAAATAATAATTTGTGCGAGAGAAAGAAGGCAACGACTTCCAATTAGCAGAATTAGCGGCATGGTTTAACGTTACCTTACCGACAATATTGACTCACTTGCGTCAAATCAATAAAATAAAAAAGTACGAAAAGATGGGTGCCTCATAATCACTCGAATTTTCGCAGTATCCATCTTTCTTGTCTAAATTGAATAACAAAAACAATTGAAAGTCGATATTCAAATGTTTCACATTTTTTAAAAAAAGAACATCATAGAAACCATTTGAAAAAAGTTTCATTCGAAAACCTCAAACCATGAAGATTCTATGTCAATTCAAAGAACCTATTGCAATAAAACGGCAATTTCATACTTTAACCCCTAATATTAACCAACTTGAGCAAAAACCCGCGCAATCGGGATGAGTTTTCGATGGACACGTAAGATTTTTTTTTTTTATTCAATTCAATTCAATTCAATTCAATTTATTGCGATAAATTACAGTAAATAGGTCTTAAGTAGGTATTATTCATACAAGTACAAGTGTAATTTTACCGGGCACGGCATGGCAATATCATAATAATATTTTTATTAAAAATAAAATACTTATGTCAATTCAGAATCATTAAGAGTCAATAGCATTTGACAAAAATATTTCCATTTCTATATAAATTTTATCTCACTCATAAAAATTATTATTATCACAATTTTCATAAAATTCATTTAAATTATATGGGGATATTTTTATTAGAAATTGCTTTAAAGCCTTCAGGAACTGATCACCTGCGAGAGCCTTGATTTTAATTGGGAGTTTGTTGTAAACAGTAACAGCCATATAGCTAGTGCTTTTACTGTAGGACGTAGTCCTACAAGGCTTTAATGCAAGGTTAAGCTTATAAAATTCTCTTAACCTAACACTTTTTCGTTCGGCACTAAGAGGGAATTTATCAGGATATCGTCTGACCAATAATGCACAATTCAATAATATATAAGGCAGTGACCGTGTGGATCTTTAATTTAGAAAATAACTCGCGACAAGAGACTCGATTTGATTTAATTCCACACAAAATACCTTTTTATTTTTATTATTGTATGTTAATTTGACCAAACTAAAGTCCGAAGAATTCTAAGTCACAACCCGCGTCCTACTTCAACGAGATACGAAATATGTACGAGAAATGAGGGATAAATGTGTCCATGCGAAGTCAGTTATTTATCTCTCATTTCTCGTACACTATCTCTTAAGGATGATACACACCAACGCGGTGGCGGCTCATACATTCATCCATACAAATACTACTACAGTAGATGACGTATGTATGGACCGCCACCACCATCGCCACCGCGTTAGTGTGTATCATCCTTAATCTTCTGATAAGCTTTCAGTTGCCCAAAGTGCATACAAAACAACTGACAGCTGTTAACAGTAGATAAACCCTTACTCAGCAGCGTATTCACAAATACGCTATTCGTGTGACTTCACAGGTATTG
Source organism: Yponomeuta malinellus (assembly GCA_947308005.1). Classification (NCBI taxonomy): domain Eukaryota; kingdom Metazoa; phylum Arthropoda; class Insecta; order Lepidoptera; family Yponomeutidae; genus Yponomeuta; species Yponomeuta malinellus. The sequence goes on from OX370994.1 coordinate 8,943,185, forward strand.
AACGCTTCCATGGGTGCCATGTCAAATGAAGAGTCGCTGAGAGACCGGCGACGCACCATGTCCCAGCCCGGCCCCGTCTCCGGGAGTATGCTGACCGCCACCGCCGCCCGCGCAGCCCGCCGGCGGCCGCAGAAAAATGTCATGTATGCTGAGAATAAAACTGTAAGTCGTATTCGTCAACCGCCTAGCTGGTTTAGCTGTATCACATCTGATTACCATGCTAGAGGTCGTGGGTTCGATTCCCACTGGGGCCCCCGTACATTTGTACAAATGGCCTCAGCCTGGGTGTATTTTCATGTTTGTTATGTCATTCCCTGGTTACCATAGCACAGTGTATCCTAGTTTGGGTCCAGGATAAGTGATTTTGGTGTGTGGAAGTTATTTATTTTCTTTCTAATAACTCGCTATGCTCATAAGTTAAACATAATTTTACATTGAACGGGTCATTTAAAGTAATAAATAATCGCGATTAGACCCGTCCAATATGTAACTAAACATTATATAATTATAATATGTCAATTGTACACGTACATAAACTCACGCCTATATCCCGGAGGGGTTCTCCGGGATATGGGCCGTCTTTTCTTTTATCAACATTTATTAATTGCTCCAGTGTAGTTCTTGCCTTGCACTTTCTTACCGGCCCTTCCAACCACATTCGCCCTATCTATATAATTCTTTCGTCAATCTTACTTCCTTCATCCTCCCTATACAATGGGAATTTTATGAAATGAAATTATTTTGAGGGCTAGCTTGTACGTCCACGGACATAGGGATTTTATTACCTGTATTTTATTTCTACCAGTTTTTGTCTGGGCGTAAACAAACAATTTTTCGAAATTCTATGAAAGTTATGAAATGGATCATATGTATTCATAAGTGTGTGGCGCCGGATTACGAATAGCGCCACTCCATTTCCTTCCGTGGATGTCGTAAAAGGCGACTATACTGCGTTCGCCAACTCGCATGCCAAGCGTGGCGATTATGGCAAAACCCTTTATGGTTAGAACAACCATGAGGGAGGCCTATGCCCTGCAGTGGGCGTCGAATGGCTGATGATGATGATTCATAAGCGATGATATATTTTGAATTAATGAGATGAATAAATGACCTACCAATAAACAGTACCGGTATTTCAAGGATTTCTATCAACGGTTTGTTTACATGCCTACATAATAAAACTGAAGGAAATAATGAAATACATACTGCTCAAAACAATTAGGGATATAAGATTTCAAAGGTCCTTTGAAATCTTAAACGCTGATGTTCTTTTGTTTTTTTATTTTTTTGAGCCATGCCACTTTATTATTTGGTGGGCAGTTATGATTGAAATACAAACAGCTTTTTTATTTTACTTCGAAATCATTTTCGCCTAATTGTTTTGAGCAGAATACATACAAAACATTTATATTAGTTCTATTTTGTAGAGTATGAGTGCATCCAAGTGCGAAGAACAGTTAAAAATTCTTAACTAAATAATGCAGTCACTTCAAATTGTATGCTATTCGGAAAAGTCATCTTCAAGAGGCCTTTTTCGGATATACGGACTTTCGACGCCAAATATTTTAGAGAGGTAGGTCCTCATAGCTATGGCTGAGGGAGTGTTTCTAGTCTACTAAAACAAAGCTTTATTATTTCTATTTCCATATATTTATAGCCGTTTATCTGTCATGGACTGTTTTACACATTGTTGATCGTAAAAACAATAATAGAATCACAAGTACCTGTGAATCATTTTTGCTGGTTTTCCCCTCGATATCTATTGTTTAACTGTTTATCAGAGACTTACGTATTTCAAGAGCAAGTTTACACTTATTTAACTGATTCACGTATATTTTCTCAAAACAAATGCAAGTTGGGATAAGCACTGTTATACTACAAAAGCTACACTGTTGCTGCTATCTTATCACACACCCTTACCTACGTGCTGGATTTTTTTTTCATAATCAACATACTCTAAAGTAAACGTGAATTCTTAATCAAAACTGATATCAGACGGTCATCAATCAAAAGTGATATTCTATATCCTAATTAACCGAGACGTATCCTAATTAATCCCACTAAGCAGATTCGTGTGACAAGATTATGTATTTTTTTGTAATGAAGGAAATAAAAAAAAACATTAACCTGTTAGATTATGATTTTCAAAAGAACAAATTATTAAAAACCATTGTTGTGGTGGTCCGATCGGGTCATTTGAAATTCTACAGATTGAGTAGTTTCTATTGAAAACACGCCTTAACAATATTCACGTCATAATTTTAATCTTTATAGATAAGTAAGATTGAGAATATTTGGTTTTTTCGCGATAATTACGAGTACAATGCAATATCTTCATCACTTTTAAAATTTATGTATATATATATATATATATATATATATATATATATATATATATATATATATATATATTATTTTACTTTGTTAGGAACAACAACAGCGTAATGTGATTATAATTACTTAATAACTAATCTCTAGAAATAAGGCCAATAACAGTTGTCCACAGCTTACCAATTAATTTATAAACGCATTTATTTGGAAAGCTCGCTGGAAAATGCTTTAAAAAACGGTTGATAGCATGGCAGAATACATTAAAAGTAGTTCAGTACTTAATTTTAGTTAAGTAATAAACATGAAAAATGTATTAAACATCTAAACAAAAAATAAACAAGAGGGCAAATGAGCATGCAAGTTTTTGTTTGGAGTCATGAGTGAGTAGTAAAGTGTGTGTGAGTGAGTGTGTGGGTGTGTGTTTGTGTGTGAATGAATGTAAGTGTGATGGAGATTGTATATATGGATACTTCATAAACTTACATTATGTGGTAACTGTTTAAAAGAATTCTTAGACTGAGAGAAAGGGTCAGCATCTGAAAATGTATTATTGTACAGGCGTGCCAAACGTACCAAAGTACTGTTTTGGGCATAAGCATCAGTTTCTGACATGTATGCCGGGTTCGTCGTGGTGGAACAGTAAGTCCAAGTGAGGATAAAAGAGCAGGTGCGTCAAGTCTACCAGATAGGATATTATACAGTAAAGCCACATCAAGTGATTCACGACGTTCATTGAGAGTCAGTGAGTGATTTTAGCTTTAAAATTTAAATGCTTTAGAAAATTTTATTAAATACGTTCGAGGCGATGACGTTTATTCTTTCTATAATTTTAAACAATTTTGGAGCCATATTCTCAAAGTGCATTTTGACTTGATTCCACCGGGTTTTCAAAGTAAAATTTATTTTAAGCCCCGTCCCTCCTAGTTCGAACAAACGAATATATGGGAGCAATGGGTTGTAATGATTTCTCCGGAAGCAAACTATGGATAAGCCTTGCTTATCCATATTTCTCCCGTCAAACTTATTGAAATTACTAAGAACATTTCCAGTGTTCTCGACGCTAGTTTGGCCAACTTGCGTTACAATTGAATGCGTTTATTTAATTATTTAGCCAAAATAGGTTTTTAGTGTCCGATGCGCTGTAATCTTTGAAATAAGTAGGTACCTATAGCGCTATTTCTTATGAATAAATCGTATTTCTGACACATTGCACGAAATTGTGACGCAATTTCGAATATTATAAAATTGTGAGTACAGAACATGCCTCTACTTTATTATAAGTATGTGCCTACATAATAATTTGTTTTCATTTAATAAAACTTTTTGGGGAATGGGCGATACATATTTGCTAACAAGAATGATAAATTCGTGAAAATCTTTGTTATGCCTGAGGACGCCTCGTGTTAGAGGCGAAATGCGTCGCAACGCATTTTTTCACACAACTATTGGTGTCGGTGGTGGTGTGTTTGTTTCTTGCTTCTGCTTGAAAAAGTGCGAGGGAGGGCGATGCATTAACTAACCGCATGTGGGATTTTGGCGGAATTTAGCAAAGTAATTTTCACATTTTAATGCTAAGTTTGTTTTAGTTAAAAAATTATAAGAATCTGTAACGAAAATTACACCACTGCTTATTGGTGATTTTTTAAGGACATACTAGCTAGCTGTGGTCGTTACTTCATTCGCCTAAGATTAGTATAAAAAGTATGATAATATATCTCTATATCAAAAGGCTTACACGTCAAAACGTAATAAACGAACGAACAAGCGAACGGACGGATGAACGAAGGATTGGTTGGACAGACGGGCAAACTGACAGACTTTCGAGTTTATAATATAAGTTTAGATTTAAGCCCATTCACGTATGATGTCGTGAATAATTAGCACAGCAACAACAAATTAATGGGGCATTTCCATACTGGGCTGCTGCTAGCGGCGGTGGGTCGGCCGGCAGTGTTTGTGAGGCGGGTCACTCTCGCGCAGCCAACTGTAAACCTTTTGAGCCCGGTCGGTCGCGCGGCTGCCCTCCACCCGCCGCCCCCCGCCGCCTGCGCCCGCTGTAAACACAGCCCGCGAGCACACGGTGCCGCCCCGACGCCTCGCCTAATGAAATTTCAATCCTTTTATATTTTTTCTCAGTACTAGGACAATTGCCTTCCATTTCAACGTCATCGATAGCCAATCACGATGTTCATTAAGAGTCACATGCACGTTTTATCTTTTAATCGGATAAGAAAAATGCGCACGTCTTTAGATAGGGATAGCAATTAATCATAATGGTAATGATCATTATCCCAGGTTAATATGCTCTTGCTTGACATTTGTTTTGATAGAAAACCTTTCTCTTTGTCACCTTTCATTTTCAATACATTCTCATCTATAACTCGTTTGTTCCGTGTCTTTACTTTTATGCTAGTATTATAAAGAGAACAACTGTATAAATTTGTATATAAAGAGTAATCTCCGAACGTACTTTTCGATCCCAAAAGTTCTTTCACCAGTATTCAGAATGAACCTAGGCTAATCCGATTAACAACTAACGCAGTCGCGGGCACCACTAGTAAGCCAAAAAATCAAAACGATGTAAACAAAATTCGTTTAGATGCGTAAAGAATAAAGGCTGATTGCCAATACGTGCACTAGTTCATCGCCACAGCGTATGTAAAGTCGATATAAATCGATTTTATTTTTCCATTGTGCGTTGTCCAAAAATGTGGAGGAGCGCAGCCCGCCGTAATAGGATTAAACTGAAATACGGGGCGGTGTCGATCGAGAGAAACAAGCGACTAATGAAGTTATTAATCCGGTTTTGCACGGCTTTCGATGCTCACACTTGCCACTTTTTAGTCTCCCATGAATTTATCCGTTGATTCAAATTGCTCTGCACAAAAATAAGACCGTATTTTTTACTTCAGCAAGGAATTTTGCGTTAGATTGGACGTATGGAGAGGACGTAGGATAAGAACGATTGACGAAAGAAATATATCGAGCGAATGTGGGCGGAAGGGCCATTAAAGGACGTACCAGGTAGACGTACGTCGAAAAATTTGGGAATGAATGAATGAAGGGTAAGATAAAAAGTTTTAAAAACCTATTTAGAGTCCTCAGCACGGGTTAGTGCAACACAAAGAATATATAAAGATAAAAAGTACAGCGCTTGCGTGCATGCAGCGACTAATAAGTGTTAATGAAGCCAAATACTGTTGTCAGGATTGTGGCAACTGGCAAACCCTGGTCTCAGGCTACCCCTCCGGTATACAGGCGTGAGGTTATATGTGTATACGTGTATGTATGAATGTATGTGTTTTTTATTTTACATATATTATCTGTAAAAGAGTAGGAACAGAATATTTAAAAAAAATTATGAACTTATCCGCCTTTTATGGTTTTACAGGATTCCTTAGAAAAGCAACCGCAAAGACTATATTTGGTCCCACCCCTTAGATCAGATGATTCTGACTCAATCAGTTCACCAGGTAAGACTATTTTTAAAATATATTGTCAAGCAGGTAATCATCATAATCATTCAGCCACAAGTCCACTGCTGTACATAGGCCTCCTCCATGGATTTCCAAAAAGACAGGTAATAAAATTCTAAAATTGCCCTAATTTATGCGATTGAAGTCGTCTGAAACCTAAAATCCAAAATAACATATTATGAGATCCTGATTTTTTTACGTGAAGTTTCTATAGCCAGAAAATTATTCAGAGACCTGCTCAGAACCTCAAATGTTGCTTGAAACTTGTAAAACAGTCATATTGAATATTCAGCCATGATGTAAGTACCAAACAGTCATATTGAATATTCAGCCATGATGTAAGTAGCAAACAAAAATATATCGATGTTGGATAAGCCAGAGGTTGCGGGTTCAAGTCCCGGCTTGGGTGGAACTTTTAGCCTCTAAATAGGTTTTTTTTATATCGATGTTTGTTAGGAATTTTTAGGCAAAATCTTTTGGTTGTTACGCTTTATTGCACAAAATAAAAAAAAATAAAAGTTAAATAACATTTAAGAGTACCTGTACAAAGGCGGACTTATTTAAAAAAAATCTTTCAGCCAGCCTAAGAGAGGTTCTGAATGATAAAACAGAGAGCGGGAGAAGGCAAATAAAGTTCATTAATGAGAGAATTGCTAGAATCATCATCATCATCATCATCATCAGCCATTTGACGCTCACTGCAGGACACAGAAGGAGGCCTCTTCGTGGTTTTCATAACCATGAGGGGTTTTGCCATAATCGCCACGCTTGGCAGGCGGTTTGGCGATCGCAGTATGCGGTTGGAATCTCAGAAAGACGCTGCTGCCGCTTGCTTGCATCATTGCTTGATATTCAGATAATATTGTTTGTTCTGAACCAGGTGGCAGGACCAGCCCGTCGCCTTACAATGGGAACTACCGTAATGGAGCCAATGGGGATGTAAGATCAATAAGTAAGTCAAATAAAACTTTCTGTTAGCCTTTAAACCAGCTTTTGGAAATCAGGCCCCGTAGTCATCATGTAATTGATGACTAATGAGTGAGTGAGTTAGGGGTTGTAGTGAGATAGTTTAGAGCCATATACAGTGTTTTACAATCTTTTTGAAGACGCGACCCCTTTTACAAGTAAAAATTCTAGCGACCCCCAGGTCCCCAAGTCCATTGAATGTGTCAGTAATTTTAAAGATGATGTAGTAAGAATCTACAACTAAGTGTTACCATATCCTTTTACCAAGTACTAGGACATAAATGAAAAATAAAGTGGAACTAGTCCCACTATAATCTTTCAGGGCTGCAACATAGAATGCCTGATCAAAACTAAAAGATGATCAAACCAATTTGCGCGTCAGCGCGACTAAAAATTTACTACTGTGACCCCCGGTTTCTTGTACACTAACAAGCTGTTAATCTGCTGTTAACAGATGTCAGTTGTCCAAAGTGCATACAAAACAAAACCACTGACAGCTGTTAACAGTAGATTAACAGCTTGTTAGTGTACGAGAAACCGGGGGTGACTTTTTCATTTAGTTCCATAAAAACTCTGCGCGTTCAAAAACAAAAGATTTGTCTTGATAGCTAACCAAAGAATTGAAGGTTTTAATTTTCATGAAAACTCAGCGCCCCCGATTTTTGAGCGCCCGATAGTTTACTGAATTGATGGTGCCAATAAGATTTGTCATGTTACTAAATTTACGGTGGCATTTTCATAAAAACTCAGCTTCCATTATAAAAGATTTGTCTCATAGATACGCATTAGCTAAAATTTACTAAATTGATGGTACAAATTACATTCAGTTCTGTAAAAACCTAGCGCCCTCAAAAATAAGATACCTCTGCCGTATAATGGTGCCCAAAAATTTAATTGGCGGTGGAATATTTGTAAGAACTTACACTCCCAAAAATAAAAGATCTGTCTTGAAAATTTATAAATTGATGGTAGAAAATTCATTAGTTTCGTATAAACAGAAAATTTAATAGACTTTACATTTTACATTGGATTGACATTTTCATTTCGATATCTCAAAAATCAGCGCCCTCGAAAATAAAAGAATAAAAATTATATTTTAAAGTGCCTCAAATCAAGACCGTTCCTGACCGTTTGTTTGTTTTTGCCACCGCTCGTCAATTTTGACACTAACTACAAATGTTGCATTTTACTCTCACCTGGGGCCCGTTTCATAAAACTACAATTCATGGTTTACTATGACAACTCGATGTACATTGCAAAGTTGATTAACCTACAGATTAACATAACGACTCTGCTACGCAATGTAACTTGAATTGTCATTATAAACTACGAATTTTATGAAACTCACCCTTAGCTGGCGACCGCGACCCCCCGAGCAAGACGTCGCGACCTAAATGGTATCCTAGAAATGAAGACTGACTGACGGTGTTATTTGAAGCTGGGTGAATTTAAATTTATGTAGTTAAGTTGTTTATATGTATAATAATAATATAAGTAATGCTTGCTTGGCAGTTTGGTGAACAATGTGTAGTAATATTAAGATTTTTGTTATACTGAATAGTGCAAAGCGATAAAGTGACCTTTCGGTTCTCCGTCAGATATCAGCCGGATCTACGCGTCGAACAATGATATGCGTGGGGCCTCATCGCCGCGCAAGCGCTCCGTGGGTACTATGGACGCTCAGTCCATACGGTCCGTAGAGACTCAGGCGCCGCCGCCAACCACCCCCGAGATGAACAGAATATTTACTACGTGAGATCCCTTCTTAAAATTTATCGGGCCCCCGTACATTTGTACAAATGGCCTCAGTCTGGGTATACGTCCACGTCTGTGATGTCCTTGCCTGGTTACCATAGCACAGGGTATCCTAGTTTAAGACCCGGACAAGTGATTGGTTTGTGTGGAAGTTATTTATTTATTTGTTATTTTACGTTCTCAGCTTTGTTTTTATTTATTTACTAATCTTCAAAATAGACTAAGAATGGAAGAAACAAAGTCTGAAATCAATAAGCGTAATTACTGGGAAGAGCATTGTTTTGAATGATCATATTTTTTAAATGTTCCAATAAAATACAGTCAAGTGAAGGACCAGAGGTATGTTGTATAATTTTACGTAGGTTAGGAGTTATGCTGTTTTAGTTCTTTTATGCACTTGGTGGTTGGATGTGAAATTTATACATAGGGTCGTGGATCTTTCCTAAATCACCTGGATAGTAATACTAGCTGAAGCAAAGCATTTTTACTACCGCAGTTATTATCATTACACTAAAAAAATCGACAAAAGAAAAAAAACATATTTTTTCTTATAGTAAAAGAAAAAGCATGACTAAAAATATACTAACTTAACTACTTTAAAAAAATCTTTGCTTTTTTTTAAATCACAAAAAAACGTAAAGCTATCTGTAACGGCATCATACTTTAGATTGGATATGAGCGATATTAAGTCGTAGTTTTCCAGTAGTAAGGGGCGAGAGGAATGTAAATTAATCATCTCAAAGCTATTTATTTTACAGAAATCTTAATTTTGAAAATATTTGCGTTTTGCATTCACCATCTTAACTGTAGGTACTTCCAAGTTAGAGCACACTAACAACATTTCAAATTATTACTTTTGTAATTAAAAACGCCTTAATCCCTATAAATCAAACAATTTCAATATATTTTTCACTCACCCTGTAGTAGGTACTGGAAGAATATTGCTCATCATCATCAGCCATTTGACGCCCACTGCAGGACATAGGCAGGAGGCCTTTCGGGGTCGTGGTTTTCATAACCGTGAGGGGTTTTTCCATAATCGCCACGCTTGGCAGGCGGGTTGGCGATCGCAGCATGCGGTTGGAATCTCAGGAAGACGCTGCTGCCCGTCTCCTGGTGATTGATTTCCTTAGTCGCCATCTACGACATCCACGGAAGGAAATGGAGTGACGCTATTTTTAATCCGGTGCCACACGGAAAATATTGCTCCCTAACGTTCAAATACAATTTTTTGTATGATGCCTTAAAGGTATTTTTTTGTCTTCATAATATCTTCAAGGCGCATTCCTTCTAATGCTGACTTGCCATCAAGTTTTTCGAAGTCACGAAATTAAAACAATATACAAAATAACGGTGTAACTTGTACTTGTACTTGTACATCTTTTATTTTTCACTTTTACTTTTAAAAATCGCTTAAATACATAAAGGGAGTTCTCTACCTCTGGCATTTCACTTGACTAAATACTTTTTGGGATATCCTGTATAAAGTACCGAAAATATGGAGAAATGAACCAAAAACAAATTTAATTCTATTTAAAATAAAACTTATGTACACATACAATTAAACACATGTTCAGCCCGAAAGGATGGTTCGTAACTTGCTTTGTACTATCTTGATAAACTCATATGTCTTTATCTGTAAGTTGTTGCATTTATTTCGTACCGGTTTCGGGAACTTTTTGCTTTTTCCGGTTATTCATACATTCTTTAAGATGCAATTCTACCTTCACATCATCGTATTTTTTATGTATGATAGGTCCTCGTACACCTTCTTAGGGTCGTTAGTGACAAGTCTAAACACTACCATAATACCTAGATACTAAATAGGTGCAAATAATCCATGAAATTACCAACACTTAAAAAAAAACCGCCCTGAATTCTGGCCTCCAGCTTTGAACCGAACGACAAATGTAGGCAGCTTATTTAATCCTCTATTACAAAGCCACATAATCATTTCATGGCCCTCCTACCGCTTGGAGATGGATAGTAACAAACAATCAGTGGTTGAATACGGCCAATGCCCTGTGTAGGTACTGATACGGTTGAGTTCTGCAGAACTGGCTTTGTAGCACGAGGTATAAACTGTCACTTTGTCTCTGCTTGCTTATGAGTGCGCTAAGGATGTCCTACCACAATTTTATTGAATAAACTCATGGATATATTAGGGGTTAAAGTATGAAATTGCCGTTTTATTGCAATAGGTTCTTTGAATTGACATAGAATCTTCATGGTTTGAGGTTTTCGAATGAAACTTTTTTCAAATGGTTTCTATGATGTTCTTTTTTTAAAAAATGTTAAACATTTGAATATTGACTTTCAATTGTTTTTGTTATTCAATTTAGACAAGAAAGATGGATACTGCGAAAATTCGAGCAATTTCATACTTTAACTCCTATTATTAATGCAATTATCATAAATTCTAAATTATTTTGTTTTGTTTCAGTGAAACACTCACAATATCGCTGAGCGTAATGTACGCAATCTTATTAGTCACATTTGGAATTATAATTCACATAGCAGATCCGATTGTAGACTTCGGAATCTCAATTTCACCGGTAAAAGTTAAATTTTTGTAACTCCTTATGTAATAATAAGAATATTTATTTTTATTTTTGTGTAGGTGATGTGATTATCTTTTTTTGTTTCAGCTATATAGCATTATTCTTAGTTGCATAGGTTTCTTGTACATGATGTTTTTGCTTTTGGATCTTAGTCGCTACAAGTCTATCGCATTAAAGAACCAAAAGATCAAAGCACAACATGAAGAAGCCCTCGAAATATACTACCAGAAACAAGAGGTATGTAAACAATCAACCACTTAGCTGTAACTCAGCAGATTTTATCACGTACCGTTCGCATGTGCATGTCTCCCTTTTTGTGAAGCTAATGCTTATACCTATATTTTGCATTCCTTTACAACATCGCCGACCATTATACTTTCCGTGTCCCTTCATTGCCCTGATTTTTGTTTTTTTAATGGCACTCTATTTCAGGTGGAATATGATAATATGATGTCAGGTGATCGCACCCCTGATTCCATGAAGATCGCTCCAGTTCTACCTCCACCTATGCTCTTACCTCTCAAACACGACTATTGTTTTAGCCAAGGTCGACATTCCGGGAGTTTCTACTTGAAATTGGGAGCCACAGGTAAATATGCAACTTTCATTGACCTTCGTTTCTTTCTTCGTATTTTTCGATGTTTATTTTTTGTCACCATACGGCTTCACCACGGCTTAATTGGGTTTGCGAGAGTTTGTCTTTCTTATGTCCCAGATGGTACAGCGTAGAGGTGGTAAATACAGCCATCTAGATTGGCACATGTTACCACTAAACGCTATATTAATTAGCACTTATGAGGCCTAGAAGTTTTGCAGCTAGTTCTCCTAAAGATTCTCCTAAAGATATGGTCCAACTTGATGATCCACTGCTCCTACCTGGGCCTCGATTCTGTTAGTGCATTATAGCAAAATAGCAATTATGCGATCGGGTCACGTGACGCGTTTTTTCGTACCAATTGACGCCTCGAAAGTTTGAAACATGTGCTGCGTAGACTTCAAGCGGCAATAAAAAAGTACGATAAATTATTTAAATAACAAAGGCAATAAAGATTATGGCTGGTTTAACGCGATAAATGATAAGACTGAAAGTTATTCTTGGACTCTTTCGACAAAATTTTAAGTAAGTGAATCCGGCGTTAAAGTTGATACTAAGAAATTGAGCATTAAATATTCACAATTTTACATAATTAAACAGTTTCCTCATATAGACTTAAAGTGGACGAGTTAGTTTTCAGCTGTACCATAATTAATTATGAACATAACAAAGCCGTCCTTAAAATCAGTACTCCACTTTATTTTAGACGCGTGAGTGATTTCGTGAGGCTGAATTCAGGTATCAAATGCGTGCCTACCAGAAATAAATACTTGACTTCTTATGAATAAAACAAATAGACAGTCTCAAATCAACAGGTTCACAATAGTATTGTTATGCTTTTACAGGATGTAACAAAATTTCCCTATCTTCCAAAAGTTAAGGGTGACAAGCCGTGACATGAAAATATATGGAACAGCTCATTTTTTCTTCGCGATTTTGAATGTATCACCATAGTAAAAATTATTCGTGTTAGTAAAACGAACTCGGGAAACTCTTTTCGGGAATATATTATAGAAGACAGATTTTGTTACCATCTGTATAATAAATGTTTTACGTGTGTGAGGTAAATTGGCTACCTAGAGTCTCCGATCATCATCATCATCATCAGCCATTTGACGCCCACTGCAGGACATAGGCCTCCTTCGTGGTTTTCATAACCATGAGGGGTTTTGCCATAATCGCCACGCTTGGCAGGCGGGTTGGCGATAGCAGGATGCGGTTGGAATCTCAGGAAGACGCTGCTGCCCGTCTCCTGGTAATTGATTTCCTTAGTCGCCTTCTACGACGTCCACGGAAGGAAATGGAGTAACGCTATTCTTAATCCGGCGCCACACGGAAGATATAGTTAATAGAATATTTATATTTTTGTGTATATAGTTATCCTATTTTCCAGGTTTCGCTCTCGGTCATCTAGTCCATTCTCTCCTATTAATTGCTGTCGGGATTGGCTTCATTTTGGATGAGAACTTTAACAACGACGAGTGCACGGACATCAGCCAAATAGTTCTAGACTTTGTAAACCCTCTCTACTGCTTCTTTCAACTGTACTTCGTATTCAAATACTCAAATGTGATCATCATCCGAGGACAGGCAAGTAGTACATACATACATAAACTCAGGCCTGTATCCCAGAGGGGTAGGCAGAGACCAGGGATTTTCACTTGCCACGAATCCTACAGATCACTTTCGTTTCCTCAACATTAGTTGTTGCATGCACCAACGCCGGTCTTGGATGCTTTTTCTGCCCTTGGCTAATAAATCCCCTATCTGGTCGAAGTATGTCCACCTGGGACGTCCCTTATCGGCCCTTCCACCCATATTCGCCCGAAATATTTGTTTCGTCAATCTTTCTTCCTTCATCCTCTCCACGTCCAAACCAACGCAACATTCCTGTTTCAATTCTAGTGACTTTTAGTCGACAACGTTCTCTAATCAAACTATTGCGTATCCTGTCATTCAAAGTAACAGCAATCCTACTTCTCAAGGACCTCATTTCTACTGCATTAATCCTACTTTCTTGCTTCTTTTGCCATACCCAAGTCTCGCTACCATACATAAGTGTTGGGACCAGCACTCCATTATGGATAGCCAATCTAGCTCTTTTGGAGACGGTTTGGCCACTCACTAAGGAGTGCAAGACACCGTTTACACAATTTCCCGCAAATAGTAGTTAACGTTTATAAAAATAAGGTCACCTTATCATATCTCCTTTGATCAAGATCACCTTATGATATTAATGATCTATGTAAGTTGATTTACTTTAATTACATACTTTAAATGGATAAAATAAGTTTAATTTCGCTATCGGCGGTAATTTTGACTTGCGCTTTGTATCCTATGTTATTTTTAGACTCGATAGTAATTTTGTCTCTTCCCTTATCTCTCCAATATCGCGCAATAGTCACGTCATTGATTTATCTGTTTCATGATAAAATGCTCATGAGTAACAAAATGCTGCTGTTACGTCTAGTATCCCGTCTCGCTCGCACGTTCTACAAAAAATGTTAATTTTGGTATCAAGTTTTCTTTATCAAACTTAAGTATAAAAAAACAAAAATATTACTGAAATATCTATAATTTATTTATATAATAGATAATTCTCAGACAAAATTTATCAAAACTATCCAATTTTTACTAGCATTAAAAATGTTAGAATGTGGGAGCAAGACGGATTCCCAGACATAACTGCAGCTTTAACTGTTCTGTTCTGTTACTCAGGGTATAGCGCGGTTCGCTTTTATGCACTACATCGGAACAAGTCTTAGCTTGTGGGTGTCGGCTATCGTGAGAGAAACCGTCCTTGCATTGACTCTATACGCGCAGTCAAATGCCAATGGAAACTATTCGACGTCATATACTGCACCCGCAGTAGGTAAATACAAATCCAAAAAACTTCACTGCATTAAAAGTGTACAAAGTATGGTCTCCAAACTAGAATGCTCTGTATTATAGGTTACTTTCACTTATTGCTTATTTGTTACTTTCGTTAAATAGCGCTCAAATAATTACAAGATGTAATGAACCTATAAGTATCTTGTTCATCACCTCACATGACGAGTTCCTTAGAGACATTATTGTAAAATTTACTATAATTATTATTTTACTTAATCTAGACAGTTGGGTACCAAAGGAACGGATAATTTGATACATATATTTTTTCTGCGCATAACTACATGTACCTTTAATATACGTAATAAATTACATAGAAATTAACGCCTCAATTAGATTTTGTTTTTATATCAACCTTGGTGCTTTAATCACATTGGTTTCAAAATTTATAAAAAAACTATGAATAGGCACAGCAAACTCTAACTTTAGAGGCAACCCCTAACCTTGTATACGACCGATTGTATCAATCAATCAATCAATCAGCCAGTACTCGTCCACTGCCGGACATATGCCTCCCCCAAGCGCGCCATCTCCTTCACTCCAAATTGTGTATTAGTTACTAACCCTAATCCTGTTAAAAAGCGCTTACGTTTTCAGAATCTTCACATATATTTGACCGGTTTTTTGACGTGAGTGGTCTCTATAATGAGAACTGTGTTGGATCCAGAGCCATTTCTTCTATCTACGAGAACTTTTCACCATACTTATATCCCTTCAGCGTAGAGTTCAACATTCTCATTGGTACGTTCGATTTTTTTTAGTAGTATAATTTATTTTTTTAGGTATAGATGACTTGTAATACACTGTTACAATTTTTTAGTTGCTATTTACTACATAATATGGAGTAGTATTGGTCACTGTGACAAAGATAACAAAGAAGACGACGAAGATGTGAACTCAAGCGTATTTGATACGGCTACTGTTTGCAAGTAAGTGTCAAATAATATTCTAATCCTTCCCCTTCTCATTATTATTCTGTTGTGATCCTACTTAATTATACGACAGTATGTTTGTCACGTGGAAATACAGACTATTATTGTTTCATTTTATAAATTCAGTTGTTCTTATTAATCCAAGTTTAGAGCCCAGATGCACTGAAATGTTAATTAAAGTATATTTCCTTAATTATAATTATATATTTTTGCGACCAGGATTCCAACAGCAAGCGATGAGAACGATTTCTCCAGCAACATCGTTATCTACGCTGACTGCCATGCATCTAACCGAGGCTTGTTCCTTGGCATGGTCATTACTGTGCTACTCATCGGTCTGCTTATCCTTGGCTTTGTCTTCAGCAGCATTGGCGAGTGAGTAACCTAGTTTGGTTGCTGATGTGAATCATACTACACATATTAGAAAATAATTGTCATAATGACCTACGTCATAATATCGTAATGATGAACAATATGATAACATAGATCTAGGTAAAATTTCTACATATCACTAGCTCTAATAGGAAAATTACAAGTATCTATATGAAGATGTTTCCGTACCATGACCTAAAATTGTAAAAATTAAAACATTACAGCCAAATCATTAACATAATAGTGCAATAAACATTCCCTCAAAATATTGCTAACGATTTCAAAACCACGCTGTATTTTTAAACGAATGTATTTTCCCTACCACAGAGAGTTCCTAGAGGTGGGCTATCTCCTAGGTGATGCAACGCAGCTGTTTCTCCATGCATGCCTGCTGGTGGCCGCTATCGTGGCTTTCAACCAGACACGGAAGCTTGACGTCAACGAACACCCAGTGTCATTGCTCGACGACGTGCTACTCTACGTCTGCCTTCCCGCCTTCTTCATGGAAACTATCCTCTCTATGGTCGCCACGATCAGCATTGTCAATGTTATAAAAACTGTTAATTTGGCGTTTATGGTGAGAGATATTTTTTGTTGAACTTATTTGGTTCAGGCTAAACTTTTGTAGGTTATTTATTATCTTACCAAATCGTTACAACAAAACGAACTTCTCTTTACCCCTACCCAGCGTCTTTAACCAGTAGAATTCTGAAGGACCCGGCCACCATAACAATGATTTTTTAATTGTCCGTTTGAAGGTCATAATCTAACAGGTTAAATTCTATCACTGTTATTTATAAAAATTAAGTAATCCATTTTTGAGGAACTCTTCAATGACAACGTTCTTTAGGCCCTAAGTAGCATCTTAGGACTTTGGAGAATGGATCTAGAATCTAATCTCCATAAATCCCAATAGATTTATGGTGATTTGGTTTTATAGATCTCCATACCTTATACTGACATGCCCTGCCCAGCTCCACTTCAACCTTGCAGTCTGGACACCCACATCAGCTATGCGTGTTTTTGAGCGTAACGTAGTGTCGCGGATATGGTCAATCCTTCTGATGCTCAACATGCTACGCTCCATAGCTCGCAAGACAGAAACATCTGGTCTGAGTTGGGGGAGGCCTTTGCCCACCAGTGGGACACAAACGAGGCTACGTAAAAAAAAATACCTTATACAGTCTTATTTGTATAAAATCGATCCCACTAAAACCCTCTTAAGACAGAGTTACATCTGATTTATAACAGGAATTCTTCTCATAAACCGGCTTTAATACCGCCTTGAGAGGATTTTAGTGGGATTGACTTTTTATTTAACAAATAAGACTTTTATAGTTTTAACTTTTTATCAAGAGGGTTTTAGGATAACCGATTTTTATAAATAAGGTGGTTAGCTTTTATCGTATTTTACACCACTGCCGTTTATGAGTTTTTCAATGTACAACATGTAATCGTTTGTTTTTAATATTTATTTGAAAGTGTGCACATAAATTACGCTTACATATTTTTTTATTTACTTTTTTTTCTACACCGATGTAAGTCCACCAGCAGGATTTTTAGAGATTGTCATTGCCAATAGATTAATAAAAATAGGAAAAAACTGTATAGTTGAAAAGGATGACACTAGTAATATATGGCACATTCCCTTTGGATGATCATTTAATTCCCTATTTGTTTGCATTTGCAGCATTCATTTTTAAAACATTTTTAAACACTAGTACCAAGGATTTTTAAATCCGACGTTAACAATTTTTGAGATTTTTTTACCTGATCACAGCGGAGCCCAAAATCTTTTTATGTTCATATGTGTAATTGTATGACCCCTCATAACTGCTTAAACAATTTTGCGCGGTTGACCTAAGCTAAATGAAATCAGGCCGCACACAACGTATAGATCCGTAGGAGGGTTTTTTAAAAGTCATATCAGGATTTTATTTTACATGTATTAACTACTGCTTTACGCAACTTTATCAAAGTAATTTTTGACGGCATTTGTACAAACTTTTCCTTTTAAGTTATGTGCTACTGCCCTGAATTTTGTCACTTATCTACACTCAAGCCTTTAGCCGAGGGGAGGGGGGATGTTGATGGGTTTACCTAGGTTGGTCCCGCCTGCTTAGTAGATAATGCACAGCAGTAGGTTTTTTGTTATATTTACCTGGTATTTAAAATATATATATGTATATGCTTTCTAGGTGGTGCAAGTGATAATCCAAACAGCCTTGATCACGGACGGCCTCCGCCGGTGCAGCAACAGCCGGAAGCTCCGGCGGACCAAGCCCGGCCGCGAGGTCATCATGTTCCTCCTCATCATCAACGTAGGCATGTGGATCTTGAACACCTTCTCCTACAAATCTCCCGAGAGCCTGGACGAGAGATACGCCTACTACGGCAAGGTGGTGTGGTCCATTCTTGGTCACGTCACTCTGCCGCTTATCATGTTTTACCGATTCCATTCTAGCGTATGTTTGGCTGACATATGGGACTGTGCATATAAGCCGGGCTCAGATCATTGAAGTAGTTGATTTGATGGTTTGTAGTAGAAGACCTCCAATATTAATAGAATTTATCTAATGTAATTTATAGTAGATTCTAAGAAAGTTTACGGTCTTGGTAGTCCGCTAACTGCGGCCTAAGTACGTAGTTACTTGCTTATTGATATGGAATTATAGTGTCTCCAATTAATTAGCTAATGAGGTAATGAATTGAAGGGACAATAATTCGTTATCGTATCGTATATTGTATATGACTAAAATATAGATTAGTAATCAGTTTGCCAAATCAGATTATAATATTTATACACATCTAGCTAAGCTCCTTATCATTGTTATTGTAACGTAGATATAAGTTAACTTTTGTTTTAATAACATTAAACAACTACAATTTTCATTATTATATTTTTTTATACTAATGAGCTGTAAATTTTGCTGCAACTATGCACAGGCGTAAACCATCCTACTAAGAAATGTAGGTCAGGCCATTTACCTAATGGCCTAAATTTTAAACCCTAGGGGAACTAAAGCATTATAGTGGCAGCCTTATGAAACACAAAGGACTCATCCGTGAGGAGAGCATGTATCAATACAACATCTTAGCTGACCAACTGCGAGAGAGCCAGTTAATTAATGTTGCTGCCCCTAATGCAATTACCGAATATTAGGTTAAGTACTCGGGCAGGCCTGGACGCACTCAGGTTACTCCCAACCAGTCTACTACACAAACTAGTTACTACAGGATGCCTTACCGTAGGTCGTACCTTCCCTAACTACAGGTATATTGTGTGCATCGGGCCAACGTTTACTTTAGCTGCACCCGATAAGATAGCCTTTACCAGGCAGCGCGGAAATATCTCGCCCCAAGTAATTACTCATACAGGGGGCGGGCGGTACTGCAAAATTGATGGCTATCGCAATATTGTAATCGGTTTAAATGAATATCAGCTGAAACGCAGGACTTCAATCGAAAGAAATATAATGACACTCTTAGCGAAAATCGATTCATTCATTGAACCAAATATCCTAGTAAGGTAAATTAAACAAAACCCATACCGTTCGATAGCTTTTGAAGAGATTTACATCACATCGCACAGCGTACTTTAAATCCTAATATCGTGGTGGAAGGTGTTAATTTGCATGTGTACATTCGGTGGTTACATCGTTCTGCAATGATATGTGGATGGGAAAATATGATCCGCGAGTGAGCCGGCAGCAGGGCGATGCGTGAGGCACGGATATGCGCTTCGCTGACCATCGCTACTGTTGTATAATTGTTTCCGACCTTCTCTGAATAACGTCGCCTTGTATTGACGAAATTCGGACACGTGAATAGCGGATCCGATGGACGCATTTGCAATGCCTCCGCCAGGCTATGCGTCGAATTATGAATTCCGCTAGTTCTGCTTGCATTTCGTGCTAATATTTCAGACCATGGAGAGATCATCCTACTAATATCATATATGTGAAAGTTTGTGAAGATGTTTCGATGTTTGTTACTCAATCACGCAATAACGGCTGAACGGATTAACATGAAACTTGGCGTACAGATAGACAAAGACCTGAATTGGTACAAGGCATACTTGATATCCCGGTAATGCATTCCCGCGGGATAATATTTATTTTAAGTTTATAATAGATAGCGTTGTGCAAGAATTGTGTAAACGGATTTTATGACGGTACGACGTTTGTCGGGACAGCTAATAAGAAATATATGAGCAGTTACTAATTTGAAATAGGTATACTAATCTAAAAGATTTTGTGTGGATTTTACACGCTATTTGAAAATGGATTGAGGAATGCCATTGATATTTTGAATTTCGATTAAGCAGCAATATTGAAATTGATCCGATTGGTCAGTAAAGTTCGGTCGTGGTGTTGTTCCATTAGCATGTCACAGCAAAATTAATACCCTTTTTGTTTTTAACTATATTTTATCTGGAAACATTAAATGCATCAAAGCACCATTCAGGTCGCGGCTAATTAGTTTACGTTGCGCCTTGTAATAACAAACAGGTACGAAAAGCTATTAACGACTAATTACATAAATGAATTACCGCTGCATTGATGGAGAGACGATATGTAATTGACGTATTTATAACAAAAACATATTTTTGACTTGATCAATTGCATTTTATGAACCAACAAGCGTACTTTTACAGGCTACAGCCAATTGACTAATCATCATCATCATCAGCTATTTGCCGCCTACTGCAGGACATAGGCCTCCTTCATGGTTTTCATAACCATCAGGGGTTTTGCCATAATTGCCGCGCTTGCAGGCAGCTTGATGGCGATCGCAGTATGCGGTTGGAATCTCAGGAAGACGCTGCTGCCCGTCTCCTGGTAATTTATTTCCTTAGTCGCCTACTACGACATCCACGAAAGGAAATGGAGTGATGCTATTCTTAGTCCGGTGCCGCATTGACTAATGGCTTTCAAATAAAGTCCTAAAAACATAATGCAAATACAATCAATAGCCGATCAACCTTTACATTTTTCTTGCAAAGTTTACCTAATCCTAACTGATTGGAGTGGACGTATGTAAAGGTTCAAGGAAAAAAACCGGCCAGGTGCGTGTCGGGCCACGCGCAATGTAGGGTTCCGTAGAAAGGGGGGTTTTTTATCTGCTTTACAGAACTAACAACTTCATCAAAGTAATTTTCAATGGATTTTGTATGAAATTTTTCTTTTATAAGTTGGTTGCCTATTACTCGTTAACTCTTAAAGCCTACTTAGCTGTGATAGTTTTCCTTTTAAGTTCATTACATGTGCTACTGCCGTGATTTTTTTTACGTTTCTACAATCGGCCGTTCAGCCAGGAGATGGGGGGGGGACATTGAATTTATAACATGCACAAGGATTTTGAATTGGTTAAAGTAACGAATAAAAATACAGTACAATATTAATTGGAATACTTCACATGATATGCAAAGTAAGTACCTAATTATATTGTTTTTGTTGCACTAATCCGTGCTGAAGACAATTTTAAGACAATATTTAGAGGCTAAAAATTCACCCATGCCGGGACTTGAACCCGCGACCTCTGGCTAACCGTGCCAGCGCTCTCCCAACTGAGCTAATGGGCAAGTGCAGGCATCGGCAAAATTTCGAACCTCTTTACAAACTTCTCTGTATTACGTACAGGCAGCGGCACGGTTAGCCAGAGGTCGCGAGTTCATGTACTGGCAAGGGTGGAATTTTTAGCCTCTGAATAGGGTTTTAGGTACATGATGTTAGGTACAACAGATTTCCACCTAGACACTATTTGTACACATTATCATTAGTTAGGGATCGAAAAGTTTTTACTGTTACCACGTTTTACACTTCACTTACACTTTTTAGCACATTTTGACACAGTATTGAATTACTTTTAGATGCCTATTTAAAAAAGCTTAACACGTCCGCACGCTTTGAAGTATAAGAAACAATGGCCGATCCCAACCTCGGCTCGCTGCTAAACGCAATTTTTTAAGCCGAGATCATATTTACAGACAGACAAGGAACTCGCTTGTTTTTAATTGAGTAAAGTACCTGATAGACGTGCGAGCTTTAAACACGCGATCCTATAGTTCGCAAACTTACTCGGCTCGACGTCGGTGACACACGTGAAGTTTACTTACACTGTAACGCGATGTCTTCGACAGTAGTCTTGTGTTATTTAGGAATTTTATCGTACCACATTTTAAAAACCAATAAAAGAAGACGAAATCGGAGAGTGTGGGTGAAGCACTGGCTTACAAAAAGGGAGCGTATTAAAAGCGAATTAATTTTTTTCTTGGCAGACTCAATAGTCTCATTTCTTTCCACCTTACGTATAATTTCCAACAGCTTATTGTAAGCTTGGAACTTCTCATTTTTGTCTTTATATTCAATACATCCAAAGACAAGGATTATTTCGCAAACATTCTATAAATTCTGTTAGCAGCTCATGCGAGTAAGTTCTGAAATCACTTATTTTTATTAAACTAACCCCCGGTTTCTCGTACACTAACAAGCTGTTAATCTACCGTTAACAGCAGCTGTCAGTGGTTTTTTTTTTGTATGCACTTTGGTCAATTAACAGCTGTTAACAGTAGATTAACAGCGTGTTAGTGTACGAAAAACTGGGGGTAAAGATTTTCTGAGCCAAAATAAACGAATTTTATGCAAATGGCAAATAAACACAGTTGCGCATCCATTGACGGCTGAAACAAAATGGCGGCTCGCGGCTCGCAGTGTGGCTAGACGTGCGAGCCCAGACGGACTACGAGCAAGATTTCAAACCAGTTGGATCGCCGACGAACTTGCTCGGCGGTTTTAAAATTCGCGTCCGTACGCAAAGTTAGGGTGATACACGGGTGAAAATGGTCGTCGAGCCATAAGTACGCGTACTTACTCGCACGTCTATCACCCCTTTCACAGTTTTTTGCATCAATACTACTTAGCTATCTTAATTTAGCCTGGTATTTATTTGTCTAAAGTACGTCTAACTAAGCTTGTCTATTTCTAACCAAATTCGGTAAAGACTATATTTTACCGAGACGCTTGTTTGGAAATAAACAAGTACTTTTTAAATAACAACCAATAACATTTAGCAATACTCGCTTGTTTAAAATTAACAAAGGTTTATTGCACGTTTTGTATATGTCTGGGTTGTATGTAGTCGAGTTTTGTTTGCTAAAGCTTTGTTTTTCCATGAGCTGTTGACTGTACTTAAGTAGAAATCACAACAGTATACCTATTTAGCGAATACAATGGCGCGGTCGCGGAATTCCTTTTGGCTGGTTGGGTGCGCTTGGTGTATCGCGGCGCGGTCACGCTCGCGCTGCGCGCGCGCACCGGAAGGGCGCGCCGCGACCGGAAACGGCTCGCGACCCGTGACCTGCGCGCGCACACGCGTCCTCACTCCCGCGCGCGACACACGCGACAAGTATCGAATTGAACCTTTCTTTAAAGTTAAATATTCTAAAAGTTAACCGTAAAAATGTGGGTTAGATCTGGCTATCGATATACAGAGTGTTCAGACCATTATAATGGTGGATAGGTGAGGTCATTAGGAAGCAGCGTGCATGTAGAAGTTTGTCGTATGTGGCAAGTGACAAACACTGGTCGCTGTCAAGCCTCCGGGATACAGGCGTGAGTTTATGTCATTGCATATATGTATCTAGTTAAAGTCAATATTTTGTGAAATTAATACAGTAAAAGTAATTATTTGCTGCCAAATTCGCGAAAACGGGTGCAAAAATGTCAAAGAAAGACTTTTTACTCCATAAAAAAGCGTTTAGGGATGTTTTACCGTTACTAAGTGATAACCATCTAGCATTTTTATGACGCTCGCGATTTGATACCTTGAATCTATGCCTATGATAAAACATCAGCCAAGCACCCTGTATAAATAGATGGCTGGAGTATAAGTGAAAAAGGTATAATAGGTAATGCGTTTTTAAACAGAACAAAGTTGCATAACTCACAATAGGAGTTCCAATAGTGTTGCGATTCGTACAAAACCTACCCAACTAACATTATCAAATGGAATAATAGTTGATATATTAAGAGCGCTCAATATAATTTGGAGTCGGTGCCCAAAATGTATGTGCTGGTCTTGTAACTTGGCACCGGCTTCAAACTATACTTATACCATACCAACTTCGAATTTAAAGGTCATATTCGTTTAAATGATTTCTCTGTTTTTAGGGCTTTAGTGTTTTGAAGTCGGTAATTATTATTTATTTAAAAATTCTCTGTGTCCATTTTGTGTCGTTTAAGATTTTTCTGCTTTATAATGGTGCTGTTTGATGTGAACCAATTTTTTTTAACAAAATGGATATTCTTCTATGTATGACAGTGAGTTATCGGAGGTTGCAACATTGCCTTCAAAAAAATTTAATCTATGAAAAAAAAAAAGAAAAAAAGTTAAGGTTAGTGAATTTACACTAACTCATGTGTTTCAGGAATTATTTTACGCGAAATCACTTTGTCAAGAACTAAATATGTAAATATTTATAAGAAGTTCGTGATAGGATTTTGTTTAATATTTAGGAAAGCTAGTGAGTAAGTAAACATTTTACAATGCGGACTTAAAATTCAATCGTTAAGTTTCAACAGATAACATTTTGTAGCGCCGCCTCAGACCACACTTGTCAAAATTATACAAGTGCTGATAGTCCAGATTCACTTACTTTGTCAGACTTATTACTCTTACTCATTCTCTTACTATAATTAAAAATATTAGAACATTTGAACGACAAGAGCCATAAAGAAGCACCCTCTTTAAAAAAACTCAACGGTTTGAAAAAAAAAATAGAATACCTAAAGTTTAAAAAATGAAAGCAATTCGACCGTAAACTGACAGAGCACTATTTCCAGCGCAATAAGACAGAAGGAGGTCGTGAAAGTCGATATAAAACTTAACCGTTATCAATCTCAACAGTGTAATACGCCACAAAGAGGGTCCTCCACGTAACAACAGAGTGGTAATCTCACGGCATTGACGTGAAGTACCAAATACCGCTCCTTACCACACAAGGGCACCTACAAGTAAGTTCAGCCAGTCGGCCTAAAGCAAACAACGTGGTTTACTTACATGACATGACAATGGCACGCTTCACGTTATTAACTGCTTGATGTGTGCACTGCTACTCTTTTCTAGCAATCAGACAGAGCTTTTACAAGGCTGATGTTTGGAATATGATTGAATAAATCAAAGATGGGTAGGCTCCCCTTTCTGAAATAAATGAAGATATAGTAGCCTGCAAATTCAATCTTTTTACCACAAACTTCGCGTAAATCTAAGGATGTAGCGTTCGAGAAAATACGTTGGCGGGCGGCGTAGCCTTTCGAGCACATTATGAACCAAAACATATTTAGGATGAGTATAAAATTATGACAGTACCTATTGATGTTACTCAAAACATTTCTCTAGAGTGAACCGTATGTGATCGTTGTAGTATGCACAATTACACACGATGGAAGTAATGTTTAAAAGGAGCCGCGTGTGTCAGGCTCCATCGCTGAGCGGATTAGCACGACCTCCCAAGATGCGGCAGCCTGTCCCGCACCCTGCACGCTAGAGAAGGGCCGTCTAGGGCGCCCGCACACGTTACACACTCGCATGCGACAAGATTATCAACCCACACGCGCGGGACTGACTTATTTGGGGTGTAAAATTGAATTACTTTGCCGAGCAAGTATTTTGGAAAATGCTTTTAGTGTTGCGGCCGGAATCTTGTTTAGTCGTGTTTTTGAGCCGCTTTATTTGCCGTTTGAGCGCGCTGATGTAAAAGTTGCATGTAAATAAATAAGGGGAATAATTTTATAGAGTTGCCGGTATCTGAGCTTGTTAAGGCGTAGTTACTTCGTCAATTCGACTAGTCGGGGCCGGTCGCCGTGATCAAAGTCGAGACGTCGCTCGTCCGGAAAATTGCCCGCGCCCAATGAATATTATTAAACTCTTGAATAGTTCCTTGTACTTTAAGTAAACCTTTATAATGTCTAAGCGTAAACAATATAATCCAACAGAAAAGGGGTCATCAACATTATTTTTTAACGCTTAGTCTATACCAATGCATACGTACACACTTTTCATGCGCTTCTACTACTAAATTCACTTCATGGAAACTTCATATTTAACTGACGAACCAGCCCAACACTGCACATCTAATTCATTCCCTTTGTAGATGTAGTTCAGAATATACTGTATTCTGAACTAATATTCGATCCAAACATATAATAATACACTATAACGGCTGTAACCAAGGATGTTTTAGCCAAAACGTTCTTGACTGTAACAGTACCTATAATAAATACCATGTTTAGTCGAGCTCCACATACCCCCACACTTTAACACGTGTCCGTGAGTACCAACGCTCCGACGACCATATTTAGAGTTGTGACGATCCAGCGAATGCCCAGTGAACCGGAGCGGGATGTGAGTTATTAACTGGTGCGCTTTCAGGTGAGCTGCTCGGGCTGTGGAGCCTCGCCCCTCTCCCTGCGCACACCACACCCACTCACATGGAATTAAAAATAATCGTGCATCTATTTTTCTTTCCGGGCACATTAAAACTACAATGAGACGTTCCGCGCACCAAACTTACTACCAAATTTCATATTAATTGCTATCGCAAATGTCAGGATTTCGACAGGGTTTAGTGATTTGGCTAATGATTAGACCTCGAAAAGGCTTGACTTGCTGTGACCGATTGAACTGCAAGGCTTAAATGAATTATGTTAATGCCACCGTGTACTAATTTGGGATAGTAGAAAGAACGCTGAACAATAAATAGATCGTCGGAACATACTATTTTCAAATGGTACATCCTGTGCGATTATAGTGTTCAGTGAACACGACGACATTGATGCCGGCCGGCGCGTTTCATCCGTCGCGCTTCTGATGTTATTCAAACCATATCAAACGTTTTGAAACCGTCACACTGATCCGATCGCATCCCTGCACCCCCGGCCCTCTGCTCGACACGTGGCTGCTCACATAAGCACTTATAGCAACGCGGCTTAGGTACCTACACATTTAATCGCTCCCAGATACTATCTTAATAACCAAGCACGCCTCTAAAATTACTGCGATAAAGTCAGCCTGGCCCGCTGCAAGTTCACTGAATATTAAATTATAACAAACTCTTGCAGCAAAGTGGCGTCAAAACATTTTAATAACATTTTCCCAGAGGCAAAGTGAAACTGACATTTATAAAATTAGATTGGAAGCGGTGAGCTAATGACACAAAGCTAATATGATAGTGTAGAGAAGAGGTTGCGGGCGGCCGGAACCGGGCTTCATTGCTTCATCGCTGTAAATCAATATCCGGTGGGCGCGCCGTCACCGGCCCGAGGTAGCGTCTAGCTCATCGGAGACCAGCGGAAGGCTGGAGCGGTCACGCGCTACTTTTAACCTTATAGCTATTAAACATAATATTTCCTTAGATGTAAACGTAAACAAATATATGTGTAACACATTTATGGACTGAGGATGCTACACCACCCAAAATAATACAAATAACAATAGGTCGTCTATATCAGTACCCGTAAATTTATCAAAATGCGATAAAAGTCAAAATAGGTCTAGCAACATTGATAGACATTACTTCTCTTGCACAAAAGTATTTTAACAGATTTTTCACATTTGAACATGCGAAGTTTTTACTTATGTTATACTTTATTGTACACAAGAAATAAATAAGTTACACATAAAACAAAGCAATAAAAACGGGTACATAGGCGAGCTTATTTCTATAGAAATTTCTTCCAGCCAACCACATCAGTTGTGAGACGATGATTTTAAAGAGGTAGGGAAATAATGTGTACACATGAAACGAATTAAAAAAAATGTAATAATAACAATATAAACATACACATAAAAGTAAAATACCATAAAATAAAGAATAAAACAAAAATCATATAGAATAAAACATCGCTATATAAAGCTTCCACTTGTGATTGGGTCAACTACAAATATAAGAGAAATAAAATGTCAACTACTGAAGTAAAACAAAAAGATTCCGGCGAATTGAAAACTTCATGATAGTCTCTTTCTGAGAGAAGGCCTGTGCCCTGCAGTGGGACGTTTATAGGGCTTCTTATGATGATGATTTGATGAAATCCTCCGTTGTTAGAATCTGTTAATGTCAATATATTAAAAAAACCGGCCAAGTGCGAGTCGGACTCGCGCACGAAGGGTTTCGTACCATTATCTATACAACATTAGACAAAGATCGAATTTGAGAACAGCGCCATCTATAGAAACCAACAAGAACGTTTAACATTGACATTTAACGATATGACATCGGCGCTGTGAAGGCTACATAGATGGCCGTTGGATGGCGAGCGCTGTCATTAGACAATTAGACAACGCTTGTTGTATGGGAGCCCCTCTTAAATATTTATTTAGTTTTTGGTATTTGTTGTCATCTATTATGAATTTCAACTACCTACCTATCACGGTTCATGGACTACAGCCTGGTGATAGGCAGACAGACAAACGGACAGACGTACAGTGAATTCTTAGTAATAGGATCCCGTTTGGCATGCTTCAGGTACGGAACCCTAAAAAGGACGAGATTTTAGGTTTTTCGTGTAAGTAGTGGCCATGAACAGGTAATGCTTACGCATTAGGAGGAGGTCTTGCCCAGCAGTAGGACATATACTACACTAACTAGAAAAAGATTTCATTTATATTTTATGATTTAGATTTAGGTAAATTTGCGATAAATAAGTCCTCAAAGAGAAATGACAATGAAAACCATCTTATCTAAAGGAAATTATACAAAACATATTAATAGACTAGCTGACTAGGCCAACGTTGTTTCGCTGTATTCGTTAGCCTACGACCTATTCTCAGACCTACCAAATATACAAAAGAAAATCTATAATAATCGGTAAAGCCGTTTCGAAGACGTTCGATAACAAACGCTGTGATACGAGATTTTTGTATACCTATTAGATATTATTATGTTAGAAACTCATTAGTTCATTGGCTGTGTCTAAAAATCATTCCTGTATAAATTATCAATTTAATAGAAATGTCAATAAATGGTCATATTCAAACGCATAATAATGATCGAATCTATAAAGAGACCGCGGCCTTCCATCGAAAAGTACGGTGTTTCATTAAAAGTTTGCTCTGAGCATAACTTCCATTCTTAGAATCGGAAACATGTCGGATGAAATTTTTGAATTCTTACTTACCTCGACTAATAAGCCAGCCTTAAAATTTCCAACGAGAGGATAAACTAAGTATAAGTATTTGAAATCACTCGCTGTAGGTGGAAAGTTTGTACGCTCGGTAATAGTTTGCGGAAAGTCCCTTAGGTTATTTTTAATTCCCAAATTGTATAATTTATAAGAAAGGCAAGGTGAAGAGTTTAGAATATGTACAGAAAAGAAAGACGATAAGTTCCAATTTATGGGCTTATGGATGGAGAGGCTTCTACCAAACAATGAATGACTTGGTTGGCTGTCGAATGTACTCGTACCTATATTTCAAACGTATATTAAACCAAAAAGCCAATTTCTTATTATTTCAATATTTTAGCCTACCTGTGTAGGGTGTAAGCTGTTTGTACTATAATTATATATCTCTTTTGTTGCGGAGGCGAGGCGAGTACAATATGTCGGTATAATGAAGATTTGAAGATAATCGAAGGGGCGTTGGCGCCGCTGCAGACGATTTATTTGCGGAGCGACCGTCCGGATAATAATGCCTTTAACGGCGCTTCCGTCTCCTCGAGCTGCGTTTACATTACACCCCTAGCTATGCTTAGGGTGAGAGGATAGCCGATTGTAGAAACGTTACCCTACCTCGAAGGCGACAGATAAAAAGAAGAAAATAAGGAAAACGTGGCGAAAGCAACTGGGAACCCAAAGTTTTTTCTTACGTGCTGAATCGAAAACCGTTTCGAGGCAAAAATCCAAATAACAGTATTTTCTATGTTAGAGATGTTTATCTCAAAAGATGAGCTTTATTTTTAATATATACAATTGACCTTCATTTGACCTACTTAACACGTGACGTCATATGTTTTAGGAGCAAATAGTTGTCGAGTGAAACAGTAACTATAGTCCGTGAGTAGAAAAGCCGAGTCGAATGCAAGATATCAATCAATGTCCAGGTTATGAGCAAAATTGTTGGTAAAATGTAAAAACTGAGAAAAGAACAAGCTATGTGCGTTACAAAAAACAAACTCGTAAGTCAAATTTGCCTATTATTGATACTACCTATTATTTATTTAAAGCTTTTTGGTTACATCCAAAATGGTTATGTAGTAGAGACATGTAATAAACGATACCTGAACTATATGTAGTTGCTTCTGTTGAAGTTCGAAGAAAAAAATGACAGACTAATTATATGACACAGTTGAGAGAGTTGTATAATTCGACATTTGGTTGAATTCATGACACAGCTCAATGATAACAAATTACTGTATTGCCATCAAAATTACATACACTTCCTAAGTTTTCAATCGATACGATAATTAAAAGTAGGTTGAGGGCGAGGCGCAAGCCGCTACCTTGAATTCAAGGTGCCAAAATGCCATAACGATTGACTCTAAGACAAAAATATCTGAGAAAAGTAAAAAGAAGAGAAAATAACAAACAGTTTTTGTCTATGTCACTTTGGAACGAGTAGCATGTTCAAGTAGCTGATACGATCTAAACGAGGAACGGAACATCGACTTCAAGTAATGGCGCAAGCAGTTGATAGGCTTGCAGATTTTGCAACCTCATGTTTTTATTAATATTTAGTTAGTTCAAACTTTTTACCGGCGCCTTTCTTTCAACATTTACTGCGAAAACTAAGAAAGGTTTATAAGTAGTTCTTACTGATATCATGATATCGAATATCATGAAGTCGGTTAAAAAGGGGTTTGTGCATTTTCTATGGTAGCTGGCATATCCACCCGCCGTCATTTTGAATTTTACAAAGTTGCCGCGCACTATGAAAGTGGTAAATATAGATACAGAATACCTATACCAACAAAAAACTTCAAGTTATATGGTACCCTAAAGTGTCACGTTTCCGAGATATTTGGGGGTAAAGATCGTCTTATGAGATTAGATTAGATTAGATTAGAACACTTTATTGTACATACCAGAAAGCAAAATACATTAAAAGGCTTACGTGTCTAAGTTTTGCCGTCGTAATGAGATCAATTACAATCATTAAGAAAGCAGTAATTGTGTATATACGCATTTCGTTGCAATCAAATAATAGTCACTAAAATACTGCCTTGCCTACTAAATCACATCACATAGCAATTAACGTTATTTTGTCAAAGTAGCTAGTTCGAACCGCAATAGTAGGCTTGTTTTCCATGCCGACGCCGCGCGCCGCCGCGGCCATCTTAAGACGAAAATAATGTGAAGTAGGAAGATATTTGTTGAAGATGTTTAATCGTGTTAGGTACCAAGATAATATTTGGAACTAGAAATCGCTGATACGTATAACACTTGTTTATTAACCCTTGACAGCTATTAAAGCTAATTTCTCTTTCCTCCTTTTGAAACGCTAAAGAGACAACTTTTGAATCGAACTTTTCTTGAAACGGTTTCCATGACTACGTGTTTTTTTTTGTCACTATTCGTAAAAATAATTATGAACTACAAGTAGTGATTATCTTCAAACGGCTGAATACAGTTTCATCAATCACAGCTAAGATTTTTTTTGTGTGAGTAGATTGTGCCACCTTCTAATAAATAGTTAAAAAAACCTGGACACTATTTTTTTAATGCAATGAAACGCGTTACACACTTTATTGCTGCATTCTTAATAAATGTCACTGATCTCATATACCGATCTTTACCCCCAAATATCTCGGAAACGTGACACTTTAGGGTACCATATGATCAGAATTTTTTTGTTTCTAGAATAATCCTCTATCCATATTTACACCACTTTCAACGTGGGCGGAAACTTTGAAAAAATTCAAAATAGCGGCGGGTCAATCAGAGGTCCAATGTATCGATGACAAAAGATATAAACTGCACTAAATTGTTTCCATCCAAAATTTTGAAATGCCACGTAATTACTGCGTTATCACTCGCAGAAAACGACAAGTCGAAATCAGAATGCACCTAAAGTAATCGGGATCTAATAGATCCGTTTTGACACCTAGCTATGACGATAGAAAATAAATTATAATAAAATTTAAAAAAAACACATGCGGGTAAATAATATGTGAGTACCCTATTCAATTACTTTTATTTCCAAAGTTAATTGGTATTTTGAATTATTACAAGACGTCCGAAAACCAGTTACGTTCTCGGCTCTTTATTTTTTAATCCGAGTGGTGTAAGTTTTCCATCGTAGATTTTTATCGGCTGTATTCGATTATAAAATAATAATATAAAATTAAACCTTATTTTTTATAAGTACATAAAAATAAAATTAGTTATTTTTTACTGGCAAAACTTTTTGACGATAGTGTCCCACCTCGACAGCCGTACTTCGTGTATTTTTCACCATATTGGACATAACTGTGAGCTTCTTTGTATTTGGTGTATTTTTGCTTGGGTGTATTTGCGCCACGAGCACGAAGGAACACGGGGAATGTGAAAGAGACGTCAATATTGATAACTTCATTGATAATGATAGTATAAGTATTTATTATGCAGGCGACGATAGCTCAACTGATAATTTTGGCTCTTCATCTGGCTAAAGTGAATAAAGATTATAATTGTAAAGCGATTAGTTTTAGTATTGTTACAAAACTCAGGTATTTGTCGATTACAAAGGAGCTATGTCTATGCGGGGGTAAAACGGTGTCAGACTCAGTATTTGCTGCAGTTTTATTACCCACAGTACTGATTTTCTACCCGGGCCTGGTCTAGTGACTCACGGAACAAACCATCGAGACAGACAAATACAATACAACAATGCAATACAATTACCAAACAAAACAATACAGTACAGCACAATACAGCACATCACAGCACATCACAGCACAGCACACTACAGTACAGCACAATACAATACAGCACATTACAGCACAATACAATAAAGTAAAATACAATACAATATAATACAATACAGTAGAATAAAATACAATACAATGCAATACTAAAAGTACATACACAATATGCAAAGCAATCTCCAATTGCGTAGGGGCAGGAAAGACAGAGAAGGAGTAGCATCCAATGCTGGAAAAAAAGAAGGGTTAGGTTTAATCTTCTTTTTGTGTTCTGAGGGTTTAACTAACGCTGTTGAGCTGAACTTCCCCTTTCTGAGAACTAACCAAAACAACACGTCAACGTAGACCGAGACAGGGCAGCCATGTACCTATTTCCTGACACGAAGGTCAATAAGCATGACAAAATAGGTCCATAATAAATATGGAATAGGGTTTCCAATCAAGTCTACTTCGCGCCCCTCAGCCCATCCCGGGAAGTGTATAGCTAGAAGAAACTTACAGACATTCCTTTTAAAAAAGCAAACGCAAAATTTGGCTACTGACTAAAAAAAAATCTAGACTAGTCCGCGTGGAAATTTAGATGTATATTTTGCGGGATAAAAAGTATCTTACCAGCTATTCCAGACTATAATCTATCTCTGTTCCAAAATTCATCCATATCCATTAGGCTGTTCTTGCGTGACCAACAAACAGCCATCGATCCAAACTTTTGCACAAATAATAGTAGCAAGATTAATAATTATTTTTGTAAAGAATTATTTTGTAATTTTTTGACAGTATTAATTTTTATAATAGACACCATAATTTCATACATACATCAGCGAATACAATTTCTTCCTTACTTACAAGTTGCTTTCGTTGGAGCAAGGTGTACGAGTTCGTAGCTACGTCGTAGCAGGTCTCGTAGACTTGGTAGCATCTGCGTAGCAAGCCTGCCTACGCCGCCGCATAATATTTGTATAGACAAGCGCGCGCGGCGCGGCGCCTTCGGGACAAATTTTAAATTGCTTCGTTTCGCTGCCCTATCGGCGTATAGATAAAGTCAGGCAGTTGCTTGAAGCTTTGTTGTTGTTTGGTTAATGCACTAGTTAGAGAATAACGCACAAATGAGTACCGTCATCCCACATACAAATTATTGTATACTTTACTAGAAATAACTACACTTTTACGTGGAAAGAACGTTTAATTATTTCAAACATAAAATTAGAGACTTAATTAATACATAAATGATAAAAATATACAAATAACTAATTCTATATTTACAAATAAAACACCTGCCCCAGGTCACTGTCTCGCGGTAATGAGCCCAGAACGCTGGCGACGTTACCTCTTTGGATGGCCAGGCTTATCCTCTGGCCGAGGTACGCGCCGGCCCTCTGGTCTCCCGATGCGTCGATTAGGCGCGCCGCTAAGTCTTTGAACAGCAGGCGCGCCTCTGGGCCCCAAGTGCCTATGGTTTCGACCCCAAACGGCGCAAATATGTAATTGTTTCCTATTGAACCGTATTTGCCCCGTTTGAGGCTTTCGGCCGCGCCAGCCGCTGAACCAGCGGCTCTTCCACTCTGGGAAACATGAGAGGGTGCCAGCGTGTCAACGCATGTAGCGTCCCAAACTAGCGGCCTCCCATGTTTCCAGGGGATCAATGTCATTCCATCGGGCCTTTTACCATCGTCGCGGATGATGCCTGGAGGTTCTAGCGTGGCCGGAACTCCGGCTGTGGCAAAGGCCCTCCGGATGATGTCATTGAGAGCCGCGTGGCGGGAAAGGCGGCCGGCGCTCCGCTGACACGATAGACCATGGTGGCCCAGGCGATCGACGTCGGTACCGCAGGGACAGCGATGGGGCACTGTAGTTCTGGAAATGTAGTTCTTTAAATGACTTTGTCACTCGGGCTAAGTAGTACTTTGTCTCTGTAACCGGTGTGCAAAAGAGAGTTACCTATCCATATACCTTAATAGTTTTGATGCTCAATAAGATTTAGTTAATTCAAACTTCTACGTATCAAGGAAGTGATCTCACCGAACTCAGATGGATGCAACTGCAACCATGAAATCAGGAATCACATTAAAGGACAAACAATTCACTCACAAAGCGGCAAGTTGCAATACACAGTCAATCAATTAGGCTTGGCCGAACTTCTGTGTGACAGCAAATAAATGCGTCCAGAAGCATAGATGGATGAATCTTTCGGAAGCATTCCTCCTCAGTCTTGACCTTGAAAACAACAATGGTTTTCAATTGGTATTTTCAAAGTCAGGACTGAGAAGGTTAAAGCACCTTTAATGGAGTTGAAATAGCAAGCGAACAGGAGCCTAGTTACGCGCACCAAATCCTGAGCGATTCCAATCGTCTAACTGTCAAATTCCATACTAATTTGACAGTCAGACATTGGAATTCCTCTGCATTTGGTACGGGTAATATAGGGGTAGGGCGCGCGGCCGGGGCGCTGTGAGACAAAAATGTATGGAGCTCTATGGAATACAGTACAATAAGCACCCAACGCGCACTCACGCAAGTTCCATACATTTTTGTGTCACAGCGCCCCAGCCCCGCGCAATGTTCGCTTGCTATATCGTCTCTCTTAAAGATGTAATAAAATCCACTCGCCCGGTCTGGTTGCTGAATCTCTGAATTACTACAAATGCAAAAATTGAAAATTAAACGCAAGTATTTCTACACTATAATAAAAAGTAAAAGAAGACTTCATATACATATATTATGGTTCACTCAAAAAGTCGAAGACAATCGAACATTTTGTCGAAAGGAGGAATGAATGAGGAAAGCACTTTAATGTTAAAAAATTGTTCATTATTTATTCATCTGCATTCTTAAGAGCACCATCACACTAGCGATTTGAAAGCGAGGCGATCGCGCAGTTAACTCGCCGCGATTACGCGACGTATACGCTGCAACGACGCCGTGAGACGCTGTCGCCGCGATTACCACATTCGACGCCATTTTGTACAATCGCGTTCGACAGTCCGCCCCGCCCCACTTGAGTCATATCAAAGATACGTGTGTAAGCGGACGTAGCATCGTTTAGAAGTTCAATCGTCGTTGATACAATGAATACCTGTGATGAATACTAAGTTATTTATAACTAAAATTCAAAATCGTTCCGTTATATACGATGCATAGTAGTCGCTTTTTCCCAGTCAATTTCTTGATAATAAATCCTCCCAGATTCGTCTTTGTCTGCTTTCGTTTCCTGCGTCTTCGAAGTCAGCATGTTCAGCCAGCAGTAGTGTTTCCTCGTCAAATCAATCCATTTTAGAGTGTCCAAGACGTGGATCGCACGCCGCGAGCTCGTTGCTGCGCAATCGCTTCGCTTTCAAATTGCTCGCAAATCGGTAGTATGATAGGGCTAAACGACGGCTCCCAGGAAAACTTACGTATGTTCAAAAGCTACATGAGAGCTATTCAGTTTTTGTCTGATTTACTCTGTATGTGGGTAACAAGGAGTACCTTAGAGTATTGCAATAGTAACTGTATTAATACATTAATAGTTTTGGAAATATTATAGTTGCAATTTTTTTAAATAAAACTTTATTATGAGAAAAGGTGATTTTATTTCACTTTAGATTCTTGTATTGGAGCAAGCTGATTAATAAGCAGACACTTTAGAATCAGTTTGTATAATAACAAGTGTATTTGTACCTGGGAGCCATAGATAACTTATCAGTGGTAGAAGAGCGAAAAGTAAATCTAAACGATTAAAAACTATTATTAAACGGTTAGTAGTCGTTAGGCGATTAAGGTGACTGAGATTATCTTTCTTGTGGATTAATACGACTACAGAATCCGACCTTGCCCAATATGCAATCCTACTCCATTTGAAGCAGGTCTTAGTGATGATGAATAAACAAGATGTTCTGGTAGTATTTATTTTGGCTTATTACATGCAACGGAGCACTGTCGGCTCCAGATACCGAAACTCTATATCTATTCCCAGTCAGCCACGCGTCTTTGACTCGATAATCATACACTTCATCTTGTTCTACCAAGATGATCTCATGATTTTTATGACAAAATACATAATATAAACATAAATTATTACATAAACTCACGCCTGTATCCCGGAGGGTCTGCTACTTGCCACGATTCAGCCAGATCTTTTTCACTTCATCAATATTCATTAGTCGTTGCATGCACGCACACCGGTTTCGGATACTTTTTATCGTCCCCTCCATCTCCTCTTTGGTTGAAGTATGTCCGCCTGGGACAATACTATTTTAATGTAAATTTTTTACATTAGTGTCGTCATCCCTGAGTCGGGCATCACTTTACAAAACCACAGCATGTAAATCATACAGTTGAATACAACAGACTGAGGTACATACATTACATTAAATGAACTCACGCTTATTTATCGAAGGGGTAGGCAGAGACCAGGTTTTGCCACTTGCCAGGGTCCTAACAAATCTCTTTCACTTCGGCAACACTCACTAGCCACTGCATGCACGCATACCGGTTTCAGGCACTTTTTAAAGTATGTCCGCCTGGGACATCTATTGCCGACCATTCCATCCACATCCGCTCGATATATTAAAACACTACAGGGCGCAGGCCTTCTCTCAGAGAGAGAGAGAGAGAGAGAGAGAGAGAGTGAGCTAAATTACCACGCGAGTCCAGCGCAGATTGACAATTTAAGCGCTGAGGCTTGTGAACACCTCGGACACTCAGGTTTTCTCACGATGTTTTCCTTCACTTACGATTTGATTACTAAATCAAATGCTCTGACACAATCTTCCGAAATGTAACCGAAGTAACAATCACTAATGCCTCGCGCAAACAGAACATGGCGGTCGCATCTCGTTACGAGACCGAGACAACATTTATTTGCGCAAATATTTGAATCCATATTTACATAATTCAGGATGCCCCGAAATGATTCCGTGCTAGTTCAGTAATACGCAAAATGAGCGTATCCCAAGATCCCGCTTACAAATTGAAGCATGTAGGGTACTATTCTGGAGGACTTGATATTTCACTTGAATCGGTTTTGATTTGTCTTGCATGCTATTGAATTCTTTTATGTAAAAGTGCCTAAATAATTACAGTTAGAAGACTCTTTCTTTGATAAGTACTTTCAAATAATTCGTTGTACCTGAAGTAAAGGACTAATTCCGGGTAGAATGAAAATTTTATAGAAACTTGAAACTTTTTCAATAAATTATATAGTCTTTATTATACTTCTTATTTTAGCATTCTTTGTTAATGGTTTCGTCAATAAACTTGCTTGCCAGTGCAGTTTAACTCCCACACATACAAGGTCAAATGCTAGTCTTAAAGAGAGATCATTGCTCAATTAAATACATTGCACTCGAGAATCGCCGGCTGGGGCTCCCTAGCGGGCCGGGCGGCGTGGCCCGAATGGAGCGCGCATACTAATTCGTGGTCGTTCTGGAGCATTCAAATAGCAACCTAGCCGCAGCTTACGGGGATATGTGAGACAGACCCCAAGATTTAGTTTACAACTTAAATTACGAACGCCACCGCCCGCTGCGTCTCCTGTGGTCAAGAATTAAATACTTAATCTAATGGAGTATACGTGCCGGGCTCACGCGATACAATTCAATTGCAGGAGCTTACCCCATTGAGCCGTATTCTAAACGTCACAGACATTTCATATATGTACTTAAGCAGCCTTCATTCCCCTCCCAACCCGTGTTACCACCATTTAGACCCACTGATGGGTCCACTGCGATTTCATTTTATCTGTAGACGAACTGACTACAAAATATTGTAGGTCTACGGGTAATAAAAACAACATTCTGTGGATCCACCCTTTCATCAGGATTACTACTTGACAAACATCTGTTATACATAAACTTCACATAGAAATAACGAAATAAGTAAAACATTAAATCGGCCAGTAGGTATGTTCATTAAATATGTTCATTAAAGAGATAAGTACCAAAAACATTAAATCAGCCAGTACTAACTTTAGGATCAAAAGATAAAAAGTTTATACTTAAGAGACCCCCCACACTAGCGTTTTTCGAGCGTCGTCGTCGTGCCAGCGTCCGCATAGCGTCGACGTGCTGGCCGTCTACAGAAAGCGGGTTTACGCAGCGCAGGCGTCGCGTTGCCGCGGCGCCTGTCGCCTACAATCAGTGTGAAGATAGATTCCGACGAAGAAATACTGCTGTTGAATCGCTCGTAGCCCCGGCTGCCTGAGTGATCTTAAACGATCACGAAGGTAAAGCAACACAGGGCGCGTTCAGTGCATGGATGGGTCGCCGTCTATGCCTGTGGCACGCTAGTGGCATTTTTCCGAGCGGTTCCGTGCTTCGCAAGGCACGTTAAGCTGTTGGTGCCGGCTGCCGTCGATAGATGGCAGTCGTTAAGCCAAGTCAGAGGCCTTAGGGCGGCTTGACAACTTCTGACAGTAGACGAGCCACTAGTCTACAAGCCTCCACCAATCCGGACTTGGCCCCCGTGGTGGAGTATGGCCTATACCTTCCTCAGGGAAGAGACCCGTGCCCCTCGGTGGGGACATAATGGGTTGATGATGATGATGACATTACTGATAATTTAGGAAAAAGGAAACATGACCGTAAATATTGGGGAGATCCTCTGTGGATTTTTCGTGTTCGTGTCCCGCTTTTGGGCAGCGGGGCGAGGGGATCGCGTCGTGGATAGTACTTGTTCGCAAAAAAACGTTGCGTTGGCGCCGCGGTAACGCGACGCCTGCACTGCGTAAACCCATGTTCGGTAGACGGCTAGCGCCGGCGTCGCGTCGCCGCAGCGTCGACGCTGTGCGGAGGCTGACACAACGACGACGTTCGTAAAACGCTAGTGTGGGGGGTCTCTAATGGAGTAATGAAGTAACAAAAGGAAATTCTTGTTTTTACCCTATTTTGAAGTCAGTGGGTCTGTGGATAAAATAAATTCCCCGTAGACTCATTGCTAGTTGGTCTAGCCGGTCCCAAATGATCAGAGACGCTATATACGTCCCACTGCTGGGCACAGGCCTTCTCTCAAAGTGAGATAATATAGGCTTAACCACTACACGTTCCCGACACGTATTCTTCTTACTTCTTATAATTTGACCTGAATAAAAAA
Organism: Yponomeuta malinellus; assembly: GCA_947308005.1. Taxonomy (NCBI): domain Eukaryota; kingdom Metazoa; phylum Arthropoda; class Insecta; order Lepidoptera; family Yponomeutidae; genus Yponomeuta; species Yponomeuta malinellus. The sequence continues at coordinate 8,983,027 of OX370994.1, forward strand.
AAAATGAATGAGTAACCATTTATTGTCAAGAACAAAGATGTTTTACACTTAACTTATAAACTTATTAGAATTTAAATTGCTTAGAAAATATTTATTTAATTTTAAATAAGCTTAAAGTGCATTCCCAACAAAAAAAATCTGACCCAAGAAATAAATAATTATATTCAACCCTCTCTACCCTATAAGGAAATCATTAGAATTGTAAAGTAGGCAATTTAGAACCTAACCTAATGTATTGCGTGAATTTGTTTGCAAAGCTTTGAACATTGATATAGACATGAAAATGCTGCACTCAGAAGCGCAAATAAATGGAGTAATAAATACCTCTTTCTTTCTAAAATCTATGCTGAGAAGCTGAGAAGCCTCTCCTATACAGCATTTCCGAGGAACTATGTCCCTGCGGCCTAACATTTTCCACTTTTCTTAACCTGTTGCTAGGCGCGCATGGCTTCGGCCAGCTGTCGCCGCCGCGCCGGCTGCTGTTCCTGACCACACAACTTATCGTGCAACATAAATCCCATACACAAAAGCTTTGCCGCGTTCTATTCTCTTTTTGCATGCATTTACGTTTCAGATTAAAAGATCCAATCGGCATCGGCACCCCGGGCGCTCGGATGCACTCGGACGGGACCGGAAGCTTTCGATCGCAATGACGTCCTCGATTGGTCCGCCGAGGGATGGGGTGAGTGGTGACGCGGCCAAGGGAAGTTTTCGCTGTGGAGATTCAGTTGTAGTCCCGGCGTCGCTTAGCTCGGGCGCGCCCGCGCGCCGCCGCAGCGCCGCTCGGGGCGCGCGCTCGCCTGCCGCCGGCCTCGAGGGTAAGTGAACATTTCATTCAATTAAAAAGCAATTTCTTCCAAGTCGCAATAGCTTTACGCGAAAAATTCCCCAAATTGGTCTCGCGCTCACTTCTTATACCTGCTTACTTTTTAACCTGCTTAAACTTTATGGCGCTTGCTTATAAAATTGAGGCTCGCAATCTTTGGTTTATTTGAAACTTTAATTATTTAATCTGAAATCAGTTTGACTAATTACGCTCTTTTTATTACAAAATAAGTTCAAAGTTCTTCAAAAACAGTAACATACACATTTCAAAAAGCTTTAGCACATAATTTTTTAAATTGAATCGTTTGAAGCATATTTTCACAAAAGTTTCCGATTTCACTTAGGGGCGAAGCCAAAGTATTTCTTATCTTCCTGTGAATATTTTATTTATAATAACAATTTTCAGAGGAATAATAATCAGCGATCGCAATGAACACTAATTATAGGTATAAAAACCAACTCAACCTATTTAAATTTCTGAGAAATAAAGCTAAGATTGGGTAACAAGAACGGGAGTATCTGTAGGTAGGTATAGCCGGTAACATTGAAAAAAATGTTCGTTTATTATTCTTCGTAATTACGTAAACATTTCATATCGTTTTTTAGGTATCCTCTTTTCCGCGTATTTGCTTAGCAAACAACTTTCGTATGCAAATATGTAAAAAGAGGCCAGTTTAACATTCGTATCCCGGAATAAATACCGTAAATAATGACAGCATATGATATTTTCCTCAATTCTCATTGGTCGATATAAAATTTTAGATAGAACATTAATCTTCAAAGGATTGTAAATCCGGCCGTCGTTGCGCCATATCCTTCTGCGCCTTTTACGATTTTTTTATTAACAAATAGGTACTCGGATTATTTTCTAATATATAAAAACCTCTTGTCTCGTGTTTGTTATCGAACTCCTCCGAAACAATTTCACGGATTTTTATGAATTTTTTGTATATTTGTTAGGTCCGAGAATAGGTCGCAGGCTAGTTAATAAGGCAAAACAACGGTTGCCGAGTCGGCAAGTTTATTTATTATTATTTTTTTTGTTTCATAATATTACGATCATCATATTGAGTTTTTGTCGTTATTTTATCACAGTCACCCAGCCTGAAGCTTCTCGACAATAAAGTTACAGTAAATATAATTTCCTACTGGTTGTGTTGTTTACCGCAATAATAACTCGATTTTTTGGAGCGAATGCTGCCGCAACAAAGGGAGAGTCCAGCTTTGCAGAAATCAGTCTAGTCATCTAGTAATGAAACAGTGGATGTTGCAGATAATAGAGCCACTCGGGCCTGTCTCTGTTAGCAAACTCGCCTGAGCTTTTTTGCATTGGGTTATTGTGTTGCAGTATGATTCTGCACTCATTTTTAAAATTCATTTAAAGCACTTATGAGCCTACATTTTGCGAATAGAAAGCCCAACGGCAGTTAGTTTATGGATATAGGCCAACATTCACTGCGCTTCATAGAATACGTCATGTGCTGTAAGCATAGTTCGTTTTATAATATATCAGATAAAAATTATCGCCTTTTAAAATTTAAATAACCCAACCGTTAAAATTAATTTAAAAGTTTGACCATGACCTTTGTGACTATTTATACAATAATAAACGGTACATGGATGACTGAGTTTTGCTCGGTATATTATATTTAGATACGATGAAAAAAGGGAAAAAAAGGAAAAAACAATCGGCTTGGAGACAGGCTCGAACCGGAGCCTCTGGTTACGGGACAGCCCGATTTTCCTCCTAAGCTATTACAACCTTATAGATGGTGGCGAAATTTACCATCGTATTATAATGATATTTAAGCAGTTTTTCATTGCCTAAAAACACGGACAAAACGACGTTTTCTAACAATGAAACCTAGCTAGATCGATTTATCACTCCCGAAACCCTCTGCATACTAAATTTCATGAAAATGGAGCCGTTTCCGAGATTCAGTATATATACAAGAATTGCTCATTTAAAGGTATTATATATGTACCTAATATAGATATACATAAACTCATGTCTGTATCCCGGATGAAAGGCAGAGACCAAGGTGCCACTTGCCATGATCCTAACAAACCTCTTTTGCTTCATCAGTCGCTGTTGCTTTTGCTTTGTACCTCACGAAAAAAAAACTTATTAAATTCAACCAAAATTACATCTGCACACATTCTAACATATTACCACATTCTCAAAGGTCTCAAAATCTTAATATTAATAAACAGATTTGACGTGACTACCAATTTCTTGGTCTATATGGTGCTGCGGTGTGGAACCGGGCCAACCTACAGATCGTGGTTCATCGAAATCGGTTTAATAATATGTGATAATAATAATTAAGCTTGTGATACCATATAAAACAGCGGTTACCATATCTGGTATTTAATTTTATGAACCTCTTTATACCAATGCCGCGTGCTGGCTGTCATATTATCAGGGCTAAAAAAAACATGAAAGTGTCAAAAGTCAATGTTCAAATACGCAAAACGAATCGAAGATGGCGCTAGCAGCGATCCAGCCATGTCACACTTTGTTGTGATTTGGTTAGATACAGATTTGTTGTTTTTCATAAAGTCTTTTGTGGGTTCAACATCTTGTTTTTCACCATAAAAGCAACATGGAAGTTAACAGAACTAAAAGACGAACTTAATAAACGAGGAACAAAAGTAACTGGAAAGAAAGCTGACCCTGTGAAAAGTCCGGTTAAGTCGGTGGAAACCACAAAATTATACTATATTTAATGCTAGTGTTTTTTATTCTTCCTTGAGGTACTTGTAGTAGTCTAGAATATCGGTTTAAATTCGTACAAACGTTGAACTTGAATATTTTAGTAACCCCATATTATTTCCTCATATTTTTGTTTAGAATTCTATGACCAGAACATTGAGTGTGGCCATCAAGGAAATAAGTGAACACAATTTTTTTACAACCTGGTACGACACAAAGAGACATATCAAAAGAAATCTAACGGAAATTTATGAAAGATCGTAAAAAAGTGCAACAATTGCATGAGAATGACAGTTCAACCTGGCCGTATCGATCATGCGCCCTCTACAGGGATAAATTGGCAATGTGGATCCCCATTGCATACGGCAAAACTTAGACATCTGCACGGACGAAAGTCCTTTGCCTATTCTGCTATTAGCAGAATAAGAAGATGAAAAAAAAAATTGACATGTAAGCCTTTTAATGTATTTTGTTTTCTGGTGTGTACAATAAAGTGTTTTAATCTAATCCAATAAACTCAGATACGGAGGTAAAAAAAATAAGTCTGTGGATTAATGAAAAAAAATATTGCCGTGATATGTGACATAAGTAATACGAAGCGACACAAAAACATAGGGCAACAGAGAACGAATAAAGATAACAGAGGATGACGGAGGACAGAGAACCACATACAAATCCCCGTTTAACCGTGGTCCCACCACTATGCCCCGCTAAAGGAGGCGAACTAGCCAAGTTCTCGACCGGCCCACACTGTGCATATTTATACGAATCCATTGGAACCCTTTTCGACTGTGCGCCAGGCCAAGCTCTCGGCTGGGCCGGCCCGCACCCGCACTGCGCTGCGCATACATTTACCTACACGAACTCATTCGAGCCTATCTTACTCATTCTGTCTGCAAAAAGCCAGTTATGTCAGAGGACTAAAAATTTGCAGAGCGATTAAGGTGACCGACAAGAAACATTAATCCGAAGTTTACGCATCCAGTTAGAATAGTTTATAAGATATGTGGAGATATGGGGGTCGAAAAATTGCAATTTTCGGTATTCACTGACTCATTTACTGATGGATCAAAAGTCTAGGCCACAGATTTAAAAAAAAGACAGTCTAATTGAGCTAGCTAGCTTTGAAATTCGAAACATAAATAGTGTTTAATGAGCAAGCAACAAAAATCTAACATCATTAAAAATATACAGAGTGACCAGGTTATACAGGGTCGTAATTTTAGACGGTGTATAAAGGGAAAATCCTTTGTATCTACAAATTATTTTAAAGTTTGTTAGAAGGCCTATCGTAAATATTAAAGCTATTTATATAATTATCTCCTGATAACTGATACTAATTGAAAAAAATATACATCCATACAAAAACCCCGGAGGGGTAGGCAGAGGCAGAGACACGGCTCTGCCGTTTGCCACGATCTTGGCAGATCACTTTCGCTTCATCAACATTCAATAATCGTTGCATGCACGCACGCCTTACACCTTTTTAGGGTAACCCCTATAGTTTCGCCATGTCCATCCGTCTGTCTGTCTGTCTGTCTGTCCGTCTGTCTGTCCGTCTGTCTGTCCGTCTGTCTGTGCGCGGCCTAGCTCAGACAATGGACAATAGTGCATGAATAAAGCCCTATGATTATATCGCTTTTTTGAGAAGAAAACAGAAAAATAGGGGACACGTATTTTTTAATTTTTTGTATTTATTTGAAAATAATAGTTATTATAAAAATATACTGTCAGCATTTATGCTGATTTTTAAATCTAAATTTCACATTTTTTTTCATTTACTGGACGAAAGAGTACAACAGAAAACAAAGTCAAAAATTTTATTCACTATAAAAACAAAATGTTTACTTAATGAATATCAAAGCTAGTTTCACAATTAATAGATTACGCGGAGAAGAAACTAACAAAGAAACTCCACATTTTTTTTTTCAAAACAGGTTTGTTTAATTAACAGACTTTTCAACATAAAGTTACACTACACTAGATACAATCGTCCCCGTTAACATTATTTAAATACCAGACATCTTTGTCTTCCAAATAATCCTTAATGTTATAATAGGCTTTTTTGCACAGAGCATGCTTAACACATTTTTTTAACCGCGTGGGTGATAACTCCAATAGACTTTGAGGAATTTTATTGTGAAACCGTATACAGTGCCCCATAAAGCATTTATTAACTTTTGCAAGTCTAAAGGTGGAAATGACAACTTATGTTTATTCTTAGTATCAATATTATGATGTCTACCAATATTTTCAAAATTGCTGATATTTCTTTACAGAAATCCCTTAACGAGTCCCTATCAGATCGCTCTCTTCTGTAAGATGAAAATCATTTCAATGTCTGCTGCCCGACGCCACAGTAGTATCCCGTAGAACGTGATACTATGGAAGTAACTAAAATAATCGAGCCTAGCTGTTGCAACGTCAGTGAGGTCCCTTATTATTTTGACTGCATATGCTGCACAGATAAGCCTGTGTGCTAGCCTGAATCGATTGTGATACCTAACAATACAGTATCTTCTGCAAGTTCTAGTTTTTCTTTTCCGAGTACAATGTTGTTTTCACCTAATTTTACGTCTGGAAGGTAAACTTTATACATTTTGCCTTCTTGGAATTTAGAAGCAGATTATATGTCGAAGACGACTGAGGATAACAGAAGATAAACAACAGAAGACGAATGAGAGCAGCAAAGAGCGAAAGAGGAACGATTTACGGAATGTTACTGAGTTTCTAAAGGAACATCAGGAACTCAGTTGTTACTGAGTCTCTAAAGGATGATATTAGACGTAAAATGAACAATTCTTAATATAATTTTCACCGGTTAATTACTTATAACGCAAACAATACGCTGCGAGAAAAAGCTATCAAGCTATAAATGATATTCAAGCAAAAACTTAATAAATGAAAAAAAACTACTTTTAACGCCATATAATACTTTTATATGGGAAATCCACTACCTTCTCTGGTATTAATCACATATTATTACTAGCTGAACTGGCAAACTTTGTTCTGCTATGTTAATTAGCCTACGACCTATTCTCAGACCTACCAAATATGCACAAAAAAAATCATAAAAATCTGTGAAGCCGTTTCAAATCAAATAAAAAAAAATATTCTAAGCAGCACAGAAACTGCGACTTAATGTACGTTACAAGTTAAACTAGGTGTCCATTTCAAAATCTACATCATTTTGTAGAAATAATGGACAACAAAACTCCAAACTTAGTCTTTTCGAGTTCTTAATTAACAGAGTTTATATAAAACCTGGAACTCTAAAACCTGCATTCGAACGCATGAACGAACTCATTGTCATCTAAATAATCTTTGATGTAAATAATCTTTAACCTGAATCTTCAACCTTCACTTCTGTACCTTCAGTTGTAAAATTATATTTCTGGAATAGTTAGAATTTCCCACAACCCTGTATAGTTTATCTACTCATACTTTACTGCAAGTAATGATAAAATAATCCAACGAAAAAGCAACAGAAATATACTAGGGCAAACAAACGAGCTTTGCACAGAAAATACGGGCTGCAGAAAAATACTTCCTCATCATAACTACCGTCGACATCTGAAACTTGACTCAATCAAAGGATGTTTTATTAAAGTCTTGAAGATAAACAAAACGAGCTAGGGATCAGGCCAGGCAATAATATTCATATTTGATCTTGAGCTGCGACATCCGCTGTTTGCTTTTTAATGAGTTTCGTTGATTTCGCAACTTCGTGTGATTTGAAACCAATCAAACTTTTTCGTGTTACCTGCGTAGCTACGACGATTGGTTCCACTTTGATATACTTTTTGGATTGGAAAGTGTACACCGTAAACCTAATAGAAATACAGTTTCTGTAGCTTTAGTATGACTTCGAAAAACGGGCTGACAGTTTTTGCTTATAGTCTATTCATATGTTGAAGACTAGATAATGGGCCTCTTAATACCCGTGAACTTTATGTTAGGTTTAATACTATAATCAAGGTGTACAGAAAGCGCCAAGCCAAGTTCTTGGCCGGCCCGCACTGTGCATCTATTTACACAAATCCATTTGAGCACTTTCGACCATCCTCTGTCTATTTTCGAAGACGATTATGTCACAGGACTCAAAATTTGCAAAGGGATTAAGGGTGCTTTTATACACATGCGGCGCGCTGCGAACGATAGTGCCAACTGCAGCCGTCGACATGGATATTCGACGCTGACATGCCGGCGACTGCTGTCGATGCGTCGACGGCTGCAGTTGGCGCTGTCGTTCGAAACGTACCGCCCATGTATAAGCGCCCTTAGGTTACCAAAAAAATATCATGATTAGAAATTATACATATTAGAATGGTTATATATTAATTAGTTTATAGATTAGTTTTTATATAGTGTTACTTAAGTTTCTACTACATTATTTTTGTGCATCAACATAATACAGCAGCAGCATTTTTTTTTAAAGACATTATTTTACAGAAAAAATAACTTTCGATGTTTATGCAATCAGGTAGTATAATTTACGTGATGTGGGATCCAAAAATTTACTTTTTTCCGACACTAACTGACTAAAAAACGATAACCGTCGATCAATGGATATGCTCGTGAACATCCGTTCGTGTAGACACATAAGTTCACGAGCCGCAGCATTACATTAGATTTGTGTACATTAAAGTTTTTCTTTGTAAGAAAAGTTGAAGCGCAAATTTATTTTAGAGTAGGGCGTCCCCCCCCTCCTTTTTTTATTTGAACACATTCGCCACAGCGAAGCCTACATAAAGTACATTTGTCCCTAACACATGCATTGAGAGAAACGTAAATGACAAGATGTACGAGAGTGAATCACATCACCTATTGAGGTATCGAGCCCACGTACGCTAGTGGACTCGGCGTAAATTCACATTTGACGTGAATGGGCAGGCGACACAGTGCCCAGCACATACTGGAGTACACGCAGAAGCCCCCTTAAAAAAATAATCTACTACTTATATAAATAACAAAATACCTACATAAACAATTACACATATATTTACGATAAACATACATAAATAAGTTATAATAACAACGCGAGGAGGAAATAAAGAATATTATACATAGTATGCCTACATGGAGGAAACAAAATAAAATACCTCCGTAAGCGCACGGATATTATACTTGAAGAAACAGATAAAACTCCTTAACCTTGCTTATAATACTTTAATTAATCATATTTATAATTTATTACAATACTTATCCATGCAAAATTATTCAGAGTGGGTTCCACTTGGTTCCACGCGACGGACATCACAGCCGTTGCTGATGGAGGTGGCATAGGCGATAGGCGGAGATAGCAGGACACACTCAACATTTTTCAAGGTGTGAAAAATGATAGCGGAGGCCTTTGCCCAGCAGTGGGTCACAATGAAAATTTAATTATTTTGCTTTTTTTAGTGTTACGTCCAACGAAATACTTAGTAATAATTTATTGTTTATTGTTATTGTATACCTTTTCTCGTCAATCACGCCCATCATAAAGAGTATCTGAGTCCCAAACTAGGATGTCCTGTGATATTGTAGCCAGACAAGGACATCATAAGCATGGAAAAACACACCGACTAAGGCTATTTGTACACATCTGGTATGCCATTACAGACAGACAAACGTTGAAGGCAAAGTAAAGTGGCCCCTTGGGTAGTATTTTTTTAATAACTCGCTAATAATAATAGTTGCATAATTGATTGAAAAATTCCTTTTCACACTGAAAAACATTGTTGTACAAAGACGACCTTAATACTAGATAGTAATAGCTAACCTAACCGTAGTTAAACATTAAACGCGTCTATTCGCTATGGTTTATAAGGTAAAATAAATAGGTGCACTTGTTGAAGTAAAAGTGATCCGTCAGGATTGTGGCAAGTGGCAGTCCCTGGTCTCTGACTACCCCTCTGGGAGGCAGGCGTGAGTTTATGTATGCGTATAAAAAGGTACGCAATGATTATCGATAAATCCATTTATTTAAGATCGAAACTGGTTTACTAGTGAATAGGGGAGCACAACAGGCCTGGATTGCTTAGTCTATCGAGAAGTCTTAACCCAACACTGCCTAGGTACATTGCGTCAATTGCCCAGTCCAAAAATATTGCTCAAAGTGGTACTTCTCTACGAGTATGTAGCACACAATATTGCCATCGGCGTAACAGGCTACCATGCCTTCTGTTCATCAGTCACTCACGGCCGAGGACATGCTCGCTTCACTTTATGCCATTTGCATTTTAATGCTTTCTGCGGTGAGTTTTGTCCATTTTATGATGCTACGTATGAATGTTACATTGGATTACAATAGCCTTCTGTGTATCTGTGTCAGTAATCGCCATTAGTAACTATAATCATGGTTATGTTTCGTTTTACTTTTCTGTTTGCATCAATCAGCGCACAGGTACCTAAGTTATTCAGCATAGAGATCGGGCCGTATGGATTTCTGAGAATGCGGCATCGATTTTCGACATGAGAATAATTTATTTGCATATTAAATTTAACTTCGTCACCACTGTACCTATACAGGGAGCATCAAAATCTCCATATATAAGCAGCAATAGGGCGTCGAATCCCTGCCCCGTCTATTACCTCGAAGGGCGAATCATTCAGGAGGTCTGTGTAATTAGGTATCAACTCAGATTGGTGAAGGAAACGCGACACCACAAGATTAGATATTTATTTAACATGCAACATTTCTATGCATAGTTCCACTAATAATACACGATTTTCTGATTCACTGTTCTATCACTACTGATATACTGCGATCGCTGGGTAGCCTCGGTTTGCGCCCGTCAGCAAACCTGTGGGTAGGTGGCAGGTTTCTGAGGGGGATCACAGGGGTCTGCCGTCGGTGAGGTACAAGCCACGCAGCGACTTCGTGAGAACAAGCTGACCAGGCCCGAAGCCGCCTTCCAGATCTTATCCTCCGCAGCCAGGCCCGGTTTCCAGACCATGAAAGTTGGTGAAGTTGGTAAGATGTCTTCTCCTCCGCAGCCAGGCTCGGGTTGCGAACCGTAGTAGCTAGGTGAAGTTGGTTGGCGGGGCGGCGGCGGGACGGGTGGCGCACTCTAGGTGGGGGCCTACTCGCGGCTTGGCGACTTGGCATCCCAACGATGGTGCGTGGAGCACTGCCCGGGTACACAAGGCGGGCGGCGCGGCATGTGTAACGGCACTAGATTGTGAGTTAGCGTTCCATATCACAGGTCGGCGGCAGCTAACTTTTCCGAGATTTCTCGGAAGCTCGACACATGCGCCGGTTGCGCACTCCTGGGACCATAAGACGTAACATGCATTAGACGCCAGACAGAACAAGCGTAATTCAACCAAGTGACCGAACAACTGGCACCGTCAAATAGCATGTACATTGTATAAAAAGTTGTATTATGTTAGAAAATAATATTTTATCTATCTATCTACGTTAAGAACAACGTTATCGGAACCAACGTCGAAGTTACTTACAAATTCTTCAATTATGAAATGATCTGGGTCTTAAAGTTGTAACAACGATGCGGGTAGGGGGGTGTCAGGGACCCACAGTCGGCCTCAGTGCCACTTTATAAAGTCCACAGACAAAATAACGATTATGAGGATTCGCGGGCGCGCGGCTTACCGCCGGCCGCTTAACTTTGTAAGTCTGCCACAATTACTTCTAGGACCAGTTAATAAGGAAACCCGGCAGCGAACATTCAGGGGATTTTTAAGATCTTTCCCGACCCAGCCCAGTGCACATACTGCTATATGCAGTCCATTGCACGTACGCTGCGACTTTAATCCCTCCAATAAAAGTAATTGAGCGTACTGCAGTTATCGGAATTGCTTGATCAAAAATACTGTTATAGTCGGCTTTATTTGCTTGGATTAATTGTTTATTTTACAAATTACGCGTTCTCTTTTAATGTAGATGGTAGTGGATCTCGCAAAACTTGTTGCTGCGCGGCGTTCAAACTAAGAAAAATCAATTTGTTACCGTAATGAACAATAGAGCGATCCACATCAGCTGTCGAAACTAGAAAATACACATTTACAATGTTTTGAATTAATTAATCCAGCCTATATACGTATAACCGTAGGGCACAGGCGTTCTCTCAATGATGAAGTACGGGCTTATTCACCACGCGTGCCCACCACGAATTGACAATTATGTGCTGAGCTATATCAACACTTCAGGTACTCAGGTTTCTTCGCAATATTTTTCTCTACAGCTAGTAAGTGGTATTGCTACTACAATTTTACAAATGTACTGTACGTAAGTTGGAAGACAAAGTCATTGATTCACACCGGGGTTAGAACCCATGACCTCTTGAATGTGAGACAAGACAGACCGCACTACCACGGCTACATATTGTTGTTAATTAACAACAATTATTATGTATTCATTGGCACGATTGCGTAATCCTTATTTATGAAATTATGCTACGGCGTAGCATCGTAGCGCCGTAGCACCTGTCGGTGTAAATGAAGGCATTACGGAATTTAGGAGCCGCCAAGTGCGAGTCATTCCAGCGCTTTTTTCGCTTTTTTTGCTATTAGTAGTAAGGCGGCAAATTTTACTGTAATATTTATTTAAACAAGTACTGTAATCCTCTCCTGGTGTACAATAAAGAATATTTTATTCTACTACAAACGCGGCCACATGGCCTGCCGATCCACCTAGCATCTTATAACTTGATTGCACCTCACAGATAGTCACAAACTAATAGGCAATGAATGTACACAGCCTTCGGTACCTATCGATAACTAAACCACTCCCAAAAAACTTATTTTCAATATTACAATACCATGAAACTTTTAATTCATATGATAAATTAAAAAAATAAACCGCTTCTTTTAACTTTCGGTTTAAATTCCACTAGCAAAATTTATCTTCAGGCCAGTCATGACATATGTCGCCACCAACTGGTAAAGTTTGCCGTCAAATTAACTGTCTAGGACGTTCATTAGGCAGCGGCATCCAATTAAAGGGCTAAAGGACATTCAGCCTTATGATAGAACGAAACGTTCTATAACCTGGCTAGCCAAGTGGTAAGTACTAGACGGCGTTTGATTTGCTGGGGTGACCAAGATACAGTACTCGCTACCTCAATTTATCCGTGACCACCACAACTGCAATAACGCCGAAACGTCGGAAATTAGGGTAATTCAGTTTAGCTTATAAATAATTAGATTAGTCCCGTTAAATGTATAAATATGCAAGTGATTTAAAACTGAACGGTTAGGGGACATATCGCCCGTGTCAAATCACTTTTATAATATAACAGTTGCTTAAACAATACAAAATAATAAATAACCGGTTAGAAGGTAATCTGAATAATCTAAACTGCAGCAAAATATACAAAATTTTTATTCAATAAATTATTCATTTATCAGCTGTGGGCAAGCACTTTTTTAAAATATCACTTTTATAATATAACAGTTGCTTAAACAATACAAAATAATAAATAACCGGTTAGAAGGTAATCTGAATAATCTAAACTGCAGCAAAATATACAAAATTTTTATTTAATAAATTATTCATTTATCAGCTGTGGGCAAGCACTTTTTTAAAATACCTTATTTAAAATAAATAAAAAGAAGACAATTTAATATCTACTTTCAGTTCAGTTTCAAGCAAAAATGTCTTGGTCATCCTACCGAAGCTTACTTAAGGGAAGCAAATCAGCTGTTGCGTTGACGCTATCTTGAAAGATGGCAGTTCAAACTTGATGGCGGCCCCTTATTCAGCCTTTCAATAAAGAGGCTAGATTTTGATCAACCAAGTAGTCAAACTTTTTAAATAGTGCTTGATTACAATTAAAAGGCTAGCCGTGTAATTGATTGCTGCCCTCTAACTTCCTCGGCGTTGTATTGGACGGCTGATTTGATCAGTTAGCGGCGACACATACCTTTGGAAATGCATGTGAACCGAGAAGGCTAAATTTTGGATATTACGTGGGAGAGCCTAGAAAAGCTTCATTTCAAATTGACGACCAAGATTTCCTCTGAGCTTCTTCCACTATCTTGAAACGTTCAGTTTTTTTACAATAACTTGGTTCTCCGTTGAGATACGAAAATTTTGTTGTAATACTTTTTTGTTGCTTTTTTGCGATCTACAATTAAGGTCCTTTACATTTTTCACCTATCGTTCATCGTCATTGAGATATCGATCGAAAAAGCCAAAAATTAGTTTCTCCGTTATTTGTCTGCATTATAGTGAGCAAACATGCAACGACGTCGCCAGAGTTGACGTTCTATTCAACGACGACGCGTAGATCGATATGGACCCGTAATATCCAAAATTTAGCGTTCTCGGTTCACATGCATTTCTAACCCGTTTTTTCCGACGTAATGTCTGGACTACTTACATTTTTTATTGTAACATTGTGATACTCAGATGCCAACTTATGGCTTTTATTTGAACTTCGTACCTTTTTCGGGAGAGTTCGCCTGTATCTTTTGTTTGACGGTCACCTGTGTTCAGTCGCGTCGATCAACATGTAAAATTATGTGGAAGCTATGCGAAGCGTTCAAAACATTCAGTGATCCGTTCAAATCGACCCTCGGGCAGGACCAAAATAAATGCCGCGCTCCAGACGACGGCGGCGAGTGCAGTCATTGTGAAGGAAGAATACCGGGTTATTGCCTGCGAAACCAAATAACCTCCCTTTATATCAGCCTGCATATCGGCGGTGCATCGCATGCGCTCCGGAACTTAATAATTCCTTTGCTTGCGCGCACACAAGTTTTAAAATACATATCCCAACTTCTTCGAGAGCATTTCAATTATACACATTTTTTCTTCAATTAAGGGCTAAATAAAAATTGTAACAATACACTACGATAATCACGATATATATGAAATTCGACATTAGTGTCCAGATACTCATTGTAAGAAGAGACGCAATGAGACGTTATGGCTGATGGCTGTGAAAGACCATTGTTGCCGGCGCACGCGGTGCTTTTCTCGTTATGAACATTCTCTTGGTGCAGCCAGCGCACTGATCCTCAGAACGCAACTAATGAACCGCACTCTGGAAAGTACTTACCTATTTTCAATGTTTTCCCCTTTTGTCGTAAACAATAAGGGGATGCTCCGATTGGACAATTCATTTCCAAGAGATTTTCTGAATGGGTTTTAAGTTTATCTGAGCGATATTCAGTTTTGTTTAAATACACTCGCAAGCAAGCAATTAGGATCACTGACGAACTTCATGATATATTAGTAATAAAAATGATAGCTTAATTAATAATATAATCCAATCCAATTAGTTGGTATTCGTCTACTGCTTTACATAGACATGAAATTCCTTGGCGATCCTCATCGAGCCGGAAAAATTATAACAAAGATCATTTATTACTAGATACATAACGTACATGACTGGTGTGTTTGGAATGCATGCAGCGGTTAATTAATAAGGGCTAACTAGCGCCGCCAATGAAAAAATAAATCGAATCTTCGTTTGCATCCATTTTTCCAAAAAAGTGAACGACAGAGTTTTCTGTATTAGTGATAGCTATTTTTAGAACCTACAACTTAGAACCTAGGACCAAGAACCTAGTCCACAATTTCATTTAGAAGAAGAAGAAGAAAAACAAAAAACAACCAAGAAAATATTTCAACAGAAATGTTATAAAAAAGAAAGGAAAACGAAAGGTCACGGCGTGTCACTGCTACTATAAATGGCAACTGACTCAGCAGTATGCTGAGGATCAAGCCTTCAGCGCTGATTTTCAGTCAGTGCCAGGAGTTACCCCGCGAGCGTCACATACCGCGGTGTGGTACAACCGTAAACAATACTATATATAGTAGAATACTATGAATACAGAATAATAATAATAAACGTATTATGTATATAGTATGAAACATATACTTAAATTGTTTTCATTAAGTGACTGAATAAACTACGACATACACAAATAAAATCATACACAAATGAATAAAGGTATATAGCCAGCTTAAAGTATGTTTAAAAAAATTATGAATATAATAAAATTTATATGTTTATAAACATAAATATAAGCGTAGCGATTATGGCAAAACCCCTCATGGTTATGAAAGCCATGAGGGAGGCCTGTATCCTGCAGTGGGCGTCAAACGGCTGATGATGATGATGATGATGATACATATATAAGTATACTTAATGAAAGAAAAATAAATAAATAAAAAATATATAGATATATACAATATTGCCTGGCCTACTATGCGATTACAGGCTCGTGTGTGTTTTTGCGGCGAGAGGTTGGAAGGGAAGGGAGTGGCGCTCTCTGATGCTCCAGCAAATATGCCCTGAGCTTGCGCCTAAAAGCACATCCACTGGAAGCTTCACGGATTGGAGGGGGACTGTCGTTCCAACACTTGGAAGCCGCAAACCTGAAACTATCACGGAAAGCCATGGTCCGATGCGCCGGTGTCAGGATCCGTTCCTTGTGCACATACCGTTGTCTGGTGAACCATTCAAGCTTTGCGAACAAAAAGGATGGAGTTTTTGTCCGTATCACACCAAAGCACACCACAAAAAACACACCATACCATTTACGCCAAAAACGGCCGTTTAGGCCAAAAATTAAATTGTAGCCTACATTCTTGAACCTAATTTCTAAGCTGTAGGTTCTATAAATTGCTGTTACCAACACAGACATTTTTGTCGTTCACTTTTTTGCGAAAACGGATTGTAAAAGAAGATGTGATTTTTTGTTCATTGGCGGCGCTAGTGAGCCCTTATTAAAGCCTTAATGAATTTTGATGAAACGAAAGGGGTTTTTCAGGATCGTGGCAAGTGGCCAACCCTGGTCTCCTCAGAAACGTCTTGCTGCGATCACGGTAAGCGTTAAGCAATAATTTAGGCGAATTTAGATATAGTTAACCGCATTTAGCCCGGAAGCGGACTTGCCTTAAGACCGATTGGGTCCTGGCCTACGGCGGTCACCGCGTAAAAAACGCGCTGATTCGCGCGTATGATTAAAATTCGAAAATAATGCCCAATAAAAATAAAATGACAATGCGGATACCATTTAGAAAAAACGTAAAAAACAAAACTATCTCAGCTCAGTAAATAAAGGGCTGGCGCAGCCCTAGTACTACGCGGCCTGGGCCGGTCAATACTGCTAGTCTGCATCTGATTAACCCTGCAATCAGCAGAAATATGGCTGTGACCCCAGCTTAACCGCGCTGTCCTGAAATTCACTAAATCGCAGTCTTAGTTGAAGTTTCCTTAGGTTCCAGTTTTTTAAGTCAAAAATGGAAAACGGTTTCAATTAAATAAATGTTAAGGCTGCTGTTACGTCTGGAATAATTATTATAATTTCCACACATACAATCACTTGCCCTGGTCCCAAAATAGGATACCCCGTGTTATGGTGACCAGGCAAGGACGTCACAAACATGAAATTACACCCAGACTGAGGCCATTTGTATAAATGTACGGCGGCCCCGAGTGGTAATCGAACCCACAATCGAACCCAAATCCGTCTCGGTCGCGCATTCTAACATTTTTAATTATTGAAAAAAAATAGTAGATGTTCGATTAAATGTGATTTGATGCTTGATAATAAATTTGAAATGCAGCAGATTGATTTCCAGTCTAGTTCAATATGGATTCAAAATTTATTGAAACTAGGCAAGAGTTGGAATTAATTAAAATAAAAAGATTGGCAAGTAATAAAAGTGAAAAGGCTAACAACAAAATTTTGGAATCGTGGAATATGTTGCCAGGCCCATTTGACTGTTTGAAGAAGCTGGCTTGTGCCTACGAGTCATAATTTCCAGAGATGAATAACATTAAAGACTAGGTTAGAAACGGTTTGACTGACGAATCCAGATCAGCATGCATTCTGCTAAAAGTAATATCTTACAACCCTAAGTTATTTCTCATTTGAGCTGCAACAACAATAGTCACATAAATACTTTCATTTAAATTTGCAAACTGTAATTTTTTTTGAGTAAATAAAGAATTTTGAGTGGATAGTTTTTTATGTAGCCTTTATACATCCCACTACAAGGCTCATGCCTTCTCTCGGAGAGAGAGAGAGAGCGTAATAACCACGAATGCCCACTGCGGATTGGCGATTTCATTTCAAACGCTAAGGTATGTGAATACCTCAGACGCCCATTGATAGTATTTGTTTGTTTTTTTGTTACACTTATTGCACAATAATAAAGTATTGATAGTTGATAGGTTTTAATTATTATTTTCCCAATAATCACAAATTCAAAATTATTTGATGGCACGTCTGTGACCTCATTAAACATTTCTTTAGAAAAAATGGCACCTTGATACATAAAGGTTTGCCTACCGTGTAATATAGTAATCTTAGTTCGAATTGCTCTAACACTATTTGACACCACTACTTATTTATTCATCCAGGGGTACGCTCTATCCAGTGAATAAGTGCAAAATAAGGGATATCACTTTTTAGTCTTAGAGCCAGCAACCGTCCTCAAAGATTCTTTCGCTTATTTCAAGTTAAAACATCAAACAATAACGTTTCTTACAATGGACCTATATTTCGAATGTGTCGTTACTATAATAATTTGAGCAATGATTTTTACATTACTCATCAAGTATTCTGGAATGTCAAGAAATTCGTATATACTCGTACAAAGGCAGTATAGTTGATTGACTATTTAGGTATCATCTTTGTAACATCACCTCATTTACGATGTAAACTTAATTTATATACAAATGTTGTGCTTACCTATAAGTGATGTACATACACGTAATTATATCTGTTGGTGTGCCTAATAAAATAAAATAAAAAATGACATTTTCAGAGATATCAATCGATAAAATTTGTATGACTGACAACCCTGTCAATCAGCTATTTATTCGTATATCCCGGGATACATATTAATCTATTTACTTTCGTATCCAGTATGTAGTTGATGTTGTAAGTTTCTTGGAACAAGAGCGCCCTACAGCGTTATTTCGAAATAGTTAGCAATATTTTGAGGAAATGTTCTTTTCATCGTGATAAACAGTAGTATTAATGTTTTAACAGTAATGGTAAAACAATGTGTAAATATTCGTAAAATACCTTTGATTCGAAACTTTGAATCCAAAATCGAAGTGATAGGAACTCTCATAGCGTTGAAAAATATTACGGCGTAAACAAGTACTTGTAGTGCGAAAAATGTAGTTGAGTTGGCCAGCGCCGGCTAGAGGATGCACGAACCATAGTATTTTTTTCGATTTTTATTACTTTTTGCCTTCATATTGTTCGTTTATGCTGGGGTAAGAAAAAAGTATTTTTCTGGCGCACCATTTAAAATAAAATCTAAGTCATGGTTAGAATTTGTCCTCTTGAAAAGTGGTGAACGAATTCGAAGTCAAACTTTAGTTTGCTTGCTCATCAAATAAAATTACAGACACGATCCGTCAGGTGAACCTAGTGAAGTGGCGTCTACTTATTGTACAGTACAAGTCGACCCAATTTAGTGTCACGCTCGGCCGCCATTACGGCCTTACGGGGGGAATGGCGGAGCCCTTCGACAGCACAATAAAAATGATTTATAGAGCGACGGAGATCGTCCGCTTAAGTATATAACTATACTTTATTTATTGCGTGCGAAACTGATGATAAAACTCCGGGTACCTGATTTATTCTCCTTCAGATACTCCGAATTGATAAAAACTCATTGTTTTCTGTGTTAATTCTCTTGTAAGTATATATATCTATAAGATCCCAAGGCACAAAGTTAAAACTTGAAGAAAAACTGTGCTCTTTGTACAAAAGCGTCAAGCAGGCTATACGGCTAATGTCATTTTATTGGCCACATATTTTGCGGCGCTACGCGGCTGGCCGGCTCCATTACAAAACAAACTAATCTGAAAATTACACGCGCCTCACCCCCACGACGACGCTCATCTATGCCACCCACGTTTGACGTGGCATAATTAAAAAACTGCCTGATATGTCTGATCTGTCGATTACTTTCAGTAAGTACGTAGTATAAAAAGATTTTTAAACTTAAATACAGGCTTGAGTCTGTTACCAGCATTATCTACCTGGCTAACAAAATATTTAGCTAATAAAATCTGATAAACGTTCCCACCAAGTAGAAAATCCTTCGCTATGAGGTCGAGACATTAATTTGAGGCGAGCAATAAAGGGGGCAGCGATGAAATGTCTTCAGCGGCGGCGGTGCGGGCTCGCGCCGCGACGCTCTTAAACGCCGCTGTATAAATTTCTCAATAAAAACCTTGTTCCAAGCTACGTCATAGAAAAGTTAACCTTCCGGTTACATGCCCTACGAGTCACTTTGATTTTCTCGGCAAAGGGGAGAGATGTGCACTTTTGTAAATAACTGTAAACGAGGAAATAATTTACTTTGATATGATTTTCCTTCCGAGCCGTCCGGTGAAGCTAAATTATGACGTAACTCGTTCGCATAGGATCTATAATTTAACGACTTCCTTTGGGGCAAATACAATTTTTGGCCATTGATTACTACACGTGGAGGATTAACGCTGCGGCTTTGGATCGCCGTCACCGGCGGCGTGTCGTCAATGTAAGCAAGCCTTATTCAATTAAATTTCTGCGACATTATAACAATCTCATTGAGCTCATTTACGAGATGATGAACCGCCAAGACCCGCTCTGTTGTGATTGCGTCTGCAACTTTTAGAATACAATATTACGAGAACCTACAGTTTCAAGCCATTAGACGACTCATGACTTGCATTTAAGAAACATAATTTGCGCAATTACCTCGGCTACCGTCAATCGGCAGATACCGCAGGCGGTACGCTTAGCAAGCATTGAAATTGTAAATGTAGATACACCGCGTGGCCATCAACTCATTGGATGACTAATGTTTCAGATCGGACGTGTTGATTGATAAAATACTTGCTCAGCCGGCGGCATCAAAACATTTCGAACATCATGAACGCCAACGCGAATTTATCAGCTAATATTTCACCGCTAATTATAATTTACCTAATAATGAAATTGAATATTCCTTTTAAATTGGTGCCTCAAAAAGCAGTTCCTGTACAAAAGTACTTTGTTATTAATTTACAAACCATTAGGCGGAACGCAGTGAAACTTTACCAATATATTAAGAAGACACAAATAGATGTTTAATCGTATTTAGAATTGGTAAAGTTTCTTTGCGATCCGGCCTGTCGTTTGTAAATTAAAACCAGAATACGTTTGTATGGCAGTCGTGCGGCGCCCTCTTAAGATTATGTTATTTATACGCAGAACAATAGACGTAAAAATTAAGAATATGACAGAGACAGAAGAGTCACTTATGAGTTTTTGACACAAATTATTAACATCCAAATCGTTTCGATAATATCGATATTAATTTGTCTTCAGATAGAAAAAGCCTGCATCCGACATTTAGGTTCGATTATTCAATCGTCGGCATAGCGTCTCCATCGATATTAGTACTATTTACACAAATAATATCCTCCATGTGATTTTCGGTGTAAGAACATGACCGGGGCTCGGGGCCGACCCGAGCATAAGAAGTTAATGGTACGAAAAATCCAGAATGACTCTGAATTCGTTGCAATATGGTGCTAGTTTTGAAAAAAACTACGCGTCATAAATATTTTTTTTGTTTTTTACCCAAAATTACTATATTTAAGCATAAACAAACAATATCACGACGAAAAGTAATAAAACTAAAAAATAACTATGCTTCGAGCGTCTCATGGTGGGCACCCGACAACTCAATGGTTTTCTAAATTGTTTACGCATATCTCCGCGTACTTTTAAGCATTTAACATATTACAAAACGTTTTGCAGCGTCATGGTACTTCCTACCACTTCGAATTTGGATTCACAGTTTGGAGCCAAATTAAATCACGAATATTTAAAAATATTAAAAATAAAATTATCATAACTGATAAATCATTAATAATACTGTTTTCAAAATGAAAAGAACATTCCCTCAAAACATTGCTAACGATTTCATAATCATCCTGTAGATGACAGACAACCCAACATTAAGGCCAGCAGCGTTTGTCGCGGTAACGTACAGAGAGGGCTGGGGGAATATGCATGGACTATCATTGCTGTGCTGACGATCGTCAAATAGTTAACTTAATTCCGGATTCACTTACGTGGTTTTTTGTCGGAATAGTCCGACCAGGTTTCGCTCTGATTCGCAAAGCGAAATTGAGTTAATAATGTGAAGTGCTTACGAAAGTTTTAGTTTTAAGATTTTCGAATAGGTCATGTGGTCTTTTTGACAATCTTTGTAACTCAATCTAATCTAACTCAACCTCGTCCTTAATGTCGGCTATTAAGGACGACGTTGAGTTAGATTCGGCTAGTCAGACCAGCCACCAACCAGCCGAATCTAACTATTCGGCTAGGCAGACCAGCCACCCGATGGGTCCATCCATGACTAAATCCGACGGATAAAAATGACAGGAAAAAGGGCTATGTCCATCAGTGGGCGCTATTCATGGGCTGAAATATGAAAAAAGGCCTATCTATGACAAACCAAAATGTATTTGTATCTTAAGAGCCATCGCCCACGGCAACTTTTGTACGTGGTTCTAAGGGCGTTTGAGAAGCGATGCAAACGCACCATACCATAATATGCTCTGCAGCATACCATAATATGCTCTGCAGCATACCATAATATGCTCTGCAGCATACCATAATATGTTTTGCTTCCCTTTTTACCATATTTCCATTAGTTTCAATCGCGTTTTAGATACTCTCATGTAATTAACGTTACGAAGCTTCATTATTATTAAGAGTTGCGAGTTCTGAAACATTAGGGTAGATCAAGGTAGGTTTGAGTTTATTCAGGGCGAATCGGAGCTTGCTTGAGAAATTTTAAGGATTGACGTGCAACTTTTTTATTTATAACCCGGTGCGAGAACATTTTTCACTTTTCCGTGTTTTCGATAGTTTTACGTTAACATTTACATTATAATAACGGAAAAAATTAAATTTTGCGACTGGCGCGATCCTTTCTGCGAATTATTGAATTTTATTTATCGGGTTTTCAACAACGTACTAAGAAAATTACGTATAACCACCTGTTCTGTGCGTATAACAATTTTTGATATCTCTCAGTTAATTATCACGAATCCATTTTAAACTATAATTTAGATATTATAAACCTCTCTCTTTCAAAAAAAACAATCACAATAAGTAAAAAAACCGGCCAAGTGCGAGTCGGAGTCGCGTAAAGAGGGTTACGTACTCGCGCTTGACCGTTTTTTTATTATTTGCCGTTAGAATAAACATAAACATTTACATACAGGCACATACATTGCTTCTGGCCCCACACTAGGATACCCTGTGTCGTGGGAACCAGAAACAACGACATCACAAACATGTAAACATCCAAGACCTGGGGTTGTATTGTTTTTTTGTCCCCATAGAGGGTCCCCATACCCTCCTTATTTTTAATTATTTTTTAAATTTTATTATTTCTTAGGTAATCTGTCGTAATACCACATATTCATCTGGCTACCTATTATGGTTCCAGAGATAGAGCCCTTTAAAGGTCGGACAGACGGACAGCGGAGGCAGAACAGTAGGGTCCCGTTTGTAAAACACGAAAAGAACCAATTACTGTTTCCTTGGTCGTTTGTGATGATTTCTGTTTCCATATTGCCATGCAAGCGCCGGCATAGCAGTACGTAGTACCAAGATCAATTCCGATAGCGAGAATTTCGAAATTCTCTTTTATAAATCATCTCACTAAACTTGCAGACAATTCTACCTTTAAATGATTTATTTTATTTAAATGTAATGGTACAAACATAAATTAATAATTATAAGTAAAAAAATAATAATACATCCACAATTTTTTCGTCCAAATTAACAAAAATAAAATATACATACGAATCAAAATGTCCAAAAGTTTCACTAAATTATACAAGAATTATCTACAAGTTTAGTGAGATAAAAAGGGTGAGGTAACCTCACTTGTCTCCGAATACAACTTAGGTCTCACTGAAGGTTCTTGCGAGGATAAGTCTAATGGTGCGATGTTTTTTCAAATGGCGAATCTCCCACCACAATTGTGTAAGTCCGTCCTTTTGTAAGTATGAAGGTATATATTAAGTACACTCGGGTGAAATTGCACACAATTTTCTAATTACCTAATTTTGTAAGCCTACATCATACATACATTGACTCACGCCTGTTACTCGGAGAGGTACGCAGTGACAAGGGTTTTACCGCTGGCCACGATCCTGAAACACCTATTTCGCTTCATCAACATTAATTTTATTAGTCGTAGCCCTGCCCATTGCTAATACATTTCATATTTGGTCTATTTGTAAACCTCTCCCGTGTTATTTTATTTATTTAGATATACAGGCATGGCTGGCTACAGACGTAATGTACAACGGATTAAGAATAGCATCACTCCATTTCCTTCCGTGGATGTCGTAGAAGGCGACTAAGGAAATAAATTACCAGGAGTCGGGCAGCAGTGTCTTCCTGAGATTCCAACCGCATACTGCGATCGCCAACCCGCCTGCCAAGCGTGGCGATTATGGCAAAACCCCTCATGGTTATGAAAACCACGAGGGAGGCCTGTGCCCTGCAGTGGGCGTCAAATTTGTTGGTATAATAAATGTCTTTCTTCTTCTTCTTCTAAATGGCTGATGATGATGATGAAATCTAAGTTTCACGAAACAAGTCTGCTGTGTACGCAAAAGATGTTTTATCTTAATAAGTGCTCTGTCCCGATGTAACGTTTTGTATCGATCAATTGTTTACCTAATTTGCGGAGAGGCCAGCCGGGCTGTTACTAATGGATCGCGTCGCAATTGTTGCGACCGACTTCAAATGGTTCGGTTTAGACACTATTCCATAAAAGTTGCACGCGACTGATACAGCTCTAGTCTTCTTTGCAATATGAATTTCTGCGGCAGCCTTGTAATAGCCCATCGTGGGGCTTATTACCCGACGCCATCTATTGAGATCGGCTTTGCCGGGAAATCCCACACAGGTTGTACGCTCTGCTAACGCTAATATAAGTACCTGTAGATATTTCAGCCTTTTATAATAATGTTAGAGACTACCCTCTGTTCACTGCTTTCATTTAAAGTTAATAGAAAATCTAAAGCCAGATAAGGGAAAACGTAGAACATTTATGTTCTCGACATGTTGAGTCACGGACCCGTGTCTATCAAACTAGAATCATTATCAAACAATAAAAACTTACAATACACGTTTGCCATGATTATGAACTTCATAGTTTTAGACATAGTTCCGCTCGAAAGTATTAATTAGGCTTTAGTTGCATGTAAATATCGATAACTTGAGAAAAAGTTTGTGACTTAATAATCACTTTGAAAGCAGTGTAAATACTAATTAAAGTGCTTAGACAAGTTGTGCAGTGGTTGCGGTGGCCGCGGCCAGACGGGGCGGCGCGGGCGTCGCATCTTGAAGCAAACTTTTATCCCTTGTGAGACCGGAACCGAGTTCCGAACAAAGCAAATCTTCCGCTCCTAGGCAGTCAGCCTAGTTCAACTTGACACTAACTAGCTAAGAGATAAAAACTACACCACTGAAACTCATTATGACGGGCACTCAGATAAATGCTCATCGGTTGCAAGTCAATAGATGACGACACGTATAATTTCTAGAAATAGCCAGCTATAATCTCTTCCAGATGCTCGAGACATACCTATTAAGACCCAGCTGCAATTTGAAAGCGTATAAATACCCTAACTAAAGGAATAAGTAGACTCCTCAGGCAAGGCAATGTCAAAGATCCCCAGCGGGCAATAATGACCAAGTCGGCGGGACGGAGACAGGATACAATTACAGGCGGCAATCGTCGCCGCTGACCGCAGAGGTGCAAGGAAATACGGCACTTACTAGTAACTAAGGAGAGAGCTCATTATTACTAGGTTGCCATGACAATGCACTGCTGAGCCACAATGCTTCTCTTCAATCACTTTGTCCTTCGAGGAGAATTTGCACAGCTTTTTTTTAGCTATTGTTTGCTTACAAACGATTTTTTGAACAACATATGTTTTGATAAAGTATTTGTCGTATTCCAGTTCACGGACGCCCTATCCTAGTTTATTGTGGGAGTCCTTACCGGCGAGCCAATACAGAAGGAGTGGAGTGGCTAATGTACCGGCCGTAATATCAATAAAGAGGGTTGAGTGGAAGTGTCTACGAGCCACGATCCTGCCCGACGACCGTGAGCGATTTCACAGACGATAAGCTGAATTAAAATAGGATGCTATACAGATAATCGATAGTTGTACGCACTGTCATCCATGTTAAAAAATATGTTTATTGCGAAATATTTATACTGTCGCATTTATCCACATGGACTTTACCATTCTTCTATTTTTAAATATTATTGTGCCAAATTGCTCTTAGGCTGACTTGAAGTAACCTTTGAAAAAAAAAAAGTCCGCCTTTGTAAATCTACATAATGCCTGTTATTTAAGTTTTATCTCATAGCTGTGGCCCGGCGATTTGGTTCGTGTGGAAATTTTCATGTGTACTTGTAGAGATAAAAAATGCGATTTTAGAGTTCCCAACTATAAACTATCTCTGACCCAAATTTTCTTCTGAGCCGTTCAGCTGTTCTGTCGTGATTAAGTAACATCATCCATCCATCCAAACTGTATCATTTATAACAGCAGTGAAATTATTTTTTTCTGCGATAAAGAGTAAAATCATTCTTTCACAACATTTTTGTGAAACTGGGATTAAGTGATCGATAAAACCGCCACCTGCCCCTTTTGCGGCGTATAATACACGAGCGTCTGATCGAGGTGTCGCCTTCGCCTGGTGTCGCCGCCGTTGCTAAAATATAGCAAGCCATCTCCCGGCTCCGATTACTCATTTGTACGCTGAGATTTGTCTCCAATCTTTTCACAAATATCATATTTGTAACACTACCCTAGTTTACGACATTGCAGTTTTCGCGGTTAGTGTTATAACGTGTTACCTACTGAGGTACAACTTTTCAGAAGTGAGAAGTGAACAGAAGTGACCGAAATTACCTCGCTAGCGATAATAGAATACAATTGATAATAATAGGTACTTGAAATCTATGAGAGCATTACGTGGGAGAACGAGTTTTCCCTCCTCACTTCTATCAACCCGTCCCACATCTGTTTGTCCTATTCACGGCCTGTATTGTTTGCCTATTTAAATATGTGTGTCAGAGATTTCTCCCCTTTAAAAAGGAGATAAAAGCCTGCAATGTCAACACGCTATACAAAAGTAATCTCAACAGTTTTCCTTTTTCTTTCCCTTCGCTTTTTCGCGAGGGAAATTTTCGCCGACACCGAACTAGGTACTTAGCTGGCGGGCGTGACCGCAGGAAGTGCGCCCGCTTGCCTAAATATTGTTCGATCGACTGAAATGGACACCAATGAACACCAATGAAGAAATTAACTAACAGTTAAAGAGTAATTTCCCAAAAAAATAAATAAACCGACACGCTTTCTATTTTGCTCCATGGGGTTCACTAGCGCCGCTAAGGGATTTTTTTTTATTCAAGTTTTTGCAAAAAGTGTGTTTCTATTTTCAGAATCGTGTAAATAGTATTTTTTACAACAAAGAACCTAAACCTAAGAACCTAGGACTAAATAGTATTAACGCTAAAACACCCCTTATGGCATAAATGATGTAACGATTCCTCTTAATAGAAGCTGGCTGGCAGAGCCTTCTAGTCATATTTTGAACATTTTGAAGGGAATCGTTAGGTTTTGTTTTAGAAGTCTAGGGTCTAGTCTAGTTCAGCTAGGCTAGGGAATCCATGAAAAAGAGTAGAATAAAAAATAATATTTACCCCTGAATCCGGGTTTTAATAAGTAGAGCGTTACAATACATATAAAATTCAGGTCTTCGATCCTACATTCTCGGTCACTATTTACGTGATTGACCGAATAGAAAAAGAAGTTTTGAAAAAACGATCTATAAGAGAAGATATATTTTTTCCATCGGTGGCGCTATTGAACCTCATTGGGCCGCGTATATGGTTCTCCGTCCCCTAAGCAGAGACGAGTTCGGTACGCTTTTTACGGTTCCGTACCACAAAAGAAAAAACGGAACCCGTATAGGATCACTTTGTTGTCCATCCGTCCGTCCGTCAAAACTCTATCTCGGGAACGCGTGAAAGTATCGAGTTGAAATTAAAACCATATAAATCTACAGTCCCTTGAATCTGTGAAAAAATCTACTATTTCTAAGTTAACGTAAAAAAGATTAAGCAGTTTATGCCGCAAAAAACGTATATTTCGACACTCAAGGGAATTAAAATTCATGGGGTACTTTCCGTTCACCTAGAACTATGAAATTTGGCAAGTAATATCGTCTTATACCTACTACAAGTACGGGGAAAATGCTGAAAACTATACATTTGTAAATAAATAATAAAAAAATTGCGTTTGAAGTTCGGAAAAAGCCCGGAAAAAATCCAAAAACTCCGAGACTCGACTCCTGAAGCATTTATAATATGTAAGTACTTACGAATTTGTACGGAACCCTCGGTGGGCGAGTCCGACTCGCACTTGTCCGGTTTTTGTAAAAGCCTAAATAACTAAAATGTATGTCTGTATGTCTCCTTGGAGTGACGAATTCGATATGTATAATTTAAGCCATTGAAACCCGTATTCAGTACATCAACTAAGGGGTGATGAACTCGGTACGTTTGCAAGTAACATCCCACCGAGAAGATTTCGTCGTGTCGAGCACTTTGCTAACCAACTTCTTTGCAGCTGGGCGAATAGTATGTATTGCTTAAAGGATTTAAAAATTATGAAATAAACGTAGAAAAAATTTACTTGACGCAAACGAAAATGCAAATGTCACACGAGATTAACCCTAGATGTTTGTAGTACAAAAACTAAAGGCAAATTAAAAAATCAGGTGCTGTTATTTACTCTCCGTCTCTGTCCCACCTACACTACCAATGAACAACAACAAAAAATAAAATTTGCACCTCTAAATAATTTGCACGTGAGGTGAAATTGGTAAATAGGTCATAGGTCAATATCAAATGACATCGTGTGCATGCAGGGTCGCTGATCACAATTTACCTGATTTCCTTGCAGGTGTTTACTACTTCGCGGCTTTTTGAATTTTACTTGAGTAAACACTGTTTTCAATAGATAAAGGATGATTTAATAAAATAAAATAAATCGGACTTTATTCATCACTCAAGTTCAAACACAGATTTTTTTATAAATAGGTACAGAAGTACTAATTAGGTACTAATATTAGGTAGTAGGTATGGTGTTATTAGTAGACTATGTTACTGATTTTAAAGTATTGAAGTATGAAGGAACGAGCGAAGATAACTTTGAAAAAGTGACTTTTCAGTGCGAATTAGAAAAAAGGTCGCCACAATATTTACGTAAATATAAAATTTAATGTACCTGTGACAAAAAAATATTATATTCTATCTGTATTTGTATTTTGTGAAAATGTATTTTTTAACTTTAATAAGTATTTCAATTCCACACGAGAAAAGTTTTCTCTCCATCTCTAATAAATATTGATTAATATCAACCTATCATAAGAAATATCAGATACACGGATTTCTATTAACTTTACTATCTATCTTTTTTCGCTTCAAAGGGACGTACTGTGTACGATATTTCAGTTGTTTACACCCAAAGAAAAGCGTACCGGGCGCATCTCATCTTGGACACATTGAATACGAAAAGTCATATACGCCACCGGGCTCCTCAAAGAAATTTAACAGAATAATGTTTATTGCGCACAATATCTAGTTTAGCACATATCAAGGGAACGTTTACTGTCATAGTGGTGACAGGAGCATGTGCGTCAAGCCGCAACGAGGCCGCCGCGCGCCCCATTTTCCTACGCGCACACTCATCCTCCTCTGTAAGCAAAACAAAGGCTACTGGGAAACACTAAGGGGAAATTGATAAGGGGGTCTTTAAGATACATCCGATGTGGACGTAAAGAGTAGCCTGAACGCATTAGAAACAAGGAATGGTGATACTGGTTTGGAAGAATTAATTGAATGAAGCAATGAGTTCCAAAGAACATTATATTACATAAACACACTCCTGTATTCTGGAGGGGTAGGGGAGACCAGAATGTGCCACTTTCAAAGAACTCATGTTGCAATTAGCTAGAACATGTAATGTATGTGCACTGTTGCTGCTTTCAACATGTGTGCATAACACACATAAGCAGCCTATATACGTCCCATTGTAGGGTACAGGCCTTCTCTCAGAGAGGGAGTATGGGCTTAATCACCACGCGTGCCCGCCGTGGATTGGCGATTTCAAACGCTGAGGTATGTGAATAGCTTAGACACTCAGGTTTCCTCACGATGTTTTCCTTCACCATTAGCGAGTAGTATTGCTACTATAACTTCACAAATGTACATAACTTAGAAAACAAAGCTACCTATAGTACATGCCCTCACTGTGAATCGAACCTGGGTCTCTCGTTTTCGAGTCCAATGTTCTTCTACCCACTAGGCTACCACCGCTTCAACCACTTTCAACATACGTGAGAATGTATTACATAATATGCAATACATACACACTCATACATAATAAACTCATGCCTGTATCCCGAAAAGATGGGCAGATACCAGGGTTTGCCATTTGCCACGACCCTAAAAACCTCTTTCGCTTCACCCAAATTCTTTAGTCGCTGCAAGCACGAATTTGTGAATTAAAGGTAAAGGAATTTTTAAGGGATGTATTTGTCGTAATAAATGAACACCGTTGGAAGTTTAAGTCGCTGTATATTCTTAATTCACCCTTATGCTGTTTGGTTGGCGGTCACACAGTACGCGTCCGGGAAATGACTATAGCTAGCTATGAAGCGCTGATGCTACAAATTTATGTACATACCTATATTTATAAAAACATACATAGCCCCCTTTGCTTTCTCTATTTAGAAAGTCTATAGATGTAGGTATAATACGGAGGTATAAAAAATATACATTGTATCAGTATATCAACTAAACCTGTTTCTTAAATGTACCTATTTAATCCACATGCATGCAACATAATTCATTTGTTAATAAATATTTTTTTATTTTACTTTACTTTACCTATTAAAAAAAACAGATATAACTGCATAACTATGATGAGTCGTTAAAATCCTTAACCGTGGATTTATCTTTATTTTCTCGCGGAAATTAAACTAAAACTAATATGAAAATAAAAAGTTGTACTTATCAATTACTTAAAACTAACTGCAAAGTGGGTTACTCGGGGCTGCAAGTGATGTAAATAGCCTCTGCCAGATGTCGCTGCCTGTACGTAATACAGAGATGTTTGTAAAGAGGTTCGAAATTTCGCTCAGTTGGGAGAGCGCTGGCACGGTTAGCCAGAGGATTATTTTAGTTAATTTATTCACACTTCACAAAACAATTTTCACTATTCAATAGTAATTCAAACTGTGAACATATTATATTGTTTATTTAATTGTTTAATTTGTACACTGTTTTTTTTTTATTTACATTTAAAAATTATGCTAACATAATCGATACTTCCCTAAGAACAAGACTACAGCTTATTTAGGTAATATTTATTTTACAGAACTTGCCTTTTGTCTTAGCTTGTCTCAACATGTCTTCTGGCAAATCATTATTTAAAATTGGGGTGAGATAGGTGAATGTGAACTCACCATGTTGATTGCATATTGGTGGTACCTGCAGCTTTTTTTGCAACGCTCCACGAGTCGAATTTGTTTTGCGCTTTGACCCACTTAGAGAAGCATGCACTTTTTCATTACATCGTTTACCTACTTATTTTCAATCGTGAACAAATTATTACAACTCAACCGATATTTTCATGAAATACATTAATCGCAGCGTAATTCATCGCTTCATGTAAATGCTCGAAAATAACCTGGCTACATCCAATTTAAGTTTAATTTCAAACCATAAATTCGGTTTAGCTTCCCCGCGAGGAGGCGCTCAATCTCGTCGGCTCCCTTCAAATTGTACCGCAAATTTTTATCCCTTTGTACTGTAGTTGGGAAATTTTACCAAGGATCCTTTTAGTCTTTGTAACTCTCAAACTTATTTCAATTTAACTTTCAGTGGTGACCATTGCGGTTGTCTATTGCTTTTGTATCTTTCCTAATTTAATGTACATTATTCAATTTATATCCCCGTGAAGGTGGACATGATTTTTTAAATTTCGCCTTGCTCGTTTGGGACATACCATGAATAAAGCAAAGCATTTTGATTTATGACGAGAGGTAGTATTAATTATATTATACTAACTCCCTATGTTGAGCCTCGTCATCAATGGATCTGATCCCAACAAACTAAAGTTTTGTAAGAAAATGTCGAAATAAAGTCCAGCCCTCGAGAAAATTAAATTTCGTTGCAGATTTTTCTATTGAGAGTACCTACGTTTCTTTACCTCTTTCTTCACCTCTACCTATTACATTCACTTCAGTAGCAATTTACACTTCTTCTCAATGCATCTTAGGTGCCATTTTTACTTTAGAGTTGTCTACCCATCTACAAATTGCCAATCTCTCCTGCATAGACGCATGTTTCACTTATATCCTGCATCGCCGGCTCAGATGATCGTTACATCATTATCCAAGCAGTAACTGTATTCAGCATCCGTTTTCTTAACACATGAGTTAGTTCAGCAAAGTCACGGTGCAGCGGCGGGCATGCAAGATGTAAATGTGTCGTAGCGCTGCAGTTAATAATCTGCGATTTTTCCGCACACCTGCTCGAACGTCGCTACGTCGCGTTCCATCGCATGTTATCGCAATTAGGACCTAGATAAAGCGCGCAACGGTTAACAAGTTCTTGTAACGAACTTACTCACATACTAACGGGATTACTTTATTTACAGCAGCACTTTCGCAGCAAATAGATTGAAGAGGCGTCCATGAGAACACACACACACACACAAGGGTGTGTCTGTTGTACCTAACTCACTTTTTTGCGTAGGCTCTGCTTACCTATATGTATCAAGTTTTTTTCCTGATGTAAACTAAACAGCACGGTAACAATGCCTCTTGGCATTGTCTGTAATTCACTTTGTACAAATTGACGTCTCCCCTCGCATCACAAAAGTTTTGATTTATATACGTCGAGAGAAGCGGCTGATGCTACATATAACTTGTTTTTTTTTTACAAGAATAAGTTGAATACATGGTTCCTGACAAATTGTTAAAGATAAATTCAATTTGGAATTATTTGTCAATTTATTGATACTAGAAGCTATATATTTAACTAGCTGTTGCCCGCGACTTCGTTCGCGTGGTAATTTTGATGTGTATTTTTTTCCGGGATAAAAAATAGCATATATGCTAATCCAGACTATCTCTGTGAATCTATCTCTGTACAAAATTTCATCCGGATCCGTTCAGCCGTTTTTGCGTGAAAGAGTAACAAACATCCATCCATACATACAAACTTCCGCGTTTATAATATAAGTAAGGATTAACTTAATACTAGGTTACGACGAAAAAGCAACATTTTCTTCTATTGAAAGAGAAGATGACGAGCACAAAATATTATACCTCGCAACTTCCAATAAAGTGATTCCAACCAAAGGAGCAGGGTGATAACCTACTTATTGATCCGGCGTATTCTATTTGCCTGTAATAATCGCGATGACAATCTCGTATTATATAAAAGATTTGCCCTCTTTTCGATCGAAACGCGATTTTCTTCCTTCTGCATTATTGCCGGTAGAAATTTGCGCCTCGAATTTTTCACGATTGAAAAGAGGCGCGCAAACCGCTACGCGAAAATTTTCGAATGTATTCGAATGAATAAGAGATTTTGGCACCACGATGAATGCATAATATGTTGGCGAAGTGTGTCGATAGGGTGGCGGGTCTTAGCGGGCGCAGGTCGCATAATGGGGACAGTGCCGGAGTCAGCGGCTCTTTGTGACACTGTGACATCTTCACTTAATCCAGATAACACGTCTTCACATAAGACATTACTCTCGTCTCTCTTATCAACTTCAACGACAATTAACTCTTCGATTGTTAAATTAATTACTAGACGCAACCGACGACATAATTTGACCTGATTTAACTAAGCGTGAATCTCTCCATGTTTTAAAAGGCAGTATCGAAAGGCTACTTTCTGTTATAAATCTGATTGTTTATTGAAATTTGAAACCGTTAATTAGCGAATAACAACTCTTTGCTTTTGCCAACCAATTGATCTTTCCTGTTACTGTCTATTTATAAATTCCAGCACTGAATTCTTTATTACATTCAACCTTTGAAGGATCAGCTTTCTGTAGAAAATCGATTATGAATAACCACGATGACGTTTTAATTTAAATAAATAATATTTAACGTAATAATTTGGGACTTTATGATGTAGCTGGCGATATACCAGAAACAAACATTGTACAGAATTATAACTATGATCCGTGACACGGAACCTAATAGAATTCGGGTCCTTCGTCAAACAACCCCGCGTTACATTGTGCTAATGTATGCAAACATTTAATACCGCGTTAACACTATTCAAACAAACTGAGCCGATGGGTTACACCATTACTACGGCCATTATGGCACCTTTGACACGAGACGTCTACATTATGCCGCGACAACTTCGGAAGATAACGCTCAAGCTAGTGAATTCGGCAATAGTCGGCGCGTTTGTAGCATTAGCCTCTAGAATAAGTTTGTTCATTACGCGAGGGAACAATGCAGTAGGCTCGACGGCGGCGGAGGAAACGTGCGCCGACGCCGGTACAATGGCGCCGCCCGCCTTATCACGCCGGAACGCGTCGCCCGCCTGCTGCCGCCCTCCGCCGCGCCCCGCGCCTCGTGTCCCGCTACCGACTTGACGTATGAGCACTGAATAAATGGGAAAAGTTTTAGCGTGTGCCGTTATGGGAGAACGAACAATTGGTCATCTGTTGAGTGAGTGGATGCTCAAATGTGCGTTAATGACGATCTTGTTCGCCGAGACGCTTCAGCCGGGGTAAAGTTGACTGGACCGGCAATAAACTGACTCAATGGTTTATTTCCTGTTCGATTCACGTAACTATTAATTGATCAAATGTGAGTAATTTGATAAGGGGATAATTAGCTTTAAACGGTTAAGCGTTGTAAAATATAAAGATATTGTGGAACAGGCGCGTGACACGGCGAGGGGCGAGGGCAGTCATGAAGCCGCCACGCCGCTTAATAAAACACGGTAATTGCTTAATTAATTAATTGCCCGCCCATTTCTTAATTAAAATTGGGATGAAGAGTTTCAGCAGTTTCCTGTCTGCGACAGACATCAGATTCATCGAGTTGAAAGTGTTTTCGTATACATGTGTATGACGTTGCAATATATGTAAACTGTCAATCAATCATTTTATCGACGTAAATTCATCACGAAGAGGAGCAAAAAAGAAGATGCCCCGCACATGATTCGGGTTTCGGGACGATGTA
This sequence comes from Yponomeuta malinellus, assembly GCA_947308005.1. Classification (NCBI taxonomy): domain Eukaryota; kingdom Metazoa; phylum Arthropoda; class Insecta; order Lepidoptera; family Yponomeutidae; genus Yponomeuta; species Yponomeuta malinellus. The sequence goes on from OX370994.1 coordinate 9,017,873, forward strand.
ACCGTGAATCAGTATTGGTTCGTTGTCGACGAAACCTGCAAAATGAGCGGTAAAACCTGCCACTGCAAGAACACCAAACATTGAACACCTGAATCTAGTAAGAAGATACAAAAATCTTGGACGACACCTAATAAACACGGAAAAAATTTCAAGGCGTAGGTAAGTATTGGCCTCCGGCCGTTTTCGTACCTGTAGTTCGCAACCAGTATTATTGTGTCTGCTGTATTTGTGGAAACAGATGCAACCTAGTACGTGTTCCTGTGAATCCATTTCTCGAACAATAACAGATTTAAATGGATTCTCTTACCTAGATATATAGGAATACGGAATACGTACTGGCCACGTGTTCTCTCATCGTTTTTGAATATGCAAGTGCCTTTTTAATTTGACAGGTGAACGAGCACGCCTTGCTGCCAGCCACTCTATTATGAAAGTATTGAAATTGAACGAGCCCTGTCCATTTGTAGACTGCACGAGGATGTATAGAGCTGACAATGGCCGGGCTCCAGCGGCAGTATCACTCGCTGAATATCCAAAATCATTTTTCCCATTTTTCCTCAATTTCGATGCATGCATGTTTTCACAGAACTCCTGTCTGTTTAAATACTGATCGGCATCTTGATAGAGCCTTATCAGACGTATCCGGAAAACGTTGTGGATAAAAATTCGTTTGCGTAATAGTCGAAATTAACTTTATTTGTAATTGTATTAATATTATGTGATATTTTATGGAAAAGCTTTTACTATTATCTGTTTACATCGGTACTAATTAAACATCTATATTTGACATTTGTATTGTAATCAAACTAAGGACCTAATTCATGAGATTACCCTAATTATTGTTGCAACTTACATGCGACCGTAGTTGACAGGTATGTGTAATGCAGTTGTCTCCCGGAATCATTCAATTAAAGGTACCTTATATCAATTATCGTGCTATTAGGCTGTGTGCATCGTACCGACTCGATAACACGGCCACCGTTTAGTGACAAATGGTGTGCAGATTGTGGAAGCATGTACCTAGGACTGCATGTAATAATAGGTCCTCGTCAATGGACCCTGGTTGGATGAATGATGGCTATTAGCCTGCGCCAACGCGGTAACATTGTACTGGGCGCGCTGCCGACACAATAGTTCGTATGTAGCACAATGCCTCAATTCGTAATGGATTGGATATTACAGATTGACACAGTACCTATCCGCTGATCCACGTTGGTTTGTTATTATTTCATCGTGTAGGATTTAGCTACGAATATTTTTTTTCAGAAAACGAGAACCGCTTAAAATTGAGCCAGTTATAATAAAATGCCACGGTTATAAGCAAAGGTAATATTTGGTTTTTGATAATACCTATAAATAATTACTATTATTATCATCGTGAGGAAACCCGCGGCTTTGTTGGCTCCACATGTATTGACTTGTTTTTCCTGTGGGCTAGGCAAACTAAGCTGTCGGGATGGTATAGGTGCTGGGCAAGCCTACTCCTAAAAAACAATGTCCCAGGCACTGCAGCGTCACCCATAGATCTAGTGTGAGTGAAGGTGCTACTGGACGCTGTATAAATCATCTCATCACGTAGATGCAAAGGCCAAAGTTTTACACATAAATAATTTGCAAAAAGTAGACGATTCATACACAGTCATTATTTTTTTCATTATACGTCCCACTGTAGGGCACAGGCCTTCTCTCAGAGAGAGAGTATGGCTTAATCACCACGCGTGCCTACCGTGGATTGGCGATTTCAAGCGCTGAGGTATGTGAATAGCTCAGACACTCAGGTTTCCTCGCGATATTTTTCTTCACAGTTAGCGAGTTTTATTGCTACTATAACTTCACAAATGTAAATATGCCGGGATTCGAACCCACGACCTCCCGAATGAGAAGCCGGCGTTCTACCGCGCCCTACTACCGCTGTTTAATTTGAAATATTATTATTTGTATATTTTTAGATCTCAAACAAGATATACAATTTGGGAATTTGCAGTTGGTCCAGTCATTCCGTCGGAAAAAACGGGCTAAAAATGCATGTGAACCGAGAAGGCTAAAGGGTATTGGACCCCTGTGGCATATCCATCCGCGACCGCGGCGGCGGCTACGACGGGATGGAAAACAAGCCAACTATTGCGGTTCGAACTAGCTACTTTGGCAAAATAACGTTAATTGCGATGTGATGTAATTTAATGGGCAGTGTTTTTTTGTGATACTAGGTTGTGCTGCCTTCTAATAAATAGTTTTATTAAATCCACCTGGAGACTATTATTTTAATGCAATGAAATGCGTCTACATTAGTTGATATTTTATTTTATTTTAGCTTAAGTCTTTAAATAATTAAGTTTTCTATTTTATTTTCAATTGTTCTGGGTGTAATTTAATTTTATATTGACATTTTTAATTTAATTTTATGTTTGCAATTTAATTTTAATTAATTTGGACATCATGTCCAATCGAGTCCAAGTCCATCATGTATGCCTATTAAGGTAGAGCACATATAACTGTAATTTTATACCATCTTATGTAAGTCAGTTGTGAGTCACGACAAATCAATAAATGAATATTAATATGAATATGAATACACACGTAATTACTGAATTCTTAATTTCTTAATCTCAACAATCTTTACCCCCAAATATCTCGGAAACGTGACACTTTAGGGTAAATTAATATGTATAAATATGTATAAATTAAAAACTTGTTAAAAATATTAAAAAAACCACAAGTATTCTTTATCCATATTTACCACTTTCATCGTGGGCGGAAACATTGAAAAAAATTCACTATGGCGGGTGGATATAGCAGCTGGCATAAAAATGCAGAAAAACCTTTTAGATAGGTATTACGTGGAGGGGGGTCTAGAAAAGTTTAACTTCAAATTGTCCACCAAGATTTCGTATGTGCATTTTCCGGTTCTCCGTTGAGATACTAAAATTTTGATGCAATAATATGTTGTTGCTATTGAGGTCCTTTACATTTTCATCTATCGTTCATGGTTATCGAGATGTCGATCGAAAAAGCCAAAAATTAGTTTCTCCGTTATTTGCCTGCATTGTAATGGGAAAACGTGCAACAATGTCACCAGAGTCGTCATTCTGTTCAACAACGACGACGATGATGATGATGATGGTGATGTTTCGAACATCGAAGCATAATTTCCTGCAGTTCAAGAGACTTCACTACTCGAAATTTCCGCTTTAAATTTGCGAAACTGTGCGAGCGGCTAAATCGAAACTGGGCACAGACTTACCGACTTTGCGGCGACTAGACATCGTAATTTTTGTCGGAAATAAATAATAAAAAAGCGAAATTGTAGGTCTGAACGCGCTCTACAAGTTTAATACTAGACATTTTTTTTAAATAATAATTTATAGTTTTTCAATAATTCGGTAGAATATCTCAATAACGATAAATGATAGGTGAAAATGTAAAAGACCTTAAGCAGCAACAAAAAAGTATAGATTCAAAATTTTTTTATCTCAACCGAGAACCGAGTTTTTGTAATAAAGCTGAATTTTACCCTTTTTTCAAGATGGCGGAAAAAGCCACATAGGAAATCATGGTCCGACAATTTAGAGTTAAGCTTTTCTAGGCCTCCCCCACGTAATATCCGAAATCCACGTAATATCCGAAATTTAGCCTTCTCGGTTCACATGCATCTCCAAATGAGGCCGTCACGCGTCACCGCAAAAGTGATCTAACCCACAATTTTTCATATTCGTACTTATCTATTGCAATTTATTTAAAACATAATAGATTTCGACGCAAAACCGGCCTATCCCTAGTTTCAGCCATGGATAACAGATGGCATTGTAAACATTCTTTTTGCGCGTATTGTTTTTGCCTACGAAGCAGGCTATACATTTAATTTAAATTCATGAAAATGTAGATATACCCATTATCTCCATACTATGTTAAGCTTAGGCCACTTTGCTGTGACGGCCTCAAATGTATGTAATGACTGGACTAAGTGTAAATTAAAATAAATACGTCGAAATAATCTTCACAAAAATAAAGTTGACTACTAGGCAATATCCCTGTTGTATGGTGCCTTGCAACTCTTGCAAGTTTAAGCCACTTGTCTCGTTTTTTTTCTGTTTTCGAAGGAACACAAATGATTTATTTGGGGTTGGTATTGAATTCCCACACTGCGGAATCGCACACCACCTGTACACTTTCGAATTCATATTCATAATCGTAAATTATTAAATGGTTTAAACTGTGAAACTCGTCACTATCGACGCCATGACACTGGCGAGCGTTTCGGTGGGAATTTTAAATCATGTCGCGCTGGCAAAGAATATATAGGGGGTAGATAAATAATAGAATAGAAGCGGTAATGGTTAAAACGACACAGATTTATTTTACGCGGGTTCACAGTAAAGTAATCCCTGCACACAGTCAGTCACTTTTCGGCTGGCACGGATAGGCACTACCTGAAGTCGGCAGGCACGTAGCGTGACCCTAGATAGTGCGACTCACAGGCCAGGAAGACTCCGTAAGAGTTAGAGCTTCAATAATGTGTAAGGCCGGGTGGTTAGTGCCCGGTGCCTGGGTCCTGGAAGGAAATCCAACCGCATGAGTACGCAGCTATCGTTATGGTTTTCGTGTGCCGCCACAGACTGTCATCAAGAAGAACCTATCTGGTATGATTGTAGCGGCAGAAACGGACTACCTACTACTACGATTACAAGAAAGAAGGTAGAAAAGCACTAACGTTACAAGGTAGCTGCAGCATAATTTAGATTGGAAGAAAACTTACTTTTAATTGATACTATTAAAATAGGACTTATTGCTACTAATGTACCAAATAGGACTATTGCTACTAATGTAGTGATACCAATTTGGTGATACTGAAAATATGCACGATGATGGTGCGTAATTAGCGGGCCACCGTTTTTACATGATGCATAGCTAACGATAAGTTATGATCAGCAAAAAGAATAGTACATTGTTCACCGAGAGGAGAAAGTGACCGATTACCGTCGAGGGTGTCGTTTGAAGCCCGAGCCGTAGGCGAGGGCTTTAAAACACCCGAGATCGGGAATCGCAGTTTCTCTCGAGTGATACATAGTGCTTTATACTACACCTGCTATCACTATCACTACTTATCATTTTGATAGTTTTATTTTACTTTCTATGAAAACTGAATCCTCAAACAACACACAAATTGGAAATGGCGCCAATGGCGTCTGCAATTTTCACATGTTCTTTTTTCAAATTGTTTATCCTGCCGCCGCAGGGTCGCACTGCCAGCCCGACACCATCCAACACACAGCTAGTGGCCAGTGTCATTTTGCGAACTTGGAGATAAAAACTCACTGTAAAAACTTTTTGGCTTTTGATATTTAGGTTACCGGCGCATCATCATCATCATCATCAACCTATTATGTCCCCACCGAGAGGCACGGGTCTCTTCCCTGAGGAAGGCGCATAGTCTTACCCAAAATTAAAAAAGAAAAACCACGTAAGAAATGGATTTTCATACACTTTTCTCTCCCGCTCAGATGCGTTTTCTCCCCGCATATTTGTTCGATATGCAATGACGTACTTTCTACCGTAAATTTGATAAAGTATCAAGGTACTTTCCAAGCAGGTGTAGTATAAATGTTATTTTTATTAACTCTACTAAGACACACAATACAATTAAAATAATATGGATTAACAACAAGATCTTTACTGAGGACAGCCTGAGTATTAATAAATTAAAGTTTTAACTCGACTATATCATAGTCAATCGACCGTTCGGTGTGGTCCTCGTTAAATAATTTGTTTATACGGCAATTTATTCGAAATAAAAAACCTTAATATTAGTACACACTTTCGCCAAACTGCAAAGCACGAGCACGGAAGAGGCGCGTACACGCAGCTCACAAAAAGGTCCGTAGCCGAATGACTGGACGGCTCGCTGCAAGACCGTTGGCGATCGGTTGCCAGGCCAGTTTTTAGAACAATAGCGCTCCGAGTGGCTAGACGCGGACGATAAATATATTTTATCGATCTTTGCAAATTTATTATCGAAAAATCGGAAATAAATTATCGATACTCAGTATTTCAATAGATTTATATTTTGATAATTTTATCGGTTTTAGGTATATATTATTAATTTATATTATTATTTATTTATTTAAGTTTAACTATTAGTGTTTAAATATATTCTCTTTTTTAACTTTGTTATTTTCGTTTAAGGTATGTTATTTATTGTTTACAAAATAAATAACGCTACAATCTAAAAACTTAAATGGATTTTTTACTACTAAACCGTAACTGAGACCATTAATAGATTCTAAATTATTTTATGTTTTGGAACATTATAGGACAGTTTTTCAAAATTTTCCATCATGCCTATTTGCGCTCTACCAATGCTAAAACCTTTAGTAAAAGAAACAACGAAGTGCGTGCTGGCCACGCGCAATGTAAAATTTCGCAAAATGACCTTTTTACCAGCTTTACAGAACTGACAACTTCATCAAAGTAATTTTCAATGGATATTGTACGAAGTTTTCCTTATATCAGTTGGTCGCCTATTAGTCGTTAACTTGTAAAGCCTTCTTAGCCGTGATGGTTTTCCTTCTAAGTTCATTATTTGTTCATACATGAGAAGGGAGGACGAATACTCTGATAAAAATTTGCACTTATAAGCTTAATATATTGCAAACGGAACCCTAAATCGCAAAATGGTTTTGCTACACCTACGATATTTTTAGAAAACGAGAAAAGAAAATTGCATCCCTGAATTACATTGTAGGCTCAAAAAAATTTTTTCAACTTTTTTCCCACCGTTTTGTCGGTTTAATAAATATGTATATTTATGCCAAGTTTCAGGTCTCTATAGCACATATCGTCTCTGTGCTTGGCCGCGGACAGACAGACGGACGGACGACATGGCGACACTATCGAAAAATCGATGTCCTTCATACAAAAATGTCCATTCTATTTAACACATATAGTTAAGCATTATCTGTCAATCACTCCCAAGCAGAAAAACTGTAAAAATCTATATTATTAAAGGAAACTTTTACAAGGAGAAACAGACCCACGGATCAGTTGGCTCTGCACGTATTAACATTGCCATTTCTATGGATAAGCTGAGAGGATAGTACACAGGGTTATTTCTAAAATTCGCAATTCCTGAGACATGCCAATTAGACTTTGTGTTAGGCAACAACTTTTATTCTACTAGTCGAGTTTTTTCCCAATTTTGATATATCAGGATTTATACCTGGATTTACAACGTACCCTGACAAAAGCTATAAAATATGCTAGGTCGTTTTTTAAGAAAGGCACTTTCCAAAAATATCTTGACACCATTAATAACCACCCAGATCAGTACGGGTCCGCGGGTTATTGTTCTGATAGATAGATGGAGAGGAGGTACTAATTGTTTGCACATTTTTTAAACAAGATTTCTCAACTCGAAACAATTTTTTTTAGAATAGAATAGAATAATACCAAAACACAAACAATTTAAAAAAGCAATAATAGCAGAGATTTAAATTTTTTTTAGACTACGTCTAACCATTTTGGTAATTGGAGAGAGCTCAGCTAACATGTCGGCTACCACAGGGTAGTAACCAACGCTTATACGTTTATATTTAAAATCAATAGTTTCAATAGACGGCTTTTTTAATTACTAATCACATAACCGCGGATTTCAGACTTCAGCGTGCATAATTTTGTTAAAAGCGCTTTACTCACTCTACCAGTGTTGCCGCCTTCAGTAAATCAAAGTATTACGTAGAAGAATGTCCATTCTATTTAACATAATTATATGGTTTTAAGCCTTATCTCTCAAGCAGAGTCACTACAAAGCAGGAAAACCGCGAAAATAAAAAATATGTTTTATTAAAAAATGGAAAATTGAACCAAAAATTTTCAAAAGTCGTAGAACAGAAGTTGTAAAGGACAAAATCTAACCAACATCTTTCAAGAATTGCGCATTTTAGAAATAACTCTATGTGTCATCCATATAGATACCATCCGTATGTTGGTGATGAGCCAGCCAACTCCAGAAAATATGTCGCAAGCACTACATCTAAATAGTTATTTCACGTATCTAGAGAATAGTCTCGCAATTACCACGCATAAAAGGCCTAAGCCCCATTTAGATTCAGAAATAAAACCATGCTTAAAAAATGAAAATAAAAACACCATCTCGTGAAATTACCTGATGAAAGACTTAATAGCATTTGCATTCAGACACCGCTACGAGGCAGCAGTTTCGACGTGCAAGTCGCAGATATGAATGGGTGCAATAAGTGCATGCTCAGAGTGCTGTAGTGTCATGCTATAGGCTGAATGCAGGACGGCGCCGACCAACTCCAATTTCGCGCACCAAATTGTTCATAACGGAAGTTCATATCCGGGCGTCGGGCGGCCTGCGCTACGGGCGAGATTAGGCGGTAATTACCATTTCCTGTGACACAGGAGGACGCGCCGACAACGCTCTCCAAGAAACGGAATTCACCTCGCAAACCGGCGGCGGAAACCTTCCCGCGCCTCCGCCGCCGCCTCGCGCCCGGAAACTAAAATCATGCAACAAAGTCGCTTATTTCACTCAACATCAATTCCTAAATGAAAGGGGCTCCTATTGTAGCGAAAATCAGAGCCCAAAAGAACACATAAAGAGGCAAATCGAATGCCTTTAAAATTGAATGGTGCCTATATAATATTACGAAGGCAGAAAAACTGATTAGGAAGGAGTGGAGCGAAGTTGGTGTGCGGCAGCGGCGGCGGCGCCCGCGCCACTCGCTGCCGATATGATTGAATAAGCGAACATGGAGTTCCGTAATGAAACATATTGAACGTGTATCGAATCACTTAGGCGCGCCGGTGCTTCTACTTTGCGTTCGGGGGACGCCAACAAGCCATAGGTGAATCCTATAAACAACGTTACAGCGGAGTCTCGTTTTAAGAGAGGCAATAAATTGAATTAACTCGGCTAACTTTGTACTTCAAAGGAGAGTAAAAAATCCAACTTCATTATACGAAACATAATTTTACGGAGCATCATTGCCCCGCCTTGACGCCGCTTGTGAAAATATTTACATAGAGCTGCGCCTTGAATGCCCACAAAAAGGAAGGTTCTAATTAATTCATTAATGTCGTTATAATTACGACATTATGGCGTTTAGTATACATAATTCTCAATCTACTCTGTTCTTTTCCCTGTCTACGTTTATAACGAGTTTTCTTGGTTAATTAATTTAGTCGGGCTTGCAATGTTTCAGTTTAATTGTTGTAAGCTCGTATCACGGCTGACAGTGTTTTCAATCACGTTAGAAGCGGCCACGCGAGGCAGTGACGTCACAGAGAGCAACAAAGCGCGTGGCGCGCCTGTGGGCCGTAGAGTGATCCTGTGTGCGACAACGCACGCTATCGGCGCAAAAGCTCTTTGACCACGTCAAACTAAACTAAACTAAGCCTTGGAAAAATACAGTGGAATTTGTTCCAATTTAAAATTTCTGAGTTGTGTCTGATGTGATGTACCTTCAATACGCGCCCCTTACACGCTATTGTCGACCTCCACTACGACGAAGGTATAGTCAACAGCAGGTCAACCTTTCAAGTTTTAGTTCCAAAATTTCCCGTAACTGAATAGAGCGCACGGATTTCAAGGTTAATTTGCTGCCGACTGTACTATATTTAGTTATTCAATACTTACTACCAGTGATTTCGGCAGTCTGCAGGATCACAAAATGAATGAACGACATATGAAACATTTACCATCCGTTGGACAGCTGTATGACACACTAGTCCTATGTGCAGTTTTGATCAAGCATCACGATCAAGGACAACATTATAAGGCAAGACTAGTTAGTGACTGTGTTGTGTGTATGTTAAGTATTTATTTAGTAAAATATAGAGTTAGTACTTCTAATCACCCGTGACACGTAACGTCAGAGTTATATTATGACAAATCAATTAAATAATGTATAGCGCTACTTATACCTTGATGCATTTAAGTCACGATTTACGTGGCCAGAGCGTCGTGTTTCTGAAATTCATAGAGAAATTAGCACATAGGTTGTAAAAATATAAACATCCACTTTACAATACTGTTTACGAACTAGTCGAAATCATAGCATTGACAACGCAGTGATCACACAGTGGCGGTATATACCCAGTATACCTAGTATATACCGTATTCGGTGAAATAACTTGGAAGAAGTATTCAGAACTGTTTAGGACATAGATTTGGTGTCAAAAAGAAGAAACAAACGCTGCGGTAAAAAGGTAGGTGAATTCCAAGGAATACCTGTCGAGCTAAAGGGACACGGCTTTTACAACGTCTCCTTCTAGCCACATAACGTCTGTGCTTGTAATCTACGAAACATTAGAATTACCGCTTCGCTTAGACAAAAGTCGAGATTACGCCTTACATTACATAAACTCACGCCTGTATCCGGATGGGTAGGCAGAGATCAGGGTTTGCCGCTTGCCAAGATCCTGACAAAGCTCTTTCGCTTCATGAACAATCACCAACGAAATCACGCACGCCGTTATACGCCTAATATCTTAAATATGTAAAGTGATTTAGGTTTTTTTTACTAAAAAGCATTTCATCACGGTGACATTTTGAGACAGCATTTGAATTACTTAATCTGAATCTCGGAAACAGCTCCAAAGCAGTGTTGCAAACTCTCCTGATTTATCAGGAGATTACATGATTTTAGGCCTTGTCTCCTGGTCTACTGGTTTTTTTTCGTAAATAGAGAAAATCTACTGATTTTTAGGAATTTGTGGCTGTGTTATGTTGGCGACTATTATTTTAATCACATCGCATCGAACGGAACGTTTTCTTGTCAAGTGAGGTGAGTACGATTATTTATAATACCTAGTACGTTAAATTTCGTATCTGTGCTGTGGGATTAGTGTCTGCTGTGTCTAATCTGTCGAGTTGGATTGGAGTTGTGTTGGGAGTAAGCGAGTACGAATTGAAATTAATAAATAGTAGCGGTAATTTCATACATTGTCTTTAATAACATAAAGTAAGTACTAGGTGTTGTTTGTGTGTTGGAACAATCAAGTTTTGGTTTTGCCTTTTTTTAGATGGTGTGGTGCTTTTGCTTTTAGGCGGTTTTTGGTATATAAATAAACAAAACGGCCGGTGCTGAAAAAACTTTTTCATCCCCCATCTCGGAAAGAGTATTTTTGTTATTCGATATCTGAGTGTAAAAGCCGTTTTTATCCGCTAGAGGATAAAGTATATTGAATTTAGAACATCGTGTGGACTAAGTTTGTAAATTCAAATCATTATTAAACCCATTTACGTCTACGTCCATGGTGCCGAATTTATCATACAAGTTTTTTAATTTGTTAAAAACTCAGACTCAGAACCTCCTTTGTGTTTTTTTGCATTTAGTCATTTCCTCGCTGAGGTGGGATGAAAAGTTACGTGTTGCACTCGAGTGCAAAGATTTTTCACCTCGTGCTCTTTTGATTCCCTCGCTAACGCTCAGGATTCTAATTTCTGAATCAATTTTAGAATCCTTCGCTTTCTCGGTCATCAAAATTGAGCACGCGGTTAAAAAGCAACTTTGCACTCTTGTAAAACAAACAGCTATTGTTTGCTTATTTCAGGAAAAAAGGTACTTAATTTTCCTCCTGATTTTTATTACTGTCTCCTGGTTTTTTCGTTTACCATCTCCTTTTTTCTTGCAGTTTGGAGTTTGCATCAATGCTCCAAAGACTCATGAAATTTAGCGTGCAGGGGGTATGGAATTGAAATGCGTAGCTAGGTACATCTAACTTTTGAAGCAAATACAAACTACATTCACAGATTTTGAAAAAAAAACTATATGGTTTAAATGAAACAAGTAGATTTGTCAGAAAATTTAAGCCCCTCAAATTATTGCTCATGTACAGGATTATTTCTCAAATACGTCCTGAGACACCCTGATTAGAGTTTGTGTGTTACTGTTGGAGGCGCGGGGAATTTAAAGTATTATGTTCTAATTATTGGGATATTCAGTAAAAAGATGTTGTGTGTTGAAGTGTTTATAATCAAGTAATTGGTAACTTAGGAGAAAAGAATATGTACATAAATCAAAAAATTAAACATACAGAACACGTCAGTATAAAAAGAGTTTAACTTAAAAAATAGGTAAGTACCTAGTCTACAATAACGAGATTAGTATTCACTATCTACAACAGTTACAACCACTTTTGTTTTCGAAGTTGTTTCTCAGATTGCTATTTCCCGTAATTTTTATTTATTTAATTTTTTTATCTGTATTTATTAGAGAAAACAAACAGTTTTACAAACACATTAATGTAACTTAGGAATAACATAAACACTATATAATTGTACAACCAGCAGCGTTTTCTACAGTTTACTTAAACGGAATAAGCACAGACGCTGACATAGAATGTTTAAGTGGCAACTGAAAACCAACATTAGATGAAACCAACAATTTTACAGGTTAAAGGAAGATTACCTAGTCATCACTACAGATACAAAAATACAAAGCAAAGGAACGAGAACAACCAATCGAACAATACTTACCAAGAAAGCTAAAATCATAGAATGTCAGAAACAGCACTGATCACTGACTTTTTGAACAAGTCAGTGTGGTGAAAGTACTCATTGTAAGTGCGCATTAATATCAGATTTTACACAATTTTTGTAAGATTGCGCATTGCGAATATAACAAAATTCGCAGTTTATTGTTAAAAAATCTTTTATACTATTCCCCCTCTAAAAACCTATTTTATTCACTGAAAACAGTGAATAAAAAGCACTTTTAATCACTATTTCGGAGTTTGAATAGAACACATTAATATATTCGACCTCCATCTCAATGTTTTACAAACTCCTTGCGCAAAAAATACTCGTTACAAACTCCTCGTGCAAAGAATAGTCCACATACAAACTTCTTGTGCAAAAAACTCCTCGAGATTTGATTGGTCGACATTTCTAACAAGGAGTTTAGCATTATAGTAAAAACGTGTTCTTTGCTAGAATTAGTAAACAAGTTGACCATTCTTATAATAATAATAAGAAAATTACTCAAAATTTTAGAAACTGTTCTAATTTTAATGTGCATTTTAATTAATTTAACCTTCCTTTTTCCTCTTTAAATGTATATTTTCGCTTAAATCTCTCTTTTTCTCGTAGTTATGGTATAAAGTATAGTATGCAACTCTTGAATAAAACGGACTTATAACGAGGGCCATGAATCACTCACAAATGAAGGATTCTAACACTTGAATCACTCTCCATAGTCGTGATTCAGTTGTTAGAATCCTTCACTTGCTCGTGATTTATCTATGGCCCTCGCTTTTAATCCGCCCTTTATTCACTAATTGCATACTTTACTATTTGAACCTCAAACTTTGGCAGTAAATGCCTCTATCTGCATTTTACTACTCAACGATTTGTGATTTATCGCAATATTCACAAAACTACTGAGACTCGGAAGACTTGAAGAGCCCTGGTATCAAAACTAAAAGAAAGAAAAATCTGTGGCCTTCACAACCGGATACCCGCTGTTTTTTTTTATATATTAGATTTTAAATTCGATCGTGTTTTCTTAGAAGAAGAAAGACATTTATTATACCAACAAGACACATCACAGAAACAAAATAAGCATATAAGTAACATAATATGCACAACAACAGAAAGGAAACTAAATACACAACAGACAAAACAAATAAACAAAACAGGACCACAGATGTAGCCTGTGGTGTGTCTAAGTTGCGAAAAAAAGGCAGCCGACTCAGCGTTGTGCTGAGGAAGTGATCCCTCAGCGCTGATTTTCAGTCAGTACATATAATTGTACTAGAGAATGCGTGCCGTGTTGCATTTAAAAAGAATTAAAACAAATGCCATGACAGATATACATAGAAGTAAAAAATATCGTCATAAAATACTTACATATATTATTAGTTAATTATCTGAAAGTAAAATGTTGAAATCCATAGTTTTATTTTGCAAAATTAATGAAAAAAGTATAGCCAAGTCCGGGGGGAGCTTCCCCGGACTTGCCCTGAGAGTCTCCGTTTTTTTTTTCCTTTTTAAATACAGAACCCTTAAAAAGAAATGTAGGATATTTAATATACAAAAATCTCGCGTCACAGTGTTTGGTATCGAACTCCTAAGAAACGGCCGAATTTTATAATTTATTTATTTTTTGTGTATATTTCGTGGATCTGAGAACAGATCGTAGGCTAATTAACATGGCATACCAACGTTTGTCGAGTCAGCTAGTATTCATTTAAAAAACTCAAATAAAATATAAGCAGCGGATTCGCAGCTATAATAGCCGCAAATTGAGACTGATCACGACTCGCTGGTGCTAACTGCGGTATCTTATGCCTTTTATACTGCGTCATACTTAGCTGCTCATGTGACGCACCCTTGCTTGTATAGAGTATTATAATACAGTAAGCTACTGGGCATAAACACTACTTTATCCATAAAAAAATCTGAGACAAAATTAAAATTTAGTTAAAAGGATCAGGATCGTGGCAAGTGGCAGTCCCTGGACTCTGCCTACCCCTCCGGGATACAGGCGTGAGTTTATGTATGTAAGTACATAGGTCTCTCTCTATCTGAGAGAAGGCCCGTGCTCTGCAGTGGGACGTATATAGGCTACATAAAAAAACAAAATAAAATACTACGCAATTATCTTTCTTCTAAATTGTCTCGTACTCGTAAATGCTACTATTTACTTAGTCAAGTTCTTAATTCGGTGATGTTCAATTGTAAAATAATCAGCCGAAAATCCACCGCTATACATCAATAAGGTTTATTTATTTATTTAAATAAAATAGACAGTTTTAATCATTCCTATGAGCCTAAAAACGTTTGGCGTCTACCATTTTATTATGCAGAGAAGTAATCCCATAGGTATTTTTAACCAAAAAATAAAAAGCGTTTAAGTTTTCCCCCATAAATATTTGATTCTGGGGTTTTTGTTCACGTAAATCACAGTGAGTTTAGAGTGCAGTGACACCGCATGGCGCAGGTGCGATACATTCGAGCAAATATTTTATGAAAATACTGAGGTCTTGTTTAGTGATTCCAACAAAACATCGATATTTCTATACACTTATGAGTTAGTTACAACTTCATATGTATCTCAACAAAGCAAACGGTTAAATATTTCAACTTTATAATGAAGCTTTATAATATTTACTAGCTGTCCCGGCATTCGTTGTTTTGCCACATTAATTAGCCTACTACCTATTCTCCGACCTACCAAATATACCCAAAAAACTTCATAAAAATCGGTGAAGCCGTTTTAGAGGAGTTCGATAACAAACACTGTGTGATACGAGATTTTTATATATTAGATTACAATTTTTATGTCGCGCTCAGGCTCGCCGCTCGCGCCGCCGACCCGTCGCTAAATGTCCACTTCGCAAAATTTCCACCGTTCGCAAAGTGGCCCTTTCTCAGAATATCTCTTTCACAAAATGTCCACTTTTATTCATTGTTTTTTGGAGTTAAAATTAAACCATCATCAAATAGATCACATATTTTACTATTTTTTTATTATCAGTTTTGTACAGGAATGTAACAAAATTTCTATATACATCCAAAAATGGGGGATTATACGTCAATACGAATAACTTTTAGTATGGGTACTTAATATTGGTGAAATCGCGAAAAAAATGTCACTACTAAAGTACTAAAATTACCATTAAACTGCTGATAACTTTTTCGTCCTTTCAAAGTTTTTCTCGTAGTAATAGTTAATTATAGTACGTATTGACAAATAGATCCCTTTTCTGGATGTAGGTATATAGGGATTCTTTTACACTGTGTAAACTTGATGTTATGACTTTAAGGGGCTATCGAGAGCTAACGAAAATAAATAATATCTTTTATAACACGATTTTGAAAAAAAAGTGAACATCATAGATCGCAATAATCTAGGGCCAACCCAAGAACCTTAAACTAGTATCGATGTTTGCAAATTAGCATTACGAAACCTAACATGAAAAAACAAAAAACACGACTGCTAAATACAAGGCCTAGATGAATTTGTTGTAATTTTAACCTTGTCAGACGATACTCGTTCGATTCCTTCCAAGAAGTTTCTTTGGTCACGTCTGCCGACTACTTTTTACAAACAATGACAGATTAATATCACTATTTCGTTTTATTCGTTACGTCATATAACTTTCATTTGACATCCTATTTGTGAATATCGGTCGAGCCATTTCACCTCTAGGTATAGGAACATATATCTCCGCACCCTAGAACATAATATGGCCGGATATTCGGACTCTTTTACGGTGAATGCAGTCCGATTGTGGAATAGTTTGCCTTTGGACATTCGTCGAGCCTACTCTTGTCGACTTATCATAAGTACAGTACGTATTATTTTATACATTTACAAGCTGACTCGATGAACGTTGTTTTGCCATATTAATTAACCTACGACCTATTTTCAGATCTACCAAATATATACAAAAAATTTCATAAAAATCACTGAAGCCGTTTCAGAGGAGACCGATAACAAACACTATGACACGAGATTTTTATATATTAGGTAGATTATTTATATCATGTAGGCATATCTATATATACCTAACTTAAGTTTAACAGTAATCTGTTTATGTTTATTATATATATGCAAGCACTACCCTATATATATTTCTAGTGCAGCAACTCCAACACCAAGGTTAACCGAAAGATAATGCTGTTAGCATGAAGTTCGCCTTTGTACTTTTTACTTTGTTTAAATAGTGCAATAATGTTTTTTTTATAATAATAATATATATACATACGCTCAACAAAATCACAACCCTACTTTGCTTTAGCAGTCCGGTAGAAAGATGACATTATTTTATCATCGGTGGCGCTAGTTAGCTCCGGGTAGCCCCTTAATTAGGAGAATCGAGAAGTAGATTTGAGGTTTATGATAAGGTACCTGCTTATATATTTTTATCGAGCACAGCGCATCCCTAGCAGGCAAGTGAGGCGCGAGGACGGCGGCATCGCACAGCCAAACGGTAAACACTTTGCTGTAATCTTGAGATGAGAAAACTTTCAGTTCTCTTAATTCAGAAACTTATTCAACATCCTAACAACCTTAGAGCGAACCGCCGGCGGACAGAAGACAAACAAACGGCGATTTTCTACCTCATATCGACCGGCAACTTTATACGCCCAGAGCCATTTTAGTACGTTCCGTACATACAATGCGTTACTCAAAACTAGCTGTGCCTGCGACTTCGTTCGCATTGGGTTACAACATGAAGTGCTTTTACCCATAGACCATTACCGTCACCCAGGTCACGGCCTATCTCCGTTCTAAATTCAATTCCCTGAGATCATCCCTTGAAAGCGTGATTATATTAAATTCTGTATTATTTCGCATCACCAGATCGTCTCCCGTCTGCACAATTTTGTTTCAGGTAGAATAGAATGCTCAATATAATACAGTGATGTATTAGCGGAATATTCCCAAAAGCGTCGTAGGACGTTCACCAGCTCACCGGACCTACGATCTATAACGGATTGCTGGTAGCAGTTGGATCACAGAACAGAGGATTCCCTGTTCTGTGGGCTGGATGATGATAACCGAGAACAAAAAAATGTGGCGTACCTTGGGGGGCCCACACAGTGGTCTCAAACGCTGTGGCTACACGCAAGTCATTTACAGTTTAATGAACAGATAAATGGAGTCGATCAAAGACATTGATTTTTTTCTTCTTTTTTTCAATGCTACTTTTTAAAATAACTTGATTGAGTTAAATTAACACCAAGAGTTATAGATTTTGCCTATAACTCTTGGTGTTAATTTAACTCAATCAAGTTATTCCACCAAACTTGAAAGATTTGTTACATTATTACGTTTTGGTACCTAGTGATTGGTAGTTTTTTTATAAGCATTTTTGTGTTGTCTATACTTAATGTTTACTTGTGACATTTTTATTCTTAGTTATAAATGTCATCGTTAATTCAGTTCCTTGGTCACCTTTAAATATGTGACTGATTTTACTTATATTGCATTGGCAGTTTATTTGTACAATACATGTAACAGACATAAACATAAACATTTACATACAGGCACATACATTGGTTCTGGCCCCACACTAGGATACCCTGTGTAGTGGGAACCAGAAACAACGACATCACAAACATGTAAACATCCAAGACCTGGGGCTTTTTTTTGTCCCCAGCCGGGATTCGAACCCGGGACCTCTCGCATGGTATGTAGATGCACTACCGCTGCGCCACAAGGCATAACATAACATAACGTAACATAAACTCACGCCTGTATCCCTGAGGGGTAGACAGAGACCAGGGACTGCCACTTGCTACGATCCTAACAGATCACTTTCGCTTCCTCTACATTCATTAGTCGTTGCATGCACGTACGCCGGTTTCGGGTACTTTTTATCTTGACCTTTGTTAATACATCCCCTATTTGGTCGAAGTATGTCCGTCTGGGTCGTCCCTTACCGGCCTTTCCATCCACATTCGCTCGATATATTTGTTTTGTCAATCTTTCTTCCTTCATCCTCTCCACATGTCCAAACCAACGCAACATTCCTTTCTCAATTCTTGTCACTACATCCTCTTTCAGTCCACAACGTTCTCTAATCACACTATAGCGTATCCTGTCATTTAAAGTAACGCCAGACATACTTCTCAAGGACCTCATTTCTACTGCATTAATCCTACTTTCTTGCTTCTTTTGCCATACCCAAGTCTCGCTAGCATACATAAGTGTTGGGACCAGCACTCCATTATGGATAGCCAATCTTTTGGAGATGTTTTGGCCACTCACAAAGGAGTGCAATGCACCGTTTACACAATTTCCTGCTTTTACTCTTCTTTCTATATCACCTTCACACTTACCATCCCTGCTAAAGAGGCTCCCCAAATAGACAAATTCTTTCACTTGTTCCACCCGTTCACCTCTAATCCTTATCTTGCACTCAGTCATTTCATCATCTTTTTCTAACACCATTACTTTTGTCCTACTCACATTAATGTTCATTCCTTTCCTTTTAAACGCCTCATCCATTACTGCTACTTGTGTCTGCAGGTCTTCAGCCGACGATGCGAACAAAACACATAACATAACAGACATATAAAAAGAGAAACAATTTCCTAGAACGTTCCGTGCGCCGTATGACCCGGCGAAGTTATCTAAGCACCCTGCAATATGGCAACTCAGACAGTGGCCTGCCTGCCTAATTAATTGTATCCATCATTAATAGTTATGTCATTTTTATGTGTGTGCTTTTGTGGCAATTTAAAGAAATGTATTCTTTCTTTCTTTCATTGTGGTTAGAGCACTGTTCAGTAACGTCACGGCTTATAGTGATTTTCTTACCCCCCATGGACTTAAGCGTAATTTTATGTAGCCTAAATATTACACGGGAATCTAAGCTCTAATTTTATTTATTTATTATTTTATTTTATGATAAGTTTTATTTACAGTTTTATTTTATATATATTGAGTTATAAATATACATAAAATAAATCTGTGAGTGTTGAATTATTGGGCCGTACGTTATTTGCGGTACAATGTTTGATCGTACAATAAGATATTATACCACTTTATTGGACACCAGTAATATAGTGACTGGAAATAGGAAATCGTTAAATATAATAATAATTTCGCCGATAATTCGAATCTGTTGTTATTTTTTAATAAGTCGTATAAAATTATGATCGATTTAAATTTAACCATTATTTTTTGTAGTATGTAATTGAGATAATCAACAAACGTACGTAAAAATAAACTATATCATCTCGCCAATGCCCGTAGTAGTATGGTGACAGGTTCCCATAGCAAGCGATGGACTCGGTTACTACCTGGGGCCTGTTTCATAGAACCAAAATTAATGTAGAGGTAATTAAGGCCCACCTTTATTTAAAAATAAATAAACTTAAGGAAAGTAAGGTTGTAAAGAAAAAGGCATGATACTTGTTTTAATTATTTATTAAATTATTGTTATGAACGCTAAAAATCACATAAAAATAAAAAACTTTGACATTAAGCATGGTTTTTAAAAAACACTCATATGGGCCTTATTAAACAACATCAGGGTATTAAAGCCCACTTCTTAAATGGACATTGTGAGAAAAATAACAATATTCAAAAGTTTTTACCTTAATGCCGAGTATAAAATGACATTTTCTGTTACACAATAAAGAGACATAAAATCTTTATAAAAAAAAATGCCCATGGGCCTCCTTAAACATAGGGTAATAAAAATCGGCTATCTTACTTTAACTAAATGAGATAAAAATCAAATACACATTGTTTCAGGTAATACTCCATCAACTTATAAGTTTAACACCATATTACAAAAAAACAACAATATTTTATTTTCTTAACAAATTGTCTATGGGCCTTATTGCACTAAGGACTATAATTAAACCGATACTTTGTACCAACAACAAAATAAACAGGTAAATGAGAGAACTAGTAATAAGGGGCCACTCTCTTAATAAACATTTAACTTAAACAACGTGAATCAGCCACGTCACTATTCAAAATAACAAAAAAATGCCTTCATTTTAAGCAATGATCTTAAATCCCATACGTTAAAAAAGGCCCGGGCCTTGTTACCCTCTCAACAAAGGGCCTTATTAGCTGTAAGACAGTTTCGAGAAAACAATGCTCTTGATTTAAATAAAGCTGGTGAAATATTTAAAGACATGCCCTTCCTGGAGTAGCTCAATATCTTGTGGTTACGATAACATTAAATAATAATCAAAATACAACGTAAAACTTACCAAACTCAGCTATATGTTCTGAATGAAAATTGAACACTGTGTTGCCGCGACCGCTTCTCTCGACTGTTCGAGCGCCACTGACAAAATGGCGGCCAGCGTGAAATCGCGCGCTGTTGCCAGTTCTTTATATAGACAATATCTATGTGTGCGTGAACGCGTAAATGAAAACGATCATTTTGTTTAACATATTTTAATACTGGGCTTTATTTCCCGCTGGGCCTTATATACCTGACCTACCTTATTAATGTTTTGTATGACAGTTCGTCTACCCCATCGGTTATCAGTTCTTCGGATGATATGGCCGGCCCACTGCCACTTCAGCATGCTAATTCGGTGGGCTATGTCGGTGACTTTGGTTCTCTGTCGGATCAGCTCGTTTCGAATTCGATCTTTCAGAGAAACCCCGAGCATAGCCCTTTCCATAGCACTCTGAGCGACTTTAAATTTGTGGACCAGCCCCACCGTGAGTATAATATCCACGTTTCGGCACCATATGTCATGACGGGTAGGACGCACTGATTGAAGAATTTCGTCTTGAGACTCTGTGGGATTGGTGATGTGAAGACTCGACGTGGAGACTGCGGATCGGTTTACGTTTACGTAGTGTAGCTCCGACTCGGTGGAGCGATGATCTTCGCAGGGCGGCTGGCAAGATCTGGATGAGAGTAGCCAAGGACCGTGCTCAGTGGCGTGTAATAGGAGAGGCCTATGTCCAGCAGTGGACAACCATAGGCTGATGATGATGATGATGATGACAGTTCGATGTACATTGATAAGTCGATTGATACACAGATGGACAAAACGAATCTGCTACACAATTTACCTCGAATTGTCATAATAAACTACAAATTGCAATGTTATGAAACTCAGCCCTGAATACTCAGAGGTCATCTAGAATTGGTTTTTCTATAGTTTCGGATACAATTAACCAAATTATGAAGATATTTATTGTGATTTTTTTAAGCGTGATTTTATGTAGCCTATATGTTACACGGGAATCTAAAGTATAACCATGGTAAGTTTTATTCCATTCCCTTCAGTGGTTTTTGCGTGATGCGCACACAAAGAAACGCAAACCCTAAACAATTTCTTCATTATCCATAAATAAACCACTTCAAATAAGGTAACCATAAACTTGTTTTTTTTTTCATTGACGAATTTGTTAAAATAACCAATCTAACAGACCTACTAAGCTGTATTGACCGGATTTCCCCGTTAGGTTTCAAGATTGTAATAAGTAAAATTAAAAAAACCGACTTTTTAAAATTCTTAAGCAAAGCCTAAATGCATCTGTCGAATTATTTTGAACTTGAGGCCTAATTATTCGCACCAAGTCCTGAAGGATTTCTAACGTTTAGCTGTCAAGTTTCATACCACTTGGTATCGGAAACAAGAGGATTCCGACAGGATTTTATGCGCATTTATACGCTATTTACCTTAGTTTGGTCCCGCTTGCTGAGGTAGCTTAGGCTCAACCTGAGACCAAAATTTCATACCAAATTTTGATACTTATCTATTGATGATTAGGCGTGTTTTGTTAACAACTATTTGTAGTCCTTTTGCGTTACCTACTACTCATGCTCCTTTGTTAAAAAATACTGATCAGCTGTACTTTGTAACGTAGCCATCCTAATCTTTGTGCTGCGATCTCATAATGTATCTCCTGCTCATATATATACAGTTATATAGCTATTGCCCGCGACTTCGTTCGCGTGGTAATTTTTATGTGTATTTTTCCGGGATAAAAAATAGCTTATGTACTAATACAGACTATAATCTATCTCTGTGCACAATTTCGTCCGGATCCGTTCAGGCGTTTTAGCGTGAAAGAGTAACAAACATCCATTCGTACATACAAACTTTCGCGTTTATAATATTAAGTAAGGATATTCAACGGATCTAATCGCGATTATTCACGATTATCGCGAAAAAATACTATGTATCATACTTGCACCATGAAAGATTAAGATCGTGTAACGCTTCTCAAAAAAATACGTCACCAAACAAGGATTAACGGTTTACCTAGTCGTGTGTGTATAGATTACATACTGATAGCCATGTGCTTCGTAAACAAAACCTTGTGCCCGTCTCGTCTCACTTTGAATCCTTCGCACTCGGAGAGAACGTGGCTTATTTAGTGATAAATAAATACAGCAACAGCAGCGCGCAGTTCAGCCTGAAAATAAGAAAATAAAATAAAAACATTCGCTGGAAGCAATCTGATGTGCCCTGTCAATTCAATTTGCCTGAGCGCTCTAGTTACATAGAGAAGAAGGCAATAACAATAATTTTGAGGCCAATCGACAGGTTAGTGGTGGAAATTTACCAAGTTTTATGAAATTGTGAGGTAGCCTAGTGGGTAGAACATTGGACTCGGAAGCGCGAGAGCCAGGTTCGATTCCCAGTGCGAGCATGTACCTATGACTTTGTTTTCTAAGTTATCTACATTTGTGAAGTTATGGTAGCGATACAACTCGCTAACGTTGAAGAAAAACATCGTGAGGAAACCTGAGTGTCTGAGCTATTCACATACCTCAGCGCTTAAAATCGCCAATCCACGGTAGGCACGCGTGGTGATTAAGCCCATTCTCTCTCCCTGAGAGAAGGCCTGTGCCCTGCAGTGGGACGTATATAGGCTGTAAATGTATGTAAATGTAGTTTCGATTGAAATGAAAAAGGACTTTTTGAATCGACGATTTTCACGGTGATTTCTAACCTTGAATGGTGTGCGACGCCGAGAGTTTTGTTTGAGATAATTTTACACGCAAAGAGGTTTTCAGTATCGACACTTGTGTGTGGCTCGTGACTGGCAAATAAATAACAAAGGAAACGTTTTCCACACAAAGTACCTACTATGCCTGGAAAAATCTTCAGAATGAGTCACGTAAGAATATACTTGTATTTTGTCTGAACAAGATAAATAAAGTAATATTTAAAAAAACCTTACTTTCATTAGCTAATGTATGTCTATTAGAAGTTACAATAACAAAATGATCGCTTGTTTCAGTAAAACTCAATATTTTTGTGTTTGTTAATGATGCCGTAAAACGAAATTAAGCCATCATTATTCTGACAGTTTTGAGCAGAGCTAGTTAGGCACTAGCTGGCTTGGTAATATGTTCTTCATCACAGTTGAATATCCAGTAATTGTATATGTGTGGTGCTAGATGACTCCGGGGCGGAAGGGAGCTGACGTCAGCGACCTGAGACCAGCAGTAACTATCACCGACATGGACACGGTTCATGAAGAAAATGACAACGACAGGTATGTATTTTTTTAATTAATAAGGAAGTAAATCTTTGTCATTGGATTATTTCAAATTTCAAATTGTTTATTTCATTATAATTTTATAAATAAAATACAGGGGCTGGACCCTCTTATACAATAACTAACTCAAGTAAACGTAACCTAGTAATTTAAAATTTAATTTAATTACATGGAGACCCAGGTTCGATCCTCGGTGCGGGCATGTATGACTTGGTTTTGTAAGTTATGTAAATTTGTGAAGTTATAGTAGCAATACCACTCGCTAACGGTGAAGGAAAACATCGTGAGGAAACCTGGGTGTCTGAGCTATTCACATACCTCAGCGCTTGAAATCGCCAATCCGCGGTGGGCACGCGTGGTGATTAAGCCCATCTCTCTCTGAGAGAAGGCCTGTGCCCTACAGTGGGACGTATGTAGGCCTTATGTATACATGTAATATGTGTGTGCGTGTGTGTGAGTGTGTGTGTGTGTGTGTGTGTGTGTGTGTGTGTGTGTGTGTGTGTGTGTGTGTGCGTGTGTGCGTGTGTGTATGTGTGTGTATGTGTAGGTGCGTGCGTGCGGGCGTGTGTGTGTGTGTGTGTGTGTGCATGTGTAGGTGCGTGCGTGCGTGCGGGCGTGTGTGTGTGTGTGTGTGTGTGTGTGTGTGTGTGTGTGTGTGTGTGTGTGTGTGTGTGTGTGTGTGTGTGTGTGTGTGTGTGTGTGTGGGTGGGTGGGTGGGTGGGTGTGTGTGTGTGTGTGTGTGTGTGTGTGTGTGTGTGTGTGTGTGTGTGTGTGTGTGTGTGATAATTATACATATAATGCCAGGCAGATAACTTGAACACAAATCCGCGCTAGTTTGCTATGGACACGTAAGAGCAATTTTTTTTATATTTTTTTAATTTCACTAAAGTCCGAAAAATTCTCAGTAACATCCCGCGACCGCCGCCAATCAGACCCGAAGTAAGCCCATGCGAAGTCAAAGTTATTTGTTCAAGGTATTTGTCTCGCACCATACAAACTAAGTAACTAGTTGTCGTTTGCAGGGAAGTTTAAACGGTTGCGAGATTGCATAGACAGATATAGCAAGAAAGAATTATCGCAAATGACTAGAGAATGTTTTTATCAGAAAATAATAAAATTAAACTTCTAACTGTAAGCGTTTATTTCAAACAAACCATTTCTTGTGAGCATCGTAAACAACGTCGAGATACCAATCACTTTATTAAACTTCCAGGTTTGCACGTTTCTTTTTAAATGTACCAAGTATTTTCAAAAGGATTTGTAGTTAATTCAGCTTTCAGCTTTGGTCTGGGTTGAAACAAAAAAATTAAATACTGTCAAAGTTGTCCTTGACTTAACATTTTTCTTTTTCTTGATAATACGGAACCCTCGGTGTGCTACTCTGACTTGCATTTGGCAGGTTTTTTAATAAATTGCTGTGATGTAAAGAGTCCAATCTAAAGTAGTGTACCTACTTCCGAGCTACACTGCTTTTTTGTGCTACACATTTAAAGACTCTTTAAATCACTGTAGAAGCAATGGCTCTAACTTAAATAATGCTACTTCGAACTGTTAAAAACTTGTTACACTGCAATAAAATAAACCCCCTATAATAAAAATACATCTGACTTAAAGAAACCGTCTTCAATGTCTACTAATCGCACTTTGTAAGCTTTAACCTAAAAATTACTGACTTATAGTTACTATCCGTAAAATTATAGAGCCAACCACTTCTTTAAGAATTATAAATGTTGGTGGCGATACCTCTATTTTAAAGTACATTTTAAATTCCCACTTTTTCTGTTAAGTTGCCGTCACGCTGACGTACCGAAAGGCCCAATTTAAAGTAATGTACCTACTAGCCAAAGTAACCGAGCTATGTACGTTGTTATAGAGGTAACGAGAACGATAAAGGGACTTGACTAGAGCAACGGCGGGGTGCAGGAATAGGGAAATATTTACGACCTTTGATAGACCGCTTTGTGCAGAGCTGCGAACGCTCGGCGCCAGCGTCACATGCGATTTCTGCTGAATGACACTTGCTTTCATCGTGGAATATTGACAAACTCATATTTAAGGAATCGATCATTTTGGCACTACGTAGAATGAGTTTTACCGACTTGCCCTGTTGCGCTTTGGTGCACTAAGCAGGTGCATCCGGCAGGTGCATAGTTCGCGGATGCTATGCTGTGTAGTTATAAATTCTACGTACCATTTTTTTACGGTATTTATATATATATAAATTAAACCGAACGCAATTATAGTAAACATTTATATCAGATAGAGCGTATACTCTCAAGATTATCTACTTAGAGGTAACTATAATGCAATAACTAATAGAATTATAGATGATGCCCAAATATAATTTTTAAGTGTGTTTTAAGATCATCCTTTCTGTTAGATTCGGTTATGTGTTTGACGAAGCGTGAAGTCCAAACACATTTTGGTTCATATTGTATCTATAGACGAGTATCTGACGATTCTCCGATCTGAATAAATAAATAAATCACCTTAACATAATCATAATCTTTCACCTTCCACTAGTGACGAGTCATCGTACTCTGACATCGAGCGACTGCGCGAGCGCACACGCGCCATGTTGGATGCAAATTCTGGGGCCGAAGCGAGCGCGCACTCACAGCCGAACAGTCGCCGCATGTCCAGCGACATCGATGCAGCAAAGGTGGCTGCTAACCTTAACACCAGGTATACTACACTCAGACTGAGGCCATTTGTACAAATCAAGGAGAACGACCTCTAACGAGAATTGAATGACATCTTTTTTGGTAGTCAAGCCTGTTACCGCTAGAACAAACAGGGCCCCATCTCATAGAACTACAATTCATGGTAATCTTAGACCTAATTCACCCAATTGACTGTCGCCTTTTATAAAACTACAATTCATAGTTTTTTATGAGAATTCAGTGGACATTGCGTAGTTGAGTATTCCTACTTGTTAATCTGTGTGTTAATGGACTTTACATCGAATTTTCCTAGTAATAGCATGAATCGTAGTTCCATAAAAAGGCCCTGCCTGTAAAGGGGCTCCATGCAGTAACACTAGCGCCATAAATGGAAATAAACATATCTTTATTTACAGATCGTTTTGGCAAAAAGTTTAAATTGTCAATCATGTTAATAGTGATTTTTAGGACCCATGGCCGTGAACCTAAAGCTTGTTAATCTGTGGAATCCTATTATTGGCTTTTGAACATTGCTACTGCACTACACTCAAGCTTCTGTTGTTATTTAACCTCCTCAGTCCCGACCTTGAAAATAACAATGGTCTTCAATTGTTATTTTCAAGGTCAGGACTGAGGATATTAAGCTTTTGGTTTCCCTAATAAACCTAAAATAACTTAAAAAAATATGCCATTACTGCCATCTAGTCCTTTGTTTTATGACTCTGTACCGTCACTCCAGGCGACCTTCGGCCATCATCGCAGCTTTCCGTCGGCCGTCGCAGGCGCTGGCACTGTGCGCGGCGACGCAGCGCCGGTTCCTGTCGGAACTGTCACCCAACTCCCGCGCCTCGTGCGCCTCCACCATCCACGAGCATCCGCTGACTGCCGCAGAGCTGCAGGGACAGTAAGACTGTATATACATTATACATCGTGTAGCAGATGTGCCTGCGCATCCCTATTCACGCGTGATTGAACTCCTGTTTCTCGTATACTGTTAATCTACTGTTCACAGCTGTCAGTTGGCCATTTAGAAAAAATCCGGCCAAGTGCGAGCCGGACTCGCGCACGAAAGGTCCGCTCCATTATCTATACAACATTAGACACAAAGATCGAGAAAAACCGGCAAAAAATCACGTTTGTTGTATGAGAGCCCCCCTTTAATATGTATTTTATCTTAATTTAATTATTTATTTTCAAAGCGAATATAGAACTAAATATTCTGTGAATAATTTAAGCATCTACCAGTTGCCGTTATTAATATCGAGCAAAAACGGCAAAAAAATACGTTTATTGTATCCCCCCCCCCCGTAAATATTTATTTTATTGTTTTTAGTATTTGTTGTTATAGCGGCAACAGCATTATCTGTGTAAATATTAATTAAACTGCCTAGCTATTACGGTTTATGAGATACAGCCTGGTGATAGACACACTGACAGACGGACAGTGAAGTTTTAGTAATAGGGTCCCGTTTGGCACCCTTCGGGTACGGAACCTTAAAAAGCAACTGAGAGTTAACAGTAGACTAACAGATTGTTAGTGTGCAAGAAACCGAGGTATACACCACACATCCAAAGTTTGACATCTACAGGGTTATTCTATAAAATGCGTACATCCCGAAACACAACATTAGAGTTTATCGTTTACAAAAACTCTGATTACTTAAGTTTTATTTTTTTTATTTAGAGTTCCGTAGTCACCAAAGAACCCTAATACCTAGTTTCGGCATATATGCGCCCATTTGAATTTCCGCGGCTTAGAAGAGAAACTGAAATCTGAGATAAGTATATAATTATATATATTAATCACACCAACAAAAGGGTATAATATTAAGTGCCAAGTTTTGTTAGAGTGAATTGTCCATACAACATGGTTAGTTAGTTAGACCTGAGATTTCCGCACTTAGCCTCATAGTTGGGCCATTATACGTAGCAAAGCTGTGAGTTTACTCCGGCTAGCCTATCTAAGAAGAAACACTACATGGTTAAAATCTCAAAAACGGTGGGACTTGTTCTATAGACAATTGTTTCAAATGATTTCACTTATCTACAATGGGAAACTTGCGTCTAATAGAACTAACATTGGGGTGACATTGCTTTTATATACCAAAGAAATCATAACAACTTAGAAAAAAAAACAATAATAGTACATTACTGCAGCGGCCAGCAAAAGAGGCATTGATGGACGAACGTGGAAACCGATACGTGAGTCCATCAATGCCTAGTTGTGGCCAAGGCTAGTATACGATTTTTCTCAAATAATGCGTGGAAATTAAAACTAAGTACCTAGTACTAAGGCAGAACTTTTTATTTGAAAAATATTTTTCTTTCGATTTTGGCGGTAACAAGTTTTCTATTACGGCTCTTGCCGCCTCTTGAATTTCAGGTGGCGTTAAAATAAGTTCATCGCAGTCATTTTCATCACTTGAACTCATTCTGTTAAATTCAATAAACTTTCAAAATCAGACGAACCACGAACAAGCAACAATATTTTTTGCCGCGTTAAAGTGTTCTTTTTTTTCAATAGGTTTCAATGATTTCACTTATCTACAATGGGAAACTTGCGTATATCCAGCTTTCTATCGCAATCCAGTTCGAAATTTAAATTCCTCCTAAACTCCTTGGTTGTCATGGTTCGGAGTAAAAGATCGTTCCATTTTTAAATAACACGACAGATATGAGTTTAGTACCTATGTAATTTATTTGGCCGCAAAACACGACAGTTATGAATTTTCATAGAACTTTTTCCGGCCGCTCGCTGCCCGCGTGTAATTGGCCAGTACAGCAATTTCGATTTATCTCGAAGAAGGTTGTCGAAATAATGCTCAAATTTCCAAGCATGTTCGAGAAAAAATATTTTTTATATGTTAAATGCAAAAAATAAAGTTACTCTAATAACGAAAACCTTATTCGATTTAATTTTTTCATTGATTTCTGAACGTTTTCTTATAAGATTGTACCTGCATACAAACACTATTTCACGAGAAAACTCAAATATTGATAAACGTACACTATAAAGCTTATACGTGAAAGTTGTGACGTATGGCGCGTTTTTGTACCACGTGACTATGTTGACTTTTCGACAAGTGATATTATCAAAAGTATATTTGTCGTAGTGAAAAAAATTACCGCGTTTATTAATTTTTTAACATGGTCTCTCCGATTATATTAAAACGTTTTTCAGTGAAAGTTCTCCATAACTATAAAATTACTATTATTTATAAATTTGGAATAATACTTTTGATATGAAAAAAATGTGACATTACCTAATAATAACACGCACACCCACAACGCTTTTTGACGATCGGCTCCCTTCATAATTTTATTTCATTAAAATTTTCCTGTTGTAATAATTTCCCAAAAGTTACCCAATGGGTCAGGATGGTCGAAGACAGAAAGCGGAAACGTGCTTTCGGAGAGGCCTATGTCTATCAGTTTTCAATCTGAACTATGATCAGTTTGCATCCGTGTCCTCTGTAGTAGGTTCCTTGCTGCAGCAACCCAATTGCAAGGTGATGACAGAAAAACTAAAGATCTTGTTAAATTCTCGGTGTTCGTAAAATAATTATATTCTTTTTGTTGCACTAACCCGTGCTGAGGACAATTTTAAAAACCTATTTAGAGGCTAATAATTCCACCCATGCCGGGACTTGAACCCGCGACCTCTGGCTCACCGTGCCCGCGCTTTCCCAACTGAGCTAACAGGCAAGTGCAAGCATCAATGAAATTTCGAGCCTCTTTACAAACTTCTCTGTATTACGTACAGGCAGTGACATCTGACCGAAGCGATTTACATCACTTGCAGCCCCGAGTAACCCACTTTGCAGTTAGGTTTTTACATCGGAATGATATCGCTGTGCCTACGTGATTATATTCGTAAAATAAATTAATAATCAATCTATCTGGATACGACAATTTGTAATTAAGAAAAAAAAGCCAAACTGTTAAGTTAAAATTGTTTATTTTAGATGGATGCATTGTTAACTGAGGCGCCTTTAGTCACAATTTTATTCAAGCAGTGTACAATATTTTATAAATATTTCTTACCACATTTTAATGCAATTTCAATTAAATGAGTAATTTGGTAATTAAAAAAACGTTCAACCTTGTTGCCCTAAATAAATATATGTAAATAAATATAAAGAGTATTAATATAATCTAATCGGTTTTCCTCGAATCGCCAAGAGGTGCGCCCCAGCTTTTCTGTTTATTTATAAATTATGTATCGTCATGGCAGAGGTAATCTAAAGAACATCACGGCCGACTGTGTTTTCGTCTGTTCATGAAAAGACGAACTAAAATTGAAGTTTTGTATTATAATTTTTTGTGTATAAATTCAATATTCAACAATATATACAGAACAGTTATAAGCAAATTATAACCTATTTACAAAGGGTT
This sequence comes from Yponomeuta malinellus, assembly GCA_947308005.1. Lineage (NCBI taxonomy): Eukaryota > Metazoa > Arthropoda > Insecta > Lepidoptera > Yponomeutidae > Yponomeuta > Yponomeuta malinellus. The sequence continues at coordinate 9,048,906 of OX370994.1, forward strand.
CATTAGTGCATTCTCGATACCGAAAAATGCTTTTTCACACACGTCATTGTAAAGCAGAAAAAAAGTTTTTGCACAATGAATCTGATACAGACAGACAAAACAACACTGTTACTGATTATTACTTCTCAGCAAGAGAACTACATCAGAATTCAACAGCCAAAGAGCGGAAAAGATTGATTTCCATATGACATCGACTCGTTAACTGCTTGTCACTTGTTGTGTTCTGCACTCATCGTAATTAAAACGCTTGTCAGCAGCATTTGTTTAAAATCATTAAAATTCGTAGTTTAGTAGACAATTTGACTTCTTTGTACCTAACTTAGTAAAAACATAATTTTGCCGCTACTTATCAACATAGTGTGTCTGAGTAATTCGGTATCCTTACAGGCTTCATATAACTGTTCTTAAAAGGAAGGACGCGACGATATGATAAATACTAAATTTTGCTTTATTCTTTTCTCCCACACCTCTAAGAGCCTATTTTAAAAAGCTTCAATGTTCCATTTTCAAATCCTCCGACCGTCTGACAGCGGAACATAAATCACGGCGAGTCAGAATCAGAAGCCCCTCGACCCTCGCACCTGCGCCCGACACGGGTAACATCTTCACACGAGCTCCGACCAACTGTTGACCGTTTCTGACCGCAAACTATTATTACACCATTTACTATTTTATTTATTTCGAAATGCCACTGTTTGTGGATAGTCAGGACTTAACGTACTGTATCACTAAACAACATTTACGGTAAAATTTTAAGAACCTAATAATGACATCAGTCCGGAGATGATCACTCTTTACATCATTGTTACAAATCACTCATAATATACTCAGCCTAATTATTGTGTGTAATAATTAATTAGTGCAATAAAGTTATGGTTTCTGTAATCCTGAACCGATAATAAATAAATTTTCATTTTTCTCTTTCATAATAATGTGAAGTGCGCATATATGTAGATCAACAAACTGTCGAATCAATAACATTCAGAAATGTACCTACATTCGACACATGTAGGTACAATCATCATGTATGTAAACCACACGGTCTTTATTTGTAGCAGTGATTCAAAATAAGAATTAGACGTAGGTTCCGTAGCGAAATTGTTATTGTGTACCAAATAATAGATACGAGTACATTTAACATTACTTAAAGGTCTCTTTAGGATGAATGAGCCAAGTACTTGCGTATTTAGATACATTTTGTTATACAATTTACGTTAACATGGTACTTTATGCTAGATGAACAACTAATAATATGGTACTCTGGACCTAACAACGTAGGTTTTGCCTGAAAAGTGATTCAGGTAGGGTAGGTATATGCTTGTGAAAACACAAAAATATTGCTTATTCAGAATGTATTTTCTGTTTCCAGCGAGGCTCTCAGCAAAGCACTCTCGGCTTTGTATGCAAAACTACTGGTCGTCCTCGGACTAGCCTTCCCCGTCACAGAAGTCATTGCCAAGGGGGTGCCAGACACCTACTATCAGGTATTCTACTTATAATACATTAAAGTACAGTAAATAATAAAAATTTATTAAGAATTTATTATTATTATTATTAATACGTCTATTGCACATAAGTAAAAAAATACAATGGCAATGTGGCGGACAATTAAGAATTTAAATAGAAAATAACTGATAGAGAATTGAGGCCAAATCTTTGCCGTCGGCCGTTAAGGTGCCTAGAAGGCTGGCAGCATTACCCTGCTGAATAGCGAGGTTCAGCCGCTAACCATAATATGCACCAGAAACAATAGGTACAGTCAAGTTTGGTAACATTGAATTTCCTTGCAACTTTGAATAAATATTGTCTTTGGAAAATTGCACACATAAAAACTTCTAAGGTAATAGAAAGACTAACGGTAAAAACCGGCCAAGTGCCAGTTTTTTGACTGTAAAACATATTTTCACACCTCCTGCTCGACAATGCCTTATTACGTACCGTCAAATATCATCGTAAAGCATGGCCTTGTCTCTCGAGGGCAATAATAATGAAGAATTTCCCTAGGGAATAAAGTGATTTGAATTTAGAATGTCAAAATTCGCATGAAAACTATGGAGAAGCCCCGCATTGCAATTCGAAATTCGAATTGTTGTTCGAAACTCACCTCTTTTTTTTCTTTTTTTTCTGAAATACTGTGTCCTGTGACCGCGCGAAACACCAACAAAAAAAAGAAAAAAAGGCGCGAATTGCAAATACGAATTTAAAAGTTATATTCAATTTAAGTTGCTAAGCCGTAAAAGAGTGTGGACTTTATATTTAATTTCAGGTTTTAATACATATTTTCAACTTATGCAGCCTTGTCTTTTTATTGTCTCCCAGATGGTGTGAAAAGTAGAGTATTTACCTCTGGAATAAAACATGTCTTAGTCTCGGGCGGTATGAACCCCTCGCTTCACTCAGGACTCTACATAACTCCCTCGCTTCGCTCAGGAGTTAAAATTTAACTCCCTCGCTGCGCTCGCGAGTTAACTCGGAGTCCTTCGCTCCGCTCAGGGTTCAATATGCCGCCCATGACATAATACATGGTTTTATTCCCTTAGTACATAATCTACTATTTCACACCTCCTGCTCGACAATGCCTTATTACGTACCGTCAAATATCATCGTAAAGCATGGCCTTGTCTCTCGAGGGCAATAATAATGAAGAATTTCCCTAGGGAATAAAGTGATTTGAATTTAGAATGTCAAAATTCGCATGAAAACTATGGAGAAGCCCCGCATTGCAATTCGAAATTCGAATTGTTGTTCGAAACTCACCTCTTTTTTTTCTTTTTTTTCTGAAATACTGTGTCCTGTGACCGCGCGAAACACCAACAAAAAAAAGAAAAAAAGGCGCGAATTGCAAATACGAATTTAAAAGTTAATTATATTCAATTTAAGTTGCTAAGCCGTAAAAGAGTGTGGACTTTATATTTAATTTCAGGTTTTAATACATATTTTCAACTTATGCAGCCCTGTCTTTTTATTGTCTCCCAGATGGTGTGAAAAGTAGAGTATTCACCTCTGGAATAAAACATGTCTTAGTCTCGGGCGGTATGAACCCCTCGCTTCACTCAGGACTCTACATAACTCCCTCGCTTCGCTCAGGAGTTAAAATTTAACTCCCTCGCTGCGCTCGCGAGTTAACTCGGAGTCCTTCGCTCCGCTCAGGGTTCAATATGCCGCCCATGACATAATACATGGTTTTATTCCCTTAGTACATAATCTACTATTAACTGAGGTTATTATTGAGGTCAAAATAAGTTTTGCTCAAGTCAAAACTAGAACGGAGAGTAGAAAGGAGTAATTATTTAGTAAAAAAAAGTTATGTAAAATTTTTCCTCATTTTTTTGTAAATCTCGAGGCCCAATTACAATAAAATCCTTTTTCTGTCTGAAACATTTTATTTCATTATGTTTTTCTTTTTCAGGGCTTTTATCTATACCTCTACTCCGTGTCGGCAATATTCATTATTTTTCAATACGTCAATCTAATACGACAAAAGACTGTCAACGTCATCATTAGCGAATATGGTAAATAAAAATAGTTGGTTTCTGATGAATAATAAACACCTATTTTAAGCGTGATCTTAAAATACAGTAAATATCTTTTAATCTTTTATCTAGTCCTTCGTGATTATTCACATTTGCATAACAAAATAAGACATTAAAATCACATCTCGTTTGCATAATGACGACCGCGAAGTAGAGTACCTTCTTTGCTTTGCATTCCACTAACGTCCTGCGCGCTGCCGTTCGTATTAATGTCCCGGAAAGTTTTTTCCACATGTGTACTTTAATTGCCAATAAAGCTAACGAGATTTCTTTTGCTTACTCAGTTTCTTCAATTATTTATTCCAAGACTGCAGGAGATTTTTAAACATCTTGAGCTGAAAGAATGGTTAACCACGTTTTTCAGAGGAAGAAGAAAAGCTAGAAAAGAATGACAAAACCCCGGCAAGGGAGAAACAAAAACAACATAAGGAAACAATATCTCGATACGGCAGTTTCTACTTGAGACTCGGCGCTATTGGTGAGTAAACGAGGCAAGCGAGATTTAGACGCATTTTAGTTCGATTTAGGTTCGTTAAATGCGATTTTGTTTTTCAGCCTTTGGAATAGGCTCCATGGTGTACAGCGGCTTAGAGTTCGGGGAATACTTTGAAATGACTGACCGATGCCGGTCCATTCTATCAGTGCTCACGCCTGCCATACGTATGGCTCTAACGCTGCTGCAAATGCAATTTATTTTTCTTACAAATAAAGACATCGAAACTGGCTCACACAAAATACTACAGAGATTCGGCTTCATGCACATCATCGCTACGAACCTTTGCGAGTGGCTATACGTACTTGTGGAAGAAACTAAACACGAAATACATCATTTAGAAGGACACTCTATAATCGTACAGCAAATAAACGCTACGCAGAATGGGACTGCTGATGTCCCTTGTCGTCGATCAAACATCATGGGCGCATTACTGCAAAATGCGTCACCCTTTCTTTTCCCTTGCACAATTGAATATTCGCTTATATGTGCAGTTATTCTGTACGAAATGTGGAAAGAAGTTAAATGTACTCCAGAAGATTTTGAAAAACATAAAATTAGTGTGCCAATTAATAAGATGAAATCGCGGAACAACTCTGTTACTCCTGAAAAAATACTACAGCAATTTGGTAACTACTTTTAACTACTGCAACTATTTAAGGGCTGAAACATACTAGCGGTTACTTAGCATGCGGTCAAATGTTCGCATTTAGAGAATGTATAACAACGTACGAAAGCTCGCGCCTTTGCGGTAAAAAAAAACTATATAGGTACCCGCACGAGGTTACGGGTCTGCTTTCAGTCCTTTAAGCCCAGGCTACATTAAGGACAATACTTATCATCCTTAAATGCGTTATAAGGCATAAAACTGGCGGACCAAAATTCATTATTTTAATGTAAAAAAAAAATATGGTATTTAATTGTTATTTTTGATTTTCAGCTGGAATGCTTGGTGTGGGATCGCCTTACGGTAGCAAGGCGGCTCTACATCATTTCTCCGTTGACTGTTCGCATACCCACAGAGGTTTATTTGCTGGAGTTTTATTAATTGTGCTGACTATCATCTCGTTAATCATGTTCTTTGTCCTAGCTAATACACCCAACTCTGTGAACGTAAGTATTTGCAATTTTAGGTGATCATACGTATCGACTCAATTAGCCTAAATACAGTTGGAATAAAATACGCTCTTTGTGAAAAATATAACTTATACTATTATAAACCTATTGACATAGGGTTGAGACGATTTTATTAGTTTGACGTGTACCTATGTATGTAATTAACTAACTCCCGGTTTCTCGTACATATCATCTGTTACCCGCTGTCAGTTGTTTTTTTCTGAATGCACTTGATGGTCACCTGATAGCGGTTAACAGTAGATTAACAGATTTTTTGTGCATGAGAAACTAGGGGTAAGTAAAAAAAATCCAGGAAGTTTACGCCACGCGCATTTTCGCTTAGCCACTTAAAAGTGGTAAGTTAATGAATATCAAAACATATTTAATATTTCCACTTTTTATTCCAATAGTGATAATATCGTACTTATAATTACTATCATTTTCTGAAGAGCTAACGTAGGTAATCATATTTCTACGATACTTCATACAATAATGTTATCGTTAACAATAAGATTATTGAGAGGTGCTATTCTCAACTTAGTCTACGTAGATTCTAATAAGAATACCTTGTTAAAATCGTTTACTTATTCATGAATATGTTTGATTTCGTATTTTTCGTTCTTACCGTTTTTATTGCAATTTCAGGATGCAATTTTCCAAGTAAACATATGCGAGTTGGTACTATACACAATGACCTTAATAGCTGTTTTGGTTGCTTTAAAACAAATGAGGGTTTTACCATATAAAAGGAAAAATGGAGGTAACTATGAAACACTTATTTAGTTAAGAGTAGGGATATTTCCCATTCGTCCGATTTACAATCCGATTACTTAATGTTTTCTTTATTCGTCATACCAGTTTAACGAATGTGATTATACATAGTACGTTGCAAATCATCTACTTACAATAAATTTAACGATTTTTATATTTTACTATAATTGTAATTTGTGAATTTCATGCTACGTTAATTAAACTTAATCTAATATACCAACTTTAATAATATATCTATGTCATACCAAAAGACTATCTAACCGTTTTTTAATTTCTCTACATCACTGTACATGAATCAAGAGCGGGTCAGTCGAACAAACGGGAAAAAATCCCATTCGATAAAACAAATTGGAAACACCCAAAAATAGCCATCTTTGTAAAGGTCTCGTTACTTCTGCCATTCCCTTTTTGCTTGTCCTTTTTTTATATTCCTGTCGATCAAATTTGGTAGCAATAATATTATTATTTCTTGTTGAAATGGCAACCAGATTTGGTAGCTTTTTAACTACCAAATTCGATCAGTCTTGTCAACTTTGACTGACTCCGCTCTTGGCTCCACATTCATTCATTCAATCGTTCGTTCATTGACTGACATATTGGCTGTACTTGTAAAGTAAAACTATTTGCCGAAACATGGGTACAACTTATTAAAATATACCTATCCTACCTATAGGTGTGCAAATACATTAACAAGAAAGTTCATCAATTTCAGTTTTATATATTCAATTATAATTCTTTTCAATAAAATAATTTTAATACTTTCCATAAAATTAGTAATTATTTAGCTTATAATGAATAATCTTTTCAACGGTCTTTCATGGGTACCTTTGGGTCGGACATGTCTCGGGGCGGTTTATTTAATTGACTGTACTTGTGTGTTTGTGTGTGTTTTTTTTTGTTTCCTATATACTTATTTTGTTTTTTATATTTTTGACATTGTTTTTACTTCTTATTAAGTCTAATTGACTGACTTTTTTTTAAATGTAATTTTTGACATTTATTAAAAACTTTTATGAACTTTGTTTTGTCCGCATTTAGTGTGAATGTTCAAGCTCATTGTTTATAATTAAAAATAACTAAAGAAAGTGGACTTAATTAATATATAAATGATAAAAATATACAAAAAACTTAGCATAACAAGTGTAGCAAACTATTTTTTTTTTCTCTTTTAGCTGTGCTTTGTCTGGATACGTCTCTTCTAGTTCTGGCACAGTCCGGAATGTTCGTGTACTGCATGTTTAGCTTGATCGGATGCCATCACACCATGAATAGCGCAAACAGTTCTGGGCTTACCGGATTCTTCTCTGAGTTCATGTCACTTATCCAGGTACAAATACAGGGTGACTTTGAATTCGTTCACCGTATTTTAAGGGGATCCTTACCATGATTTGGAAACATATGGTGCTAGTTTTGAAAGAAATTACGCGATTTTTCTTTCCCTAAAATTCCTTCACCTAAGCATAAAAAACAGTAGGTAGATATCCACGTGACTATATTGACTTTTCGACTGGTTTTATTACAAAAAGTATTAGTCAGTCGCAGAGAAAAATATACCACGTTCATTTATCTTTTAACGTGTCCTCTCCTATTCTATTAAAACGTAGAAACGTTTTAATAATAATAATGAAGTCTATATAAGTGCCGCTACTTATACTTACTTACTCTTAAGTATGGGCTTAATCACCACGCGTACCCACCGCGAAATGTAACGTAAACTAGAAACGTAATCAAAGTCTGTTTAATTTATAGTAAAATAGATGGTAACTCACAATAGCAGCACATAGCGGGTGCGTCTAGCCTTTCAGCATCAGCACAGATAGCATGACGGCGCGAGACGCGCACTTTGTGGCGCTAAAATAACAGAATTTGACAATACGGTAGTGGAATCAAAATTAAATTGGGGTGAGAAATTGTACTTATACTTACAAAATTCACGAAAAAAAATTTCGATTATTTACAGGCTTTCAAAAAACGTGACGAATCACAAACTTTTACATTTAGATCATGTGACATTCTTTACATACCCACCTTTTGTTTGACATGTTCCCAGACGATAGTGCAGACCTTGTTCATAATCGACGGGTGGTGGCGCCGGAGCACCACCTCGGAGCAGCGACGGGTGAAGCCAGGCCGGCAGCTGGTCACCTTCCTCCTGGTAGCCAACATGGCCATGTGGGCTATCAATACACTTGAAAAGGTTAGGTTAGATTAGGTTAGGTGTAGCTGTCATTTTTCTTAAAGCGCCTCTTCATCATTGAAGATTGGCTGTCAGCTCTTTATAACGCTCTCTGTTCAGTGCAACTCTGAACCACTCTTCCGCGGTTTTAACACCGGTCCACTCCTTGATGTTGCATAACCATGACATCCTTCCCGGACTTTTCTTTCCTTTCACCTTGTCCATTATAACAGTCTGCAGCAACTGATATGTTGTATTTCGTAGCACATAACCTAAGTAGGCTATTTCCTACTTGGGTGTGAACGGACTCGCCCATCGAGGGGTCCGTATAAATTTGTAGGTACTTACGCATTATAAATAGTTAAGGAATCGAGTCTCGCAGTTTTGCTCGCTTTTCCCAAACTTCAAAAACTATTTATTATTATTTAATTACAAATGTATAGTTTTTAGATTTTTCCCTGTACTTGTAGTATCAGACGATATTACTTGCCATATTTCATAGTTCTAGTTCATCGGAAAGTAATCTAGTCTAGTCTAGTTCGACTGGAGATTTCCGCACTTAGCCTCGTAGTCGGGCCATTGTACGTAGCAAGTGCTGAGATATGTAAATACCTCGGACACAAGAGTTTCCTCACGATGTTTTCCTTCGCCGTTAGTGAGTGGTATTGCTAGTATAACTTCACAAATATACATAATTTCAAAGGTACATGCCGGGATTCGAACCCACAACCTCGCGAACGAGAAGCCGGCGTACCGGAAAGTATATATTTTGATTCCTTTGAGTGTCGAAATATACGCTTTTTGGGGCATGAACAGCCGTATCTTTTTTATGTTAGATTAGAAGTTTGATTTTTCACAGCTTCAAAGGACTGTAGATTTGAGTACCTATATAGTTTTAATTTCTACTCGATACCTCCACGCGTTCCCAAGATAAAGGTTTGACAAACAGGTGGACGAGCGGACGGACAAAGTGATTCTATAAGGGTTCCGTTTTTTTCCTTTTGAGGTACGGAACCCTAAAAACTGTCATGACTATACAAATTCACACTCTTGCCATGATCCTGACAAATCACTTTGGCTTCAACACTGCATGAAAAATATCTTCATCATTGTTTTAGTCAACAGTTGCTGATAAAAGCTGAGGACTCCATTTTTTAATTAATAGTAATTTCAGCCCTGTTGGACAAATTAACTTGTCCTAAATAGCCTCGAGTAATTTTTCGGCTTTAAAATAGTATAATACAAAAAGGAAAAAAATCTTTACCATGTACCTGTAGGTGATTTAGGACAAGTCGGATTTGTTCCTGTACCGGTTATAAAACTATCATAATTTCCTAAAATACCGCACCTGCTTCAGCTACACGAGTTCTACTAATCTTCCCTAGTGGTATTCAAAATTACTTCATGTTATGTTAATTTTTATTTTATTATAATAGGAAAACTTACAGCTGTGAAAAAGGTACATTACAATTACAAAGCCAATGACAAGTTTTCACTGGTAGAAATATTATAGTAGAAAATGCCTAAGTGCATACAGAAAACAACACTCATCATCATCATCAGCATCAGCCATTTGACGCCCACTGCAGGACATAGGCCTCCCTCATGGTTTTCATAGCCTCATATTTCATATTTTTCATATTTCACTCACTCCAAAACAAATAGATAAATAGACACTCAATATACATTCATTCATTACACCACGATCCCTTAGTTAGGGGATTCTATCCATTTTAGCGGACTCGATATGAAGTGATTTGGCAGCGCAGCGCTGTCGATTTACGAAAAGTTAAGAGGGCGACCCTACGACTCTGTATCTAGATCGTTCTAAGCGAGGCTCAAATTCCTCCTTTTTTCTTCACAGAATCGTGCAGAATTCCGACCAGCTCACCTGGCGTTCTACGGGCCCTGGGCCTGGACCATCATCACACACGTCTCCATGCCGCTGGCCATCTTCTACCGATTCCACTCTACCATCTGCCTTTTCGAGATCTGGAAAAATGCATTTATGAACAAACCGCTCTATCTCAATGTATAGTTTGTGATAACGATATAATGATCCTATGAAATAAATTAATAAGTCAGTAATTTTACCATCGTTTGAAAAGTATCCTAAATACATAAGAAAGCCTACCATGTTAAGATGCCATGACAAAAAATATTTTTTTTTCGGATCCGTGACCGTTTTGAATGTTTTTACGAAAACGCTAATAAATCAGAAGATTGTTTGTCATAGCATAGTTAAATTTACTTAACGCCACAAAACGCGCGAAACACAAAACCTCTGCAAAAGTTGAGTGCGACTATCCGCCGATAATAATTTAAGGCTGGGTTTTCCAAAAGTACCACTAAACGTGTGTTTCGTACATAAAAGCTGAACCTTATTTTTGTAGGACAGTGCCCTATGTCCATAACGGAGATGTTACCATGATAAACTAAATATAATAAATAGTGTTAAATATATACAAGCAAAGTTAATTAAAATGTAATTCCTGTGTAAATATTGAAAAACACACTTAGCTTACGAACGGGTCACGTTATCCGGATAAATTTTCGTTTGGCATGACTGGGTAATTAACACATTGGAGGCCTTTGTCGCGAGTCCACACAGCCGCACATCGTTCAATTAATTGCTTACATTAACTAAACTACACATAATTAAGTACTTATTATTGCTATCTACGAAATGTGAATACGAAATCATTAGCAATATTTGTGTGTGTGGAGCAAAATGTTAAAATAAAAGATCTATGTATATATTATAAGGTAATATTCTTTCATCTTGATAGATAACAATATGATTTACTAAATTCCGGAATCACTTACTTACACCTGGACGGACTCTTCTGACAAAAATCAAGTAAGTGATTCCGGAATAAAGATAATAATGTAATAAGATACGTAATTAAAAGAAGATGTAATATCTTCGAAACTGATTACAGCTGCACTTGAAGACGTATTCAAACTTCTGGACTGGGAAGGATCTGGCATCAACATAAATGGCGAGTACATCACTCACCTTCAATTCGCCGTTGACATAGTGATTATAGCTGAGACCCTGGAAGATTTGAGTTCAGTGCTCAGACCAGGGCCTAGATTCTGTTAATGCATTGTAGTAACATGACAACTGCATGAACATGGCGGTTTTCATTTCATGGCTGCTTTAAGTCTACGCGGGCACACCCATCAAACCTTCTAGGCGTCAATGGTACGAAAAAACACGTCACGTGACCCGACAGTGTACCTGTCATTATACTACAATGCACTAACAGAATCGAGGCCCTGAACAGAGCTTCTAACAGAGTGACTCTTAAAATGAACATGGACAAGAGTAAGATAATGAACTCTCATGTAGCATCCACTCCTATCAACGTTGGCGGCTCTGACCTCGAAGTTGTCGACCACTATGTATACCTGGGACAAACAGTCCAGTTAGGTAAGCACAACTTCATGAAAGAGGTCACTCGTCGAATCAAACTCAGTTCCGGAAACCGAAACACATTTTCACGTCCAAAATACCTAATTGTCTCAAGACAAAGGTGTAACCAATGTGTGTTGCCAGTGATGACTTATGGATGTGAGACCTGATCGCTGACTACGGGCCTTAAGCTTTCTTATGAAATCTGAAGGTCGCCCAACGTGCAACAGAGAGCTCTATGTCAAGAGTTTCACTGCGTGATTGATGATTATAGAACCCTCACTGTGCAGTTTTGGGATGTCTACAATAATAAATGATAGTGTACTGTAAAAGTAAGTATAATGTAGAATAGGTATGTAGAATCGTTCGCGTCGCGCCCGTATTTACAAGAATCGGTCGTTTCGAGAGACGACGGAAGTAGAAGTGCTGTATGCGGCGGCGCAGCGACGGGGGCCCGTCTCGCCCCGGCCTCCACCCGCGCCCGCTCAATCCCCGCGCGCCTCCTAGTGCGGTGGCGAGCTGTCTTGACCAGTGATCGAATCAGGAATGAGGAGATCCGCAGAAGAACCCGAGTTACTAATATAGCTTGAAGAATAGTTCAGTTGAAGTGGCAGTGGGCGGGGCACATAGCTCAGAGAACTGATGGCCCTTGGGGTGGGAATTTCTGACCTGGCGACCGCTGACCGGAAGACGCAGCGTGGGCAGGCCCCCCACCAGATGGTCTGATGACCTGGTTACGGTGGCGGGGAGTCGCTGGATGCGGGCGGCACAAGACCGGAAAGCTTGAAAAACCATGAGGGAGGCCTGTGTCCTGCAGTGGGCGGCCGAGCTCCATTCAGGCAGAGGCCGAATACATTTTCCAGGGAACAAGTAACAACGCAAAAGTCAGATAGGACAAACTTGCGAGGCCGAAGGCCGAGCTCCGGAAAGCGGGCACAAGGAACCCTGCCGCGGTGAGGCCGAAGGCCGAGCTCCATCCAGGCCAGGACCGAAGGCCGAGACTATACATATTCCCACGCGACAAGTCCTAATCATAAATGTCTAGCGAGGCCCTAGGCCGAGCGCTGCGGAGAGCGAAGCTCGGAGCGGCTAGGGGTTGGCGCGCGTGGGGCTCACCCCCTAGTTTTATTTTTTATATTGCTGCTGCTCCGGCTGTACAGCCGGTTTTTCTTACCTGCGCGCATATCGAAAGTGCGGCGCGCGAAAATAACATAACTTACGCGCCATTTTCCGTAAATACTTGGTAAAATTGCTGCTGCGTGGTTAATTACTATCAAAATGTATGGCACCCAGCCACCCCGGACTCTAAACGCCTCAGGTGCCTCCGTGACAATAAAAAATGGGCTCCAACTCGGCATTCCTTACTGGCGTGTGCCAGCAAAACTGGTTTTCGGTTGGGACCCGGAACGTGGTACATACTTACATACATACGTGTCACAAAATAAATACAAATAATAATAACTACTTACATGAACACTTATGAATATGCGGTAAAATTAAATAATAAAAAATAAATATGTAACATAATAAGCTTATATTAATCACTAATATCATAAGTATATAATTGCAATAACGAACTACAACCAATAAATACACTGGAATAGTGATGGGCTTCATAACTAGCCCTTTCACTTGATATATGAAGTGTGCAAAACTTTTTTTTTAATTTCCTAATTTGTCCCCTGAAAATGACCCTTATTTTTAAAAGAAAAAATTATTTACTTTGCACATCTGTGTTTGGGTCATAAGATTACACCATCCTACCAAATTTCACCTGATTTGGTCCGGTAGATTGAGCAAATTAGATGTGACAGACACATACAGACGCACAAGTGATCCTATAAATGTACTTTTTCACTCCACCCTTGATCGTTTATGTTATGAGTTTGTTATCCCAATATGTTCAAACTATGTCCGTAATTTTTTTATTGGTTTCACATGACGAATGAAGTGCTAATAAGTTGGTTAACTTATTAGCACTTCATTCGTCATGTGAAACCAAGTCCTGACCTTGAAAATAACAATTGAAAACCATTCGTCGGCTAAAGTCGCAAACCTCTTAACTCCATTTTTTTCAAAAGGTTTTTTTTTTGCATATTTAGAAAGTAAATTTCTGAACGCATCTTATAGCAAACCTCTTAAATAAAAAAAAATCCGTTTAAATATAAAACGTAAAATAGAATACCCCGGAACTCCCGCTATTTTTCTAAATGTAGACCACGTATTTCCCCCGCTCGATACTGTATAAGATGGCAATTTGACTGCAAGTAATTTTTTCCGCTGTCAGGTCCAAAATTTAGGAAGGAAATGTGATGCTAACATCAGGTAAATGCTGGATTAATTCTTTATTTTATCAATAATAGTGTTTTACAACGTTCATTGTTGTTTTGTTGGCTTTAATGATTGAAAAATTCTCTTGCCCTCGTGCCGTGGATTTACGAGGTTTACTTGTTTGCTTTTTTAGTCATGACTGAATGAACTGAATTTTACGTATTTTTCTCTGCAAATATTTATCGTGGTTTTCTAGTAACATGTCGAAGATGGATCGCCAAAGAAAAGCAAGAATTCAGAAATTAGACCAATATTTGACGGAAGATGGTGAAGCAGAAAATGTTTTAATTACGAAGTTAGCTAATGCGATGGCTCGCTAATTTTAGTAACAGTCGAAAACAATTTACCTGGACAGGGGGTTTCTATTTCAAACCAGGTAACAACTACATCGCCATCTGTATGCCACCGGATACTGCTCAGAATTGGGATGAAATTAAATTATCAGAACCAGCAGCTTTTGAAAATTTGATGACACCAGCCATTCCTCAGAATTGGGACGTTATTAGTTTGCTAGAACCCTCATTTGCGACAAGTTAGTACACACCTTACTCTACGCAGATTACTTTCGAAGCTGATATTAACTTTGATCCTGAACGTAAGTGCGCAAAACATAACGATGAAGACACGCCCAAAATCAATGATGAGATCGTTTTAAAATCTGTCTCCTTCATTGATCCTTAACGTATCGTGTTGCACAATAACAAGCAGTTAACGGTCTCCTTGTCAATTTAGATGACATCGACGTTCTCACATCTACTCCTACAAAGGAAAATTCTGAAACTGGACCAAAAAAGATATCAGTACACCCGAAAACAATTTTACTACCACCAGAAAGAGAACTCGACAATGCATTGCTAACAAGCTCAGCACGTCCTTATAAAAAGAGTGAGACATCCATAATAGAACACAAGAGGACATGGATATGGACAGATCCTCACCAAGTATTCTTACGATCTCAACTGTTAATATGAATCGTGAAAATATGCAGCATGAAAATGTTTCAAACTGCCGTAAAAACGAATAAATGCAACTGAAGTATTAAACGACACAAAACAAGAAGAGGTCGATAGACTAAAAATTAACAAATCCAAATTTGAACATTTACAGCAGTTAAAAGAGGTCATGGAAGTGGATTACCTTGCATTTCATGATGCTATTCCTTATGAATAAATCTTCCGAATAAAACTCTAAAAGTCCGATTTATTTTAGTAAATAGTACGCAAATGAAAGCTAATGAAGGAGGAGAGTTAAAGTAGTTAATTTGGTTTAAATAATTTAAAATTGTTTGAAATGTTTATGTGAATAGTTTATGATGTTTTTTCAAACTTCGAAGAGCTTACATTATAAGAAGTTAAATTTGGAAATACCAGACTACGTTTATGGATCATCATCATCGTCATCAGCGTACGCTTGTTCACTGCCTCTCCTATTGCATGCCACTGAACACGTTCCTTGGCTACCCTCATCCAGCTCTTACCAGCCGGCTTGCGAAGATTATCGCTCCACCGAGTCTGAGGACGTCCTACACTACGTTTACTGATCCGCGGTCTCCACTCAAGAACTCGTCTACTCCATCGGTTATCAGTTCTTCGGGTGATACTCGGTGATACCAGCCCACTGGCACTTGAGCATGCTGATTTGGTTTTTTATGTCGGTGATTTTGGTTCTCTGTCGGACGTTCTCCGACAGAGAATTTACGACGTCGGTACTCCATGTCGGTAGTTCTTCAGTAGGGTTTTATCACCGTTTTTGAAGAACAACACGACAACACTCTGCCATCTAAGAGGACAGCATTAAAGATGTTCTGGAGCTCTTTAATTACAGGTTTATCGCCTGACTTCAGGAGCTCGATTGTAATACCGTCCTCTCCAAGGGCTTTTCCATTTTTAAGCTGTTTAAGAGCGATCCCGATTTTGTCCAGGCTGACTTCTGGCAAGTCTTCAGTATAGTGGCGTGTCAATGTAGCTCGGGAATCCTCATTTTCGGGATCAGACCGAGAGGCATGCTCTGGTTTAAGAATAACTATTTATAATGTTGAATAATTAAACATTGTTACCGACGATTTTGCCAGAGGAGGCTGTTTTGTTTAAAATTTTATAAAATGTTTGTAGTAAAATTATTAGTGTTTTACAATAAATTAAAACAATATGTATATTGCATTTTCTTGTAGCAAATTACGTAAAACCTTTTTTACTTTACTATTTTTATATGCGAAACTCGTAACTTCATATTTAATGACATATAGAACAGTTTTCATACATTTTACTATTATAATCTGATTGATATCAGAGCAAGCCTTCATACATAATATTTCCATGGTGAAGTTTTTTGTGCCTCCTGTAAAGTTTGGTTCAACGGAGTTAAGAGGTTTGCGACTTTAGCCGACGCATTGTTATTTTCAAGGTCAGGGCTGAGGAGGTTATTAAATAATCTTCTTATTTTATTTATTTATATTTATTTACAGTAAGATAAAATAAGAATTTTCCTTATTGAAAAAGCTTACAATGGGTACAATACCTTTTTTTTTAAATCTGTAAATGCAAAGATACATAACTTTATTAATTAGGACAGGTCTTCTAACAAACTTTTTCACTATCTGCAACGGATTAGGTAGTTTCCCTCAAATTACGACCCGGTCACCCTGCATATTTTTCATGATATTCGATTTTCCGCTACATACTTGTAGTGCATCCTACATGGAGCGTTGGCGCGCCTCACGCGTGCTGGCCGGCGGAATATTCCCGCCGCCGCCACGCGGCTCACCTGTCAAGAGTCAGTGGTTTTCAAGTTACTCGTTCTTATTGACACGAAATTTTCTCGCATACCAATACATCCTGCTAAATCCCTTCTGGTGGTTTCAATTGTTGAGGAGGCAACACCCCTCACATTGGTGACCCCGACGTGAGTCACACAGGCACCAGATCTACAACAAAGATGGTGTCACAGCGGTTTGTATGGCCTTCGTTACGCAAGGACTGTCGTACTTGGGTCCAAACCTGTCTCGCATGCCAACGCGCCAAGGTGCAGCGACACACAGCAACACCACTTGGAGTTTTCCAGTCACCTGGAGCACGATTTGCACACGTTCACATCGACTTAGTCGGACCATTACCACCGTCAGAGAACTACAGATACTGTTTGACAGCCGTTGACAGGTTTACCAGATGGCCTGAGGTTACACCACTTTACGACATAACTGCCGAAACTGTAGCCAAAGCTTTCTACGAAACCTGGATAGCAAGATTCGGATGTCCTCAGATAGTGACTACCGACCAGGGCAGACAGTTCGAATCGCAACTGTTCAAGGCACTGGCAAAGTTGTGTGGTATCAAACTGCAACATACTACTGCAT
Organism: Yponomeuta malinellus; assembly: GCA_947308005.1. Taxonomy (NCBI): domain Eukaryota; kingdom Metazoa; phylum Arthropoda; class Insecta; order Lepidoptera; family Yponomeutidae; genus Yponomeuta; species Yponomeuta malinellus. Next base: position 9,066,096 of record OX370994.1, read on the forward strand.
ACCACCCTCAAGCCAACGGCATGGTAGAGCGCCTACACAGAACCCTGAAGGCAGCGATCATGGCTCACAATAACACGCGATGGACGGAAGTGTTGCCCGTTATACTGCTCGGCATCCGGACAGCATGGAAAGAGGACCTAAAAAGCTCTGCTGCGGAACTTGTTTATGGAGAGCCACTAAAAGTGCCCGGAGAGTTCCTACAAACAACTTCAACTCTAGCCACTCCACAGACTCAAGATTTCGTTGCCAACCTGCGGGAACACATCGCAAAGTTAAAACCGACCCCAGCATCAAAACACGGCAACAAATCTCTGTTTGTACATAAAGACCTCGAGAGTTGCACACACGTTTTCTTACGCAAAGATGCATTACGCGCCGCTTTGGAAGCGCCATATACGGGTCCGCTCAAAGTGCTGAAGAGGACTAACAAAACAGTCACTGTCGACTCATCACGAGGACCAGTGACCGTTTCCATGGATCGTGTCAAGCCGGCCTACATACTCGCCGATGACCATCCAACTCCACCCTCCTCAGTCCCACCCACAGAAGCAAACAAACCATCTGCAGCACCAAAGAACGCACAGAATGCACCCACTGCCACCATCCCGCGCCGCAGCTACACAACGCGGTCAGGACGAAGAGTTAGATTTAAGGATTTTCCCCCGGATTAACTCTCTCCAAGGGGGGTGATGTAGTGCATCCTACATGGAGCGTTCGCACGCCTCACGCGTGCTGGCCGGCGGAATATTCCCGCCGCCGCCACGCGGCTCACCTGTCAAGAGTCAGTGGTTTTCAAGTTACTCGTTCTTATTGACACGAAATTTTCTCGCATACCAATACATCCTGCTAAATCCCTTCTGGTGGTTTCAATTGTTGAGGAGGCAACACCCCTCACATACTCAATAAGTACTATATATATTTTTTTAAATTCAAATCTCTAGTTCAGTTAGAAGTATCCTAGACTTTTGATGATCCATCAGTTAGTGCCAAAACTTGCCATTATTGGACCCCCACATCTTCTTACCTACAGTAGCATGAAATCCTACTTAATATTATAAATGCGAAAGTTTGTAAAGATGTTTGGATGTTTGTTACTCAATCACGCAAGAACGGCTGAACGAAATTGCATGAAACTTGGCATGCAGATAGACAAAGATCTGAATTAATATACAGAATACTTGATATCGCAGTAATACGTTCCCGTGAGATAATATTTGATTATTACCGTAAACTTTTTTCAAGTCAAACTCTAAGATATTTATTTATTGCGTTGCCTTGGTAATAAGAATCGTATAAACGGATTCTGTGGCGGTAAGAAGTTCGCCGGGACACCTAGTTTAGAATAATGTTTCATTTTACAAACCTTAACCACTCCACAAATTTTTAGTTTTAGTGAAAACTGGCTTCAAAGATAGGGAGTGTGTTGATAAGTGGTAGTTGGTAGATAGAGGGGTTGCTAAGTGCTCAAATGGCTTCCGGCCGGCCGAGAACTTGGCACTGTGCGCCTTGATGTACAAATTCCACAGAAAATTTGTTTCATTAAGTTCTTAGTTCTGTAAGGCAGGTAAAAACCCATCGTTCTACAGAACCCTACACTGCGTATGGCCCGACACGCCCTTGGCCGGTTTTTTCACTGTCAACCTTTCAAAAATAGTAGATTGCTTACCCAGGGAGCAAACAACTATATTTGAGGCGAGAGTGATTCTTTGAATCCAGAGCGGAGCGAAGGAGAAAGTAAAATCCTGAGCGCAGTTCAAAGTACGCCACTCGAGCTTAAAATAGTCACTCTAGCTTAAGATACTCTTCTTTTTATCACCCTCTATGAAAAAATAATTGACTGCAACTTATACCAATAGTTTGTACTACATTTTTAGCGTCCGATACAATGTTCTGTGGAGTCAATAGAACACTTTTTGTAAACTATTACGAACGATGCGGAGGAAGACATTTCGCGCGTCTTTTATTTTTTCATAAACTTTTTTTTCATACTTTTCACTTTCATACAATGTTCGTTCCATATTCCAAAATCAAATCATTCATCCCTAGGGATCAAAGAGCAATTTTGTCAGTATTGGCAGAAGGTTATCTTTGTGACCTTTTAGGTGATTTTAGGTTAGTTATTCATCAGTTCCATCTAGGTTACACGACTCAAAAGGTTACTTTGGGTGATTTTTGCAATTTGTAGGATTTCCTTTTTATTTTGGTCGAAACATACGTAAAACAAAACGCAACGCTCTTTTACTTTGCAATGCTGTCAACTCAGCATCGTTTTCGTTTCGTTCATCGTCATCATCATCGACCATTTGACGCCCACTGCAGGACATAGGCCTCCTTCGTGGTTTTCATAACCATAAGGGGTTTTGCCATAACCGCCACGCTTGGCAGGCGGGTTGGCAATCGCAGTATACGGTTGGAATCTCAGGAAGACGCTGCTGCCCGTCTCCTGGTAATTGGTTTCCTTAGTCGCCTACTTTGACATCCACGGAAGGAAACGGAGTGATGCTATTCTTAATCCGGCGCCACACGGAGCATCGTTCTCTTCTTCTGCTTCGTTTCGTTCATACATGTGTCAAAAAAAAGTAAAAAGTAAATTACTTAAAATAACTTACAGAAAAATGCACAGTTCTGTATCGAAACACAGAACTGCATTTTTCTTTAAGTTATTTCTAGCATTATGTATGCTTATTAAGTTAAGTACCATTTTATTGGAAAGGTTACTTTTCACACCAAAAGGTTACTTTTTTGTCTTTTGCAGGTAACTTTTGATAAGACCCGGCTGGCAACATTGATTTTGGTCCCTGTTTATGAGGACTTTTTTATTATTATTATTTTAATAAAGACCTTTACATTTTTTTACTAATTTCGCCAAATTGCACCGCAGTTTGTTGGCGTTGCACTAACTAGCTCTTTTATAGATGTGATAAAAAAAATATTTTAACTTGTATACAACACTATATTTTCAGTTCATTTATTAAGTAACTTTTAAAATGTTATGTAGACTATTTCCCATTCAGACCTATTTGTCGGGCTACACCTAGGCATCCGTCGTGAAATATCGCTTAAACGGATTGCCACACAAACCTAAGCTAAATCGTCTTCACCTTGAATTGTTTCGAGGCTTCCCACTAATGAGTAGCGTTGTGCTAAGATTGTTAAGAAGGCAGCTCTAGCTTAATTAAGGGGGTGAGGCGCGGGGCTCGTTAGATGCTGTGTCTGAACATGACACCGCCGACGCTAATTATGCACTAGGACACCGACCACCGTCCCTGTACCCGACTTATGCATCTTATTTATTGCGAATCTGCGTCTTATGTGCTTACGTAAGAACAGTCGTCGAAGAAGAAGTCGACCTCGTGGCGCAGCGGTAGTGCATCTGCGTACCATGCGAGAGGTCCCGAGTTCGAATCCCGGCTGGGGACAAAAAAAAATACCCCAGGTCTTGGATGTTTACATGTTTGTTATGTCGTTGTTTCTGGTTCCCACGACACAGGGTATCCTAGTGTGGGGCCAGAAGCAATGTATGTGCCTGTATGTAAATGTTTGTGTGTTTAATGTTTATAATGTTTCCTAAAATAAAAAAATACTAAACACGATTCCTTAAAACCCTCCTAAAATACAGTTTAAATAGTCCGTGACATCAAATAGAAAGTATAGAGAAAGGTAACAAATAGGCGATACTATAAAAGATATGTAGGACGTCTAAAGAGGTATTATAGACTTTTGCATATACAACCAATGTTTCACATTCGTATAGTTAGGGGTTCAAATCGATAACTTTGATTTTCTGTTTGATTTTACGGTAGACACTTTACAAGGGAAAGACTTTACTACAGACTAATTATCCTGCCCTTATAGAATGTTTTAATGAAATAGTGTTGTGAGAGTGTAGGTAAATGATACAGTATTATATTATACACACCCTCCAAAAATGAGTTTTATTTCAATGATAAATAGAAAACAGAATAAAAAATAATTTGCAAAGTAAAAGTTGTCAGTGACAACGTCTCGTCAAAATGTAAAGTAGCAATGAAAATCCGAAACAAATCTAGAGTGGGTGACGTAATTTTAAATATTGATTTATAAGTTATATACAGAATGAAACAAATGTGTAAAGAAGTTTACACTGTTACAGTATTTTTGTAAATTACACCGTAACAGTATTATTTTTAAAAATATGATTCCTAAATGCAGCAACATATTTGAAAAGGCAAAGTTTGGATTTTTTTCTCTATTTTTTCTCCAAAATGATCTAGATTTTGAAATGGACACCTATTTTTACTTGTAACGTTCAATAAGTTACGTTTCTATGTAGGTTTGAATAAAAAAATTGCATTTTGTTTTTAATATTTTTTTTTATTTTAATCTAAATAGTCCGTGATTAAGGGAAAGATTTTACCACAGACTATGTAAACTGAATTATAGGAGTTATTAACTGAATTATTTTAGAGGAATCGCGTGTTTTTTTATAAATAACTCCGCAAGTACATATTCTGTTCTTATTTACGTAATTGGATAGATAGGAAGGTGCGCTACAAAAAAAAACGGATACGTGCGAGTCGCACTCGCGCGCCGAGAGTCCCATACATAATATTGTTATACTTAAGTAGAAGTATTTTATCAATTTCTTTTATGCACGCATTAAGTCCACCTGTTGTACACAAACTTTTGTGCAATAATGAATTAATGATAATTATACTTAGCAAAAATGTATTTTCTTTCATTCAGCTCGGGACCCTTAGCCACTCTTAGACCATTGGACTAGTTCACACTCGACTGGTTTTTTAATTTTTTTTTTTTTTATATACTATATTCGAACCTATAGGAAGAAATTATTAGCTTTATTCCGGAGTTCACTTTTTAATCACGGTGAGTAGAGACAGACTCGCGTTGTCGGAATTTAGGTAATAATGTTGTGCTTACGAAAGTTTTAGTTTGAAAATAGGAAGTAAGTTAAAGTTAATAGGTAATAAGTGTCAAACTAATTGAGTATATGTAGGTATGTCAAAAAGAAGAAACTTTTAAAAACATGTTTCATAGCGACTACCCATTTTTTTATTTTATAATAGTGAAAATATAGAAATATCACAATGGTCTATGGAAATTTCCTTCCTAGCTTCCTGTTATGGCTTAAGAGCCCTATATAGTTCTGATTGACAGACAGACAGACCGACAAACAGGTATAGTATTGGAGACCCGTTTGGCATCCTTCGGGTACGGAACACAAAAAATATTTGGCGCTGCTAAAACTTAGTTATTACCTACATGTGTGCATCTTTTCAAAGTTTTCACGTAGATTAACGTTTTCCGCTGCCAGGGTCTTTACAAGACATTAGACAAAAGATCTTCCGATTACCTCTCGACACTTTACCATTATGCCTCAAGATGACCAACCCTATTATGTACTAACACACACATACGCGTGTTACTCACTCCGCCATGTTATGTTAGTATTTAGATTTCATAATTTGCCCCAAGAGGATAAACGCCTGCGGTGCCTTAGAGCGCAATTCCAATCGATCTTTAATGAAAATTAATTGATTGGAGGTGAGATCAGTTAAGTACTTAGTAGTTGAAGAAAATCATTCAAACGCAGAGCGGGTAGTGAGTGGGTGCACGTAATGGTGAAAAATAAAGAGAAATGCAGTCCAAGTGCGGTGAAGGAGTGGAGGGAGCGGTGCGAGCCGCTCGTCGCCGTGCCTGAAGATGAAAGGTGAGTCCGAAGCGCTCATTAGAACTACTAGTCGATGATATAAAACAACCGCGGTTCAAATATCCCTCAAGCCGTGAAATTTGCCGCAATAAATTTGATACCGGCGTGCGTTTACCTGTGCAGCGACTAATGAATGTTGATGAAAAGAAAGAGGTGTGTCAGGCTTATGGCAAGTAGCAAACCTTGGTCTCTGCCTGCCCCTTCGGGATACAAACGGCGTGAGTTTATGTATGTATGTGTATATGTTATTTTGAACCTCACAGAGCGGAAAACATGTGACGTGCTCTTGTCATGTGAAACTAATTAGTGATGATTAGTAATATAGGTTATTGTTTCTTGCTATTTTAGCGAACGGCCTCCACACTCACTTCCCAGACTGAGCATCGTGCCACCTTGCAGCAGGAGTTCCAGTGCCGATTTCTTATCCAGCGTCCCGACTGAACCTCCGCTCTCTCACGGAGAGTGAGTATCTACTAACAAATCTTTACAATCTGCTTCTAGTAAGGTATCAAAACCGCTCAATTTCAAAACAATGTAGAGCCAACATCAAATTAAATAGAGCTTTATTAATTAACATTTGCTGCATGATTTAAATGTTATAATATCACTTCGAGCTGCAATAAACCGAAATGTTTTAGATTACTTCGTTAATTGGTGCCATTTGTTTCAGCGAATCAATGACAGTCGTCCTATCAGCGTTTTACGCTAAATTGCTAATAGTTCTAGGTATTGCGTTACCAGTTACTAGCACAATTCAAAATGAATTGTACACGAATATTACTTCCGATGTTAGTATAGAAAAACGTTTGCTTTTTCGGCTTTATTCTGGCTTAAGCTTAACGTAATTAAAGTAACAAATGGAATATTATGTATTTTAGATATTCACGGTGTATCTCTACATAGGCAGCATGCTCTTTCTTGGGTACACGTTTCATTACCTTCGAATTTCGAATAAATCTGACAGTAAGTAAATAGGTATACTTACTTACAAGTAAACTGATGTTGAACGTCGATTAATCCGAGGGCGGCTCCTCGTAAGCACCTGTACTTGTTTCAGCATGATTATACCTTTTTTTCTATACTTTTTGAAAATTCTTAATTTTTTTTATCGTTTTAAGAAAATGCTAAGCGGACTCGCTATGGAAGCTTCTACTTGCATATGGGAGTCGCTGGATTTAGTGTGGGTTCTATAATCTACTCGTGTCTTCAGTTCGGAGGATACTTCGATCTGTCTGGAGATTGTCGACTATTAATCGTAGCCGTCAAACCAGCCCTTCGCATATTGTTCATGGTGGCGCAAACTGTCTTCATATTCTCCTATACAGACGTAAGAAAACCATCTTCATTTTGTGACTAATAAATATGCTACTTACCTATTCCTCTAAAAGCACATAACAAGTTAATGCCTCTTTTAAAACTGATTTAATGGAAAGATCACGTATCTCTCTTCACTTTATAGAGTGCTAACAACCTAACGCATGAGGGACTTCTTACTGGTAATATATTAGTCAAACATCTGTTTATTTTTGCCTAAACAGTTGACTATCTCACTTTATAGATATTGGATCCCATGCGAGGAGTAGTACTCGATAGATTTGGCCTAATGCATCTCATTGCAACCAACGTTTGCGAATGGCTTAATGTCGTCATTCAGGAGACACGAGATGACATAATTACAGTTGCTTATGACAGGCCAGTTCTACAACGCTATGCAAACATTAGTGGACCAGCCAAGACAATCGTAGAAGATTTAGACAACTCTACTTTCGCATACTATGGTCATCCATATGAAATGATCGACGGAAATCTGACAGAAAGTATAGTCAAATACCGAAATGTAACGGAAAACTGGACTTGTAATGTATCGGATATGATAACTCCTCTAATACGCACCGTGAATCCTTACTTAAGACCATGTGGTGTAGAATATAGCCTTTTATGTTCCGTTATCATTACCGTCATTTGGAATGACATTTGTACTGTTCCAGGTTTGGTATGTTATCTACTAGCTTCTGATCCTATAACTGATTATTTAGTGAACTTCAACACTTAATAACTAATTTCAGAAACCAATAAGAACGAACGCAATTGTCGCTAGGGTAAAATCCAGTACGCATTTCTCAGTGGACTGCGGCAGTGCCCACAAGGGATTGTTCATGGGGGTGGCGGTGCTAGCTGGAACTATCGTCAGTCTCATGCTATTCAACGGATTGTTCCATAATGAGAAACACGTAGAGCTCGCACTGTTACAGGTCAGAGACTATTTTGTTGCTATTTCTTACGATTGTACAGTCGACAGCAGGCCTACCTTTAAATTTGTATTGTAAAATCGCCCTTATCGTAACTGATTAGAGAACACGTATCTGAAGGTTGACGTGCTGTCGAATGTAGGTACGAGGTAATGATGGCCTATAATTATACACGTTGTATACCAAATTGTATACAACGTGTATCATTATAGGCCATCGTGACCAGCGATATCATTCCGATGTAAAAACCTAACTGCAAAGTGGGTTACTCTGGGCTGCAAGTGATGTAAATTGCTTCGGCGAGATGTCGCCGCCTGTACGTAATACAGAGAAATTTGTAAAGAGGCTCAAAATTTCACTGATGCCTGCACTTGCCCATTAGCTCAGTTGAGAGAGCGCTGGCACGGTTAACCAGAGGTCGCGGGTTCAAGTCCCGGCATGGGTGGATATTTTAGCCTCTAAGTAGGTTTTTATGATTTGTAGACTTACACCTTAATCGGTGTAGAATTTACAGTGCACCGCCTTGCCTTTGCTGAATTGATTTTTTTTTTCTTTCAGATAAACGTATGGGAAACCATACTGTTCATTCTGATGTCCATAGGCTCAGCAGCTTGCATCCAGCGTATGCGGACGCTTACGTTGCGTCGCTCTGTGTCCTCGATGCCTCTAGAGCACGCTTTGCTTCTCGTCACCCAATGCGGGGTCTACCTGTATTATCTATTCCAGATCATCGGCGCCGGATTTCTCATACAGCGGTTTCCGGAAGGCCGCAGGGCTACAAGGTTTTTTCACTAACCCTTTACTTTTTCTATAGCATTTTTAAGGCGCTATCCGGCACTTACTACCGCCACAAATGAATAAATAAATCATACCTACTTATCTTCTTTTTGTTTTTAACGTTTATTTATTCAATAGGTATAAGAGAAAAAAACTTTAATCACACAATTTTCGCCAAACAGCAAAGCGGCGTTATAATACGTTTATAATACTTACGTTTTTGCAAAAACTGAATATCACAAATCTCAATTTTGATCGTAGCTGTTTTTATAATCCACAGCTTTTATAATCTATAGGTCCATGAATCTAGGACTCGAGTGCAATTTCAACAACAATTTCGCCGAAAAATGTATTGATCTTAAATAGTGACGTTTTACCTGAAATTAAAACGTTCATTAAGCATACTTACCTTATTCGAGGCCTACAAAATAATATGAGAGTAGCGTTTCCGTTTCCTATGGAATTAGTTGCGTACTTCCGGTGTCCACGCGCCCCGCTGCAACTTCACACTGCTTGTGACGTCACGTCCCCTCCCCAGCGCCACCTGGCAGTTGAGTTCTTGGACTCGATTCTCTGCTCATTGCGTTTTTATGCCACCAGGCAGAATGGAAAGTTGTAGGCCTCGAATAAGGTAAGTATGCTTAATGAACGTTTTAATTTCAGGTAAAACGTCACTATTAAGCAGCACTGTACCGTTATTCGAGGCCTACAAAATAATATGAGAGATTTGTTTATTATCGTCTGGTGGCGCTGGGACTGAAAACAGCCAATGTGATTGTAGGGGAAATATCTGTCTTATTGATATTCAATAAAATTCATTCGTAACAGAGATCATAAAGTTTTATTTATGTGTGACTCACTATTTACGCTGAATTCACGAAAATCAGAGATTCAGTAATTTGTAAGGTACAAAATACTAATTATAATAATTGTGAACAAAATCTGTACATAAATTGCTATGCAAATCAAATTAATAACTTGATCAAGCGTGTAACCATTAATCGTCGATAGGTGTAAAAGATGATGCCAAGGAAGTAGTGTTCCCAGAAGTGGTTACTATTTCCCTTCTATAGAATTGCCTGAAGGTGTTAGCCGACTTCCAGTTTCCTCTTGCTAAAATATCGTCCAGTTGAAAGTTATCTATCCAGTTTTTTGATGCCACTGCCGATCGGATGCTTCCAGCAGATGCTTCGATATTAGCTTCTCTCAGGAGTTTCTTGATCCATCCCCCTATTATAGTCCGGGTTGCAGGTCTTGGAGCTCCTGTTATGGATAGGAACAGATTATCAGAATTTGCTGCATTCCTCCTGTCACGAGATAATCTCAGTAAGCGATTAACCCAGTAAACTGGACACAACGCTTTATTCTCAACGTATTTCGTCAATTTCCACCCAGATTGGCGATGGTCACTGGAATCAGTTTTTTGATCCGAATGAAGGGTACAGAACGACAAAATCTTCTCCGGTCACTAAATGTCCCTCTGATATTTTTAAAAGCGTGAGATCGTGCACGCGTCTGCCCGAGCACAGCAAAAGGATTGTAGCTGTGCGCTGGGATGTCTCGTAAAATCCGGCAGTTTCAGGGTTTTTATTACTCAGGTGATTTGTTAGTTCGTCAGTATCCCAGATAGGTGGTTTTGTAGGTTTAGGCTTGGCTAATGCAATGGACTTCAAAACATGTTTAACCAAGCTGTGCGAGCTTAGCTTATCTTGGTTGTTAGGACTAGAGAATGTAGCTACCACCGATTTGTGCAATAGAATGGTGCTAAGCGATAGTCCTTCCTTCTGATGTAGATCAGCGAGAAATCTAGCCAAATCGGATCCGCTTGGGTTGTATGGGTCGACCCTCTTGTTTTCTGACCAGATAAACCATCTCTTCCAGGCCGGTCTATACGTATTTAGAGTGGATTTGCGCCAACTGGAACGTATCAAAGCCTTTTGGTCTTCGGTCCAATCTTCTAGGTACTTATTCCACCCCCACATCTCCATACTTCCAGAGTCATTTCTGACGCCTTGGGTGGTGGAAGCCCGGTTGAGATGTCTACTAGGACCAGGGGTAGGTCCTTGATCTCGAACGGGGGGGCTAGAGCCCTGCTCTTTAGATCCGGCCTCCAGTAGACGTTTTCCCATCTCGGCACTACTAGTAGGAAGACTCCTGAGGAGCTGTTCAGCTGACGAAGTACTCTTGGAATAAGAGGTGGTGGTGGAAACACCCATGCAAGAGGAAATTTCCACGGTATACTCAGGGCGTCGTAGTAAGTCGCTCTCTCGTCCGCTCTGTCCATTGTGCAGTATGCTGGCACGACGTGAGCTCTCTGCGAGGCGAACAGGTCCACCGTTGGAGTGCCCCATTTTCTGAACAATATTCGAGTTACTCGAGGTAGAAGATGCCATTCCGGCAGCGCTTTCTGGCGCGACAAGTGGTCGGCTTCGGGATTGTAAGTTCCTGGTATGTGATATATCAGGATATCGATGTTGAACCGATCCAGGATCTGATAGACCTCTCTCGTCAGGTTGGTAAGTGCGGGCGACTTTGTGCCACCTTCGTGCCGGAGGTATGCTACAACAGATTTGCTGTCGCTCTGTATCAGAAGAGTACTCGAGCTCAGGCGCTGAGCGTGATCTTTTAGGACATTTATAATAGCGATCATCTCCTTTTGATTGCAGTGAAGATCTTTCTGTGCAATAGACCAGGAGCCCTGCAGGCTTAGGTTGTCGAGCTTTGCTCCCCAGCCCATGTTGCTCGCGTCTGTAGTAAGATAGTGAGATGGGCAACGACAGTGAATCTTTGAGTCCAGCCTGTAGTTCTGTAGCCACCAGTTCAGCTCTACTATACTCTGTGCCGACAGCGGTTGAGTTCTTGTTGTATTTAGCTTTAACAACTTGTTGGCCTCGGTCTGCAATGCACGGTAATGGAGACGTCCTCTTGGTACGACAAAACTTGCAAAGTTCAGCGTACCTTTAAAGACTTTGCAGGTCTTTTAGGTTTGCCTTTCTTTTTTGCAACAGTGCAGTGACTTGAATGTGCATTTTGAAGGTAAGCCTTTCTGGTAGGTATTTTAGATTCCGCCAGGGGTCCCAGATTATGCCGAGAAATTCTAGCGTCTTCTGCGGCAACAGGACGGACTTCTCTCTGTTTATTTTCCAGCCCAGGTATGCGAAGAGCTCGAGTGCGATGGCTATGTGATTGCGCAACAAGGCTGGGCTTTGATTTACCAAGAAGAAGTCGTCCAGGTAAACTAGAATGCGTAATCCGCGCTTCCTCAGGCATTGAGCGATCCAGTTGGTTAGGGATGCAAATGCTTTTGGCGCTGAGCTGAGCCCGAAGGGCAGGCAGGTCATTTCCAACAATTTGTCGGCATAGATGAGTCTTAGGAAGCGTCTGTGACTCACGGCGACCGGCACGTGGAAATATGCTTGGTGAAAATCTATTTTTGCCATCCAGTCCTCTGATTGCAGGAAGTCTGGTACACGTTGGACGTTCACCAGCCGAAATTTGTCCGGGTAAACAAAATGATTCAGGTTTTTGAGATTGAATATTGGCCTCAGTGTGCCGTCGCCCTTTGGTCGAAGGAAGATTTTCGACGTAAAACTGGGCGATGTGGGTGCCCTCTGGAGCACGCCTTGACTCAACATGATGTTTATTGCCTGCAAAGCTTCCCTCGACTGCGGTGTTTGGTGTTGAAAATTTGGCAAATGTAGTGGCGGCCTTGACTTGAATGGGATTCGATATCCCCTTAGCATTTTTAGAATGTAGGGCGGTGCCCCGAGCTGCTTCCAGCTGTCGTAAAACTTGAGCAACTGACCGGCACGGAAGGGTCGACTCGTCGAGTCAGCTCCTTCTTTTGGTCTGGTCTCTCTTATCCCGGCGGGATGAGGGAGAGTATGCTCTGGTCTTTCCTTTGTATGCAGTTGCTCCGCGCCCACCTGGAAACTTACCCCCTCGACCTCGAAAGGAAGTGCTGTGGTTCGGATTTGGCTTTGCATGCGGCTGACGGTAAGAGTTTTTGTGCGGTGGAGCTGATTTTCCGACCTTTGTTTGAGAGGGAGCCTGTGATGACGTCCCTGGATCGTTCTGCGGCGCAGAGTAGCGATCCATATTTTTAGACCAAAATACTTTCTTAATGCCACCTGCTTTTTCAAGTGTTGAGCTGAGTTGGTCTGTGTTAAACAGCGTTTCGCATGACGGTGGTATTTTCCGTAGAACGTTTTTGTAAAAGGGGTCCTTTACGGATGCTAACACACCTTCTCTCCTGTGCTGAATAAGCTCTGCTCTATGACCACAAACAAGCTGAAAAGTGTCGCTTAAAGATTTGCAATACTCGCCTGACGTAAAAACATCGGAGATCTTTGCATATATGTCTTCGTAGCTTACAGGGTCACTCCGCTGTGCCCAGCTTAGAAAATTTCTCATTTCCGATTGCAATGCTTCGCGTTGCTTTAACAAGGCGAATGTTATACTAGCAAACGCTTTCTCCATGTTGGCAGTCATCTTAGAGCTGTCATAGCGTTTTATCTCCTCGTTGGGTTCCAAACTGGTGAAACCAGGCGAATGCAGGCACAGTTTTTGGATCTCCGCGTAGCGGACGTTGTTCCAATCTGGCTGATCAAAGTGCTGTAAACGCTTTAATTGTGTAAGCATCTCCTCGGATGCAGGCGGAATTGCGGGTTCCTTGATTTTGGTATTAACGGCAAGACTGAAAACCGGGTCCGGTTTATCAGCGCCTGGAGTCGGGTCTCCGCGTTCAGACTCCTCGTTATCCTCTTCGAGATAGCCTGGGCTAATATCGCGAACAATATAGTCACCCTCAACCGGTGAGTTGTGCACTTGGTTATTGAAGCTACCGTCAGTAATTTGCTGTTGCAATTTGCTGACCACATTTAGTAGTTGGTTAAACTTACGGTTTTCCTTGTCATGTTTAGCCTTCTTGCGACGGCGGCGCCGTCTTTTACTATTGTCCTCGGACGAAGATGAGCTAGACTCCGAGGAGGAGCTACTATCGGACTCAGAACTCGAAGATTGTGGTCGCTTTCTCTTTTTAGACCGGGTAACATTTTTCTTGACTGGTTCACGGCGTTCACTTCTCAAGTCCTCATCTTCCTCGATCTGCGTGGACACTTGTTCAGCCTCCATCTAAAACACACACGCCTAACGGAAAACTGTTAGAACGTAGGGTAATTTAAAATGGTTCTAAAATTAATTAGGAACTCTCAAACTAGTATGAAAAATCCTACCAAGACCACGATGAAGCTTGAAGGAATCAAAATCTTCTGCTAGGCACTTTATCAAGCAGTAATTATCTTTTCCACGAAGGGACAAGACAATCATAAATCACTTTAACGGATAGTTTCTTCAAAATAAAGCTATCCCGAACGGCAAAACCGTTTAACAAATTGTACAAAGGAATAACTTTCCTCTTTGTGAAAATAAGGTAGGTAGTTCTTTCTACTTACGGAAGAAACGTTGGAAATGTACTTACAGTTTTTCGGTCTTGTTCTGTACTTTTTCCGACAACGATTCGATAAATTTACACAACTAATAAAAAATAAGACGGCCCTTTGAACGTAGGTTGCACAGACAACCGCCTCGGGCGGGATTGAAAACGCCAATGAGCAGAGAATCGAGTCCAAGAACTCAACTGCCAGGTGGCGCTGGGGAGGGGACGTGACGTCACAAGCAGTGTGAAGTTGCAGCGGGGCGCGTGGACACCGGAAGTACGCAACTAATTCCATAGGAAACGGAAACGCTACTCTCATATTATTTTGTAGGCCTCGAATAACGGTACAGTGCTGCTTAATAAAGATAATAAAATAAATGAATTTCCAGTAAAATAATAATTACTCGGGTTCCACTTTTGTTTTCCACTCTTTCTTGACGAGCTCTACGTTGAAAAAACTGTCATAAATATAAAATCAATTTCTTATAGAACTTACTTTACCTTTGAAACTAGGATCATCTCTCCCCTGTGCGCGGTAGTGCAGAGCTCCTGCCAAACGCTGCTGGTACTGGACGCGTGGTCGCGGCGGTGCGCGGACGCCGCCGGTCGGCCTGGCCGCCAGCTGGTCACCTTCCTCCTCGTTGGCAACTTCGCGCTGTGGCTCCTCAACCGTGTGAAGAACTCTCGCGCTGAGTTTCATCCCCTACAGGTCAGTTGAGGCGATAAGTTTCAGTTCGTTCCCCTTAAATATCTAATAGCCCTTTAACTACCACATACCTACAAGTAGGGGTAGGACAGCATTAAATTTCCAGTGACTATCGTTATCATTTCTATGGTCACTGCAAAGTCAGTCTGTTATTGTATTTTACTTTCTGAAGGATTGTTATTAAAACGTGGTTTTCGAGTCAAATGCACAAAGAAACGAATGACGCGTGGGTGCGTAGCCATCTGTGGTGACCACAAACTAAGTTTTTTTAGGTAAAGTTGGTATATAGCCATATCTTTTTAAATATTTATCACAAAATTACAAACTGAATTTGTGGAGTATTTTAAAGAATCGTGTTTTTATAGATAAGTCCACAAATTTATATTATCTTACAACATCACACCTAACATTGGCTACCATAGCACAGGGAATCCTAGTTTGGGAGCCAGTAACCACTCTTTTAACCCTTTTCTAAATAAAGTTTTTTTCATTTTCATTTCATACTTTACATTAACTGCTCTGAAATCGCATTATGTTCATATCCTTCGGCGACTTGCCCATTAACTAAGGCTCATTACAGTACTAATACTTCTACTACGTATACTTTCATGGGGCATTTTTATACCACAGATGGAGTTCTACGGAGTTTGGGCTTGGACTCTCATCACGCACGTCTCGGTACCGCTGTTAGTGTGCTACAGGTTTCAGGCGACTGTGTGCTTTTACGAAATATGGAAAAACTCCTACAAGAGGAACAAGGACATGAGTGACTTTGAATTAGATGAAATTGAAATAAAAAATCATGTCGCATAAATTTTATTTGTTTCTTTGAAAAACAAACTTTATTTATTTTCAAGAAAAAGCAAAGTAACGCTCTTTTATTAGCTTCAGTTGGCTCAATGCCACCCACTGAGCTAGAGCACTAGAAAAGTAGAAATATTTAAAAAATTATCTCTTCTCAGAAATAGCTCTTTTTTCCCATGCAAGAGTTGCCACTAATTCCCGAGCGAAATTCTACTGATCCACTTCAACTCCACTGGTCCATTCCAACCACATTGCTCCTCTCCAACTTCACTGCTCCGCTTCAACTTCACTGCTCCGCTCCAATCCCACTGCTCCGCTCCAGTCCCATTCCTTGACAGACGCCACGGCGTGACTATGTGTCTCGACAGCATGAATTCCTGTCTCCACGGCGTGTCTTCTTGTCTCCGGCTTGACCTCTTGTATCCGTGCCGTAATTTCCTGTCTCCGCGCCACATACCCTTTAAGGTTCCACTTTTCATATTTTGTCATTTGTTTTTTCATTTCATTTTATTGCAATAAATTACAGTATAGTATGATGTTTACAAAAAAATGTGGTACAAGTGTAATTTTACCGATAATGGCATAACAATTTGATAATTTAGAATTAGTATAATAGATAATAATAACATTCGGTACATTATTTAATAGCTCATTAAATAATAAATCAGTAAAATTTCAGCATTAGATCAATAATCAGTATTAAAAACTATTTACAATTTTCATAATATTCGTTCAGATTGTATGGGCACACAACAAGTAGATATTCCTTTAATCAAAATCAAAATCAATTTTTTTTATTCAAAGTAGCACAGAAACTGCGACTTAATGAACGTTACAAGTTAAACTAGGTGTCCATTTCAAAATCTAGATCAATTTGGAGAAAAAATGGACAAAAAAACTCCAAACTTAGTCTTTTCAAGTCCTTAATTTACAGGATTTATATAAATGTTCTAAAACTCATGCATTGAACTGGCTTTAATTCCAGACATCATTGTCATCTAAATAATCTTTAACGTTATAGTAGCTTTTTTGGCACAAAGTGCGCTTCACACATTTTTTGAACCGCATTTCTGGCAAGCTTATTATATCCTCAGGGATCTTATTGTAGAAACGTATACAATGCCCCATAAAGGATGTATTAACCTTTGCCAGCCTAAATTTTGGGAACGAAAGTTTATGTCTATTTCTAGTATTTACATTGTGTTGGCTACCTACAGTTTTAAAGTCACTGATATTTTTCCTAACATACATAATATTTTCATAGATATACTGACGTTAGGATGTTAGTTTCTTTAAAGAAATCTCTTAACGAATCTCTATTGCCTAGCTTATATATGAATCTGTTCGCTCTCTTCTGCAGGACGAAGATGGTCTCAATGTCTGCTGCCCGACCCCACAGTAGTATACCATAGGACATAATACTATGGAAGTAACTAAAATAAACAAGCCTAGCAGTTGCGACATCAGTTAGTTCCCGGATTCTTTTAACTGCGTATGCTGCAGAACTGAGCCTATTTGCCAATTTTCCTATATGAGGACCCCATTGAAGCTTTGCATCAATTGTGATACCCAGAAATACAGTTTCTTCTACAAGGTCTAGTTTATCATTCCCCAATATAACATTGCTGTCAACCATTTTGACATTTGGTAGTGTAAATTTTATACATTTTGTCTTTTTTGAATTTAATAATAAGTTATTAGAAGTAAACCAATATAGTACCTTAGAGAGAGCATTATTTGTACCCGCAAGGTCATTTTCTTGTCTCTTAATCTTAAAAATAAGTGACGTGTCATCTGCAAACAATACTATCTCTGACATATTTTGAACCATGAACGGCAAATCATTTACATATACGAGGAAAAGGAACGGCCCCAAAATAGATCCCTGTGGCACTCCCATCTTAACCTCCGACCCGGATGATTTAGTCCTATTTATGTCAGCTTTTTGAACCCTCCCTTCTAAATATGATCTCATAAGTTTTAAGCTCCTCCCATTCACTCCGTAGTGTTTTAATTTTAAGAGAAGTGTTTTATGGTCTACGCAGTCAAATGCCTTCGACAAGTCACAGAAAACACCTATAGCATCCTTCCGATCCTCCCATGCACTAAATATATGTTTAACTAATGTGACACCAGCATCCGTCGTAGACCGCCCTTGCGTGAAACCGAATTGCTCACTATGAAAAAGTTGATAATTATTAAAGTGTGTAAGTAGTTGACCTAGAACTATTTTCTCGAATATTTTACTCAAAACGGGTAGAACCGAGACTGGTCTGAAATTTGTGGGATCTTGCCTGTCGCCACTTTTAAATAAAGGAACGAGCCTACTATATTTCATTAGGTCAGGGAATGTACCCTCATCTAAACATTTGTTAAAGATTCTGGCCAAATGGGGTGCTAGGACATCGATTACTGAGCTAACTATTATTACTGACATACCCCACAGGTCTTCAGTTTTTTTAAGATTTAGCTTTTTAAAAGCTTTATTCACGGTATGAGCTTCAATATAATCAAACGAAAAATCGTGATCGCAGGGAGGGACATTATCTTTCAAAATACTTTCTGCATGATCAGGAGATGAATCTAAAGGAGCCGTAGTTATAATTGGAACATTTGTAAAGAATTGTTCAAAAGCCGCGGCAACGTCTTCATTTGACGTTATTAATTTATTATCTATCTTAAGCGAAAATTCGGGGTCCGCTGATTTGGATTTACCGGTTTCCTTATTTATTATATTCCAAATGGTTTTAGATTTATTAGACGATTTAAGAATTTTGGCTTTTATATGCTCGCATTTAGCTTTGTGGCAGACGGCCCTAAATAATTTTGAATATAATTTAACATACTGTAGAAAACTAGGGTCATATGTGTATGTCTTTTTCTCATATAGTGAATAAAGTGTGTCCCTACTTTTCCGGATGCCGGCAGTGGCCCATTCACTAAATTCTACCTTATTTCCTTTCGATGATAGCTTTTTCAATTTAAAAACTTTTTCAAAACTATCTGAAACGACCTTAAAGAAATCTCCATAATGGGCATTAGCATTGATGGTTTTATTTTTTTCGGTATGTAAACTACTTTGTAAATCAGTTTTAAATAATTCTAATTTTTTTGTTGTCATGGGCCTGTAAAGTATATCTTATTCTGATTTTTTAAAATCAGATTCAAAGTGTACAATTTGACCACTGTGGTCTGACTTTAAGCAATTTATTGTAGAATAGTGCGAAAATTCACAGTCACAGTATACATTATCAAGACAGGTGGCTGTGATTTCGGTAATCCTAGTGGGCTCTAAGAAAATATTAACTAAATTAAAAGACTTGAAAATAAGTTTTAATTTAGTATTTAAAGTGGAATCTACCAGCAAGTCGATATTAAAATCTCCACAGACTATAAGGTTCTTGCTACTACTTGAAGCTACATTTAAGACATCCTCTAGTACTGATTCAAATAAACTGTAGTCACTGGCGGGGGGCCTGTATACGCTTACTACAATGTGCTTAGCCAGTTCAACACATGATAGCTCAATAACTTTTTCAACAGAAAGTCTGCAAATATCTTTCCGTTCTTTATATTTTAAACTACTATTTACTATTATTAAGGATCCCCCGTGCAACGCAGACTTTCTATTGAAGCAACTGGCTATTTCATAATTATGTATAGCAAAATTCATTTGAGACTCTAGTAGCCAGTGCTCTGTGACACAAAGTATATTCACTCTATGTTGTTCTAAGAACAACTCTAATTCTAGTAGTTTACCAGAAAAGCCACCCTGTAAATTTTGGTTAGCTAAGACAAGTTTGTTTAAGGGGGACTTTTCTGTTGTCTGCGCTGACAGTTTAAATCAGCAGTCAAGCTTAACCTACTTATGCTAGGTTTTTTTACAGCCTCAGAATACAGAGGTTTGCAAGTAGAATTTTTCTACAGTTTGTATACCTTGTGGTAATACCTTGAGGAATCGATCACCAGGGAGAAGCTTGATATTTTTTGGTAATTTATTGTATACAGAAACTGCTGCATGGCTAGTACTTTTAGTACGTGTGGTGAAAGATAAGTCAGGCGGTATTTCCGATAATAGTTATTTGTTATACAAGAGTGCAAAGTTGCTTTTTAACCGCGTGCTCAATTTTGATGACAGAGCAAGCGAAGGAGCGTGGACGTGGACGTGGTGGAGGATGCCGTGTCCGAGAAGCGCCACATCTCCGCCGGCGTCCCCCAGGGAAGCTGCCTTTCACTGGCCTGCTTCGCCCGATACACCGACGACATACCAGTCCCAGAGTGCGTCCAACTGGCACTGTACGCCGACGACGCCGCCTACCTGGCGTCGTCCATGTCGCCCACGCACGCTGCAACGAAGATGCAGCGTGCCCTCGACGCTCTCCCCGACTGGCTGAAGAAGTGGCGTTTGTCGGTCAATGTCGGGAAGACACAGGCCATGCTGACGGGCCGCCGCCACCCGCCGCCGCCGCTCAGGCTGCACGGACGGGTCATCGAGTGGCAGAACCGAGTGAAGTACCTGGGGGTCACCATCGACCGTGGACTCACGATGGCTGCGCACGTCAGCGCAGTCGTCAACCAGGTGAAGGTGGCACGAGCGAAGCTGCGTCCAGTCTTCACCTCCCGCCTCCCTCTGCGAACGAAGCTCGGGGTCTACAAGACTTACGTCAGGCCCCGCCTCACGTAGGCTGCGCCGGCATGGTTCGCGCTCGTCTCGGAGTCGAACAAGAAGCGGCTCCGAGCCCAGGAGAACCTCTTCCGGCGCACCATCGTCGGCGCGCCTCGCTACGTGAGGAATGCGACGATCGCGAGGGACCTCAAATGGAAGGAGCTGGACGCCTTCGTGGCGCGGCTGGCGACCGACATGTTCGCGCGTGCGGACCGGTCGCAGCAGCAGCATCTACGCGGGCTGGCACCGCTGCACGCGCGACCGCCCGACGGCCGCGCCAAGCCCCTCCCCCGAAGCCTGGTCGAGTCCACGGCCAACTCCGCTTGAAGAAGCCACCTGCGACCCCCAGTGAAGACCACCGCCTGGTAGGCCACCCAGTGACCTGTCCGTAGCTGCGGACAGCGGTAGATCCCTCGGGAAGAGGGCCACGCCCTGACCCTGACCCTACACTTCCCCGAGGGGAAGTGTGAGAAGGCCGCCTGATGAAATAAAAGTTGATTTTTAGTTTGACAAGAGTTCGAGTTTCTTCTAAGAGATCACCCAAGCATAGCCGTTACAAGGCCCATAGTCAGCGACTAGGTCTCACATCCATAAATCATCACTAGCAACACACATTGGTCATACACCGTTGTCTTGAGACACAGGTATTTTAGACGCGAAAATGTGCTTTAGTTTCCCGAACGGTGCCCATCCGAGTTGGATTCGACTTACCTAATTGGACTGTTTGCCCCAGCTATACATAGTGGTCGACAACTTCGAAGTCAGAGCCGCCAACGTTGATCGGAGTGGGTGCTACATGGGAGTATGACATTATCTTAGTCTTATCTTATATCTTGATATTGCAGGCTGTTTCTGCCGCGTTAGTTCCGCGTCGGAACTCGTATTCAAAAATCACTCGAATTTTCGCAGTATCCATCTTTCTTGTCTAAATTGAATAACAAAAACAATTGAAATTCGATATTCAAATGTTTTACATTTTTTTAAAAAAGAACATCATAGAAACCATTTGGAAAAAGTTTCATTCGAAAACCTCAAACCATGAAGATTCTATGTCAATTCAAAGAACATATTGCAATAAAACGGCAATTTCATACTTTAACCCCTATTATTAATTACAGGACGATTGTGACTAGTGTTCAGCACATTCATGACTAATATTTTAAGTTGAAAACTCTGTTAATTAAGTTAAAACGTGTTTTGAAAAGAATAAATGTGGAGTTTCTTTGTTAGCATCTTCTCCACTCACACTCATAATCCATTAATTGTAAAACTAACAAATTTGACGTTCATTAAGTAAACACTATGTTTTTATAATGAATAAACTTATTTGAATTGAATTGAATTGTCTAGGCCTTGGAGAAAGCTCTCAAGGTTTTGGATTTGGGCCAACACTGGTAGAACCGTAGACTTCATCAGTTTTGCGCGCTCGAGTTTGAGGTTGATATTCAACTTGCCTCGTGCCATACGGCGATCGCTACCTGTTTTAACTGCGTTGATCACAGAAAAATCGTTGAATATCTGCCTTCTCGACAACAAGATGAAGTCTATTTCGTTTTTTGTGGTGCCGTCTGGACTCATACAAGTCCACTTCCTGCATTCTGACTTCCTGAAGAAAGGGTTCATCATAAAGAGGCCTTCTCTCTCCAAGAAGGCAGCCAGTAGATGGCCCCTATCGTTCCTTTGCCCGACTCCAAATTTCCCCACGGCCGGTTCATCACCGCTTCGATAATGAACAATTCATTAGCGCCATATAATTGAATAGGTAAGTAATAATAAGACGACAATGATCCTTATCCATGTTTCGCATTGGCGCGCGAGCAAAATCAAAAAAACTAGTCAACCGTCCTAACTGCGCGCGAGCGACCGACTGATGTACGTGACTTTTTTGCGCTTTTTACAAGAATAGCAAATATGTGCAGATTTTCTTTGAAGCTTCAGAGGACACGTGTGGCATCTTCTTTTTAGCTTCACCTTTCATCTTTAAGTTATAGATGGTCAGACACGGGCATGTCAAGTCCAAGTGCACGCGTCAAACTCCCCCAGGCACCTATGCTTTGTTTCTAAATGGCATGAGTTTTCTTTGCTATAAGTTTTCCCTTTTCTTCCAGACAAAGTAGCACTTTGTCTGGAAGAAATATTCCAATAGTCAACCAACTACTGCCAAAAGTCATAAAAACTGAAACTCATATTTTTTTTTATTGTTACGTAAGTACCGACGTCGGGTCTGCGAGGCTCGAAAAAAATCGAAATTAATTTATTCATCAAAATTTTAACCACCAGCAAGTAACAAATTAAGTAGTTTTACGTATGCGTTGCGATGTTTAACCAAAGTCACGACCATGAATGCCTCCCTACAAGCATATTACGCTTATTTCCAGTCGCGAATTTTATATGGCCTGGCAATTTGGGGCGGTAGTGTAGATACAGTAAAGATTTTCACACTACAAAAACGGTGTATACGTAAGTATACTAAGTGGAATAAAATCAAACAGAATATCCTGCCGTGACTTATTTCCTAAACTTAGATTACATACAGTTACAGCTCTTTACATAATCGAACTCTGTAAACTGGTCAGACGTCACTCAGATAAGTTTCCCATTAGCACTAATAAAAGGAGTGCTAGGCTACAAGAAAAGTTTAGACTGAACTTGCACGTGGCATCTTGTAGAACAACCTCCTACAGTAGGAGTACTAGGCATGCGGCTGTGTCTGTTTACAACAAAATTCCAGTCGAAATTAAATCTCTCTCGGGTAATCGGTTCATAAAGGCTTTAAAAAAATATCTATTGGAAATGTGTCCCTATAATCTGTCAGAATTTTATAACTATGTAAATTTAAAATGATATTTTTGTAATTATTGAATGAATACTATTATAATTATAATTTATTGTGATATGGGTATTATTATATAATTTTATTTGTAATTTTAAATTAATTGAACTTTTTTCTAATGTAATCTTTAATTCCGTATTTTTGACATTTTACAATTAAGTACATACTTGCTATGCCGTTATCGGTAAAATTACACTGTGCAATCTTTAATTCTAAGTAACATCTGAACTTACTGTAATTTATGGCAAAGATTGAATTGAATTGAATTGAATTGTAACAGCATCGGCATGACCAAACTTGAAGCTACTGAAAGTTGCTTGCGTCGAGTGTAAGGAAAGGGTTGTTAAATATTATTACTTTTGTAATAATATCTAAGGACCTTGCTCAGTGTCGTGCAATAGGAGAGGCCTACCTATGTCCAGCAGTGGACAAGCGTAGGCCAATGATAATAATGATGAGCGGCTTCCACCGCAGCAGTTAAAGGTTAAAAGAAGGTATTTACACAATTAAGAATTTTCGAAAACAGCTGCGTACAAAATACAAGCGCCACAATAAAAAAAAATCTTATTGAAGCGATTTTGGGCTACAACGCGGAAAATTCAGGCGATTTGGGCTATTTCTTTGAAGGAGCAAAAAACATGCACCTAACTCGTAGACGTTTCTCTGATAACACGCTTTTTAGTGAGTTAGCAGTTAAAATATCATGACAAGCCAAATCCCTATTACGGCTGTCAATTTCATAGTATCAATTTACCGCAAACTAGAGAAAAAGCCCATTTTGTGATTATGATAGATTTTTTTAACTTTGACGCAGTGTATAAATAAAAATACTTTGCAAATCTAATTTATATTAATTTAAACACAAGAAACATAATTAAAAATACCAAAAGAGACTTTCAACACAATATTTATACATACTAACAACGTTATTTGGATGTAACTTGGTACGCCATAAAAAATCTGTCAGTGCCGAAATCATCATACAACAACGAATTGTGATGAACGAAACGCATTCTACGCACAAAACGAAATACTCTGTGGTTCAGCGAGCTCACGAGCTGCCAACTGCCAAGCCATTCGTCCCGTGAGTGCCGCAAAAGTGGGTTGTCTTTTAGGTTTCAGGAGTCAGACATATTCTTCAAGCAAGGTAAAAAATCTGTCATTACCGCAATTAGCTACTATTACTTGCTATTACTCAGTAACTAACGTTTAATTAACATAATTTATAACCCACAAATAAAACTTTTTTGTCCATTGTTTCGTATTAAAAGCTCTTGAAAAGTTTCAACCCAAGAATCGCACAATATTTAGGAAAGTGTTCCTAAAGTGACAACCGCTACAGTCACTACCACCCCATCATTTAAGATTTTAATAGAAGTTTTCCTTCGGAATTCGTTATGAGGGTGGGAGGGGGGTCACTGGCTGTCTAAATTTTGTTTTTCGAGGTACTCAAACCTAGGGCATCCAATCCCGCAGCATTTTTGTGATCTCGGTATTTGCGGGATTGATATTTCTCAATCCCGCGGGATCTCGGTATTGGCGGGATCCCGCAAGTGTGTATGTGGTACATTAAATTGTATATTAGTAAATATAGTGTAAGGATTGAAGGATACAAAAGAAATAAAAATCAACATAGCTTTATTAGTTTTAATTATCAAATCAAGCAAGAAGTACGATTATAATGACATATTATTTTTTTTGGAAATGTAATAGCAAATACACGAAAAGGTATTCCGTCTTTAGAGGCCATACGAGCCACTCTTTCTTCCATAGAAATTCTATTTTGGACAGGAAAATGGTCTGAGATCTTGAATTTTTTATTCGGAGGAGATTGAAGAGACGAACCTGCGTCAAAAGAAGGCCCCGGCTTCGCCCCCGACTCCGAAGACTCCGAACCCGAACTTGCTGCTTTGCCACTCAAATCTTGTATTCCATGCTTTGATTTCAAATGGACGTGTAATCCCTTTGTAGATCTAGCAGTAGTTTTCAATACCGAATTGCACATTTTACATTTGGCAGTCAAGTCATCATCTGATTTTACAAAGTATGTCCAAACTTTACTCGTATACGTTTTATGCACTGCACTTGTCATTTTCGATTCGATAGTTCGTAAATAATGTTAGTAATGTTCGTTAGTAATGTTAGTAAACGCAAAAAACAATTAACTATGTTAGAAAACGAATTTTGTTTAACGAACGAATAATTACTTGTCACTTCAAGTAAACAAATAAAACAAACATGGAAGCCGGCCGCCGCGGGCGCGGGGGGCGCGACACGGCCGCGGCGATTCACTCTTTTCGCTCGCTTGTCAGTAGTCGCGCGGCAGCGCGCGTAGGAGGGTGTTTCTTTGCTGCAGATCAGTCCCGCAAATCCCGCGGGATCCCGCGCATGTAATCCCGCATTGTGCGGGACTGAAAAATGATGCGGGATCTCGGAATAAGGAGATCTCGGAATACCGGGATTGGATGCCCTACTCAAACCGTTCCGTCATCCGCGCTCTTGATTTTTTTTTATATTTCGCTTATTTTCAATTTCACACGAAAAACGGTAATTATAAAAGTAGTTTAGAGTTAAATTTCCTACAATTTTGGTTCTCATCAATTTTTCCTAGGATCATTATTGTCTGACCCCCACCTCTTTTCGGGTATAAATCGAAAAATATCGATCTGACGAAACAATGTATAAGAACCAAATTTGTAGAAAGTTTAATGTTTTAACAACTTTGCTTATAACAATTTTTCATGTAAAATTAAAAATAAACGAGTTGTTAATCAAACAAAAATTCACCCCCTCTTTTGGGGTATAAATCGGAAAATATCGATCCCAGGGAAAAATTTTCTACACCCAAAATTGTAGGAAATTTAATTCTAAAGCACTTGTAACTATAACTTTTCGTGTGAAATTAAAACTAAACGAATTATTTAATATCCCTTAAAATGAAGATGGCTGATGACGCAAAGGAGCCATTACCTCGCAAAACAAAATTTATACTGACAGTGACTCCCATAGGTTTAGGTTAGGTTTTACGATAACGATTAGAAAGTATTATTATCATCTTATTTTATTCTACTACAATTATTTATTACATTATAAATTTAATCTTTCATTTCTTTTCAAAAAATCTTTATCGTAAGCGACAATTCCTCATTAAAAACTTAGGTATGTTACCGTTAGAAAATTAGTCACTACCGCAATCACTTTACACTACCGCTTTACATTTCCTTAAATATCTCCTAACCTATTAGTACGTAAAGTTGTACGAAAGTTGTAAAGTACGTAAAATTGTTTGTTATGACCATATGAATCCGTTTTAGGCAAGAGTAAACAAATACCTGAGCTTTTCTTTCGTTCTTCAAAACTCATCGATTTTGAAGAACTAGCCTGCAATACAAGAACTTAGGCTTGGAACTATATACTTGGAATTATACCCCTTTGACCACATAAATTCAGAAAACCCTATTCAGGAATTTAACAGATTGGCACCAAATTAAAAAATATTAAACAATGAGAACTTCCATCTCCTAGGGGCGCCAGTACTCGAGGAAGCTTTCCCTCAATTTCTGGATAATCAACAAAACCAATTTTTCGAGACCATTCCGCACCTTAGCCAAATTAACACCCACACGGCCCTCCAAATTATCCGCTTCTATCTTTTTGTGCCAAAATTCACATATTACCTAAGGTGTAGTCCGCTGTTTAGCCAGGCGGCGCTCTTGGAGCCTAGACTCCATGATTCATCTGGCCTTAATTGAAATTTTAAATTGTCCCATTTCCGAACGCGCCTGGCTCCAGGCCTCCCTTCCAATAAGGTTAGGAGGCCTCGGAGTCAGAAAAGTGACAAGCGTGGCACTGCCTGCCTTCTTGTCTTCCGTCCACAGCATCGAGGCCTTGTATGAGCAAATTATCTGCTCATCGCTGGGCTCGATTGAGGTCTCATGCTGTGGGGAAGCCCAGCAGGCATGGAGACTGGCTTGCCCGTCCACTAACCCACCGAAGGAGCCGTCAGTCCAGAGACAGTGGGACGGGCCGCTATGTGAGCTGACGCAAAAACTGCTAGTAGAATGTAGCGTCAGCGACGCAGAGCGAGCCCGCCTTTTTGCTGTCTCAGAGCGGGAGTCTGGTTATTGGTTACATTTTTTTTTTTTTGTATTTTAAAGATTTTATTAAAAAGAAAATAACAAATAGGTTGACAGATTTGCCAAACTGCGCAGCAGTTTATCGGCAGTTGTTGACTTGTATAAGCGGCATTGTTGTAAACAATCTTTTCTCTGAAACATGTTGATGGCGAATTAAATAAGTTTTATATATTACAAACACTCTTCCCTATGTGCCGTCTCCTATTGGACGTTGGCAACAAAGGCCATAAATACAATATAAAACAACATTAAGTAGCTAAGTATACCTTAAGTACCTAGGCATATAAAAAGAAGAGGGGAGGGGGAGGATTGGCTCGATCAGCCGTGTTAAGTAATCACAGCTGATCAAGCCAAACCCCCGCCGCCCTTCTCTTAAATTTTTTTTTTGTAATTCTATTTTTCTCACAAAAAAGTTCTTTAGGCAATGTGTTGTTTATCTTAGGAACAATATGCTGTGCAAGTCTCTCCCCGTAGTAATTGTTAGGTTTCGTGACAGTGGTAGCGAAGTTCCCATATTTTCTCCTAGCACTTCGTATAACAGGTTTAGTTAGTACAATTTTATCGTTGCGAAAACAGTGTACTGCTAATTCTAAGTCTAGTTTTTTATTCACTGGTAAAATCTTACACAATTTAAAGAGCTTTTCGTTGTCCCCCTTACAGCTCTGGAGGCATTTTTTGCCGGCCAGCATTTTCAAAAATCGGACTTGTAGATTTTTAATGTTTTGTAGGTATGTTTTAAAAGTTCTCCCGTACGCTATAATTCCATAGCTTATAAGCGAGTCAACTAGTGCATTATACATAGTGTACATGAGCTTTTTGCTCAGAAACTGTCTAAGCTGGAAGAACTTTGCTAACAATATCCTGAGTTTTGTACATAAAATTTCAATGTGTGTTTTCCAAGACATTTTTCTATCAATAGTCAAACCCAAATATTTAAAGTTTTGCACAAATTCGATGTCTTCACAGTTACATCCAACCTTTGCCCTATGTAAACAGTCGTATGAATGACCCGTTATATTGTAATTGATAGCCCTTTTCATGAGGTGGGGGGACGAAATATGCATTCCTTTTGTTTTCTGTATGTTAATGATAATTCCGTTGTCGTGAGACCATTTTATTATGTTTTCTATATCTTCTTGGATTTTTGATTGTATATTAAATTGATTTTTGTCTGAATAAAGAATGCACATATCGTCAGCATACATAAACATAGTACAATTTTTGACGACGTTACATACACTATTAACATGTACCGTAAATCCTAGCGGCCCGTAGACCGAACCAGTTGGTACCCCGTATCTGATAAGAGCTGGGTCGCTTCTCACCCCATTGATAAGTGTAATCATCTTTCTATTTCGTAGGTACTCAGCTAGCCAGGCATTGAGCGGCCCGCGCACGCCGCACTCCTGCTGCGCGCGCAGGAGTACGTCGTGCTCGAGCGTCTCAAAAGCCTTTTTAAAGTCAATGAAAATACCGACCACATGATTTCTATTATCGAGTTGTTTGTAAACATGCTCTGTAAACTCAAACAGGGCAGTTGCGGTGCTTCTTTGCCTCCTAAAGCCGTGCTGGTTATTAGTGAGGACTGTATTTTTCTCCAGGAAATTTGAGATTTGGTGTACAATTATTTTTTCGACTACTTTGTTTATGACTGATAATATAGCTATAGGTCGGTAGTTTGTATAGTCCGTATAGCTGCCCTGCTTGTGTATGGGACGGATTAACGAAACCTTAAGTTTCTCCGGGTACATTTGTTTTTCTATGCACAGGTTAATGAACCTGACAATAACTGGACTAATTTCTTGTTTAATACATTTTAAGTCTCTAACTCTAACCTCATCGTAACCTGGTGCTTTTTCCATTGACAATTTTTCGATAATTTTTTCAACAAACCCCGCTGTAGGTTTTCTGTACCTGATACTTTTGTTACAATCTGATATATATAGTTCTCTTTGTAGGAAATTACTGTTACATACATGGTTGGATTTTAACTTGACAATCTCCTCAGTAAAGACTTTCGAAAATTCATTGCAGATGTTTAGTATATCGAAACTTTTACCTAAATTTTGTGTTATCACTTTATCTATGTTAGAACTAGTCTTACCCAACCATTTATTTATATATTTCCAAATTTTTCGAAAATCTCCACCACATTTCTCTATTTCTGCCTTTCTATAATTGTTTTTTGTACAATTTATAATTTTATTTACTTTGTTTCGGAATCTATTATATTCTAACTTCAAATTACAATTTTTTGGCTCAGCTTTAAATTTTCTAAAAAGACAGTCGCGTTTTTCAATTAATTTCATTAATCTTTTGTCGATCCAGGTTTCTTTAGTTCTACTTTGTGGTTTCATATCTACTTTTGATGATTGATAGATGTCAGTAAAAACAAAACATAGTTTGTCATAAAGTTCGAGAGGGCAGTCGATATTAAGAAGGGAGGACCAGTCGAACGACTTTAACTTTTCTTGTACACACTTATTCGATAACACTGATATAGTTCGAGTTTTGTTTATCACGTTTTGTAGATCACTATTAAAGCCGGTTTGCATACAAACACCGACAGCATAATGGTCTGATATCTTACCGCCTTTTAGCACGTACGCATTGAGGTTGTAATTGCATTTCAGTGATACCCGGGTCCATAAGTGGTCCACGCAGGAAAGGGTCACCATATCCCTCAATACTTCCTCGCGGGTGACGTCGTGATAAGCGCATTGTAAACCGTTTTTTGACATCATATCCTTGTACTTCGTGACGGTGTTATTCGTATAACCATTCAAAATATTGATGTTGAAGTCACCTGTGACAATCAAGTCGGCGTCGCTAGGAATGCATCGAAGAACACTGTCCATCTCCTGAATGAATCGTGATTTGTTTGTTCTGGGTGGCCTGTAAACGGCTAGTAGGTATTTACATAGGCCGTCTGGAGTTTCTAGAAGTCCTGACGTCATTTCGGCTGCCATTCCATTATGGTTAGTCGGTGAGAAAATGTGACAGTCTTTGATATAGAGTAGTATGCCCCCTCCTCGCTGGGAAATGCGGGTGTTCGAGTATGTTGTATAGTTAGGTATATTGTAAAAAGGCACCTCGTGCTCTTTTATGTTCGCTTCTGTGAGGATAAAAACATCTATGTTGGAAAGACAGCTGTTAATTAAGCATAGTAGTTGGTCAAAATTTTTTCTGATGGATCTGATATTTAAATGGAATACATTAAAACCCTTATTTTTCTTTATGTGAGAAGTCCAGCTGCTTATGGTTGTGAAAATATTGCAGGTGCAATTTTCTGCTAAATCATCATCGAACTCCATAGCGTGTGAAAGTGTATACGAAGATTATATGTGCATTTAGATATGTGAGCTTAACCAGCCTGAAGCACACGTTTTAGGTTTGCGATATCCGCCTCTGAGAAGATTCTAGTGACCCTTTCTTTCTCTTCTTTGCGCACCAGGACAGAGCCTTCCTTACACCACACATACCTACAGAGTTTGGTTTCCTGTAAATCCTTCTTGGATTTCCATAGTAGCGCAGCTGTATGTGGCGTTAGATGTTCGCGTAGATAGATAGGGCTGTCGTAGTTGAGACCTAGGTCTTTGCTATTTATCTTGGCCTTTTTCATTGACTTTAGCCAGACGTCGCGGACACCCTCTTTTAGGGTGACCACAGCCACGTCGTTCTTTCGTTGACCCTTTTCCGTGCCAGTACGCGGGCTTCTCTTTCTATTTAGGCTGACTATGTCATTAGTGTCCTGGCCTATTTTTAGACACACTTGTTGTACAGGCACATCCATCAGTAGCAATTGGCACACTCATGGACAACATCTCTTTCAGCACGGCTGTGGGACTGCGTCTGGGTTGCGCTGTCACTGTGCCCCATCGGTGCCCCTGCGGCGCTGACGTCGGCCATATGGGTCACCACGGGTTATCCTGTCAATCCGCTCCTCGGCGGCCGGCGCAACGGAGAGCCTCAAACGGCGGAAATATGCAACATTGGGTAACCAATACATATTCTCACCGTTTGGGGTCGAGACACTGGGACCGTGGGGCCCAGAGGCGCGTTCGCTCTTTAAAGAGCTGTCGACGCGCCTCACCTACGCCACGGGAGACCGGAGGGCTGGCGCATACCTCGGCCAGAGAATAAGTCTGGCCATACAAGGGGGAATCCGGGGAATGTTGCCAGCATCCTGGGCTGCCGCGAGACACCGACCTGGGGCAAGTTTTAATTTACCTATAAATATGTAAATTACGTAATTATAAATTATGTTTATTAGTATTAGTTTTAATTATTAGTTGTATAGTTATTATTAATCAATTTCCATTTAAATAAACTATATACATCGTCCATTAATATTGGACATATTATGCAAGAACTTAGGCAATTTTTGGGCGACTGTTTGGCGACATTGACCGGTCAGCATTTGGCAACACTGCTGTGCTGCTGTCAGTGTCATTTATGTTGTCATTCTTGTCAGTCGATTTGTACCTACCGAAAATTCTTAATTTTTATACATTTATCAGCAAAAAAGCAAGTTAGCCGCAAAAATATGTCTTCTGCAATGGACGTTGATGAAGAAGAAGTCGAAATGGCTTCTTCCAGCAGTGGGAAAGGAGATAAAAAAAGATTTGAAGTGAAGAAGGTAACCTATCAAATTATGCTAAATAATGCTACTATCATTGTCTTGGTTTAACACATTTTTCTTTTTCCACAGTGGAATGCAGTTGCATTGTGGGCTTGGGGTATGTATGTCGCTACCAATTCATTAAGCCTATGAAATTTACACTTGCTCATCGTTTTTTACGATAAAATAAGATAAAATGCTTGTGTGCTTTCGACTTAGATTGCAGAACCGAGTTGATAATCCGCATCTGACGGGTTGATGTGTACTGTCAACTCTACTCAGGATTTTACATGAATCTCCTACAGAAAGATGTATGCTTATGCAATAATTATGTCCCACCGCAAGGCAAAGACCTTCTCCCAGAGAAGCTGCAAAATATTTTACGCCATCTCAACTTAATTGGGCTTAATCCACAGGGATGTTATAGGTTTCCTCAAAGATTGCTTTCACCATTAGAGTGGTGTAGTTACTTAAAATTCACAAATAACCCTAGGTACTAACACATTATATGTATATAACAGACTGTAACATTTTATGTATGTACATTTTCAGATATTGTTGTTGACAACTGTGCTATCTGCCGCAACCACATAATGGATCTGTGTATTGAGTGTCAAGCCAACCAGGCTTCCGCCACAAGTGAAGAATGCACAGTCGCTTGGGGTGTGTGTAATGTAAGACCTTTTTAATATATTCACTTCAGTCTACTGAAACTTTTCTTAGAACATAATCTGATACTAATTCATGCAGTGTGCATTTCGAATGCTTGGCTATGGCATATTTAAAAAAAAGTTATGCCAAGATTTTGTAAAAATTTGTCACCATGAATTTGTCAAAGTAATGGTTTAAAAGATATAAGGGTTCGAACGTGGCCGCACCCTCAAAACGCGATGAACTGCGCGGCCACAGAGATCTTTAAAACTGAGCATTGCAGACTTGAAATTTAGGTAAACAACAGATTGAATTTGTAAAAATATAGAAAAGTTCCTATGTTCCTAAGTTTATATTTCAGGAGTTGTGTGACCAAAACCCGTGGCCGCGCAGTCGAAACGGTGAAAAACAAGCAGAGGTCGCGGGTTCAACTAGGTTTTTAAAACAAGCAGTCGCCAATATATCGCAAAAAAAGTGTCGCAGAGGACTGGAATAACTTGTAAAAACTAGATTTTAATTTGACAAATACTTTATGTTACACAAAAATACTCTTAGTTTTATATTTTGAGTGTTATGAGACTTGAACCCCATGGCCGCGCAGACACCGATATCTGGCTGAAAAATCGTCGTAGAATTTTGAAATACTTTGTTTGATCACCATTTGTCAAAAGAGATTACGCTACACTAAACGAGTCCTAGATTTATATTTTAGGCGCTATGAGACTAAAACCCCACAGCCGCGCAGACGAAACGGCGAAAAACACGTAATCGTCGATGTCTCACTGAAAAAGCGTCGCAGAGGTCTGAAATATTTTTTAAAACCTAGATCTGAATTTGTCAAGCGCATAGCGAGTCCCAGCTTTATATTGTACATTGTTTATAGTTCACGTTTATATTGTACTGCAATCTCTTTGACAAATTCAGATCTAGTTTTTACTAAATATTTCGACCTCTACGATGCTTTTTTAGCGAGATGTCGGCGATTACGTGTTTTTCGCCGTTTTGTCTGCGCGGCTATGGGGTTCTAGTCTCAG
Organism: Yponomeuta malinellus; assembly: GCA_947308005.1. NCBI lineage: Eukaryota > Metazoa > Arthropoda > Insecta > Lepidoptera > Yponomeutidae > Yponomeuta > Yponomeuta malinellus. Next base: position 9,099,720 of record OX370994.1, read on the forward strand.
GGCCTAAAATATAAACCTAGGACTCGTTTGATGTACTGTAATCTCTTTATGAAATTCAGATCTAGGTTTTACAAGATATTTCAGACCTCTAGGACGCTTTTTCAGCGAGATATCGGCGAGTACATCTTTTTCGCCGTTTCGTTTGCGCGGCCATGGGGTTTAAGTTTCATAGCGCTTAAAATATAAACCTAGGAATATTTCTGTGTAGTGTAAAGTATTTGACAAATTCAAATCTAGGTGTTTAGTATACCCTAAAGGTTTCACAAGTTATTTCAGACCTCTGCGACGCTTTTCTAGCGAGATATTGGCGATTGCGTGTTTTTCACAGTTTCGACTGCGCGGCCACGGGGTTCTTGTCTCGCAACTCCTGAAATATAAACATAGGATTTTTTCAATCTGTTTTTTACCGAAATTTCAATACTCTGCAGCGCTTCGTTTTAAAGATCTCCGTGGCCGCGTAGTCCTCATTGTTTCGATGGCGTAGCCACGTACAAACCCTCATATCTTTTAAACCATTGCTTTGACAAATTCACAGTTTTGGGAATAGACTGTCAATTTTTTACAAAATCCTAATACGTAGGTATGTCTTTGATCATCAGCGCTTTGATCAGTGATCACCGAAAAATCGCTTTTTTGTAAAAACTTTAAATTACTATACAGGACCACCACCTACCTACTGAGTTTCATTCTCACCCCTCCGATGATATAAATCGCAGCGCACATGTCTAGTGCAGAGTTACACCTTTTGTATTTAATGTTCTTGAATCTACATATGATACTCCCTCTTTTTACACTTAGGTATGTGGTCATAGGCACAAAATGCATGATAATTTGATGATAAAGACTATTGGTTAAACTCACTTTGCCGGCGGATAAACCTTCGCGACAGCTGTAGCGACACTAAGCCCAGCCAGCTCCATAAGTTGGTCGATGCTGTACTTGAAATCATTGAATAAGTTCTGGTCCAAGGCAGTAGCTTTAGACGGCGTCAGGTATTTTGTGGGTGGACATTGAGTACAGTAAATACCTTTTTTTTTTTTTTTTAATACATTGTGGCCGAACAGTCGAAACGCACACATTCATGCAACAACACAAGCCAACTCCAATCAGTTGGTTCCTCAAAGCTAATTATAAAGTACTCTTTGTCAGGAACTGTTCTTTGCTGCATGGACTGCTCGGTTGAATTTAAGCATTGTTGTCTTGATCATCTGGTCATAGGTGTCCAGGGGATCTGAAACGGATGGCGCCACCACATCCATTTTTTACAACTTGAATAATTAACCTGCTATGTAATACATCTCTTTTCAGCATGCATTCCACTTTCACTGCATCTCACGTTGGTTGAAAACACGACAAGTGTGCCCCTTAGACAACAGAGAGTGGGAATTCCAAAAGTAAGTAACACATTCTGTCCTAGTAAGATGAAAGGACAACACATCATCAGTAAAGTTTTACTGATATTGTCAGTTGCATCCTTTATGTTAATAGAGCAGCATATTTGTCATATTCCGTTTTAAGCCACAATAAAATGTTCATGATCCTGAGCCACAATTAAGTTATTCCTTTTTTGCAGGTATGGACACTAGCTGTATTGCGATAAAGGAGCCAGACCGTATGAATTAACACCTCCAATAACATATGGGCTAACACACCTAAACAATGTCTCTATTGCATTAAGTTCTAAATAAACAAACTCAGTACTAAATTTTTCGTTATTAATTTTGCACACTGTAATAATTGTTATACTCTTTTAATAAAAACTGACAACATAAAAAATAGTACATAACTGCTCTACTTTAATTGAATTTACCTTAGGAATATCCAAGCAAGGGGCTATGTAGGAGATCATGTTATTGTATTTAATTAACAAAACAATGAGAAAACTCGAGGCATTTTATTGTGATAATTAAATGAAAATATTTCATCATGGCTTATTTGTCAACAATATGAAACTTGTTTTGTCTACCAAGTGATTTTTTACATAAACTATTCCACATCGGAATATCACATGAGCTAGTTATATTAACCAGCAGTTTTTACCTATCATAACATTACATTTAGGAATAACTACATAATATACAGAGCTAAAATATTAACTGTAGATAGGCAGTACACAATCCTGTTTTTGATAGATGGCTAGCACGTAAAATAAAGACTGAATTATATCTACTTAATATATTTTCCACTATCAAGAAATTAAGTTCTAAAACTATCTGATTGATTTCTCCAACATGATAAAATAAGTATAGGTACCTATTTTCCCCTTTCTAACAGTAGGTAGGTCATTTGTATCAGAAGTGGCCGAGAGAAGGTGAGCTACTTACCAAAAAATAAAAATTCTGAGCCCAGCCTGTGAATTTTGTTTATACCTACCTGTTTACGGTCTGAATCTCCCATCCCAATATACAAAATCAACAAATCACTAATTACATTTTCTGCTCAGCTGGCTCAGCACGAACTTTGTATTGAGCTTGTGACACAATAAAAGTAGTGCCAGCTCGCTTTCGCAACAAATTTAGTGACAGTAAAAGTCCGAAGAAGGTACTATTGGCTGTACCTCCCAACACAAAGATTATGTTGAGCCTGCTAGAAGTAACTATTGCAATAGCAAAACTAATACTTTGATCGAGACCATAAAACACGTTTGTTTCTCTTTAGCTTACCGAAAAGTCCTCCTTCCCTCAAGTAATTTACGATTCACAACAGACGAAACCACGTCCCATCTTCATCGATTTCAAAATCATATTCTATTAATTAATCTTTTACAATTTGCTCTGGGTCCAACTCCAGCTAAGATCAGGAGTTTTCCTTATTCCAAGTATAAAAATGCTTATTATTGCCCAATAGTGCTCAACGTCTCGGGAACTATCAAATCATTGCAGAGAATTAAAAATAGGATTCTCATGGATGGTAGGTATGATGTGAGTGGTCGGTACTACAAACTAATTGCATCCATCACATAAAGTTGTGATTTCTGTCATATAGTACCTACCTACTTAAATGAGTTAAATACATAAATGGTCTGATTCACCGTATATTGTTAACATAAATAAAACCTAATGCAATCTATAAAATTCATGCACAATCTCATTGGATGTGTTTATTAATAAATAACTTCATAGTATTACAAGGAGACTACACAGAAATAAAGTATTTATTTAATACCTTATTATTTCAAAGCATTTAGCTTCTATGCTAATTAATAGGTAGGTTCTAACTTTCTTTGCCATCTCCAAGTTTACTTGATGAAGATAAAATGTTATTACATGTAATTATCTGGTTATTTAAGTTAAGTGTAAATAAAAAATTATATTTATCCCATTATTAAATGTCCTACTGTATTAAAAGACTCAAAGACAAATCTTTTTACAGCAACAAATCTTTTTGGCAGTTTTTGTTGTACCTAGGATTACTAGGTACCTATTATGATTGACCTCAGAGCTGAATGGCAATGAACAAGTTCACACTAAACAGCAGCCTGTTTCATAGTACTAAAATTCATGGTTCACTATGACAATTTGATGTACATTGCAAAGTCGATCAACCCACAGATTAACAAGAAGGAAGACTCATCTACGCAAAGTCCATCGAATTGTCATAATACACTAAGAATTGTAATTTCATGATACAGGCCCCAGGGGTATAAAGTAAGCAGATAAGACAATGTAAGGTTTTTAAAATAACTACAGAACAACATAATTGAATCTGGTCAAATTCAAAGCTGGTTACAATTTGTAACAATAGGTATCAGGCCAAAGTTAATTTGTGCTAATAAACTATGTGAATGTTATTAAGTTGGAATTTTACTAAGTGAAAAGTCTAGCTTTAATCATGCACCACACAAACATAATTCATCCATCACATAAATAAATACCCTACAAAAAATTAAAAATCTAATCAGTGAAAATTATACTAATCGAATCACGGTGGAAAAATAATCATAAGGTAGTTGCGGCTGTCAGTCTCTCGACATTGTGTTTGGGAAGTCGATGGTGCGGCTTTCATTGCCGAAGATCAATCGAAGTCGTTTCATGGGAGGCAGTGGACGGACGGGGCTGTGGTTGCGGCGGCGCTCCTTCGACCGACGGCGCTTCTTGAAGCGGCGCGCCGTCTCGGGGTCGACGCCCTCGAGGCGCAGCACCTCGTACTCGGGAACCTCCTGCGCGCCGCCGCAGGCCGACGCCGGCAGCTCCTCCACAGCGGGACTGCGCTTCACGCGAAGCGTCAGCTTCAGCCCGCGACGCGGCGGCGTGCACGGGCACTCGCTGCTCTTGTTCGAGTTGTCTGCCAGCCAGGGCGGACCCAATTCACACTCCTTTTTCGTTTCCTCAGTCCGATTGGTTTCTACTTTATTCATCTTACTTGACTTATCTTTAGATTCACTAGGATTAACATTTTCTCTATAATCAAATATCTCACTTTTCATAATATTTTCCCTCATACACTCTTTGTTCTCAATTGTTTGTTCTTCAACTAAATCATTATCATTCTCTGTTTTTACTTTAGTATCTTGTAAATTCAGAGATTCAATTGATGCATGTACATTCTCTCTAATTTGCTCAGGTTCGATTTCAGCATGACCATTTACTTCACAATCAGCATTTACTTGCTTCATGTCTTCATGCTGTGAGTCTGGTTCCATTTTAAAGCTTATGTCTTTTTCATGTAGCAAAGACACAGGTTCAGATTGTAATAAAGGAACAACTTGAATGTTTTTTGTATTTTTGCAATCTGAATTTCCTTTGGAGTTGCCTTTAGGTTTGTTTAAATTATGAGTGCAAATGTCCATAAGTTTCTTGTGGCTTCTGAGGACTATACCAGAATGAGAGTCACGGCTGCTGCGTGAACTGGCAGTGCTGCCGCAGCGTGAGAGCGGCGCACGCTGCTGCGAGCCTGCGCCCACTGGCGCCGCAACAGCGTTCGCCGCGCGCCCGCTGTCAGTTCTCCGGCGCAACCGTTCGCTTCTACTTGAAGCTGAGGAGTCCCTACTGCTCTGCCTTTCTTCACTCACAGTACCATCTACAACATCAGCTATGCAACCTTGAGCAATCAATAACTCAGCATCATATTTTGTCAAGCCCTTTTGTTTCATTTCTTTCATGCTGAGAGGGGACACTATAGAAGTGTTAGATTTATTATCTATTCGAGATTTCTCACTGTTCTTCTCTCCCGCAGGCTTTTTTTGTTTAGCTTTTGTCCTGTTAATTCTGTTATCAGTTTCTCTGAATCTGTACCTTGTTGCTTGTTCATCAGTATCAGCACTTTTAACTGAAAATGCTCCTTTGCCACGCCTCTCGCATGTCTCACACTCACAATAACAATTACTGTTGCCAAAGAAGTCCTCCCCATAGAAGCATGTTATTTCCTCACCGGCATCAATGTCTCGGAGCACACGCACAAAAGCTTTCCCACGATCAGTAGCTTCAAAAGTACAATTAGGCCTGCAGTCATGATTGATATAGGCAGCTGGTCCAAGCCACAACTGAGCACAGTTTTTTCTGCAACTGTACATCACCGAAAAGTCATTTTTCCCAGGATGAAGTAGTTGCTTTTCTTCTTCTTCTGTCATTTCCGCTATACATCCAACAAGAAAATCTATCCGTTCATGTTTGAAAAACTTTTTTGTGGTCGATATTTTTGCTCCAACACCACCTTCTAAAGAGTATCTGTAGCATGGCTCTATAACAAAACCAGCTTTTTTATCAAATACTCGCAGATAACGGTAAATCTGAAACAGGAAACCAAAATTAATGTTAATGTAGTCTTCTTATAAAGGTCTATTCAAAAAAATATTTTAACATAAACAATTTACATTCTACTTGTATGTCAAGGTACAATGTGAGCTGTAGCTGTGCTTATTTTCATTATCAAATAATCCTTTTGAAGATACTTTTAACCAATGGGTGACCTTTAGTTTTAGGAAAAAAAAATTGCAATAACATCAACTACTAAGGCTATAAGTAACAATAACATCAAATACTAACATGTTCCCTTAATTTTGTTTGTTGATGTTTGTTTTTGCTAAAATGTCTTGGCATCCACTCAGCATTGGCTAATTTATTGTATGCTTTATTGTAGTCTTGGGTTTGTATAAACTCCTTGATGATGTTCTTAAGTTCCTCTTTGTTTGTTTTTAGGGGCCTGTATCTAATGTTCATCTTGTGACTGGTGATTCCTAGGTAGGGGTCTACGATGAGCGCCGTCGCCAGGTCGTCGTACTCCGACAGCTCCCGCGGACTCATACCCATGGGCTGCATCTTGTGCAGCACTTGCCTACCTGCACACGTCGCTGAACCAACAACCATTCTGGAAACCTGGTTTTAACAAAGGATGGAAGTTCTCTTAGCTCTTGCGGTAAATAGCTGTTAAAAATAAATTTTTAGTTCCTTCAACTTATGATTAAAGGCCGTACTAAGATTCTAAAGCAGTATTCGAAGAATACAAATAGGTACTGTATACTGAAATAACTCTACAGGCATAACATGGCGGCCATACCACAAAAAATTCTCGCCTGTTGACGTAAAAATTATGCACTAATAGGTAATTCACGACATTATAACAGAAATTATTGACACTGTTGACACAGATAAATTTAAATCATTAACAAAAAAAACTTACTTTAGTCAATTAATCATTTTGTTCAAATGCACAAATCCGCCAACTTCGAGCACGTCCAAGCGCCATTCGCTGGGTTATAATATTAAATAAAAATTTGGGAGCCACATAGAATTTTATTAGCAGTAATTTTTTCTTGTTAGAGCATTATTTTACAAAACAAAACTGAAGTAAACACAAGAATGTAGATTTTCAGAAACGCTGAAAAACAACAATGTCTTTTTCGACTTCCATTTTAATAACACAGATTAATAAGACAAAGAGGTATCCGCTGCGATGCGAATGCACGCAAGCACGTCCGTCCAACCAGACACCGTTTGGTCGGTAACTAACGGTCTGTCAGGCAGGGTCTGGCAGGTTCGATCATATTGTGTTCTGAGGTCCGTTCCGTCCGACCGACTACAACCTAAACATAATAGGTACGAAACGAAATGCCTTTCTCAATTTAGAGAGACAATAAATCTTAAAATCGACATTCAGTCTATGTTGCATGTTGCATGCAACAAAAGTCACTTTACCGTCTGTGAATAACTCGATTAATTTACCAAACGTCGCATCGGCCGGTCACTTTCCGAATTTAAGTATGTGTAGGCCGGCCTTAAGTAGTTACATCGTCTGTGAATCTGTCAGATCAACCATCTGTCACTGTCAGAGATCAATGCATGATCATTACCGTAGTGGTTATATTCTCTTTGATCATTACAACAGTTCTGTGTCATGTCAAAGCGTGAAACTGGCAGAAATAGTCGCCATCGGCTGATTGCCATTATACAAAATTGAATTGAACAGTTCTGTGGTCAGCAAGTGTGGTGTGGTGCGGAAGCCGGAAAATAGGCTCCCAATTTTTCAGCTTGCTTTCAGCAGAATTTTCGGGTTGTCGATTCTGCTCTTGTTATTTGTAAAATGATAAGTTTCCATTTACTGGGTCTATTGATGCTTCTGCATGGGACGGTCCGTAAAATAATTCGGAAGTTAAATACGTACAAACCTATTTGTATTTATCGGAATGAAAGAATAAGTACTTATTTATAATCAAGGTTATGTTAGTACTACACAATTTTTTTTACTTACAGCATAGCATCGACTATGATGGGTGGCTGAATATTAAATTAGAACATTCGCTTAATTGCAATAATGCTTTGTTTTGCCCTCGCGGAATGGTTTCTCTAAAGAGCATCAGGTCTGGTGCATCTGTAATTGAACAACATCCACTTACCTTGCAAGATGTTGAAGAACTAAAAGTAAGTACATAATGGTTATTGATCAATCAATCATTTAATTCATTAGCAATAATTTAACCAATGAGTACCTATTTGTCTCCTTTATATTTCATGATCTACAAAAATTTAAATATTGTAACCAACCTTGTCGGTTAGATATATAGATAGAGGATAGAGAACACTTTATTGCACAACCAGAAAATTAATTGTGGGACCTTCATAATAAAATTCATGACTTGAATTTTTACCTCAAAAATATTGTGTAGGTAGTGGGCCCCCAGCAAGTCCATAGTTTCTAGTATGAACATTATTTTAAGCACTCAGCTAATTCTTTTAAATCTGGTCCTCTTTCACAAGTTCCAATTAGTCTTGGAGTGATATATGGTTTCACTGACAGCTTTATCCCTAATAGCGCCATGATTTTTTTCCTTGTAGAGTATCAGGCTTAAATTCAGGCACTAAAAGAGTAACTAGCAAAAAAATATGTTTTTATCTCATTGGAGAGGCCATGTTAAAAGGTGGTGATAAAGATTTTCCTCTACAACAAATACTATTCATAATCATCATCATCATCATTCAGTCACAAGCTGGGGGCTTGGTTTTCTGGTTTAGAAGAAGAAGAAAGACATTTATTATACTAACAAGATACATCACAGAAACAAAATAAGCAGATAAGTAACATAATATGCCAACAACAATAAGACAACTAAATACACAACAGACAAAACAAATAAATAAAACAGGACCATAGATGTAGCCTGTCTTGTATCTAAGTTGCCACAAAAGGCAGCTGACTCAGCGTTGTGCTGAGGAAGTGATCCCTCAGCGCTGATTTTCAGTCAGTGCCTACGGTAATCCATAATTGTACTACATTGTTTACTGCCATGGGGGTATTTGCCATGCTCGCTACGCTTGGCATGCGGGTTGGCAAGCGCAGTATATCGCATTTCCGCAGAAGGTGCTGCTGCCCACCTCCTGGTAATGTGTCCGTTAGCCTGTTTTTACGACACCCACAGGAAGAGATGGGGGGTACTATTCTAAAGCCGGCACCCCACGGCTATTCATAATACAACCTGTCAAAAAGTTATTCTAGTCCCATGACACAGACATGCTCCATACGAATCAGGTGCAAACTATACCATAACACCAGCAAAACTGATATCAATATAAATTTAAAAATACATAAAGAATATTTCATTAGAAAAGGTTTTAAGGTAAATACTTACTCTGAACGTCGGCCCCCTTACGGATTTTCGAACTTTGGACCGCTCTGTCCCCATCAGTTTGCAACGAAAGGATAGCTTTGACGCAGTTTTAGATAGGTTGATAAATCTATTTTCTGTTTGAGTTTTCTACTAAAAGATAAATATTAAGGTTTAAATGAGTCGAAAACGAAAAAACCCTAAAGTCGGCCGTTCAAGGCCCAATGGTCGGCCATTTGTTTAATTGTAAATTAAATTTTTGATTCACTTAACAATGTTACTATAATTATAAAAAAGTTAAACATCACAATCAAATTATAAATGAAAATTAATATTTATGGGTTTAAAACTGAAGGATGTCCAGTTTTAAATATAGCTATGCGACCAGCCAATCTGTCTTGCAACGTCGTTCGTGGGACACCAAATAGTTTAGAGGCTCCACGAATGGGCACTCCATTACTTATTGCCTCAGCTCTTGAGGCTCTTTTATTTTAGTGCGATCATAACTGCATAATTTTCTTTTTTTCCTTGAATTCCTTGGACCTTCCTGCTCATTATACCTTAAATCAAAAGTATTAAGTGAAAACAAGCTTAATAATATCTAAATGCAGCTTTTTGTCCCACTCAGGTTATTAAATCAATTAAAGATTCACTCCTTATAACTAATGGGTGTCTCTTACGCAAGCCGAAAAAAATTTAAAAAAATTAAAGTATTTTATTTTTAGTTTTTACTAAAGCAGATCCAAAATTATAATTTTCAGTATATGTGGTCACGCTAAATTGCCTTTGAAGGGGTTGAAAATGGTGTTCAAATGTATGGCTGTGACATTAGGCAGCATGGCTGTGACTGTTGATGACATGGCTGTGATAGTGTGACATGGATGTGACACATCAATAAATTATGCAATAGTTTTGGTATGACAGATGAGGCATGGGACGAACAAAACCGTTAAAAGCGTTTTTTTCCAATAACACTGACTTCAATTTTAACTGTATCTTGGGAACTCTCCCCAACGGCAGCAGTCTAGAGATAATTTTTTATATATAGATAATATTTATTGTAAATATGTAAATATGAATTTTGTTATTTTACCCATAATAAAATAAAACACGCATTTTAACTAACATTTCAATCATTGTCATTGATAATCTCGTGTTGCAAACTCTTAAAAAAACTGATTTTTTAAAACAAGATTAACACTAATATCAGTCAGATAGTTTAGTAGACCTCATGCCTGACGTTTAGTTAAAAGTCTTGACAATTTAAATCATAATAACTAGCTATAACTAATAAAGTTGGCGACAGCGAGATGCTTACGAACCTCTGCTTTTCCGACAATATTGTTCTGTTTGCACCAGAAGCTCTGGAACTCCCAAGAGCTATGACTAAAAGCACAAAATGTAGTGTCGAAGTAGTTGGGCAGAAAATACAGTAGGTACATAGACGAATAAACTTACTCGGGCCACATACTCTCCTTCGAAAACAGGCAGGACAAGGCAATCGACCAGCATTGACAATGCCTGGAAGTTTTTTGGTCCATGAAAGAGCTGATGAAAGGGAAGTTGCCACATGCCCTGAAGCGAAAACTCGTCGACACGAGCAACTTGCCTATTTTATCTTCCAGTGCTCAGAAGTCCAGACTTAAGGTTTGCCAGCAGGCAATGGAGCGCAGTATACCGGGTTAAAAGAGCTACGACTGTTGGAGCTACGACCGCGATAAGCTGAGGTGGAACTGGGCGGGCCGTTTAAGTCGTATGGGCCCAAACAGGTCAGCAAAAATGGCCACTGACTGTGTTCCATGCGACGGATATTGCAAACTGGCCACGTTTACAATATCCGAGCAAAGCGATGGCGACACCACCTGGCGGGACGACCTCATGAAGGTTGGCAGGAGGTGGCCACGAAGAGGGACGACTAGAGAGCTAAAAGGGAGGCCTTTGCCCAGCAGTGGGACGCAATCGGGGCTGCATATAAAAAACCATGGTGGATTCGGAAGTCTCTTCGTGCAGTCTGCCTAGGGCAGGAGCATCCACTTAAGTATTGGTGGACAATTATTCGGAAGTATGTAGAGAATCAGCATCATCAGCCTATGCTTGTCCACTGCTGGACATAGGTCTCTCCTATTGCATGCCACTGAGCACGGTCCTCGGCTACTCTCATCCAGCTCTTGCCAGCCGCCCTGCGAAGATCGTCGCTCCACCGAGTCTGAGGACGTCCTACACTACGTTTACCGATCCGCGGTCTCCACTCAAGAACCCGTCTACCCCATCGGTTATCAGTTCTTCGGATAATATGACCGACCCACTGCCTAATTCGGTGGGCTATGTCGGTGACTTTGGTTCTCTGTCGGATCACCTCGTTTCGAATTCGATCTTTCAGAGAAACCCCGAGCATAGCCCTTCCCATAGTACGCTGAGCGACTTTAAAGTTGTGGACCAGCCCCACCGTGAGTGTCCACGTTTCGGCACCATATTTTCATGACGGGTAGGACGCACTGATTGAAGACTTTCGTCTTGAAACTCTGTGGGATTGGCGATGTGAAGACTCGACGTAGTTTCCCATATGGCCACGTAGAGAATGGTTCCATTTTATTATCGATAGAAGCAGTTTTAGCTCCGATCGCTCTAAATACGCGTTCTGCTAGCTTTTTTAAACGCGTTCACGCCATTCCTTTCGTTTCTTTGTTGCCATAGCATAATATCCTTCACTAGTGAAATGTGTTTTTCTTACTTCCTTCTTTCTTTCTTAGACTAGTCGTACCTTCTAGTATCCCCATAATATTGGATATGTCACAACCATGCATTGAAATGTCACAGCCACGGCCTCAAATACCATGGTTGTGACTGCCATGGTTGTGACATTTTCGTGCCGTGTCTGGTACAACTTAAAAACTTGATAAGTTCTTTGCAATGTCTTATTTTTTCACAAAAACTACGCCATATATCTACAATTCGTGAAAACAATGCAAACGTAAAAATTTTATTTACCTTTTAAAACTCGAACACGGCGCGGACAGGTTTAGATGGTAACTTTTAAGAAAAATGTGTTAAAAAAATATTTTTTCTACACTCTTACATCACCCCGTCCAGAAAAAGGGAAGGTAATGTAGTATTGCCGTAGTAGAAAGATATTTAGTGAGGCTGGTCGTCCTACGCTGCGCTTGCCGATATGTGGTCTCCATTCGAGAACTTTTCGGCCCCATCGGCCATCAGTTCTGCGTGCTATGTGCCCCGCCCACTGCCACTTCAACTTACTAATCCGCTGGGCTATGTCGACGACTTTCGTTCGTCTACGGATCTCATCATTTCTGATTCGATCTCGTAGAGAAATTCCGAGCATAGCCCTTTCCATAGCTCGTTGAGTGACCTTGAGCCTTCTTATGAGGCCCATAGTGAGAGACCACGTTTCAGTGCCATAAGTCATCACTGGTAACACACACTGGTTGTATAATTTTGTCTTGAGCGATTGAGGTATATTAGATGAAAAGACTTTTCTAAGTTTCCCGAATAAAAAAAATATTTGTAAAATATTTCAGTGAGTTATGGCATGGCTGTGAAATTTTGGTTACTGTTGTGTGTCTAAAAGTAAGAGCTATGTATTTTTTGGGGAATTAACCATCCAATGTAGTAAACAAATTTAAGAACTATTATAATTCATTAACTTACACAACCATTCCATTAGTGCGCCCATCTAACATATTCTTACGAAGGACACTTTTTTTGGTAAGAATAAGAATATCTACCCCTAATAAACATGGGTTTAATAGATAGCAAGTTCCAAAGAGTAATTTATATTTGTTTCTCAAACCATATTTAGCTATCAGATAACAAAGCTTTAAACAAGTAGGTATGCATTGAGTTAAAGTAGGTAGTAATTTAACTCAATGTCAGTATGCGAAGAGTGAGTGACGTAATCGTATAGTAACGGTTGGTACCTACGTATTGAGTATGAAGTAAGGTTGCTTTTTTATAATAGGTTTAACGGCTCTGGATACTAGTTCTTTTGAAATCTAGTGCACAGATTAACTATAATGTAGCAAGCTACCTAGTAGAAAAATTGCCACTTAATTACATTTTCAATGAACGCAAGCTGAAAATGTGCAGACGGCCGACGATTAGGGGGGCCGACGTTTGGCGTATTTACCCTAATTCAAATTAGGCAAAATTTTAAAAGTTCCTTTCTAAGGGAGTCATAAGCTTTCTTTTAGTGATTAGGCTACAGTTTTTTTATTGTTATAGTAACTTGATTATTTTTATTCACATCTTTAGGGTTCCGTAGTCTGACAAGGATCCCTTATGGTGTCGCCATGTCTGTCTGTCTGTCCGTCAAGTCGGTGGTACTAGAAAGCTGGCGGATCTAAGGTATACCAACCATAAAATTCGATTTATTTTTTATTTTTTCCATACCTCAAAAGGAAAAACGGAACCTTCATAGTATTACTTTGTTATGCGTCTGTCTGTCTGTCGAAACCCTTTATCTTGAGAAGGTGTGGAGGTATCGAGTTAAAATTAAAACCATATACTCAAGTCTAGTCCTTGAAGCTGCGAAAAAATCAAACTTCTGAGTGAACCTAAAAAAATTACGTAGTAAAATTACTTGCCAAATTTCGTAGTTCTAGGTCAACGAAAAGTTGGTTCCCTTGAAGGATGACACACACATTTGCGGCAGTAGTATTATGTATGGACTGCCACCGCCACCGCGTTGGTGTGTTTTATCCTTCAGAGGGTCGAAATATAAGTTTTTTTGCGGTATAAAAAAATTAGTCTGAATTTCGGGAAAAACTCGGAAAACCGGGTATTCTTCCTCAGAACTGGTTCTGCGGAAACCTCGGTGAACCGGGTATTTGGGAACCGGTTGGAACCGCGTGCATGCCCTAGTCGCGACGCATAGTTTGGGAAGCCCTGATCTAATATATAATGTGATACATGCTTCAAAATTAGATTGGAGCGACATTGCATTTAATTGTGTAGGTGTTCATTAGGTCAATTACATGGCTAAAGGTCATTCAGCCATGTGATTGACCGCGGCGTTCTATCACTTGGTTGTTTAGGGGCAGGGGTCGACCATGTTTTATTTTTTCTTACAAGAAGGAGCGAGTCTTGAGAGTTCTCAGAAAAAATGCGCAATGTTAAAATTATATACTTTGAAAAAGCGTGGGCCACTGTGAGAGTGCCGAGGAGCGCTGGGATGCGATAGATATACGATTTCCGTGGCAAGGGACCCGCCCGATTTTTTTATATTCTTTATATTCTTAACCAATAAATATTAAACAGGGGGGACGGGGTCGGCCTACACTTATTTTATCATATATATTTGTCAATAAAAAATCGGCCAAGTGCGAGTCGGACTGGCGTACAAAAGGTTCCGTACCATTATCTATACAACATTTGACAAAGACCTAATTTGAGAACAGCGCCATCTATAGAAAGCAACATCATCATCGTTATCATCAGCCATTTGACGCCCACTGCAGAACATAGGGCGCCTTCGTGGTTTTCATAACCATGAGGGGTTTTGCCATAATCGCCACGCTTGGCAGGCGAGTTGGCTTTAGACAACGTTTGTTGTATGGAAGCCCCCCTTAATATTTATTTTATTCTGTATTTAGTATTTGTTGTTATAGAAATACATCATCTGTAAAAACTTCAACTGCCAAGCTATCCCGGTTCATGAGATACAGCCTGGTGATAGACAGACAGACGGACAGACAGAAGACAGACGGTCCTGTTTGGCACCCTTCGGATACGGAACCCTAAAAACTTATAAAAATAGTCTTAATAAATTATTAATGGCACCTAGGAATAGTCTTACTTAATAAATTATTAATGGTACTCGATTGTCACTAAGCCCACCGTTTGTACTTACACTTTTTTGTGCATTATAGAATTAATAATAATACTGAACTGCGGCCAAAAAATCATACGGCCCTACCTATTTATAGAAACACGATTCCTTTAAAGCATTCCTCAGAGGTAGTTTATTCCATCTGTGTTTACGTCTTTTCCTTGTAAAATATCCACCACAGACTAATTAAATCGACGTTTATCGACTGTTTTAAGAAACCGTGTTATTATAAATAGGTCTTATTTCTTGTCTCCGTCTATGGTTGCCTGGAAGAAATTGCTTAGAGTAATAAGGCCGCCAATTGTACTGCGATTTATTGAATTTCTGTTAATGTTCTATCTATCTATATAATCTATTTATAAAATCTCTATTTTAATCTTTATTTAATTAATTTCATCAATAGTAATTTACCAAAGATTATGTAAGTATGTAAGCTGTTTCTATTACTTAAATAAAAATAAAGAGAATGGCCTTTCATATGGTCTATCTGTCCTTTATCAGTTAAGTTTCATTCAACTGCAAATCATGATCGCCACATCGAAGCAGACGTAAGTGAAAAATATCAGCTGTTGCATTGACGCCATCTTGAAATATGTAAATTCAAACTAGATGGCGGCATTGCATTCAGCTTTTTAATGCCAGCCAGCTAAACGTTGTGGGACAGAATGTATAGCTGATTGTCGACGCCTAATAAACTTCCTAGTCAGTTACTTTAATGGCAAATTTAATCAGTTGGTGGCAAAATTTATACCAGAACCGACATAGAAAACTCACAAAGTAAACTACAAATTCAGATCTACTTTAAATTGTCTGTGGTAAAAGTAAAAATGTAACTACAGCTGTTTTGCCTCTGTTTCCTTTTTTCTGTACTATTAAGTGTTCTCTATCTATCTACATTAGAGGAATCGTGTTTTTAAAAATACGATCGTAAAGGGCATCCCGTGGGCTAACTAGCGCCACCAATGAAAAAAAACATCTTTTACGGATCGAATTTGCAAAAAGTGTGTACAATGTCTCAATGATGTTAACAGTGATTTTTAGGACCCACGACAGAGAGCCTAGGATCACGAAACAGGGACTAGATAGCATTTATGCTAAAAACGGCCGTTTTGGCGATAATGCTATCTAGTCCTAGGTTTTTTGCCTTAGGTTCACGACCATGGGTTCTAAAATCACTATTAAGAAGAAGAAGAAGAAGAAAGACATTTATTATACCAACAAGATTAAAAGATTGTACTACAAAGAAATTTTGCAAATTCGATCTGCAAAAAACTTTTTCCTCGGTTTTGCTGTTGCTGCTGACTGTTCACAAAGATATTTATTTGCAGGCATTGGCTGAAGAAGATAGTTTCTACTCCATAAGGTCATGGGTGACTTCTGCTGATAATACAGAAACTGAATTCCTCTCATCAGTGAAGGCAAAAGCATTTTTAGAAAGTGGACTTTCAGATGTGATTAACACTTGGGTCTTGCCAAATGGTGCTGTTATTGCAGTTAGTTTCCAGGTCACAAATTCATCCCAGCCATTGACACAAAGTAAAAGTGGCAAATATCAAATCAATTCCTATTTTTTTCTCCATACTGTGGATCAAGCTCCTGTGTATGTACACGCCTATATTTACTAATTGAATTCCCTGATCACTCTTATTTCACAATTGACTTTTAATGTTGAATGTTTTTCTAGGCCAGACACCGCATCATATATTCAAAAACTTGAAAGGGAGCGGGAAGCAAGGGAAAAAGGAGAGCTGAAGGATAACAGATCCTTCTTAGCAAAATATGTAAGTACACATGTTATTAATTTAACTCCTATACCATCACTGTTCAACATATAATTATAGGTAGGTAGTACCTACACATACTTTCGAAACTGATATAGCTTCCTTCCTTTACAATGGAGAACACAATAGGGTCAATATATTAATATCAAATACACCTATAATCGGAGCGTATATCATATACATTATATTAGTTTTTATTTCACTTCAATACATGCAGTATTTCCAAAGTTATAACGACAAGAAGTTTAAGCCCTTTTTTGAATTTCCGAGATTACGCGCGCTCGTACTATGACGTCACATACCCGTTCAGCCAGCGACCGCGACACCGGGCGCGGCGCTCGGTTGAAAATTAGGTACGCGCGTCTTGTTTCATTTTGTTTTCGATCGTCTTCGTTTTCCTATTACCTATAGTGTGCTTGTATTTCAACGACAAAAATAATATAAATTATCCTTTACATTATCCGATTACACTCAAGTGAAACGTGTAGTGTGTAGAATGGAAGAAGGTTTTCTAAAAGGTCAGTCGGACAATCTGCCAAGAGTGGATACTTTGATGGTGGCACAATATTTCATGAAGAATCAGGATATTACGGCTGCCGAAATTCGTGGAATAAAGATGAAAAAGTATGTATCTATGTTCTAAGTAAGCATTACCTACTCTCGGGTAGGTATTTGTTCAAACTTAAACCTAACTGAAAGCTGTGCTGAAAGTGTGTGTTTCATTTAATAGGTACCTATTATGGGCGGCGATAAAAAAAATAGGTACTCGCAATCAACATCTCGAAGTTGTCGATTTTTATGTATTTTATAGACTTAACGAAAATGTCACTATTTCCCATATACAGATGTAGGTAAGTCCTAGTAGGCATTTACGTAGTTATCAGTTTTCCAAGTAGGCAAATACCTACCTATTATTATATTTTTACACTAAACCAGATATTTTTGAAAATGTTTATCACGAAAACTTAGGATAAATGTGGGCCGCGAGTTCGATTCTTCTGACAAAACATTTACTTATATGTAGTAGGGAGAAAATATTTCCACATATATATTTTGCGGCCCGCCAATACAGTCGATTGAGTAGCACTGCACTGCGTTGCTTTAAAAAAAAAAAGGCCACGCTCTAAATAAAGCTCGAGTGCCCGCGCGCGTGTCAGCTCAAGTTGACTAGTCAGCCAGCACATAAAACCAACACCGACCAACGAAACTTGACCGCAATGCCGGCAACCGCGTCGCGTGCGTCAGGTGGGGTTAAGTTTCGTTGGTCGGTGACTCGGTGTTGGTTTTACGCGTTTTACGTGTGGACTTGAGCTGTCCCGTGCGCGGACACGGCAGTTTTTTAGGTTAAAATATACCTAGGTAGTTCAGTGAAAACTCCAACTTTACTCACCAACCAAACATACCTAATGATTCATAATCAAAATTGTTGAGCCTTTCAGTATGCGAGCACTTTATTTATTAATGTAGTATTTCGTCACGGCTATTTACATAGGTACTAGGTAGTAGACAATCAAAAGTAGACAAGTAGGTAGGTTAAGTAAGTCAAATATGGCAAGGATAAGTAGAGAAGAAGAATAAACTTATTATTAACAAATACTTACATCGAAATGGTCTTCACAGCAGTGCGCTTTAGTTTTAGGGGCTATTGAATCAACTCTTTTTACGGCTGTCATCCACTTTCTCCTCATTTTTGGGTCCTCAGGAACATAAAAAAAGAGTTTATCGGGTGTTTTAACTGTTGAATTGAAGCACTGACTGAGGCACAATAGTTTTTTTTTTTTCATTTTTCCACAGATAACTTTATGATTTTGATTTTTACTGCGCAGTGGCGTGTGAATGAGAGTGCGACTATCGAATGACGGGGGGTGTGACGTCATCGGCTAGTGAGCGCCCGTCCACGTTTTTAAAAACCTTCGGCCGGAAATAAGCACTTTGATCGTAAATATCTCAGCCATTTTTTAAGATATGAAAAAACTAAAAACACAGTTTTTCTCGTAATTTTTTGTAGATTTATTTGGCATGTAAAATAAAAAACGTTTGACAGACCCATTAAGTAGGTACATCTAGTACACTGTTTTTCAATCTTTTTGAAGACTCTACCATTACAAGTAAAAATTTCTAGCGACCTGCAAGGCCTCAATGGCCATGTTAAATTAAAAGTGTCAGTAATTTCAAAGATGATGTAGTTGGCACTAAGTATTGCCATAATCATCCTTTTTACCAAATATAGGACCTAATTGAAAAAAAAGTGGGACTAGTCTTTGGGCTGCCACATAATGTCACACCGTCAGCGTGGCCGAAAATTTACTAAATCATCGATGGAATTTTGATTTAGTACCTTGAAAGTTCAGCACGTTTGAAAATAAAAGATATATTCGTATACGCGCGTGAGCGCGATCAACACTGTGCCCTCAAAAATAAAATATCTTTCTTGAAAGCTAGCCAGAGAATTTATGGTGGCTAAATTGACGGGAGGCATTTAAATAAAAACTCAACGCCTTTGATGATAAAAGATTTGTGTTATGGGCGCGCGTTAGTGCGCCCGAAAATTTACTTAAATGCATAGTGACAATTTCATTCAGTTCTGTAAAAACTCAGCGCCTTCAAAAACCGAAGATCTGTCGTATATTCATAAAAAAACTTAAAGGCTTCTATTTTAAAAGATTTGTGTTATAGGAGCCCGTTAGCGCGACCGAAAATTTACTAAATGGATGGTGCCAGTTTCATATTCAGTTCTGTAAAAATCTAGCGTCCTCAAAAATAAAAGAGACCTCTGCCTTATCTTCCTCAGTCATGACCTTGAAAATAACAATGGTTTTCTATTGTTGTTTTCAGGGTCAGGATTGAAAAGGTTAAAATGACGCCCAAAAATGTATTAAATTGACGGTGGAATTTTGGTAAGAACTTACACTCCCAAAAGTAAAAGATCTGTCTTGAAAATTTAATAAATTAACGGTGGGAAGTTTATTAGTTCCATAAAATCAGACAAATGTTCATGATGGTGCCGAAAATTTAATAGACCTACATTTTGGCAGTTGACATTGGATTTACAATTTCTTTTCGTTATCTTAAAGCAGCGCCCTCGAAAATAAAACAATAAAAAATCAGTCTGTTATGTTCCCCAAATCCCGACCGTTGTTTTATTCTATCATCGCAATAATATTGGCGATTTTACCAATTTTGCCACTGGCAACACTAACTGCAAACCTTGCAACTGTGAAAAACACTATATAAATCCCAACTGACCCGTAGTCAACCTAAATTTCCACACTAGTGTGACTATTGTTAATTTTGTTTATCCGTAGTCATACTAGTGTGGCTACGGTTCATTTTATTTATCCTTAGTCACGCCAGTGTAACCAAAACTAACACCCGTGACCCAATTTGCGTCTTTTATTTGGGTTGATGCTTCTCTTATTTCTCTTTCAATATTTATACTTTGAAGTTTTCAAACTGTAATAATTATAAAAGAGGTTTTAATCTCAAGTAGTACTGGCTACTTCAGATTCTAAATAAGTATTGAAAAAACACCAATCCAAATAAAAGACGTAGGTACATTAGAAATTAAAAAAAGAAAAAAATATAATCAAAAAACAAATGGAATTAATAATTCATAATAAAATTACAATTGGCTAGTTAACTAACTAGCGCCGTCAATGGAAAAAATCATATTTTCTTTTATTCCACAATTTTTGCGAAAAAGGTATCATAAAAGATTTGTTAAGTTTTGGCGTTAGTTTAACACTGGCTCGTCCTTTAACAGAATAAGCCCCCAGAGCTTTTATTAGCTGTTACAAAAAGAAACACATAATGTAGGTAACACTTATATTAGCACTAGCAATACACATTTTTGTTTTAAAAAGTTGGAATGACTGATTTCGATGAAAAATAGACTTGTTCTTATTAGCTGCAACAAGTACTTTAACGCTCTATTTGATTAAAACCCGGATTTAAGATAGTAAAAAGTATTTCAGTCGGTATCGACTGACACCTAAAACAAAACGTACCTATTGACTCCCTTCAAAATCTGACTATACGGCTATGCCGGCCAACTACTATAAAGAGGAATCGTTACAGTACCTACTACATAGTATCACCTTATTTTTATTAAAAAAGATTGTATACCTATTCATCTATTTATGTACCTACCTTTTTTAACTTACAAGTACCTACATATAGCGATGGGCCGAGTCACATTTTTTTCAACTCTAGTAGCTCGAGTTTAAATAAGGGCTGACTCGAGCAGCAACTCGAGTCAGCGTTGTCCCAGCGCGCACACTGCCGTCAAGTTGCGCGAGTCGGGCGGACCTGACACACCAACGCGGTGGCGGTGGCCGTCCATATAAATAGTACTGCAGTAAATGGATATGTAAGGACCGCCCCACCGCGTTGGTTTGTTTCAGCCTTTATGTATGCACAGCCACGTTGATACTGTAGCTCGAGTTGCATGTTGTACCGTTCTCACTCTAACACACAGCTCGGTCGCATAGCACTGACTCACTCAGCCACACTGGCGAGTCAGGTCGCTCGCCAGTGATGCCATTTTAGTGATTTTGTCACTAGATCTAGTGATTTTGAAGCCTTGGACAGAGATATTTTAAAAGAAAAGCCACTGAAAAATTATTTGGTGATTTTTATCGAATGTTGTTTTAGTTTTGGGTCAACGTAAAATTTTCATAGTACCAAGTTACAATTACTTGTTTTGGAACGTATCTTTAGGCGACTTTATAGAGTAATTTAATCTGTGGTCTTTATTTGGTTATGCTTGGGGATTCCCCGACTAATCAATCAAATGTATACCGCCACAAAAACCATAATAAACGTAGAGTTAAGCAGTTACGAGCAAATTTCAAATACGGTTTCAAATTAAACAAGACTGAGAAAACTGATGAACCATCACAGCCATCGACTTCATCAGCAGCCAATAAAAATTTTGAAGACATACCTCCAGAAGTTTTCGCCGTTGAATTTTAATTGTTTCAAGTTCATTTTTGTTAATTGAAGTCATAATTAAAATATTGATTTAGATTTACTTTGTGATTTCATTTTAAATTACCTATTCAGTGAATATTGGTATTTTTTAGTTAAATATTCCTAAGAGTATGTAAGTAAGTAAGTAATCCATTAATATCCCTAAATATTACATTTTTATTTTTAATATCCCAAAATTACAGACCAAAACTAGTTAACCTTGTGATTCCATTTTAAATTATTTAGTGAATTCTAGTGACTTTTTAGTAGAAAATATACTTAAATCTAGTGATACACACACACACGCACGCGCACGCACGCACGCACGCACGCGCACACACACGCGCACGCACACACGCGCGCACGCAGGCAGGCACGCGCGCACGCACGCACACACACACACACACGCACGCACGCACACACACACACACACACATACCTTGAACTGATCGACTGATTCAACTGATTTCAGTATACGAGTTAGTGAGCTTGAACACTTGAGAACCACTGATTATTTTTTCACATCCTAAGAACAGTCCGATCTTCGCCATGGGGAGGGAAGACCGGATCTTGGGCTGTGAACATCCTAGGCGTAATCAAAGTATAAAGATCGAAAGATTATTCGCTAATTCTGCCCCAAAATAATTCATTACATTAATTCAATGAAAGTACTCACCACAAGGAGCCGTAAAAGTTTTGTAGGTAAGATCGGATCGACGATTTTTCCCACAAAATACACCTTTTCTGCCGGATCACCTATGTGCACGTCCCGTCTGGTCGCTGGCCGGCCGCAGTGTGAGGAGAGGGGCAGAATAAAATGGCGGATCTAGTAGTTTTGCCGGCAGTAGAAAATATTGGCTAGTTTGTGAGTTATTCCATGCATCCGATCTTAGGCGACCCAACCTTACTAGTTATTACTATTTTCAAATAGATTAAACATAAAAAGAGTGCTCTGAAATGTGACGTCATAAGCAAGTATTTTCATACCTACTAAATTTCGTCTCAAAAGTAACTCATTTGATATTTTGTCAAATACGTTCTTAGTGGTCTCCTAATAATATTTTCCAGTACATAGCTACAGAGATTTAGTTCTATTTAGCCCAATCCTACATTACCACCCACTACGGGCTTACTTGGTTGCTAAGGTAGGAAGTACCTACCACAGATTAATATTTGTGGCACTGGCAAGTACTAATAGAATCTTCCGTATTTCAGTGGATGTATATTGTGCCCGTTGCCATATTTGTGATGATCTCCGGAGCTACAAATCCTGATGCCGGTGGTGCTCCAGTTGCTCGATAAATTATTATGTACCTAGCCTAGTCATTACTTGTAACATTACAACCTATTTAATTAAAATTAAAAGTAAATGTGTAAGAATTTTATTTCTAAGACCAGTCAAATGGGTATTTTTAACACCATCAGTAACATATGGAATAAATCATAAGACAAGTGTTTCTCTTTAGCAAATTATACAGGTGTTACAAAATGCACATGTACCTACTTTCGAAAATGCAATAGAATGAACCCAACCATGAGGCTAAGTGTGGAAATCTTTTAGACGATTGATTGATTTTTAAAACAATTTACTGAGTCAGCACTAATGGTTGAGTAAGTAATGATTCAGTTTAATTTTTTTCTATTAAATTTACCAAATCAAAAAAATTGTCCTCAGCACGGGTTAGTGGAACAAAAAGAATATAATTACCAAATCAAGTTTCTAGACAGTATGGGCCAGTTTCTGAATTGAGAATTACGCTAAGTAAAATTAACTGTAGTGCTGTCTCTTTTATATTCTCAGAAAAGAGCATTGACAGAATGTTACTTAAGTATTTAACCAGTGAGATTCTCATTTCAGGAACCGGCCCTCTATCATTAGTGCTTCTTATTTGTACTGTGCCTGTGTTGCAAGAGACTATCAGTTTGACTGGCTCATGATCTAGAAGTAACAAGCTTGACTGTCAAACCAGAAGTGTGGGTTCGATTAGTACTTCATTTGTACCTCATACCACAGGGTATCCTAGTTTGGGACCTGGACAAGCTATTGTGTCGTGCGGAAGTTATCATTGTTATGAATAACACAATTGAGAATTATTATAACTATTGCTTGTTGAAGAAGCTTAATTTATCAATAATTCAAGAAACTGTTTCCATGTTTTATGTCACAGCAAGTTGTAACACAAATAATAATCAAACAATTCCACAACAATGTTGCTGTTTTTCCATTCAAAAAATAAGTTACCTACTCTAAAAACCTATTTAGAGGCTAAAAATTCCACCCAACCCGTGACCTCTGGCTAACCGTGCTGGCATGGGTGGAATTTTTAGCCTCTTAAATAGGTTTTTGAAATTGTCCTCAGCACGAATTAGTGCAACAAAAAGAATATAAGTTACCTATTGTTGACAGTTAACACTTTGTTAAGTGGGTCTTAAGAACTACATAGAAAAATATAACCATAAAAATGTAAAAGGCTGCCTATGCCCCAATTTTCTCAATTTCTTCAGCGTCTTCTATATCCAGAAGGTGGATTTTCTTTCCAAAGTGACCTTCAATTGTTTTGCATATCTCCATAGATGGCTGGGAGTCAATCAAGTTGATAGCTATACCTGCCTTTCCAAACCTTCCAGTGCGGCCAATTCTATGCAAGTATGTCTCACAGTCAGCCTTTTTATCAACATCCATAGGCATATCAAAGTTGACAACGAGTGTGACTTGCTCTACATCAATGCCTCTGGACAACACATTGGTAGTTATGAGCACTTTTTCTAATCCAGCTCGGAATCTATCTAATACTGCAATTCTTTGTTCAACAGTCAATTCACCAGATAACACTGCAACAGAGTGGCCATCTTTGGACATCTTCTCTGATAGCCATGCCGCTGTTTTCCTGGTGTGACAAAATATGATTGCTTGTCCAATTGTGATCACCCCATAGATATTGCAGATGGCTCTATATTTTTCTTCAGCATTTTTGCATTTCACATAATACTGCTTTATGTTATCTAGAGATTCTTCTTCACGCAACAATCTAATTATAATTGGATTGGGTACAATGATTTCTGCAAATTCCATAACAGCTGTATCATATGTTGCTGAGAAGAACATCATCTGACATGTTGATGGCAGGCATTTATGGATCCGGATACACTGATCTTGATGGCCTTGTCTGTCTATCATGACATCTGCTTCATCAAGCACAAACACTCTGATTTTGCTAAGATCAAACATGCCAAACTTCACTCCCCAGTCAAGCATCTTGCCAGGAGTCCCTATTATAATATGGTCACTTATCTTGGTGCCTCTGGGTACTTCTTCACCTCTTACAGCATATTTCAGTTTTATTTCAGGGCAGAACTTCGCCATTTTCGCAGCCACTTCACCAGTCTGGATAGCAAGCTCATAAGTGGGGCTTAAGCAGAGAACTTGTGGATAGTTTTTAGAAGTGTCGACTCTGCTCAACATAGCTAAAACAAATGCAGCTGTTTTGCCAGTACCAGACTGAGACTGGGCTATCATATTTTGAGGTGGGTCTGCAAGCAGTGTTGGCAATGCAGTTTCTTGAATTTTAGATGGTGCATTGAATCCCATCGCATAAACACCTTTCAGCAAATTCGGTTTTAAATGTAGTGCTTCAAAAGTTTTTACTGAATATAATGGTGAATTGGGATCTTTTCTTTGGATCTCAATATCCAGCTTTGATTCAACAAGACCTTGTCTAATAATTTTCATCAGTAGGGATGCATCAGCTGGATTAGATGCATCTGGAGATTCATCTGAATCAGTTGTTTGGTTCAAAGGGGGTTTGTTTAAGCCCAAACCAGCAACCTTGTTAGAAATTTCAAGCTCTTCAGCTTTTTGCCCCCATTGATTAGCCATCGTATCTGAAAAGTAATATAACAGGGATGTCAAGTGAGTTGGGGGGCAGTTCTGCTCATTGTACAAATGGGATGGCTTTTTTTTTTCGTTCCCTTAGTGGAGATGAATCAGGAGAAAACACTGACAATACATGATAATTACCAATAATTATCACAGTACATATCGACTGTGATCTTGTAAAATATCCTATCTCTTGTCATTTTTACAGGACGGACAAAAATATATTTTCAATTCTATAGTCAAAGATGATAGGAGCAGTTAAATGAAGTCAATTTGCGCGCGAATTTTCAATCATAATAATTAGGTATGTCAAAATGTAACATCTGTTGATTAACAGATCAATTCATGTAAAGCCAGCTCAGGTTACTAGGCCCGTAGCAAGTTTTCACATTCATTTATTGCTTCACATGCTTCAAAATATTAATTAAAAAAAATTGGTCAAGATGAGCCTTGCAAATGCAAATTTTATAAGCATGCTGCGGCATGCATGCCACAGCTGTGGCACAGGAAAATTATTTTTCATGTTGAAATAGCAATCAGCCGATGCAAACGAGCCGATGCCATCGCTGGCTGCCAGCACTAGCTTGGTATTGGCCCTCTATAAACAGTTTTTCATGCCAAGCCAGCGCTGGCTGACAGCACTGGTGAGAATAGAGCGCCCATCTATTTTTCAAGCCGCACGCTAATCGCTCGACCTCTACGCCAGCATTGCGGACACGTATAGACGTGAACATACATGGGCACACCACAAGAAAGATGCAGGCTGACTCATCTGAACAACACGAGCCAAGCCAGCGGTGGCTTGTCTGTAGAACTGGCGCCAGTGCACTGGCTTCGTATAAACCATACTTCATCATCATCAGCAATTTGACGCCCACTACAGGACATAGGCCTCCCTCATGGTTTTCCAAGCTTCCCGGTCTTGTGCCTCCCGCATCTAGCGACTCCCCGCCACCGTAACCAGGTCGTCATGTTTGACTAACAGGCATCGTGGCATGGAACAGCATCTTATTAAATAGGAAAACTTAAATTCATGTACAAATAAACTGATTTCATTACTAACCTTAGGCGTACAGCAAATATTGTTTTATGTACACGCTGTGCCGTCTCTTCCTTTTCTAAATCCCGTGCTGCATTTATTTTCCAACTAAATTTTTTTTGACAGCGAGTGCTGCGATGCGAGCGAGCGAAAGCCAGTGTTGCCAGATGCTGGCCGGCACAGATTAGAAAGAAAAAAAGACAAGTCCTGCCCCGGTAGTATGACAACGCGCGACTTTGTGAGTCACGCGTTTTGTGGCGAGAATGTGTCTAAATTCGCGACTGAGTTTCTTTTCGCGGCAAGCGAACATGCCAAACGCGCGCCACTAGTCGCCAGCTAAGAACATGAGAATCAGCGTTGCCAGATCTACGGAAAAATCCGGAGATCTACGGATTTAGGCTTTGTGACACAGACCTACGGAAATCATAAGTGAATCTACGGAATTTCTGACTAATTGGATAGAATGCACTTTTTCTGTAAGTAACGAAACGCAATCGTCGTAGAAATAACTTGAGGACTATTCATACGACCTGCGTTTCATTACACACACAGCTGAGCAGCTGACTCAGCTCACCCACTTCACGCAACACTAAAACGGAACGGTGAGCGAAGTGCTGAACTGTGGCCTAATTACGCGCACCAAATCCTGAGCGATTCCAATCGTCTAACTGACAAATTAGTATGGAATTTGACAGTTAGACGATTGGAATCGCTCAGGATTTGGTGAGCGTAATATAGGGGCAGATCAGCCCCTATATTACGCTCACCAAATCCTGAGCGATTCCAATCGTTTAACTGTCAAATTAGTATGGAATTTGACAGTTAGACGATTGGAATCGCTCAGGATTTGGTGAGCGTAATTAGGCCACTGAAGTGTCAGTGTCACTGTCAAGAGTGTCAAATGTCAACTGTGGTTTTGTGTACCAACCGACTAAATTATGTTAGCTACGAGCGGGTATGCTGTCGGCCATATAGAAACGCATTTTCAGATTGGTCGCGTTGCGTATGTTCTATCTCTATCCTTCTTTTCTTGGGCGCACCGCACGCGTGTGTACTTACTTGCAGGTTCAAAATTGCGAATATTTCTGGATTAAAATATATAAGTCATCGTTGAGAATTTCGTCCGTGGGTATAATTTTCAGTAATTCGTGCTGTGTTGTGGAGTATTCAATGACAAGTTCAAGCAGCGGTGATAATAGTCCTCCTGGAACTTCCGCGAAAAAACGGAGAGTTCGCTACCACTTTCTGGCTAATTTTTGTCTATGGTCGAGTGAATTCAGTTAAGTGTATGTTTCCTTTCACTATTTACTAACTTTCAATAACATTTTAAGCTTCAGGTACAGTAGAAAAAGGAAAAAGTCTGTAGAACTACGGATTTTGTAAGCGCAAATTTACGGAATTCTACAGATTTTTTGGTCTCGCCCTACAGAATTCCATAGAATACATCTGGCAACACTGATGAGAATCCCGCGCGCCCTATTAAAGTCACGCAACTGCGAACATACGAGCAAGTTATTATTTTTGTTGAAATGGTAACCAGCCGATGCCGACAAATTCTGCCAATTCTCGCATTATAATTCAAACTTAGTTAAATTAAAATTAAATTCAATTCAATTAAAATTTAAACTTTGTACCTACAAATTGACATAAACGTTATTTATATTTCTATTTTTCTATGTATATGTACTTTATTTGTATTTTCTATAAAAAGAATAAAACGAGAGGGCAGGAAAAATATGGTTTGATGTCACATTTAGGACCTGCCACAAAACCTTTCCAAATAGTCTCCGTAGACACAATAGGAGGTTTTGGAGGCTCACGCTCCACGAAAAGATACCTACATCTTCTTGTAGACCACTTTTCGCGATACGCTTATATTGTTAGGTACTTCAAAAACCCAAAGTGCTCATGATTTTGTTAAACTGATCAATAATGTAACAGACTCAAGTAAAATTGAAATGCTTTTGACTGATCAATATCCGGGTATTAACTTGTTCCTGACGTCACGAGCAGGCCTCCGCGGGCTGCGGCGGCGGCACGGGTGCAGCGGGGCTTCGGACCGGTTCCGCGGGCTCCGCGGCCGCCACGCTAGTCTGAACTACTCGCTCATACAACTTGTCGCGATCGCACGCATGTCAGCGCATCTTATTGAAATACATTTTAATTAAATTATAATAGTCAAGATATCCTAAAACTAAAGCAAAGGGAGCTTGACACTCAGCCAGTGGTCCTTCGAAAGGAAAGAAGATCGCCGTCTTTTTGCTGCGCATTTCGCCGTGGACTTTGGACTGACCGCTGCGGACGCGCAGAGGGCAGTCTACCCAAAGGGACTTTTTGTACTGAGTGAGTCCGTTCCATATCCTTATTTCCTGTCTTCCTTATCATATTTCCAGGAATTCAGAATAGTGCTATACGGATCAGGCATTTTGATCTCTTCATACATAGCTATTTACCTATTCTGTCAATCATTCAGACATTAGCAACAAAAGAGTTAGGTACGTAACATCAACATCCGCCAGTCTTTTGTTCGCTTATCTCAACAGGTGATTTATTGCTTATCGCTAGAACTATATTCCCGTTTCTTTTGTATTGAGGGCCGGTCACACGCTGGTCGCTGAACTTGTTTACCGTTAGCTTTGCTACCTATCACTATTACGTAGGTAATCACTCATTTATTTTGCATTGCATCTTATTCTTTCGCATTCTTGCCTTCATATAATTTTTTCCGTCATCATGACTGATGCAAGGTTGAAGGATCTTGTGGCAAAGCGTGGGAGCTTCAAAGCAAAGCTTACTCATTTCAACAACTTCATCAGGCTTATACCCAGCTCAAACTTAGACAAATTTCAACTTTCAGAATTAAAATGCCGTCTTGTTTTAGTCGAGAAATTATACAACGATTTCGACGTGTTGCAGACAGAGTTGGAGACGTTCTCGGAGGATAAAGATGGCAGATACGAGGAGCGGGAGCAATTTGAGACACAGTACTATTCGCTGGTGTCACGCGCCCGCACATTGCTCGAGCCTGCCCCCGCCCCCACCGCCTCTTCCGCTGCGCCCGACGACGACGGCCACTGTTGAGAAATGATACAGCGTCTTAGTTCACAATAGGGTTCTGTATATTTCTCGGTTATTTTATATAATTATGATGTGCACCTTGACATGGGATTTTTTACACACACTTTTTGTTGCCTAGGAAACCCTGACATCTTTCATGACACTCCGCGGCGCAAAAAACCGAAGGAGAAAATTAATAGTTATTATAATAATATTTCAGAAGGTAGTTTACCTTTAGAGGACTATATTAAATATAACATTCAGTTTTCCTATCGGCCACTAGATGGCGTGAGCCACAACCATAACTTCTGATATCTACTTTTACTTTCACTATTTGCCACTAGATGGCGTTAAACTGAAATTACATAAGTACTAATAACATAAGATTAACGTTGTTTCACTGAAAACAAAAATGTACAAAATAAACTAACCGTAAGAAACACTAAAACATTCGAGGTATTACATCTCGTAATACTTATTATATGTTACAATGTAATACTTTTGTACTGTACATTACTGAATGTGAATTAAACAACATAAATTAAAACGGTCCCTTTTGTTTTGTTCCGACTCATACAATGAATCTTCTTAAATCAAAACAAATACCACTGTTATCATTCAGACAGTTGAGCCATAATGTCTTTTACATGAATATTCTTAAAGTCTGTGATATATATCATATCTGCTTGGAAAGGTAACCTTTCTACCGTATCTAGATAATTGTGGTGGGATTGCTTTGCCAGTTTCAGTTTGGGATGCCTGAGTTGTGGTCTCAGACTCTGCATGACTAGGTACAGATCTTTGGGTTGGAAGTAAGGTGCTGTCAGGTATTTCTAAGTTGAAGAGGCGTTGCACAGGTCTGATTCTGACACCCGTGGCTGTTCTTACTTCTGCCGTCCTTTCTACTCCATCCCTGCCGGCAATTAGTTTTTGAATTTGTCCCAACGGCCACTTAATCCTTTTCTCAGCTGTCTCTATCAGAACTATATCTCCTTCTCTTAAATTACTCTTAACTTCCTTGCCCCTTTGAACCAGTAATGTTAGATATTCTGATTTAAACCTCCCAGTAAACTGTTCCCGAAGTTTCTGGACAAATTTTAATCGGCTATTTAAACTATTTGAGTCAACTTTATCTAAATCGCCTACCTCAGTTACTGCCTGGCTAGCAGGTTGTAGAAAGTGTGCTGGAGTCAGTGGCTCCAAACATTCTCCCTTGTCGTCGTTAATGTAAGTCAGGGGCCTACCATTCATAACTGCCTCACACTCACAGAGTGTAGTCTCCAGTTCGTCGTAAGTCAACGACGCCTTACCAATAATCCTGCGCAGTAAGTTTTTCATAACACCTATTAATCTTTCCCAGAAGCCTCCCCACCAGGCTGCAGCAGGGGCGTTCATCCTCCACTGAATGCGGCGCACAGTAGATTGGCGTTGGACTTCCTCCCAGTCTAGTGAAGACAGCAATGTTTTCGTCCCATGGAAATTTGTTCCTTGATCTGACATTATTATATCTGCTCGGCCTCTTCGAGCTATAAATCTTCGCAAAGTCATAATAAATGCCTCTGTTGACAAGGAACGTGTTATCTCTAAATGTACAGCGCGGTACACTGCACACGTGTATAATACGATCCAGCACTTTTCTCCACTGCGTAGAAGAAGTGGACCAGCTAAATCTACCCCAGTATTCTGGAACGGCGCTGAGCTGATCAGTCGCTCGGTTGGTAATGGAGCAGTTGGTGCTTGTGACGGTTTCGACCGGAATCGTTTGCATATGACGCAATTTGCAATCGTGGATTTAACTAAGCGTCGTATACCTATAATCCAGAACTTAGTCCGTAAGTCCACAATGAGCTGGTCAGCTCCCACATGCTGTAACAGCTCGTGTCGTTGTCTCACCATCAATTTGACAACTGGATCTTTTGCTGGTAGCACATAAGGTGTGCGTGTTGTCTCGGGAAAGTCTGGTGAAAGCGTAAGTTTAGTTTTTATTCTCATTATGCCTTCATTATCTATATACTTAGTAGCATTTCCACCGTCTTTATTTATGTTTTCTTGGTTAGCTTCTTGTATTAGTTTAACTACTTTCCTTTCAGCCCTTTCAAACTCCCCATATGAAAGTTCACCCTTTCTTTTGCTATTTGCATGTCGAATATTGTGAATGTATCTTAGCACCCATGCAATTGTCCGAATTATCTTAGTGTATTTAGAAAAATACTTCTGTATTCCGTCTATTAGACTCTCATACGAACAAGTTGTCGCGCTACATATTGTTTCCTTAGTCTCAAATTGTGATTCTTTTCCGTCGACGTCCACTTTGGATCGTAGATATTGTTCCTCATCGACTTCACTAAGTCCGGCTTCAAAAGCAGTGACTGGCCAATCACATTGGTCAAGTTTTAACCAGCCAGGTCCTGCCCACCAACGACTATCAAGCAGTCCCTTTGGAGATGTTCCTCGCGAAGGCAGGTCAGCTGGATTCTTGTTGCCTGGAACGTGTCGCCAACTTGAGGTTGTCGTTGCTAATCTTATCTCCTTTATCCTGTTGTTGACGAATACCCCCCAATCGCCTTCTCCTTTAATCCAAGTTAACACAACGCTCGAGTCTGTCCAGTAATGCACCATGCAGTTTGTTAAATTCAACGAATTAATTGCTGTTTTTGCCAATCTGGTAGCGAGTGTCGCAGCGATCAGTTCCAGGCGGGGTATTGTGATATTCGTCACTTTATTGATTGGCGTGACTCTAGATTTGGCTAGTACTAGGCTCAAATTCACCTTTCCATTGTACACTGTTCTCAAAAAGATGCACACCGCGTAGGCCTCTTTGCTAGCATCGCAAAAAACGTGCAGCGTGTTTTCGCTTTCCTCCAGTGAAAATTCTGAGAGCCGCCTTGGAATCGTACACTCATTGATCAGATGTGCTTGTTCTAACCATGCCTTGAATTCGTCAGCCAGATCTGTTGGTAGTTCTTCGTCCCAGGTGAGTTTTCTTGGCCATGTCTTTTGAATGATCATCTTAGGAATGATTGTAGTAGGACAGGTTACCCCAATAGGATCGAAAACTCTCTGTACCACAGAAAGTAGAGTCCTCTTCGACCATTTTCCATCAATATTCTTTATCAATCCAGCATTGCATCGAAGAGAATCGTCGTCGATGTTCCACACTACACCTAAAACAGACATGGACTTAGTTTGTCTACAAATCTTAACCGGACCGGAAACCCAACCTCTCAGGTCAAATTTTCCATTTAGCATCAGCTGCTTTGACTCACTGATGAATTTATGTAAAGCCTCTTCTGATTTGACACTGGTCACGCAGTTGTCGACATAAAAAGATTTCTTAAGTTTCTCTGCAGTACCCTTAAGCTCCTGAGGACTTTTGTCGAGGTGGTGATTTATTGTGGCGATCAGGTGAAAGGGACTCGATGCTACTCCGAACACTACCCGTTTATGCCGGTATGTTGTCGTTCCTTCACTCCAATCATTCAAATTTGTCCACCAAAGAAATCTTAAGTAGTCTCTTTCTTCAGGTCTCAAAGATATCTGCAAAAAAGCCTTTGCAATGTCAGCCGTGACTCCTATAGCTTCCTTGCGGAAGTCGATCAAAAGTTGCGGTATTTGTT
Source organism: Yponomeuta malinellus (assembly GCA_947308005.1). Lineage (NCBI taxonomy): Eukaryota > Metazoa > Arthropoda > Insecta > Lepidoptera > Yponomeutidae > Yponomeuta > Yponomeuta malinellus. The sequence continues at coordinate 9,132,944 of OX370994.1, forward strand.
CAAGCAAATTAACGCCTTTCTCCAAACAAGAATTAAGCGATATACCATTGGCATCTTTAGCCGAAGCGTCAAACACCGGCCTTATCTTTGTCGTCGGGCTGGATTCTTTTATTACTGCATGATGGGGCATGTAGTGGCCTTTTACGCTTTGTTCGGGAGCTACCTCAATAATTCCTGACTCGAGCCACTGCTTAAAAACCTCACCGTATTGCTCTATCTTGCCCAGCTGTTTAAGTCGGTTCGTAGTTGCGATCAATCTTTTCTCTACAACTCTATAGTTAGTTTCTGGTCGTGGTACGTCACGCCATGGTAAAGAAACTTCGTACCTACCTTCGCTATCAACTCGAATACTTTCTTCAAAATCTTGAAGCACTCTTTTATCGTGCTCACCTTGGGTCGATTGTTCTGCCGGGTCTTTAATACCCAGCGACTCCAAGCTCCACAAATCTGGAATATCAACCCTTGTTAGGAAATGGAGCGAAGACATAGCCCCCATGTATATCCCAGTTGTAGGGCCCTGAACGGTCCAACCCATTTTAGTGCGCACTGCGGTTAGGCCATCACTCACCTGCAAGAATTCACCAGTCATGAGTAACCCCGAATAGTCAGCCCCAATCAACAATTTAATGTCGCTGTCAGCCACGTCTGTCAAGGTTACCCCCTTTTTTCCTAGCTCCTGCATTAATTTAGTACAATTTACTTTAGGCACATATCCGCAAATTATTTTTTGTTCTACAACAGACAACTGACACCTAAAATCATCAATGACACTTTTCATGACAATGTCATAAATCCGACGCTCCTCCGGTTTTTCTTCCTTTCCGCCGAATAGACAGTGACTTAAAACCTCCTTTCTTGTCGGCCTCATATTGAGTTCTTCTGCGAGATCCTTTGTGATGTATGACCTCTGCGCTCCGCTGTCAATTAGGGCTCGTGCACATACCATCTTCTTTTCGTCGTTAGAAAAAACCTTGACGACTATGGTTTGTAGCAGAGTTGTTGACTTCAGCTCGCAATGAAGATTGTTGGCCTTTGTATCTTCCTGTTTCTTGTTGCCGCCTTGCTCCGCAATGTCAGGACACATTAAGGTTGAGTGGCGTTTCTTGCAGAAAAGACATTTTGGGTAGCTTTTACATTTCTTCGTTGGGTGATTCTGTCGGAGGCATATCGCGCACGCCTTCTTAGACTTTATGTGCTCGACTCGTTGCTCCAGGGTCATTTTTGATGCTTTGATGCATTCAGCACTGCAGTGAGTGTCTTTGTCGCACCAGATGCACACTATGCTTCGCTTCTCAGATTTTTCCCCTGCGACGAAACAGCAAGTTGGTGTATTCGGCTCTGGAGTGGACACATTCCTTACACCCTGGCGTGCTAATAAAATCCGCTCCTCAGATTCCACCTCTTGTCTTAAGAAATCTACAAGTTTAGCAAGATCGTCGTCGTGCCTGCCGTCAGCTCTGTGCCTGTTCCACGCTCGCAAAACTTCATCCGGCAGGGCTGATTCAACCATCGGGAACAAAATAGACGCGTACTTATCTTTGGTGACGCCTAATGTCTCCAGAGCTTGTAGATGGGTCTGAAGGCTGTCATAGAGCATCGGCAAGTCTTTGGTTTGCGCTGAAGTTTGGTTTTTGTCTTGCATCAGTGTCAGCAACCCTCGCACGTATGTTTCTATGAGAACGTCATCCCGGGCAAATCTGGCCTTTAATGCACCTAACGCCTTTCTATAATTTTCAGCGCATGGTGGGTAACTCTCTACCAGCTGCCTGGCACTTGACTGGACTTCCATGCATTGAAGGAGGTACTGAAATTTGTCTGCCTCGTCTATGTCTGGGTCTCCATCTATCTTTTTAAACTGTCCCCAGAATAACAGCCACTTCTTTATTTCACCATTGAACTTTGTTATTTCCAGTTTCGGCATGTTCACTCGTTTACCATGTGGACAGGACTTTATCGTCTTTGCTGTCGTAGATTCTGCTTCCTCACGCTGCCTTTCAGCCTGTCTGGCTCTTGTTTGGAGTTTTGACCACCGGACTTTATATTCTAGTGCTCTATCTTGGTCTTCGGTGAATTCATGTTCGTTAAAGAGTTCACCAGAGCACCACAAGTCCCGGATAGCAGCTTCCACCTCGAACAGCTCGTCAGCACAATCGGTTGTTATGGAGAGCTCCGCCTCCGCAGTCACAGGTTCTGATAGAGCCTTCTCAAGGGCATCTGCCATTTTGGTGAAGGCCCTACGTAACTGCGTCCTCTTCCTTTTTAGCTCCTCCATGTTTGAAATTTCAGGTTTAGATAACCTCACGGTCGCCATATGTTGAGAAATGATACAGCGTCTTAGTTCACAATAGGGTTCTGTATATTTCTCGGTTATTTTATATAATTATGATGTGCACCTTGACATGGGATTTTTTACACACACTTTTTGTTGCCTAGGAAACCCTGACATCTTTCATGACAGCCACTCTGCTGGCTCTGGCTGCAGGCACGACTTTGTCAGGCTCCCCAAGATAGACTTGCCTCACTTCGACGGGGACTATCAGCACTGGCTAGAATTCCGAGATACGTATATTTCACTTATTCATGATAACAACAGCATACAAGACATAAATAAGTTTCATTACCTGCGCGCTGCTTTGACCGGCAGTGCGTCTTTAGTCATTAAGAGTATGGATTTTAAAGCTGACAATTATGCTACAGCTTGGAGGTTGTTGTCTGAGAGGTACAACAATGAAAGATTGTTGGTCAACAATCACGTACAGGCCTTATTTGGTTTCGAACAACTTCAGAGAGAATCAAGTAGTAGTTTGCGTCACATGATCGATGTCACAAATAAAAACTTGCGGGCACTTGATACCCTTGGCCAGCCCACTGACCATTGGGACACGTTGATCATTTTCATCATGTCCAAAAAATTGGACGCCGTGACCAATCGTCAGTGGGAGGAATTTAAGGGCAACTTAGAGTCTCTTCCCTTGCTAAAAGACTTCTTAAAATTTTTGTCCAACAGAGCAGACTTACTCGAGACATTGAGTGACAACAAAAACACTAAAGCTACATTTATTACGACTACGCCTACACACGAAACAAAAACATCAAAAAACTTTCTTACAACTACAAAAAATAAAACAAACAACAATAATTCCAAAAGACTAACATGTCCTATGTGTTCTCAAGATCACTTCTTATTTAGTTGCCAATCCTTCAGAAATCTTGATACTGAAGCACGCATCAAAAAAGCTTCAGAATGCAACGTTTGTATGAACTGCCTACGTCCCGGCCATACAGACAAGCGTTGCAGTCTTTCACATTGCAAATATTGCAAAAGCAAACACAACACCCTCTTACATAGGGAACAACATTCAGAAGAACAGCCCGGAGGCAATATTGCCTTATCATCAAACATTATTGCCTCCTCTTCAGGCTCTAATCAGACCCATGTACTACTGTCCACAGCATTGGCGAAGGTGTCAGACAACCACGGAAGGCTGCACACAGTCAGGCTTTTGCTAGACAACGGCAGCACTTCCAACTTTGTCACCCAAGACCTCTGTGGCAGACTTGGCTTAGTAAGATCCAGCACTAGCTCTGCCGTCTCAGGTATTAATGGCCAAGTTTCTACTACCTCAGAAAGTTGTAACATAACTTTGCAATCCTTTTTTGGTGGTTATCGGGCGAATGTAGACTGTTTCGTCTTACCAAAAATCACAAACTCGCTGCCTGGCTCTTATGTGGACATCCATCAAATTGCCATTCCGCCAGGTCTTCAGCTAGCAGATCCAACGTTCAACATACCTTCAGCGGTCGACATTCTTGTAGGCGCTGAAGTCTTTTGGGACGTCTTAGGAACTGATTCAATCAATTTGGGCAGCGGTAAGCCCAAGTTACAGTCTTCTAAACTAGGCTGGCTTATTTCAGGCTGCTTATATCAGCCATCCTCACGTGCCCAACCTACAGTTTGTCATTTTCTTTCTCAAGTAGAGTCTGATCAGCTAACTCGCTTCTGGGAACTCGACTCCGTGCCGTCTGATGATTGTTTCTCTACAGAAGAAGAGGTTTGTGAAAAAATTTTTCAAGAAACAACACGTCGTGACGAAAGTGGTCGGTTTGTTGTCACGATTCCATTGAAGGACTCGCCTGAAAATCTAGGTGATTCTTACGCAATGGCCAAACGTCGATTTTTATCCCTGGAACGTAGACTTGAGCGCGACTCTACATACAAAGAAAGGTACTTGGAGTTCATGCATGAATATTCAGATCTCAATCACATGACTCAAAATTCCAAATCAGACCGTTCAGAAAACAAATACTTTTTGCCTCATCACGGTGTAACACGCGAGTCTAGTAGGGTAAACTGTGGTTTAATTGGCCGCCCCCTATAACTAGCCACTCGGCACTACAAACTCCTTAAATAAGGAAATTAGCAAGGCAATGCCATCTGTTGTAATTTGAAAATATCACTTGCTTACCTGGGCGTTGAAAAGTGTCAACTTTTTCCGTTAAAACAATAGAGGCGCCAAAACATCCGCCATTTTTTGACACTCGGCTAGCTAGTGCCCGCCTAGACAGTCGTTCGTTAAATATTTCTCAAGGAACGTGGTGTCTTTAACTGCAAATAAATTCTGTATCCGGTGTGTCTGAGTTGTTGCTGATAGGTCAGTTTGATGCATACAAGGTAAGGATTCGTATTTTACACGGTCAATTCGTCTATTTAGTGTATTTTTAGCAATTTTGAAGGTGGCCAGTAACTACACTGGATTTTATTAGATTTTATAGTTACTAGCCACCCATGCCAGTTACTACGCATAAGCATGTTTAACTAAATTAAGCAAAAGTATGTCTTATTAATTTCTTTATAGGATTTTTAATTGCATGTCAAAATTTTGTCAAAATGTAACAACGTTTAGTAGTTACTGGCCTAGTTATAAAGATGGCCAATTACTGCGTGGCCAGTAACTGATAAATGCTTAATTTTCTTTTCAGATAGTTTGCAAAGTGGTCTTAGTATGTTAAAGAAACGGCAATATACGGAAAAGGCTATACGTGATGCCGTGCAATACGTAAAAGATGAAAAAGGCTCAGTCCGACAGGCTGCGAAGTTGTATAATGTGCCAAGAAGTAGCATACAATTCAAGATTAAAAATCCTGAGACAAAATTTAAGTCTGGGCCAAGCCCAGTTTTGTCAGATGCTGAAGAGATAGCTTTGTCTGACTTCATATTAACTCAAGCAAGACGAGGGTTCCCGAGAAAAAAGGAAGATGTAAAGAACTGCGTACAAGTTTTTTTGAAAGACCATCCGAGGCCAAACCCTTTCAAAAACGATCGCCCTGGAGATGCCTGGTTTCGTGCTTTTTTAAAAAGACATCCAAGCATTACCACTCGAGTATCAGAAGGCGTCACTAATGCGAGTGCATGCGTATCTGAGAGTGATATCCGGAAGTGGTTTCACGAAATTTATGAATACATATGTGAGGTTGATCTGAGTAATGCCATCCAAGACCCTAAGCGCGTATTTAACGGCGATGAAACTGGATTTCATATTTGTCCCAGTACTGGGAAAGTCCTGGCCGAAAAAGGGAGCAAGAATGTTTACCAAATAGAGAAAAGTTCGTCTAAAGAGAACATAACTGTAATGTTTTCGTTTTCTGCAGCAGGCTTAGCTTGCAACCCAATGATCATATACCCATATAAAAGAATCCCCGATCGAATTGTTGAGAGTGTGCCAGCAGGTTGGGGTATCGGGCGCAGCGACACAGGCTGGATGACGGCTGCCGTGTTTTACGAGTACATAGCAAACGTTTTTTCCCCCCAATTGGTTGCAAATGATATTCCGCGTCCTGTCATATTATTTGTTGATGGGCATAAGACTCATTTGAGCATAGAAGTTTCGGAGCTGTGCAAAAGGCTAGAGATACACCTAATTGCATTATACCCTAATGCAACACGCATACTGCAACCTGCAGATGTCGCAGCATTTCAACCAATCAAAGCTGCTTGGAAGAAGGGTCTTCGAGACTGGTATACTGCAAATAACTACGAGGTGGCTTTATCAAAGTTGACCTTTGCTCCGCTGCTTGAGAGAGTCTTACAAAATGCTTCTAAAGAAAGCACTCTGGTTCATGGCTTCCGAATCACTGGTTTATTCCCATTTGATGCCAATAACGTCGATTACACCAAATGTTTGGCAACAAAATATATACCAGTTTACGAAAAAACTACCGACATGCCGATGCCGACTTTGACTTATAACAATTTTTGCGATAAAGTTGGTGAAGAAATACTTAAAAAATGTGAAGCGGTTGCAACGAAACCTTCTGTCAAATACGACGAAAACTTTAAAGCCATATACAGACTTTGGTCCATATTTCAGAATCCGGAGAGTGTGAGCGCCATTGAAGCAACTGATACACACTTCATAGATGCTTCAGAATCACCAAGCATACTCAGAACGTTGGAGGAAGAGACAAGTTGGCAAAACTTAGCAACACAGGACAACGGAATAAAAGAAAATGATTCACAGGCTTTGGAACTGAGATATGATGATGTCACAGATGAAACAGTACTTGATGAGACAACAGGGGAACTCAAAGAGCAAAATTATATAGAGGATATGGCACCAACTGCCACAAACAAAAAATTTGAAAACTTCTCAAACGAAACAACTAAAACGCACTCACCAGTTCTGGTCCGTAGAGAGGCTTTTGACGATCAAAAACCATCTACAAGTGCATCAAGCTTTAATGAAAATAAAAAAATCACTGTTCTGTCGGATGAGCCTTTGGCACATTATTTACGAAAAAATATGTGGCCAGAATCGCCAAAAAGGAAAGGTAAGAGAGAAATTGAAAGATTACCATATGCTCTGACTTCTGACTCCTATCTACACATCATGAAAACAAAACAAGAAAAGAAACTGAAAGAACAGATTGAAAAAAATAATCGAAAGCGCTTAAGAGAAGAAAAAAAACTAGAAAAGGAGAATAGAACAATAATTTTCAAAAAGAACAAGATTACTACAAATTCTAAGGATAAAAAGAGAACTCAGACTACAGAAAAACCAGAACAAGCGAAGCTCGAAACTGTCCATAGTCGACAAGGTGATAAGGTGCTTACTACAATTGCGACAGAAAATCTGCTTCTTGAACCTTCAATGATGTGTTACGCTTGTACAGGTAAAATAACAAAAAAAATTCTAGAATGCGATTACTGCCATAAGCTATTTCACAAAAATTGTATACCTACATTCCATAGACAGCACATCCCTACAGAAGATGACGACGAATTCTTGTGCCATTTGTGTTATCGTCTGAGTAACACAGATTCATCTGATAGTACTGATTCATTATACGATGAATTCCAAAGAGAAGCAAACATACAAGGTTTTTCTAATTAAGCAGGTATTTTAATTATGCACAATTTAATACCTCATTGTATCCTACAAAGTGTTATTAAAAGTTCAAAGATACAAAGGTGCAGTTAAAATGGATATGCCTGAAGGCCTAGATTAGCCTTGGTTAGTTTTGCAATTTCCTTAATGTAATTTTATTCTTTATTTTCAAGGAAATGACTGAAAAAAGAAGTTCCTTTTATGTTGAAAGAATCTGTTTTTGTTAATTTTAAATTCTGATAGTATTTTTCTTTTAGTTAAGATAGACGAAGCTAATAATTTATGTTATTTTTTGTTTTTGAAGGATAAAAAGAAGTTCCTTTTATGTTATTGCAGAAAATTTATGTTATTTTCAATTGTGATAGTGTTTTTTATTTAGTTTTAAAGTGTTTAAGCTAATAATTTATGTTAAACTTTTTGCTTCTGAAGGTGGCCAGTTATCCCAATTAAGCATGCCAGTAACCAAAAATTCTGGCTAATTACTGCCAAAAATGCGTGTTTTTATTTAAATAAAGTTATTTTTATTATCTGCCCCGACTTATTAGTTGATTACCTGTAAATTTAATGTACAAGGTCCACTGTGTTCAAACATATAATAATCATTTAAATACGATAGCGCATCTAAACACGGCATATATTCAAAGTGGGCAAGGTGCTTAAATGGCCAGTTACTACCCTAGTTACCCTACCACCACCAAACTTCGTGTGGTATTCGACGCTTCAGCTGCCACCACTTCAGGCAAGTCGTTCAATGACATCCAGAGGGTTGGTCCGACTGTACAGGAGGATTTACTCTCAATTCTCTTGAGGTTCAGGCAGCATAAGTATGTTGTAACAGGCGATATTGAAAAAATGTACAGAGCCATTTTGGTAGAGCCTTCTCAGCGCTCGTTACAACAAATAATCTTCAGGTTTGATCCCTCAGAGCCTTTAAAAACATACTCACTTAATACAGTGACTTATGGCACTGCTTCAGCCCCGTATCTAGCCACAAAGTGCCTTGTGTCTCTTGCCGATCGGTCTTCAGACCCCAAGGTTAGAGACTCTATCAGGCGTGACTTTTACGTTGACGACTATTTGAGCGGAGGAGATTCGATAGAGTCAGTCGTACAGCAGTGCCAAGGCGTTGTTAGCACTCTCGAATCTGCTCATTTCCACCTTCGTAAGTGGCAGTCAAATAGTCAAAAAATCATAGAGTTAGTCAGTAACATCAACTTGGAGTCAACAGAAAAAACGCTGAACTTAAATGACACTTCTCCTAACAAAACTTTAGGGCTATACTGGGACTCTACTTCAGACCAACTTTTCTTCACCATCGGTTTAAAATCACCAACTAAAATAACGAAACGTGTAATTTTATCCTTAGTCAGTCAGATTTTTGATCCTTTGGGCCTCGTTGGACCTTGCATTGTCCAGGCCAAACTTCTTCTACAACAGCTGTGGATTCTTAAATGCAACTGGGATGATGAAGTTCCGACAGAAATCAAATCACAGTTTCAAGAGATATTGAACTCTCTCCAATTTCTTAATATAATGCGTATTCCTCGCTGGGTTTCGTTATGCAGTCCCTCTTTGATCGAGCTTCATATCTTTTCAGACGCTTCCGAACGTGCTTATGGCGCGTGTGTCTATATGAGAACGGTCACTGTAGATGGAACGGTCTGCGTTCGCCTTTTAGCCTCTAAAAACAGGGTTGCTCCGATAAAACCCACGACCATTCCACGTTTGGAGTTGTGTGGCGCCTTGCTAGGAACTCAACTCTATCTGAAGGTACGCAAATCATTGACACTTGAGTTCAATCACTCTTACTTTTGGTGTGACTCAACGATCGTACTGGGATGGCTCTCTACACCATCACCTAGTCGACTCGATCAGTTTGTCGGTAACAGAGTCAGTCAAATTCAAAAGTCTACTACCGGTCAGACGTGGAGCTACGTACCTTCTAAGCACAACCCTGCAGACTTAGCATCTCGGGGGGCGAAGGCTGATTACATCAGCGCGTCCACTCTTTGGTGGTCGGGTCCTGACTTTCTTAATCAAGGACAGATTAAATTTCCTACATCTCCCAACCCACATCAAAATTCATTATTAGAAACATCATTACACACAACTGTTGACAATAATACACAAACAAATAATAATCCAATTTTAAATTTAATACAGAAAACGTCAATATATACAAAACTAATCAGAGTCGTCGCGTTTATACAAAGATTTATACATAATTGCAAAAACGGCAACAAAACATCATCTTATTTAACATATTCAGAACTACAATCATCTCAGATCTTAATTTTACAAATTGCTCAGCAGGAAATGTTCCCTGAGGAACTTACAAACCTCAAAAATAATCAGCCTTTACACAAAAAGAGTCGCCTCATTAGCCTCACTCCCTTCCTTGACACTCAGAACCTAATACGAGTAGGCGGGCGACTTAATAATTCGAACTATAGCTACGATATTAAACACCCTATACTACTTTGTAGTAAACATCACTTAACTAAAATAATACTTCGAAAGCAACATCTCACACTTTTTCATGTAGGACCTCAACTGCTCTTGGCTACCATTAGGCACACCTTTTGGCCCATATCAGGCAAGAACCTCGCAAAGCAAGTTGTTCGTGAATGTGTTCGCTGCACCCGCTTCAAATCGCAGCCTGTACAGGTCATAATGGGCAACCTACCTAATGACAGAACGCATCTCGAATTCCCTTTTTTAAACACAGGTCTTGATTATGCTGGGCCAGTGCTGATAGCCGACCGTAAAGGTATAGGTTCTAAGCTTGTGAAGTCTTACATTTGTGTTTTTGTTTGCTTCGCAGTCAGAGCCGTCCATCTGGAGCTGGTTTCCGACCTTACGAAAGAGGCTTTTCTCGCGGCCTTCAGCCGTTTCATCTCTCGTCGTGGTAAACCCCAGCGCATATACTCCGATAACGGCACCACCTTTGTGGGAGCTTTCAATGAACTCTCACGCTTTCTACAGGTTTCATCTGACGAAATTGCATCAGAAATTGCTAGTGAGGGCGTAGAATTTAAATTTATACCTGCTTACTCACCACACTTCGGTGGTCTTTGGGAGGCAGCAGTAAAATCTACTAAACACTTACTTCGTAGAGTCCTTAGTCTTACTCACTTAACGTACGAAGAGCTTTCGACTTGCCTGATTCAGATAGAGGCTATTTTAAATTCCAGACCGCTGACACCTCTATCTACTGATCCGTCAGATCTTTCTTGCCTTTCCCCTTCTCACTTCCTTATTGGACGGCCACTCACGTCAGTCCCTCGCCCGCAGATCACCGACGTCAACATCCAGCGGCTACAACGCTTTGACCGTGTGGAGAGCCTGCGACAACATTTTTGGCAACGCTTCTCTAATGAGTATATCTCTCTACTTCAGCAGAAGACTAAATGGCAGACAGCCGGACAAGACCTAAAGACAGGCACGATGGTCTTGGTGAGAGATGCCAACCGTCCTCCTCTTCTATGGCTGCTGGGTAGAGTGGTCGCCGTGAAGCCAGGATCTGATGGTCACAGCAGAGTCGCCGATATCCGCACGAAGAAGGGCATCATCACTCGTGCATACAATAATGTATGCCCACTTCCCGTCTCTCCAACGTCATCTTGAAGCCTTCCAAACTTCAACCCGGGGAATCTGTTCCTGACGTCACGAGCAGGCCTCCGCGGGCTGCGGCGGCGGCACGGGTGCAGCGGGGCTTCGGACCGGTTCCGCGGGCTCCGCGGCCGCCACGCTAGTCTGAACTACTCGCTCATACAACTTGTCGCGATCGCACGCATGTCAGCGCATCTTATTATTATACCAGCTACATACCTATTGAAATACATTTTAATTAAATTATAATAGTCAAGATATCCTAAAACTAAAGCAAAGGGAGCTTGACACTCAGCCATAACTCAAAGGAATTCAAAAGTTTTTTAAAAGAAAAGTCAATAACAAAATTAGGTGTAAAATAAATGAAACTAATAATAAAACAGCATGGACCACCATTGCTCATAGCTGTGTAGAAAAGTATAATAGTACAGAACACACAGTTACCGGTTTTGCACCTAAATATTTATTAGATGGTACAGATATTTCCTTATTGCCGAATGAACTAAAAAAAGATATATCAGAGGTTGAATGGATTAGAGATAGAAAAGTAGCATTTGAAAACTCAATAAAATCACATAATTATAATAAACAAATATTTGATAAAAATAGATCTATACATGTTTTTAATACAGGAGATATAGTATATAAATAAAGTTTATTCTTATTCTTATATGTAGAGAATGGCAATAAACTAAATAGAAGTAAGTTGGATGAGTTGAGGATTGGTCCATTTCAGATTATTGAAAAGATATCAAATTCAGTACCTATATAGAATTGATACTGGTCATAAAAAGTTAGAGTCAAATCTCTTTCATATAAGTAAACTCATACCAATACCTAATAAAGAGACAATTTAGATTTAGTTTTATTTACATAAGAATTATTTTTAGTTTTATTTAAACGAAAATTTATATGAAAATTTTCTTCTTTGTGAGGGGAGATGTAAAGAAACTTTATTTCTTTAACTTTATTAGTATGTTGCGTCGGTAATTGTTTACCGACGATATTCTGTAGATGGCGCTGTGAGTAATGGCGGCTATCACCGCTGAAGCAGCTAATGTTTTGACAGCTGAAAGGAGTAGCTAGACAAGTTTTAGGGGAGCTTTGAAGTGTTTTTAAAAACTAAAATAAAACTAACGAGTACGTCCACTCGATTCGGAGAGCGCTACTGTATCTGTTTTAATAGAACACAAGATCATCTTAGGCTAACATCTTACAGCTAACTTCATATAGTTCACATCGCTTAGTCAGCACGGACGTTCAGTACTACTCTACTAGTAGGGGGTTGGGGTGAATACATAACTCCTCCCTCCTCAAGAGCGGAATCATCCGATGGACCTCTGGTACATAGGTGATTACGCCAAAGCTTCGCTAACTGAGCCTTAAACATAATTAAAATAACACATAGAATCGTTAAACATAAAAACACATGCAAAATAAGAGTAGTTAGTCCAAAGTTTTGCACTATTTGTTCACTGCGGGTTTCACTATTGGTTATAAGATCCGACTGTTTCATTGCGTATGACAATAAGTGTAACTGATCCAGATTGATGTCCTCTATGTTCACCGTAGGTGTGCTGGGCAACTCGCTGGGCTTCACCTCAGGTAAGTTGATGGTAGGGACGTTCCTATAGCTTATTTTATTTACGTAGGAGTGTTCGCGGTGCAGCTGAATGTTGCCGATAAAAACGTCGCAAGGCTCGTCTATACACAGCGTGTAAGTGCCGAGGACATGTTGTAGAGTCATGTCGGTGCCGCACTTCTTTTTCAGCATGGTCTTGTTTCTCGTGTATAGTATCCAGCTGTTGGAGTTGATGCGCTGCACTTTTATCGCTTCGACTTGAACTGAAACCTGGGTACAGCTGGTAAGATCGTCATCATACCTCATGAGCTGCTCTATACAGGTCTTCCTCGGGAACAACACTCGGTCGTCGTCGGTGCAGAGAAAGCGGTCGTCGGCTGCTGCTTTACATGCTTGGTTTAGTGGTAAGTAAAGTGAGTTTTTTGCCAAAAGGTAAGGGTATTTTGGGACAATTATTAGGGTTTTATTTTGGGATTCACTAAACACGGGTAAAGGGTAAAGCTTAAAATAGTTATATGTAATATTCTCAACTAAAGGAATTTCCAATAAAAACACAATTTCATTCCGTTTCAAGTAAGACTTAACAGTAATAGACTCTTCAAACTTAATTAGTTTGATTAATTAATTAGATTGCCTAATTTTACCTCATACATCAATGTTTCAGTTTTAGAAATTCGTTCCAAGTGTTGTAACAGCTCTGTAGAATTAACAATTGATTGGTGTAGTACAGACACTTTGCTGAAAGCAACGGCGGTTTCTATTTCACTTAATTTTACATAAATAGTACGAAAATTGCTCATGAACAGGTTATACAAGCCTAAAACATTTGCATAGTATACAGATTCATTTCTCTGGGCCGAAAGTTTAGTTACAATTTTCTCTACCTTTTGTAGTCGTTCATTTAACAATTTTGAGTTCTGGTTGAAGGCAGTGGTACTATTTATGAAGTTATCCAACACCTTAGTGACCAGCGTCAGTTTCCCTGTAACGGTAGCTTGTTGTGATTTTATTTTTGATATAAGGTCGTCATACCGGATAGCATCGTTATGGTCTAAGTTTCCTGTCAGAAGCTTTATTAACGATCCGAGAGGGTCTAACAGTCCTCGCCTGAAACGTTTGAACCGACGCGTGGGCATCACTTGGTTGAGTTTCTCTATGGTTACGTTACTTAAGTACTCTAGCTGTTCCTGTAATCCTAAAAGTTCGCGCGGATGCGACTTATCTAATCTAACTAACCTAACAAGTTCACTATATTTTAAAACATTAAATGATAAATCGTATTGTAAGCCATTTAAATCTAAGGTCTGGATAAGTAACCACTTATCTTGCTGAAAGAAGGCTTCGCCTTTTCTTACAGGCAAGATTCCTGGGTTCTTGTCAATCTTCTGCAGTTGAAGGGCCTGCCCTAGGCTCGGCAGGGTCAGCGCGAGCCAACAGCACCTGTGGAGGCCGTTTTATATTTTTAATTGGCACTTGGGTTTGCCGTCCTCTTATTTGTGCTGGAACCACATTACGCGCTACCTGTCCTGTAACTACAGCCTTTTGATATCGCGGTTTATCTTTACTTTTTCTGGTGTTTACTAATTTGGCAAAAACTGTTTTCCCTTCAGGAAAATCTTTCACAGTTTCACCTCCTTTTTGCTTTCTAACTTTTTCCTTCTGTTCTAACAGTTTCCTTGCTATGTAGTCGTACAAATGTCGTGTTCTTTTTTGTGGTCTTTCAGTAGATGTTGGTAATAGGTTTTTTCATAATTTACGTCAAAGACTCTACCGGAGTCGGTATGTCCGAATACTATTTCAAACGGCGTTAGGTCTGTGGCACTATGTATGGTGTTATTGTAAGCCATAACAGAATAGGTCATGACAGAGGCTGCATCTGTGCATCTCTTTTCATATTTTGCAATACGGTAAATTTCAATTATAGTAGAGTGGAATCGTTCTACTATGCCCATGGAATTTGGGTTGTTAGGTGTGCCAATATGAAATTGAATTTTGTAGAGATCCATCAGCTCTCGCATCAGCTCGTTGTTAAATTCTGAGCCCGGGTCACTGCTGATCTTTTTGGGGACGCCATAGAACGAAAAATATTTAATTAAGGCGCGAGTGACCTCGGGGGTTGATCGGTTAGCTAGTTCTATTGCTTGTCCTAACTTACTGAAGGCATCCACTGGGGTTAGATAGTATTTTCCTTCTATGGAGAACAAGTCTATAAATATCTCCTGAAATGGGGCGTCCTGAGTCTGGGTCAATTGTAACGTAGGCTTAAGGGGGTGTCTATCATACTTCATGATCTTACATGCTTCACATCCGTTCAAGACTGCAGAAACGGTGTCTTGCATTTTATGCCAAAAATAATTTCGGCGTAACCTCACCATGGTTTCCCTTACTCCTCTATGACACGTTTTTCCCATATGATGTTTCAATATAATCGCCATTTGTTCCTCTTCATCCTCAATAAACACCACTCTTTCCGTACATTCGTAAAAATTCACTGCATCCTTTTTAAATAATTGAATAACAATGGTGGCAAACTTTTTCCTTAACTCTTCAGATTCAAACCAGATGAAATATTTTACTTTATTTTGTATATACCTTTTTAAAAACTCTTTGATGACATCATCATTATTATCGGATGGTATGAAAATTTGTAAAACCTTTTGTTTTTCCCTTGAAAGATCTTGTACTTGCAGTTCACGTTTGCACCAAGAGTACACAATTAGTTGGTTGGGTTTAGTATCTATAGCATCGTTCAGTATAGGTATGCCTACTGACTCTAGGTTTCGTACAGAGTGTACAGTTGCAGAAGCACTGCTCGACAAAGATGGGACTGGGTAAGTCACACTTTCGTCGTCCTTTGCTGATAGTGTATCTGAAATAGTGATTGGGCTAGCTGACGCGGTACGGTCATCGTCCGAAATTGATATTGTAGAGGAAGAGTGTCTTTTTTTCAGTTGTCAGCTTCTTTATTTGTTCTGTGACCTGTTCTAAATAAGCCTGGAGGGCTTTTTCCTTTTTATCGACATTAACTTTCATGGAAAGTGCTTCATCATCTGATTCTGTGGCATTGACTTTAATTCTCGATAAGGCATCAGCGTTGGTGTTCTGTTTGCCTTTTTTGTAAACGATGTCGAAGTTAAAGTCCTGTAGACGTAACCTCCATCGTGTAAGTTTACTGTTTGGGTCCTTAAGTGAATTGAGCCAAGCCAAAGGGCGATGGTCTGTGTAAATTATGAATTTACGCCCATACAGATAAGGTCGAAAATGTTTAGTAGCCCACACTATGGCTATAAGCTCGCGCTCTATCGTACTGTAGCGGGCCTCTGTATCGCTCAGTGTTCTACTGGCGTACGCAATAGGCTTATCGCTGCCTACTGTACCCTGTGATAACACGGCACCTAAGGCTACCGCAGAAGCATCAGTTGTTAATATGTACGGCTTATCCGGATCCGGGTATTGGAGTAAAGGCGCGTTTGTTAAGAGCTCTTTACACGTGTTAAAGGCATCGATATACGATTGATCAAGGACGATCCTGTTACGTTTTTTTAAGCACGCGGTTAAAGGTCGTGTTACTTTCGCGAAGTCCTTGATAAAGCGTCTATAATAGTATAATAATAGCCTATTAGGCCAAGGAAACTTTTTATTTCCGTGGTGGTCCTTGGTATAGGGAAATTCATGACTGCCCTGATCTTATCGTCATTCGGTTGGAGGCCATCCTTGGTGATCTTATGGCCAAGGTACAGCACCTCCTTCCTGAAAAACTCTGACTTATCGAGCTGTACCTTAAGGTTTGTAGCTCGTAATCTGTCAAAAACATTACGTAACTTCTGTAGATGGTCCTGTAGGCTTGTCGAATATATGATGATATCATCCAAGTATACCATGCAGTGTATACCTTGAAGGCCGCGAAGGACGTTGTCCATGGTACGCTGAAAGGTCGCGGGGGCTGTTTTGAGGCCAAATGGCATACGGCAGAATTCAAAATGCCCGTTTTGAGTACTAAAAGCTGTTTTAGCCCTATCACATTCAGCTACTTCAATCTGGTGATACCCACTCGCAAGATCTAGTGTGGAGTAATAACAGCTGTTGCCTAATTTGTCGAACAAGTCTGTGATATTTGGCAGAGGGTATCGATCGTCTACAGTAATTTCGTTTAGACGCCTGTAGTCTATAGCCATTCGGTATTTTACTTCACCGGACGCATCCATTTTTTTAGGGACCAAATGAACCGGAGCGCTCCACGGCGAATGAGATTCCTGAATCACGTTATCTTTTAATAGTTGTTCTACTTGCCTTTGAATTTCAGCTGCCTGAACTGGTGCTTGTCTATATGGCTTCAAGTAAATTGGGTCTTCATTCTTTGTTCTGATGTTATGTTTAACTTCATTGGTAAAAGATAAGGGGATCTTTTCACAATGAAATATGTCCTTATATTCCTCACACAACTTCATCACACTCGCTCGTTCTTCTGCATTCATATGTTCTAGACGCAACTTCTGCAAGTTCTCCGTAAGTATGTCATCCATCTCTAGGTCTTTCATTTCAACATCGCTAATACTATTTACCTTTATTTCGGTATCGACAAACCGGGTAACCTTGAACGGCGAAGTGACAGTAAGTGTCATTTCTTGGTCAGTGGCGTTCTGTATAACAGTATAAGCGTAACCATTCTTACATTTCACTAACGCACTTGGCATTCTCACTCCTTCACAAAACTGTTTGTAATTTAGTATAGCGTTTCCAGAGTATAAGTCAGTTGGCAATTGGACTCTCTGTTCGCTACGAGGGGCCAAAATTAATTTATAGTCCGAAGTGTCACAATTGATAGGCAAAGTGACATTGTGAGTCGAGAGTACTCGGTCTTTAATGTTTATCGTTGCACCTAATGTATTAAGCAGGTCCAGTCCAATCAATCCGTCATATCGCACATCCACATCATACACGTAAAAGGTATGCAGGTCATTGCTCTGAAAGGATGGTAAAGATGGAATATCAATTACCTCATCATGTCTACTGGAGGCATGTGTGCTCACGACTTCGAAAGGCTCGAACCGTTTATAGTGCGAAAAGTACTCATTTGCCTTACGGGGGCTTATAAATGATCTAGTGCTCCCTGTATCAATCATAAATTTGGAGTTTATCTCTGGGAGGTAAACGTATGGCAACTTAAGTTTACCGCTGTAATTCAACGAAATCACCTCTGATGGTCTATTGAGGCATTTATCATAAAATTTTCAACTTCGGTGGTTTCACCCTGCTGTACCTCCTCTATACTTTCTCCTGTCTGCGCGACGTACGCGTCATCAAAATTACACTCGTCAAAACAATGCTCGGTCGCTGGATATGTCTCGCCGCACGGGTACTGATAAGCGCTACATTCTTGCTCTGCTAGCTCGAGTTCGTTTAATTGAACTCGGGGTTGAACGGTACGCATTGATACGTCGGTTTCAACACGTTGGGACTGAGGTTTGACGCCTAGCTGCTGGTTAGAATTTTGGAATTGTGGGCGATATCCAAACTGTTGGGGAGGCCTATAGCCCAACTGCTGTGGCGGCCTGTACCCGAACTGGGGTGGCGTGCTTGCGAAAGGCGGTTTGTACCCAAACTGGGGTGGTTTGTTACCAAACTGCTGTGGCTGTTGACCGAAGTTTTGAGAGCTGAAATTCGGTTTATATCCGAAAGAATTTTGTGGCTGAGGGCCAAACTGATTAAGACGGAACCCTGTAGGTTGAGGCTGAGGGCCTGACTGATTTGGGCGGAAGCCGATTTGTGGCTGATGGTTAATGCCGAATTGGGGTCTGTATCCCGTAGGGGTCAAATTGTTAGGGCCAGGAAGCTTGAAGCCAAACTGAGTCTGGGGTTTAGGCTGGAAGACTGTCGGGTTAGCAATGCCCGGTCTGTTACCGTACAATTTATTGCGAGCGTTGTACTGCTCCAAAAAGTTAACTTCTAATACTACGCTGAGAGCTTCTTCAAGTGAGGTAGGGGCTTTCAGCCTTACTATCCTGACCATGTTTTCTGGAAGGTTGTGCAAGAACACATTTTGGGCCACGTTATTATAAATGGCTACTTTGCTTTGCCTGATATCAGGGTTGTCTATCTGGTTGACTTTCGAGAATAAGACCGATCTAACTGACTGTACGCGGTTACAAAAATCACTATAACTTTCAGTGGATCTAATTCTAAGTGCCTCGAGTTCTAGAGCGATACACTCTTCACTGCGCGGATCGCCAAAGTGTTGGGTCATGAGCCGCTTTAGCCCATCCCATGTCACAATATCCTCTCTCTCGGAGAGTAATGCGGCGGCATCGCCTGCCAATCGACTTGTGATAATATGGTATAAGTAGGTGTTTTGGGCTTGTGCGCCACGGTATTTGCTTATTATATATTCGGCTTTTCTTAAAAATAAATTTAAATGCCTTTTGTCACCGCTGAAAACTGGAATTAACTTTACCATTTCACTGGGCACTGCAGTTAGTTGCTCCATGGTAGAGTAGAGAGATAGATAGAGCTCTCGATAGATTTTACAGAGTAAAGGCGTTTAGAGATTTTACTCAGTAAGGCGGCTTTAAAAACTACTAATAATACTTAACTAACCTTATTTAAATTTTTACTCTATTTTTTCTACTTTTCTTATATTTATTTATTTGGTTTTACTTAAAATTCACTTTTCACTTTTTATTGTCTTAAAATTACTTAACTAAAGTTAAACTGAGAGAAGTCTTATCTCAGGAATAACACAATGAGGAATGGGAAAGGAAGGAAGGCAAAAATTTCACTCACCAACCAAGCAATCCCATGCTCGTCTTCACGCGTCACGGTGCAGAGTTTGATGCTCCTGTGATCGCCTCCGTTCGTCCTTGTCAGATTTGTTTGGTTCGAGGATCCAGGCTTTAGCGGATCGCGCGGACTCGCTCGCGGAAACTGCCAGAGTTCGATGGCGGAAAACTCGCGAGGTCTGCACAGCTAATTAACCGGATCCTACCGGCTGCGCCAGACAAGTTTTAGGGGAGCTTTGAAGTGTTTTTAAAAACTAAAATAAAACTAACGAGTACGTCCACTCGATTCGGAGAGCGCTACTGTATCTGTTTTAATAGAACACAAGATCATCTTAGGCTAACATCTTACAGCTAACTTCATATAGTTCACATCGCTTAGTCAGCACGGACGTTCAGTACTACTCTACTAGTAGGGGGTTGGGGTGAATACATAACTAGCTACATACACAATGATGTGGCTTTTTGTGGTTATCTAAATTCTAATTAAAAAGGAATTGACAAATAATAAACTTTTAATGTCGTTTCTTTGTTATCAGGTAAGATAGTGTGATTTAAGTTCAACAGTGTATTTACTAGGTTATGTGTGTTATTAAATAAAACTCTTTGTTTTCAGAGCAACACAATAGTTTATTTTGAAGAGCTCAATTCCTTATAAAGATTGCATTACAGTCTTATAAATATTTTTTTTTTAACGGTAAGCCCTACCTGCATGACACGTTTTCTTCATTTGGCGTGGAGGTGCTATTTGAAAACCAGCGCTGTTTCAAATAGAAACAGCAAACGCTGAAATAGTATCATTGTCACACGCATACTCCTTTATTTTTTAATTATTGTATGTAAGCATGTTTGTTTGTGGCAATAAATCATTCATTCATTCATTCAATCATTCATTCATTCATTCAAAGTCACGTCTTGAACTCTTGACACGAAATGGGCAATTTTTTTTTGTTCATTTAAATTTTGATTTCTTTGTGAAGACTGAGCTAGGGTGAACTAAATGGAGTTTCTATCTGTGAATGGATTTGTTTGTTTGTTACGCTTTATTGCACAAAATAAAAAAAATAAAAAATTAAATAACAGCTAAGTTTAAATGTACAAAGGCGGACTTATTTCAAAAGAATTTGATTTTCGTTCTAGGCTAGTGAAGGCCATTTACCGATTCAGTTTTTCGTAACCGTGTTTATTTAATACACGATATATTTTACTTTTTGAAACTCCAATTTCATTTTCTCCTTCTCTCACCGATGTTTTCGGAAAAGCCGAAAAGAAAATTAAAATATCAAGTTCTTCGTCGTTGATCGTATGGTTTTCTTGCTGTGGTTCTCTTGAGCGTTTATCGAAACGTCCCAGAGTTTTCAAATTATTCACAAGACTTTTCAAAACCTTACGAGACAGTGTTTGTCTGTCAGAATATTTTACGCTATACCAGCGCAAACTTCGAGAGATATCTTTATCGTTCAAAAAATATGCTTCCATTAGATCAAAACTTACTTGATATGCCATGTCCGCAATAAATTAATACAATAACACGTGTGTAAGTGAATTAAAACTAAACAGATAAATATCGGAAAAGCAGTTCCATTTTCAAATTTAAGAACAACAAGCAAACAATTGCATAGACTGTTCCATTTTCAAAAAGAACAACATTTAAAAATTTGTCTTCTTTTAAAAATATCTTAAAAAGCATGCATTCAAACAAACGCTCTCATAAATTGTTACATTTTCAAATTTAAAAAGAACATTATTTTTGTTTTAAATTTAGCTTGTCTTTATCATTTTATCTACACTTCCACTTATAATAAGGAAAACTATGCTATAAAGTATTTTATGAAGTGGGTACTTATTTACGAATAATCAATGCTATCTATGGAATGATAATATCGCTACTTTTCGAACGTCGTCGTCGGCAATAAAAAACTTTCTTGAAATTTGACTCAAACATTTTACGTTGTTCCTTTCTTTTAAAATACCATGTTACTTAAGAAGAGTAATTAGTTTTTGGCCATTATTTCGATTGGCATCATAAAAGTAGGGATTTTTTTTTTATTTAAGTCGGTTCGATTCCCAGACAAGGCAAGTATTTTTTAGAAAATCTTTGAATGCAGAATTACTAACTTTTAAAAATAACATAAAGTCTTCTTTCAGCAAAATACCCTATCTACGATATTTAAGGTACTTTCCCTTCATGGCCCATAACTTTGGGACGCCCTGTATACCTCAATCGCTCAAGACAAAATTATACAACCAGTGTGTCATAAGAAAGCTCAAGGTGACGCAATGAGCTATGGAAAGGTCTATGCTAATTTCTCTACGAGATCGAATCAGAAATGATGAGATTCGTAAACGAACGAAAGTCATCGACATAGCCCAGTAGATTAGTAAGTTGAAGTGGCAGTGGGCGGGGCACACAGCACGCAGAACTGATCGGCCGATGGGGCCGAAAAGTTCTCGAATGGAGACCACATATCGGCAAGCGCAGCG
Source organism: Yponomeuta malinellus (assembly GCA_947308005.1). Classification (NCBI taxonomy): domain Eukaryota; kingdom Metazoa; phylum Arthropoda; class Insecta; order Lepidoptera; family Yponomeutidae; genus Yponomeuta; species Yponomeuta malinellus. The sequence goes on from OX370994.1 coordinate 9,154,780, forward strand.
TAGGACGACCAGCCACAAGATGGACAGATGACCTCCTCCAAGTGGCAGGAAGACGCTGGATGCAAACCGCTTCCAACCGGTCTTTTTCGAAATCCATGGAGGAGGCCTATGTCCAGCAGTGGACTTCTTGTGGCTGAATGATGATGAAATAAGGCCTGATGGGGCACATTCTTTAGTAAAATCCGTTTGTTTCATAAAATAGCGTAAAAGTAGTCCCAAGGTAATTTTTTCGGGGATGGAAATTGAGAATGTCAAATTTTAAAGCAACGAATTAAGTAGGGTAAATTATGGTTATAAGGGACTCGTATATTTTTCTCCCGCTTCCCCAGTAAATATTGAAAAATAAAAATTTTTAAATAAAAAATAAAAACCGACTTCGAAACACTACAGCACTAAAAAGTTAGAAATGTAGGTATTGTAGAAGTATAATTTGTAGTCGATGCCCAGTTTCATGACCAGCAGATATATTTTGGGCACCGACTCCAAATTATACTTCTACAATACCTATATGTATACATACTTCCAATTATTTAATATATTTCTAACTTTTTAGTGCTGTAGTGTTTTGAAGTCCGTTTTTATTTTTTATTTAAATTTTTTTTTTTTGTGAAAATACAGATTTCACGTTTTCCGAATATGGCAGCACTGATCCTTGAAAACTAACTTTCTATTAGCGTTTAGAATTTAGGCTGCTTAGCTAGGCTACTTCAGCCAAAAATTCAGCTGGGTTAGGTACCTTAGGATACTTAAGTTTTGAAAAATGGCGATATCAGGTCCTGAGTTGTTGGCAACACTGGCAGTGAGTCCACAACATGGATGTAATATTAGGGGTTAAAGTATGAAATTGCCGTTTTATTGCAATAGGTTCTTTGAATTGACATAGAATCTTCATGGTTTGAGGTTTTCGAATGAAACTTTTTTCAAATGGTTTCTATGATGTTATTTTTTCAAAAAATTTGAAACATTTGAATATCGACTTTCAATTGTTTTTGTTATTCAATTTAGACAAGAAAGATGGATACTGCGAAAATTCGAGTGATTATGAGGCACCCATTTTTCGTATTTTTTTATTTTATTGATTTGACGCAAGTGATTCAATATTGTGGGTAAGGTAACGTTAAACCATGCCGCTAATTCCTGGGTAGTTTGACTAGGGTCGGCTTCCACTATCTCTCTTAATTCATCGTTATTCACCTGTGTGGGCGGTCTTCCTCGTGGCTCGTTCTTTAAGTCGAAATTTCCATCACGAAAGCGTTTAAACCAAAATCGCACGGTGCGTTCATTAGTAGACCCCTCTCCAAACGCAGCATTGATATTGCGGGCTGTTTCTGCCGCGTTAGTTCCGCGTCGGAACTCGTATTCAAAAATCACTCGAATTTTCGCAGTATCCATCTTTCTTGTCTAAATTGAATAACAAAAACAATTGAAAGTCGATATTCAAATGTTTCAAATTTTTTAAAAAAAAGAACATCATAGAAACCATTTGAAAAAAGTTTCATTCGAAAACCTCAAACCATGAAGATTCTATGTCAATTCAAAGAACCTATTGCAATAAAACGGCAATTTCATACTTTAACCCCTATTATTTATCCATGGTCCAAAGAGTATGTACGGTCCACAATACAGACCACAGAGCAATGGTGCCAACTTGGGGGTTTTTCCCCTAAATTTAGGGGAGCAAGTGTAAAAAGGAGGATTTTTAGGAGCAGGAATTTTTTGGAGGTTATTCGAGGTATTGAAACTTACAGTAGCAGTGAATATAATTTACCTTTTTTTTAGTCCGCCAATACGTATTTTCGAACGCAGCTGAGAACGACCGAACGAACGGCACGCTTCATTCATTCATTCATCCATCACTCATCATCATCATGCATGATAAACTCACAAATTCATTCATTTCGAAACTTATCGAGAACGAATATTATGTACTTTTTAAGTTTTTTTACTTTTTTTTTTATATTATCTCAAACAATTATCTTAGAATACAGTGGGATTTTTAATACATATAAATCCGAGTGCTAATCATCATCATCATCGTCATCAGCCAACTGCTGCCTGCTGCTTAGGCCTTTTCCTCCTAATAAAAAATACATGTATTTAGAAGACGCGTTTTATTTTATGAGTGAAAACTATTAATTTGTTAAACCTTCACATACCAGTGAAATGTTATTTGCGGATAATAATAGGGGGATTTTAAGATTTTCTTGAGGGATTTTTTCTGTAGGGGTTGGCAACACTGCCACAGAGTACTTTACTGGTCCTCCTCAAGGGATTGAAGGGACATTAGGGACAGACCATCTCTATATAGTCTGTGGGACAGACTAGATATTGTTGGCTATGGAAGAAGTAGACTCGATAATATTACATTTTTTGGCACAATTAGAAATGTAAGTTCGTAGTATGAGTATAACTTCGGTCTGCAACAAGTTACATACAGGTACAAGTTTGTTTATAGTTTTACTAATGTTAGCTTCTAAATTCCAGTAACATTCCAGAAGATATTAAAAATATATGTGAGCTGCCAGTGGGGACCATTATTGAATCGGCCTCGAAATGTTTGACTGCAATCAATCCTACTTTAAAGTTGCCTCCACATCTTCCATCTGGAATATCTCATAGAATCGAAGTAGCTGCTCAAATAGCATCAGCTTGCAAGGTAGGTACCTCAATTCATGGTTGAGAATTACTTATGCCGTCGATAGTATATTTATATGCGATATAAAGATATCTCAGATTGAAATCTACACCAGTCTAGGTCTGCCCTCGATGATGTTCAACATTACTTTTTTTTACATAACATAAACTCACGCCTGTATCCCAGAGGGGTAGGCAGAGACCAGGGACTGCCACTTGCTACGATCCTGACAGATCACTTTCGCTTCCTCAACACTCATTAGTCGTTTTTTTTACTTAACATAAATTACCCCATTCACAATATGACCAACCTGGATGGCAAATGGATTTTTCCAAATGGATGCACGCTGGATTTCAAGCCCACTGACGGTGCATCCGTTGGGACAGTGCCTGAATTGTAGCCTCCAAGGAGCGGCATTTCTGTCATATTTTTTATCGTAGTGGGCGCCATAGATTTTTCCACAAACAAGGATAAACACGAGTGGGTTGGATGGCAACCAAATGGCGTGCGTCCAGTGTGCGTTTTTCAAATGCATTAAACCTATGCGTCCATTTGGAATGATTATTTATATCCAATTGATAATCCATTCTCGGATGCCATGTTAAAAATGGATGGCGTTTTCTACATTGAAGGGCGGATTTCGGAATGCTAGCAGTCCATTTACAGTGTTGGACGCATCGTCAATGGGGGCCTTAAGATGTGTCTGTATTAGGCTAATACCTTATTCATTCTCATAGGACTTAGGTTACAAAAATGATGTTGGGTATCAGTCTTTCCTGTACCACAACGAAACAGAGCTACGCCAAGTGTTCATGTTCTTGATTGAACATTTACCCAGTGAGGGAACACAATCAACAGTTCCTGCTCTACCTGACAATAACAAATCTCTGGTGCTGCAAGGCATTGGTATGAAGATTGCTGAAGAATTAAACACCATGTGGATACCACAATCCTGTAAACCACTCATTAAAAAAAGAATTGGTGACTGTATGTATACATCATCAAGTAAGTTATAGTATTAGTTGTCTTATATTTTCTGGGTGAACTGTTACAAACTCCAAGTATTAAGGCTGACTGCTATCAGTATTATGTTATGTTTGCAGATGAATTAAGAAGTGCTGTGTCAATAAATATTGATGAAGAAGAATTAATTCAAGAACTGTTGAAAGCTAAGAAATCTGAACTTTATGTACAGAAAGGCTCAAAGGAAAAAGAACTGAAGGATATTAATCAAGAACCAGAACCCCTGAGGGATGTGATCAATGAAACCCTTATGGAATTAAAAGAAAAAGCTATTGTACTGAGACAGAAGTTGAATGTTCTGGAAAGTGAAAAGAGCACCATAGATGTTGAATTCCAGCAGGTCACAAGTTTTAAGAGTGTTTATAATGCAAGCTTTACATTCTAACATGTTCAATAATTGAAAAAGGATGTGTACTTACCTATTTTGAAAAATGTGGACTTTTAAATATAACTGTCAATTCTTAACACCATATTTCTCTTTTTTAAAAACCTATTTACAGGCCGGAACTTGAACCCGCGAACCCTTCAACCATATTTCTCTATCAAAAACTAAATTATAAAAATTTTAGTAGTATATTAAAACAAGTATCTTACTCATTCTTCTAAAATAATTGAAAATGTTACTTATTGTACAACCAATAAAGAAAACACCTAGGTGCTATTAGTGCTTTTAAAATCATTTGGTAATTTCAATCTTCTAAAGTACCTTCCTGGAACAAAGCTAACTAATATTTATTTATTATCAGGCAAATAAATCACTTGAGAAAGCAGATGCAGAGGTGAAAAATGTACAAAATATTTTGCATAACATTGGAGTGGATGACATTGGCAAGTTGAATTCTGTTGACAACATCCTGGAGAAAGTTCAGACTAACATAGGAAAGCTTCACAGTAAAAGTGAGGAATGGACATCAAAGACCTTGGAATTGAAAATGGAGATGGATAAAGTTAAAAGCAATCACTCACTACTGGAGGTGTGTACAGTGTTCCTATTTACTTTATAAGCTATGAGTATGTTCGTGTGGATCAGTTATAACTAGCTGCTAAGGTTCAGTTCTCCGAAGACACGGTGAGTGTGCCCTTACGTATTTGCATACAGGTACTCAACTAAATTGATGGTGACTGTGAACACAACAATACTCAAAATTTCATTCAATCACTTAACACATAAACTAGGATAGGGCTCTGCAGAGATGCTCTACTAAGGAAACCTCCAAGTGCGCCGTGCCGCGACACGGCAGTTTGTATAGATTGGCGAGAACATAATAGGTATGTAATATGAACATAATTGTATGGATGTACCGGCAAATCATGTGTGATAAGGTTTTATCTTGGTCTCCGATTAGTTAAGATATACCTGTAATAGGCCTTTTACATCTATTTTAGACAATTTAAACAGCATCCACCATCCAGCATTAACTTCTGCCTATGCTAGATAGGTGAAGTGAAACAAGGCGGAATCGAAGTCTAACGAGGAGAGGAGGTGTTTGCCCAGCAGTGGGACTTTAACAATCCGCGATAAAACTAACCTGGAACATCCGTGACTGCTATCAAGATGTTTTTTTGCTCCATACTTTAGAGGTACCTATTCATTAAGTCTAAAATCAATTTTTTTATTTACCCTATTTGTCTATTTTACTTAGCACGCTCAACAGAAAAAACACAAACGCAACCGTATTTTTCATGCTTCATCGCTCTCATACTACAGCTGGACACCACAAAATTCACGTATATTGCACCTAGTGAACCATTTGTACTTATGTCTCGTTTACCTAATTACTTTTATATATTGTTACGTCCATAGTGTGTAATAATAATTCAATCTCATTTTATTATAAAAACTGTGGTGGTCTTAAAACTAGGCTTACTGATATTCGTTATACTACTTATACTACATTCCGTAACGATAAGTATCAATCGTCCGTCTGAAAAAGCTGAAATGTTTTCAGCTTTCTTTAGCTAAGTTTATGAACCAGCTCAGTTTCAGAAAACCTAGAAAACCTCCCAGCCTCCCCCACCTCTCAACAAGTCTATATCTTAACACTGTGCGATGAGGACGTACTCACAACCCTGAATAACCTAGATCACACTAAAAGACCGGGACCTGATAAGCTAACTCCGTTTTTTCTAAGAATGGCTCGATCAGCCCTCGCCCCTCCACTAACGCTAATATTCAACAAGTGTCTTATCAAGGGTGTATTCCCCGATATCTGGAAACTCGCACACGTAAAGCCTATACACAAATCAGATTCAAAGTCTAAAGTCAAACACTACTATCTTATCGAGTATTCCTAAGGTGTTCGAAACTCTCGTCCATTCTAAAGTGTACAACATTCTTGAGTCACAAATAATACATCCACAACATGGTTTTATGAAAAGAAAATCTACTATCACCAATGTCCTTCTTTACACCAACAACTTTTTATTCGAATCCCTAGCAAATAATCTAAAATAGCAAAAGTTTCCTCTGGAGTAACACAGAGTTCCATGTTAGGTCCCATCCAATACATTTTATTCGTAAATGAAATTAGCAAATGCTTTCATCATTCTACAATATCGATGTTTGCCGATGATCTAAAAGTTTTCAAAATGATTAAATCCGAAACAGGTTGCGGTCTTTTGCAGGAAGACCTAGATAGATTCGCAATCTTCCGCTCTGACCACAAACTATTTTTGGCCCACGACAAATACCTTCACAAGGAAACATAATATTTTGCATACCAGCTATAATATCGGCAGCAATCCTGTGACAAAAAACCGACAATATCTGAGACCTGGGTGTGACCCTAGACTGCAAACTCACATTAGATATTCACATAGATAACATCTGCTCAAAAGCCTACCACATGTTAGAATTCATATTAAGAGTCGGCAAGAGCTTTAAAACTAATGTCAACCTATATTACAAAACTCTTATCCGCCCCCAGTTAGAATATGCGTCTATTATTTGGGACCCACACTATGCTGCATACACAAACAAAATAGAAATGGCCTATTGCTAGTTCTCTTTAATAAGTTGTTTTTTTTTTCATGTTAGACAATAGTAAGCGCTTGCCGCTTTTACACTACCTGCTTGAACTATAAGTGAGAAATGTTTCATAGGGCAGATTTTGCAATAATGGGCAGACCCATTACTATTTTAAAAAATAATTACAAAGTTAAAAGTGAACCATTTCAGTACAATGTTTAAACATTTCAGTAAACAAATTAACGTCAGGTTGCGTCAAGATAACGCTTGCAGAGCATGCGGTTTTGAAGTTTAGTCGATGGCACACGTACCTACTGTTTGACTGTGATATTATTATCCTTGCCGGAAAAGTAATGAGTATTCTGAGAATGGCTTGCCCTAAACCGGAGTGGTTTAAATCAGTGATTTAAATCGCGATTAAAAACAAGGATTAAAAAAATCAATTTAAATCATATTCACCCTAGCAGAGTAGGGTCTACAGTTTAGGAAAAGCCATCCTCAGAATACTCATTATTTTTCCGAAAAATACTTTATTTAAAAAATTGGTGACCTTTTTTACGCGTCCAAAACAGCCAAAAATTATCAAGATACTTTCTCGACATAAAGCCGACTAGGCTGCCGGCTGCCTCACACACAATGTTGTCCTTTACCACCCTATACGCGGGCGCGAGTGCAGCCGCACACACCAGCCTCATTCCGTTCCGCGTTTGTACACGCTGCCAAACGCAACACAGGCAAATGTCGACAGTATTTAGGTATTCAGACGGGTCGGCAAATATTGACAATAGTTACAAATGATACTTTATTTTAAAGGTCAGTGAAGATAATGCTGCAATTACCTAATAGGTACAACACGGTCACATTAACTAGAGACTTGACGTTGATACAATAATGTCCAAAACAAATACCAAAATGACAGAAAACTAAGCAAATTATCGATAGTATGGTCAGTATCTTTGTAACCAATACGTGTGTCGATAATTTGCTTAGTTTTCTATCATTTTGGTATTTGTATTGGACATTATTGTATCAACGTCAAGTCTCTAGTTAATGTGACCGTGTTGTACATAAAAATCTCGTGTCACAGTGTTTGTTATCGAAATCCTCCGAAATGGCTTAACCGATTCAACGATTTTTTTTGTGTTGGTAGGTAGGTCTGAGAATAGGTCGTAGGCTAATTAATACGGCACAACGTGTGCCAAGTAAGCTACTAAATTAATAAAGTGAATATTTTTTCTTGTATTTCATGAATAAGCGTGTGACTAATTCGACCTTCTAAAGTAAAAATTATTATCTATCTACTTTATTATCTACCTTTAATATTATAGTGAAAAACGCCATGATCGCTCTCGCTGCATGGACATTACACTTGTGGAGCCCCTCGCATCCGCGCGCTCGCCCGTCGCTGAGCCCCAGACAGCTCCTGCCATTTTAGCTAGTGTCGGCTATTATACTTCGCGCGGGCCCGAAGATTACTTACTATTTTTATTTGTACTGTGCCTTTACTGTTAGCGTAGCGAGTGTTATTGTTACTATATACTTACAATTGAAAAAATTGGGGTACTTAAAAAAGCCTTGAAAGAAAAACTGGCCAAGTCCGTGTCGGACCACGCACAGTGTAGGGTTCCGTAGAAAGGGGGTTTTATCTGCTTTACAAAACTAACAACTTCATGAACGTGATTTTAATGGATTTTGTACGAAGTGTTTCTTTTATAAGTTTACTCGTTACTCGTTAATTTGTAAAACCTACTTAGTCGTGATAGTTTTCCTTTTAAGTTAAAAGGAAAATTATCACGGCTAAGTAGGCTGTAAAATGACAGTCAACATTGACTGGCTAACCCTGTTTTGAATGATATTCGAACTTAAGCCAAATGCATTAAGGGGCTACCCAGAGCTGACTAGCGCGACCAATTAAACAAAAAAACATCTTGTATCTACGAATCACTGTCTTGTATACGTTTTTGCCAAAATTGGTAAATCTCCATAATGGTGATAGCAATTTTTAGCGTACCTACCTAAGGCGGCCATCACCTACCTGGTGTCAAGAAACTGGGACTAAATATTTTTAAAAACCAGGTTTTGCCAAAAAAAATTAGCAGAAAGAGAAGTAAGTGCTAGGTTATTGATCTTAGGTTGTAGGTTCTAAAAATAGCTATTATTGTTGTTGAGATTTCCGATGTTCACTAAACTTGTAAAAACAAGAACATATAAAACAAAATATTTAATATTCATTGATGGCGCTGCTCTAGTTAGCCCGCCACCCTTCGTCACGTGACTTTCCACTATTGGTTTAACCATTTTGACGACTCCAAAGTGTCAAAAAGTTTAAATCAGACAACTCCATGCAGTAGAGGACTTACGTAGTAGCGCCCCTGATGTGGTCACCTCGGGATCTGTAAAAGTAAGTTTAATTCGTTTTTCAGTCTGAAAGAAGCAGATGTAAGAAAATTCTCTCTTCACTAAAAGACAGTGCTAAAACAATGAAAGAAGAATATAACAATAAGGAACATCTTAAAGATCAGCTGAAGACGAAATATGACAAGTTGAAAGGTGGAAACAAAAGGTAATGCCTTAGATACACAGAATTTCCAGAGCAGAAGTGTTCAGTTCCTACCCAGGTAACACATAAGCAAGACACATTTACAACATTTAACAGTTCAAAGATGAATATTGTTTGTGTAAGGGCTTTTGGGAACAGTCAAATGCTGAATTAGGTTGAGTGCGAACCCTAAAAATTCTTAACGCTTAATTAATTCTGTATATCTGTCCTTCCCTTCTTTACGCTTAATAACCAATCTCCGTAAGATTATTATACAGACGTTATTAAGCATTACGCCTTCCAGGTGGCTTTAATCTGAAAAACAGTCCCGTCGGCAGCATTTATCTGAATAACAATAATGTGTATTGCTAGTAGCGTTTGAAACAGCTAATTGCTGAATAAAGTATCACCTTCTGAATAATATTGTTTACATAGTTCCAGTATACAGCTTGATGGGTGTTTCTTAGGTAAGCCGAAAAAAGTTAGTGTTGTATTTTTAGTTTTTTAAAGCAGTTCGAAAGTGTATCCAAAATTATAATTTTCAGTATATGTGGTCACGCTGAATTGTCTTTGCAAGGGGTTGAAAATGGTGTGCAAATTATGGCTGTCACATTATGCAGCATGGCTGTGACTGTTGATGGCATGGCTGTGATAATGTGACATGGATGTGACACACCAATAAATTATGCAATAGTTTTGGTATGACAGATGACGCATGGGACGAACAAAACCGTCTCTTTTTTCAAATAACACAATGACTTCAATTTTAACTAACATTTCAATTATTGTCATTGATAATCTGTTATGGTATTATTATTAAAATCCTTTATTGCATTTAAACAAACAGTTTTGCACATAGGCGAGCTTAATTTCAAGTTTTGTTTTTGTTGTGTTGTGTTGAAAACTCATAAAATATTAAATTTTTACAGATTTTTTTAAACAAGATTATCATTAACCTCATGCCTGACGTGTACTTAAAAGTCTAAAGACACTTTTTTTGGTAAGAATATCCCTGATACTGAACAATTGTGTTTATTTTATCTTTAAACTGTATAAGATTCTACGTTTTACTAATTATTGAGCTGCTGAAGAAACAAATACTATTTGTGTTTTTTTCAAGCTTTTTTCTGTATAATAGTGTCAAAGTAACTTATTCAAATTAAAGACCACATTTCAAAACAAGACATTGTGTGCACTTTTATTAAGAATTATAAAACAAAACAATCGATCGCCATTAAAAATCTTTGTTTTTTGTTGGATTAAAAAGTTAGAATTAGCTATTTCATTACAAGTATTTTTGTCAGGCCTAGTATGTATGTATAAGAATACCTACTATTCAATCAGGGTCTATCGATTATTCACGAGGCGCGCCATAAGTAATGAAAAAAAAACCATACTTTCACGACAAAATTACTTGCGCACTAACAATTAGCATGTAGCGGACCTCTATAAATTGTAAATTAAAATCTACTTTCAGGTTTTATAAGTTCAGCACCTCCACCATGTCATAAATAATTATCGACATTAGCAATTAATCCAATTTTTATATCTTAATTTGTATGAATATTGTTTGCAAAAATGTACACAATAAATTAAATGCTTATCAAATTCTGAATATGCTAAACACTACGACCTAGAAGCATAAATGAGTTGTAAAAGCCTAATAAAAACAATTTAAGATATTATTCAAAGTTATTAAGCTAATTGAAATGTTGCTCAGATGTTATTCAGCGTTAAGCACTCAAAATTGGGGCTTTTTTGCTTTAATAACAGCTGAATAGACGTTTACTCAGACGTTATTCAGCTTATGCTCTTGATGATTGCTCTTATTCAATATTTATTCAGTACGTCTTCTGTGTTACTTGGGTAGGAGGTAATCAATGAAATAAAAATTCTATAATGTAAGTGGGTCTGTAGAGCTGTGAGAGAAGGCCCTGCAGTGGGATGTATATAAAATAAGTATAACATAAACTCATGCCTGTGTCCTGGAGGGATAAGCAGAGACCACCCTGGCCACTTGCCACGATCCTGACAGATCTCTTTCGCTTTATTAACATTCATTAGTCGTTGCATGCATGCACGCTGGTTTCGGGTACTTTTTATCTTGCCCTTTGCTAATACATCCTCTATTCGGTCGAAGTAAGTCCGCCTGGCCTGGAACGTCTCTTACCGGCGCCGTTCCACCCACATTCGCTCGATGTATATTTTGCCATGCTATCGATTTCAACAGCATTTTTTGGGTAAATATAGTTACTGCCTTCATCTTAAGTTGGAAATCTTCATCATCATCAGCCATTTGACACCCACTACAGGACATAAGCCTCCCTCGTGGTTTTCATAACCATGAAGGGGTTTTGCCATAATCGCGACGCTTGGCAGGCGGGTTTGCGATCGCAGTATGTGGTTAGAATCTCAGGAAGACGCTGCTGCCAGTCTGCTGGTAATTCATTTCCTTAGTCGCTTTCTACGCCACGGACATCTATTTACCCATTGCTAATATCGATCGCACGGTAGTATTGGTTGCTTATATTTACCTAGTAGTAGTGGCATATATCCTGTTTTAAGGAGCTCAAACCTGTTTAGAGTCATTTATTTGTCATTTTTATAAATAACAAATATTTTGCTAATCTAAATTTATTTTTTTCAGGTCCATATACACAAAACGCATATTGGAGATCATAGCAAATGTTGATAAACAAAATTTAGAAATTAGGAAGATTTTGGATGACTCAAGGCAGTTGCAAAAGGAAATTAACAGTCTCGAAGGTCAACTGGATAGGTGTTTCTCTATTGCTGATGAAACACTATTTGGGGTAAGTTTAAGAGTTACAATCAGTAATGGTTATTATTCTTTAATACTTTTATTGCACTAGCTTAATGTACAATACGGCGGACTTAATTTCATACGCATTTTCTACCAGTCAACCGCAGGAGGTGAAAGAAAGATTGGTAGGCGTGCAAAGAGGGGGAAAAAGTAGAAATGCAATTTACAATGTACTTATACATAAAAGGTAAGATTGAATAGACCTACATATTAATATAATGCTATAAGTACTATAAAATACTATACACACTACTGGAGAGGAAGGCAATGATACTTAAAATTTACCATACATAATGATGAGAACGACGTATGTAAATATAATAGAGGACGTACAGCTGATAGACTCTTATCATGACGAGGGGCTAAGGGAGGTTGAGGTGACACTGATGGACGAAGCGAGAATCTTTGTAAGCTGTCTTGAACCACCCACTACAATCGCCTGGCATTTAGAGGGGTTGACGGCAATTTAGTAATAGGGGTTAAAGTATGAAATTGCCGTTTTATTGCAATAGGTTCTTTGAATTGACATAGAATCTTCATGGTTTGAGGTTTTCGAATGAAACTTTTTTCAAATGGTTTCTATGATGTTCTTTTTTTAAAAAATGTGAAACATTTGAATATTGACTTTCAATTGTTTTTGTTATTCAATTTAGACAAGAAAGATGGATACTGCGAAAATTCGAGTGATTATGAGGCACCCATTTTTCGTATTTTTTTATTTTATTGATTTGACGCAAGTGAGTCAATATTGTGGGTAAGGTAACGTTAAACCATGCCGCTAATTCATGGTTTAACGTTACCTTACCCACAATTGGACCCAGACTTGTTGCTCTAGTATTGTAGTCTCTAAAAACTAGCATTTAAGGTTCATTTTAGTTTGATTGAGTCCTTGCGCCCGCACTTCGCCTCCTCGTTGGATTGTAGGGTAAATAGGTAGTCCTTTATGACAAAGACAGTAAAAAAAAATCGATTGGCGTTACGAATAATACTTGATTCATCACCTTTGAGTGAACCAAGCCGAAATACAGTACTTAGTATTTCCGCACCGCTCACTTCCGTAGCGATAGAATAAGATAGCGCATCATGTTCGGTCGTTCATAAAACATTGCAAAATTGGGTTTATGAAACCCATTTTTCTAATTCCCATCCGGATATTTAGAAAAATATTTTACTTCTTAACTATGAATTGTGTCAATAATGATGATATTGTTAGAAGAATCGATGGCGTAATGCTATAAATTTAAAGCAATTACAATTTATATACGTGTGTACTTGTTTTTAGTTTTTTTATTTTCTCGAAAATTCCGCCGTATTGGGATAAGTTATCTACACTGCAATAATTATGCTCTTTATCTTCCCTATATGTAATATAAATCACACTTCCATGACATGTAGGTATAGAAGTTGATCCAATTCAATAGTTTTTGTTAGGGTTGTCACAAAATCCGGGTTTTTTTTATTCAAGATTTATTCGATGCTCATTTTTAGGTACAACGTAATTTAAATATATAATGTAACGCATATTTTTTGGGTTCCGTAATCATAATGACAACAAAAGAAAGCAGGAACACAGTGCTACTCTCAACCTACCGCTGAAGATAACTGGGTGATTTTTAATTTTTTGTACACGTAACAAAAAAAACACAACTGAAACCTTAACAAAAAGGAAAAGTGTAACAAAAAGTAATCAAATAGAAATAGAAGTACTGCTGTATCACACAGTAGATTCAATAAAAATCTGCGTTCCTGGTTTACCGATATTACATATTTTTATTTATGTATCACAATGAATAGTTTAATGTATCTTGAAAATATTCGTCGATGGGGAGTTCCAAAATTATAATAATAATAATAACGTCCACACAACGCAATCAAACTAGAATACCCTGTACTATTGTATGGATAGTTTTTAACTATCGGCTTTTATGCCAAAAACCACTTAAATACTGTATTTTTCCTGTGCTATTGGAATGAAATAATAGAAATATTTTGAATTACACTCTTTATACGCATTTTATTATTATTATCTAGCCAAGAGATTGGATAATAACAAAAATAAATTACAATCATTATATTTTAATCAATTTTTTCAATTTGGGTTACATAAAATATGTTTATATTCTGGGAAACAGGGTAATAAGAAATGTCCCTAAAAGCAGAATAGTTATTAAAATATGGGAAAATTTACAAAAATATAATTTGCTTTTTTTTGTCTGTACACTTGTTATACTTTCTATTCTGTGTTTCATTGTTATGGTCGATTTAAGTACCTTTCTATTTTCTGTTAGCTGTACCTCAGATGATTACAGATTACTGGTATGCAATAAAGATTTATCTATCTATTTACCTATAGACCTCAATACTCGTCAAGTAGTGGTTTTCAAAAGTTTGGGTATTTACACAGAATTCTTGTTAAAATAGGTTTTTTTTTTGTGGGACAGCGGCTTTATATCTGCACGAGGCTCATCGAGTCGAAGGAACATGCTTTCTTCATTAGAATATCGACAGGCCCTGGCTAGAGCAATGATAGGAGACATTTCAGTGCGAAAAAATGCCTTGCCGACTATGTCTATGACAAGGAAGAGGATCCAAAATAACGGTTTCAAAAGACAAATACCCGCTCACGTCATGAAAAAAGACCAAAACCGGAGGAGATGCGTCAATTCTGCCAAGGAAGGGAAAGAAAATCGGACAAATTTGTGAACTGTGCAATGTTCACCTATGTTTTACTTCCAAACGAAATTGTTTTGCGGCTTAACATATTACGTAACTTAATAAAAATTTTATTTTTTCATTATATTAATATGTTTTTTTATTCCATAGTATATGATAAATACCTCAAAAATAATGTAATTTGCAACGTTTAAATTTACGTGAAGTTCTACCTTTGACGCATGTAATATTGGGACAGGGTTGTCCCAGAGTTTTTCCAAAAAACTATTTAAACAAATCATTTTTTTCTTATACATACATTTCTAATACGTTGTAATAAACCTAATTTTATAATAATTTGCTTAAAAATACCAACGGTCTTCTTTTATCCGTCAAAGGGTTAAGAGAAGCACTTGGATGCATCGAACTATGACTCCGCATCGATTGAGGGAAAGTGTTAAAACTCCTTCAGTTTAGGCAATCTATGGGTGCGTTGCCATAGTGATAGTTGTTTGATTTTGATTTGTCACTGCACGAAAACGTTTTAACCAGTTCGATCTAATAAAAACTTAATTCCTTTTATATCGTAATATTCTTCGCCACCACGCTATTATTCCACTGCCCAGCTAAGCGGTTACCCTGCCACAATATGTAGGCACCTATGTATTATTTATACGTTTGATTTTATTTTCATAAATGCATGTTATATTGATCAATAAACAATGATTCTGAAAGTAATTATTGGTTTTATTGTGAACAAATCCAGTTGAATAAGATTTTATTTTTCTCCAATTAACTCTGCAACGTGACATTTGCGGACAAATTGACCTTAGTATTTTTATGTTTGTAGAAGTGTCCCCACTCGATGTACAGAGGTATTATTGTGCGCCGCCATTTTGAAAAACAAAACAAAATGGCATACTGGTCAAGTATGCCAAAATCTTCAAACTCCTTTGGCACGCATAGTTATTACGCCGTAGGCATCCGCTAAGAAAGGATTTTCCAAAATTCACACCCTAAGGGGATGAAACGAGTGTGCAAAGTTTGTATAGAAAACAAGATTAGACAGATTTTTTTATCGAAACTTCACAGAAGTTAAGTTTCAGGTTTTTTCAAAATTCAACCGCTAAGAGGGTGAAAAGGGGTGCCAAAGTTTGTATAGAGCGTAAAATATTTATGGTCAGATTTTATTGAAACTTAGTACAAATTATTTTCAATAAAATTTATGAAACGCATATAATTTCACATTTTTTTCAAAATTCAACTCCTAAAAGGGGTGCCAAATTTTGTAGGAAAATATTATGTACTTTATTAAAACTTAGTATAAATGTTCTTCAATAAAATTTATGAAACACGTATTTCTCAGTTTTTCAAAACCCCGAAAGGGGTGCCTAAGTTTGTACGGGGAGTAACATAATAATATTTTTGGTCGGATTTTCTTAACACTTACTACACGTGTACAAATAATTCACGGTTTTTTTTTTAATTCAACCCCTAAAGAGGTGAAAAGGGGAGCCAAAGTAAGTGCGGGGAGTAAAATATGGTCGCATTTTCTAGAAACTTAGTACAAATGCAAGTCAATACAATTTTATGAACCACGTATATCACAGAATTTCAAGCTTTAACCCCTATGAGGGTGTAATAGAGATGTCAGGCAGGAGTAAACATTTTGTGTTCTCATTTACCTACCTTATCTATATTAAGCGAGTTGGTCTCTTAGGATTCGAACAATACTACACACTTCCAATGACAATTAATAAGTCACTGTGACTTATGTTCAGTAATTGAAAACAGCAGAAATTGATCATACATTGCCTGCTCTAGTGAGCTCTTCAAGCAGCCTGGTCGTGTTTCACGTAGGTAGTATATAAAGAGGTTAAAAAGGCTTAAGGTCCAGTGAATACAAACACGTAGGTGTTCTTCCACGTAGTCAAACTGATTTGATCACGTGGAAAATTCGTTCCTCGTGGTCAAATTAATGTAATTATCCTTCCTGTATAAGATTCTAAATGCCAAAAAGTACAGTCAAACTATTTTGTCAAACTGATTATATAGTTATGTGTCAAATGCAGTTGTTACACGGCGAAATAGATGTCGGTTATTTTTTAAGTAAATTAAGATAATTTTGGCTTTTTTTTTGGCATTTAGAATCTTATACTTACAAGAAGGATCATTATATTAATTTGACCACGAGGAACGAATTTTGCACGTGGCGCGTGGTCAAATCAGTTTGACTACGTGGAAGAACTCACACGTACACACATCAAAAAAAGTTTGTGATCAATAGCATAAGCTCCTATAATTCTTTAAATTTAACTTTATCAAGAAAAATCTAAGTTGTATGCTTTCTTTAAATAGGAATACCCTGTTTGAAATTAAAATATAAAACTATTTTTTATTATTTATTAAAAAAAAATTGAGCCATTAGTCATAATGTAATTGTGATAGAAATTTCATAGAAAGAAAAATACTGTTTAATTAAACTAAAACAACAATTTATTATTAAAAGGTTAAATTCAATATAAAATAACTCCTCCCCTGGCTCGAACACATGCGGAGATCCTCCTGGGCATGCTGAGGATCAAGTTATCCAGCATTTCCTGGGGTAACCTATCCCATTCTTCAAAAGCGGCTTCCCTGAGCTTTGGAACTGTCTGGGGACGTGGCTCACGGTTCCATACAGCTCGTTTAAGAGCATCCCACGCGTGCTCTATTGGGTTTAAGTCGGGCGAGCCGGCAGGCCAGTCTAAACGTGTGATATCGTATTCTTGAAAAGCAGCATTGACTCGTTGAGCTCGATGTGCGGGCGCATTATCATCGACCAGTACAAATTGGTGCCCATGGTTTACTCGGAATGGTCTGACGATATCATCAATAACAACTGCTTTGTACATGTCTGCTGTCATGTAGCCCCGATACGGGATCAAAGGCGTTCTAGCTCCAATCATAATGCCACCCCAAAAGGACACCGATTTTCCGCCTTGCTGAACTGTTCCAGTGCCAGTTCTTTGTCTTTCACGGTCGCCTGGTCTTCTCCAGACACGGACACGTCGGTTATCTGGATGAGTGCTGATTCGGGATTCGTCAACGAAGAGACAGTTTTGCCAAATGTTTTCTTCCTCACCTTCTTCATTTTGCCGAAGTCTAGCCCACTGCAATCTTCGTTGTTGACGTTGCCGGGAATTAAGCGGAGCTCGCCAAGACCTCCGTGCTCGTAATCCAGCGTGGTGCAAGCAATTGCGAACGGTCTGCGTGCTAACTTCAAGCCCAGAGGCGGCCCTGACTTCTGCTTTTATTTTAGTGGCGTTGATTGTTGGATCACGGGCTGCCAGCAATCTAATATAGCGCTTTTGGGCAGCTGTCAAAACAGTTGGGCGACCGCTGCGGGGTCGGTCAGCTAAATTCCCCATTCCGTGGTACCTCTGCAACGAAGCCACGACACAGGATTGGGATATAGCAAGTCTGCGTGCTAGTACTCTCGTGGTGTATCCTTCTTCCCTCAAAGTTACTATTCTTGCTCGTAAAACCTCTTGGCATTTTTTCAATCACAACTTTCCGCAAAAAATATCTTGAATGGGTTATAATTGACTAACTCAGATTTCTGAATGAGCGTAAGCTAGGACTGAAAGCCTTTTAATATGAAAAAACAACTGAACGGTGTCATTGTTTTGTGTTCTAATTCTTTATTTTTAAATAAATAATCTAAAAAGAAGAAAAAATCATAATAATAGGGGTTAAAGTATGAAATTGCCGTTTTATTGCAATAGGTTCTTTGAATTGACATAGAATCTTCATGGTTTGAGGTTTTCGAATGAAACTTTTTTTCAAATGGTTTCTATGATGTTCTTTTTTTAAAAAATGTGAAACATTTGAATATCGACTTTCAATTGTTTTTGTTATTCAATTTAGACAAGAAAGATGGATACTGCGAAAATTCGAGTGATTTTTGAATACGAGTTCCGACGCGGAACTAACGCGGCAGAAACAGCCCGCAATATCAATGCTGCGTTTGGAGAGGGGTCTACTAATGAACGCACCGTGCGATTTTGGTTTAAACGCTTTCGTGATGGAAATTTCGACTTAAAGAACGAGCCACGAGGAAGACCGCCCACACAGGTGAATAACGATGAATTAAGAGAGATAGTGGAAGCCGACCCTAGTCAAACTACCCAGGAATTAGCGGCATGGTTTAACGTTACCTTACCCACAATATTGACTCACTTGCGTCAAATCAATAAAATAAAAAAATACCTACGAAAAATGGGTGCCTCATAATCACTCGAATTTTCGCAGTATCCATCTTTCTTGTCTAAATTGAATAACAAAAACAATTGAAAGTCGATATTCAAATGTTTCACATTTTTAAAAAAAAAGAACATCATAGAAACCATTTGAAAAAAGTTTCATTCGAAAACCTCAAACCATGAAGATTCTATGTCAATTCAAAGAACCTATTGCAATAAAACGGCAATTTCATACTTTAACCCCTAATATAATATACAGTAACAAAAAAGATTTCAGTTTTTCAAAGTGATCGCAAACTTTTTTTGATGTATGTAGTTATAGTCCCAGCTCTCGGAAGTTACAGTAGGGGCGTGAGTCGTTTTAAAAAAAGGTTTACTCGACGAAACCTAGGCCGTAGTTAAATTCTATTTTTTTTTTATTTGTTCACATTTAAAAACCTTTACATTTTTTTTGTAAATGTCGACAAACTACACACTTATGCACTAAGGCATCTTAAACTTATTTAGAACCTCTCTTATCAACTAAGTCCACGTGGACGAAGTCGCGGGCAAAAGCTAGTTACATATAACTCAAACTCTAGTGGCTTATGTAACTTTATGCACCCTTCTCTGATGAAAACATGTTTCATTTCAGGATGCCAAGAAAGACGATCAAGCAAAGAAGGCATACAAGTTATTAGCACTCTTACATTCTGAGTGTAATACAATAGTGTCCCTTGTTAATGACACAGGGACATTGGAGCGAGAGATTATCGACCTTGAAGATAAAATAAAGGCTGAGAAAGGAAAGAGAACTGAAGATACACTGCATAAGATCCAACTGGACCATACAACTATGCAGGAGGAGTACAAGATGGCAATTTAGAAAAAAACTAACCTAGTTTAGTAGGTTGGTACCTAACGTCACAAAACCATCAAATAACCACAGGGAAAAAAATAACTATCAATATTATTAGCTATCACTAGCGTAAATAGAGGGGGGAGTTGGGTGGGCCAACACACCTCAGAATGTTGGGTTACTGCATACATGCTTTGGGATTTGATAGACCATCACTTTAATGTTGATGTTGTAATATTTTCTATTGTGCAATAAAGTGTAACAAACTTCCAGTGGCCATGCCCCCCATGGAAAATAACCAATTATTATCACCTGTATCTTACAAAATAAACATGTATTCACTTTATAGACTTTTTTTATTCCAGTTAAAGCAAAGTTAAACACTATATCCGCCTACTTTTTTATTCTGAAACAGTTATTTACGCTTAGGTAATATTTCTGGTGGGATGTAGATTTCATCTGCACTTGCTATTGCACTCTGTTCAGTTGATGAAGCGTTTCTGGCTAGCTTTTCTTTATCTTCTATAATCAAGTCAATTTTCTCTTCATTTTCGAAGAACCAGAGTTTTTGCTCTTCATTTCTCATTTTTTCTTGTCTTTCTTGAATGAGTTCAATGCGCTTGGCTCTGTCAAGGCGTTGGATTTGCTCATTTAACTTTGCTTCTCGGATTTCTGCCCAGGATTTCATCAACTACAAAAGAAATGTTAATAAACAAGCCATTCCAATTAATGTTTGTGTTTGACAAATAAATAATCTTTTCCTTATAATACCTACTATTTTAAAAATTAGTCCCTTTACTGTCCCATTAAGATCAAAGGATGCAACTGACAATAATCAGTCTGTAAAGGTTTTCCTTCAGCCGACAGTACAAATTATGTGGAAAGCAAACTTTACTGATGTCAGTTGCACTTCTTCATCTTAATAGGGCACTAAAAGCCTAGCATTAAGTAGAAAGAGAAACGGTACCTGTTGTTGTGTTGAAATATCCTCATTTTGGGTCTTATTGATAGCATTTTCTATCGCTACTTTGAGTGCCTCTTCTAAGTTGGTGTCCACTGTTTTTGCTTTACTGAGAACACTTAAACATTTCTCAATGGCCACAATATCTACTTCAGTTGTTTGCTTACTATGTTCTTTCACCAGAATTTCTTTCACTTCAGCATACAGTTTAGATCTGTCATCCTTGGCAATTTTGTCACACACTGAAGATAATTTGTCATATTTCTTGTAGAGGCACCACCCAGCTACTTGTAAATTTAAACTCAAATTGTCACTTTTACTGTGTGACAACCATGCCATTGTTTTCCCGGTCAAGAGAGAAATATCTTTTATGTCAAAATGATCATCATAGTAAGGGTTCCTTAGAAACTTGACCCTGATCTTTATCTCTTCAGGTTTCTTGTTTGATTTCTCTGGAACAACTTCTGGTGGAGGGTTATAGCTCTGTATGAATTTGTAACAAGCATACTGACAAAGTGCACTTGTTATCTCATTTGTGTATTCTTCTTGGAGCATAATAAGAGATGCAACTGTTGAAGCTTCCTCATACTTCTCTGATTTAATTAATTTATTCAGTAACATATTAGAACTATATTCATCCAGGAATATGCCATAGTTCAAGGGGTCCTTCAGGATCTCAAGTAAATCCTGAATATTTCCAAAGTCAATATAATTTCTCACAGTAGCATAGTGAGTGGATTGCAGTGTGCTGCCAGTTTCCGCCGACAGGCGCAGTTTATGCAAGAGATCTCTGAGCTCATCAAGGTAATTGGCGTCTTTGATTGCATTTGCAAATATATCGACATCCGTTGCATTTATCACTCCCTTCGACGAATAACTTTGATCCAGTTGATTATAAAAATCGTTCAGATTAACTTTGCTCAATATAGGCGTTGAAATTCTGGCATTCCAAGCTTCAGTGCAGCTGTAAGCATTGGTCAGAAAAGTTCGCTTGATACACGCCGAATAGAATATGCTACGAAAAGCAAGCCTACGGAATGGCTGAAACATCCCTACTTCGAAATATTAGTTTCTTTTGAAGAGTGAAACAGCTAGGTATTACAAAACATAACCTCAACTCAAAGACAGTGTTGCCCACTCGGATTTTGAAAAAGGCGTAGGCCACATTAGAAAAAAACATTTGTACAAGTTTGTAGATCTACGTACCTACTTTTTTTCAGAGTGAAATGAAGAGGGTAGAGTAGGTAAAACCCATAAGGGAATCAAAATGTGTACTATCGTCTTATATATGTCGTAGCCATATCATAGAATTGACCATATCATGGTGTGGTTAGCCATATCACGAAATGTATCCATTTCATGAAAGGCCAAGTCAAATTGGCCGTATCATGAAATGGCTTAGCCAGGTCAATGAGCGACCGTCGTTTGACGATTTGAATAGCGAAATGCATGACTATTTCATGATGCGGCCAAACGTTAGCGGCCATATCGTAAAATACTTTTTTTTTTTTAGTTCAAATATCGTAAAATACTTCCATTATCCACCGTTCGAGGCGCTGATGTTAGTTTGTTGCAGTGTTGCCACATCTACGTCTTTTTACGTAGATTTACGTACTTTAGACCTTTCCTGCAAACCTACGAACTTCACTCCCAGAATCTACGTATTTTCTATCAAATTGTACAAATTTGCAAAATAATATAACTCACTAGGCTGAATGGGAATAATTTTGTTTTTATTCGCGAAAAAAGTTAATAAACGTTCCGTTTAATACTACCGCACAGTCGCCTCGCCATACAGCACTCACGTCAAGCCGCGTCATGAATTTTTATAAACAAACTTCCCATAACATAGACCTGTGACTGTGTAAAACGAAACGTCTCGCCGTGAACATGGAAACTTAATCTAAAAATATTTCTATATTTTCTAATATAATATTATAATAATATAAATTTCGATATTTTTCAGCTTCCTGCTTATTATTCTTATGGTTTTACCTGTCTTCATTACTCTCAGAAAGAAGTACGTAGATCTACGAACTTTTCATACGCCAATTTTACTAATTCTAGGTAATTTTCTAATGTGATGTGGCCTACGCCTTTTTCAAAATCCGAGTTGGCAACACTGGTTTGTGTATTCCTACTAGTGTTGCCGAAAAATCGATAGTTTTGCAATCGATTGTAAAACGCTAAAATCATCTACCCGATCGATAGGACAATCGATAGTATCGATACCATCGATAGTATCGATGTCTCTTCTACTGCAATACTATCGGTAAACAGCAATACTATTGATAGTATCGATAGTTTCGTCACTGCCAACCAATGAACTATCAATACTATCGATACTATCGATAGTATTGCTCTTTAATATCGAATAGACTATCGATAGTATTGATAGTATCGATACTATCGATAGTTTTGTACTATCGATAGAGATCTCTAATTCAATAGTATTGGATGAAGTATGCATGCAGGTAAGGTAGGAGTAAGGCGGAGAACAGAATTTAGTGCGCTTAAAAAAAGTCAATACACTAGTTGATTTGGTTTGGTTGAATATACCACATTAGTTTTTCTACCACTCATTATGCTTGCATACTGAATGCAATACTATTGAAATAAATTTCACTATCGATAGCACAAAAGTATCGATACTATCGATAGTCTATTCGATATTAAAGAGCAATACTATCGATAGTATCGATACTATCGATAGTTCATTGGTTGGCAGCGACGAAACTATCGATACTATCGATAGTATTGCAGTTTACCGATAGTATTGCAGTAGAAGAGACATCGATACTATCGATAGTATCGATTGACTATCGATATTATCGTGTTTTCTTTAACTATCGATAGGCTATCGATAGACAATCGATATTGGCCTATCGAGCGGCAACACTAATTCCTACCATGGAGGCGACAGAAAATATGGGTTGGTATTTGAAACGATGTCCCCGAATTTGGAAAAACAAAAAATATGCCCGTGTTCAGTGAGCTTTACTGAAACGGAATTTATAAATTTTTAATCTGCGAAAATGTGTAATAAAATAATTTTTATTTCTTTAGTAGAACAAAACTGGAAAAAATTAAAAATTTCAACGTTTTTACTCAACGCGACACAAAGCAGGTATCTACTTACGTCATTTACATTTTGGCTTTTTTTTAGAAGCTACATAGCTGAAGTTTTACTAAGGGGGGTATTACACTATCATTTATCTTGGATCATAGATCTATGAGTCAATGATATTGGATAATGTAATATAGACATATGATTCATTTTCTCCTTGATCATAGATTTTTGACATTTGCTGACAGATTGGATCCAATACGGTCATAGAAGCAGATGTTGCCAGTTATTTAATATAAAAAAAGTTTTTAATTTCTTGTTCGTTAATATGTTTAAAATAATGTAATGTAGTTCTTTTTCTAATTACCTATATACTTGCATAATCTTGCTGAAATAACAATAAACAAGCCATACTAAAAATGACGATGTCTTTTGGCAAATCAAATTTTCTGAGATCTGGTAACCCTCATCTCACGAATACGAATGCCGAAGCAATAGTAGCGCACATCACCGACGCGTTCTCCATTGCAACGACATATGACGTAAAATAGGATCAAAGAACTTTGATAGTGTAATACACAGATATGACTCAAACAGTCAATTATTTTGGATCAAATATATGATCATTTAGATGATCAGAGATATTTGACAATGTAATACCCCCCTAAGAATAAAATTAAAATTTTGGGTTGGTTGTTAGGTCAGTACAGATAAAGCGCGGTATACACGATCCATCTTGCCGTACGTCCTGCCAAGGCCATGCACGATGCACGATGCAAAAGTACCATGAATATGCTTGACGTACGTCGATAATTATTATTATTTGTTTGCTGGACTTGACGGACCGATTTTTCATCCAGCGAGTACCCCCACCACCGCGAACATCGTGCAGATAGACAGTGAATAACGCGGACGTACGTCAGCGCGGTCCCGTATCGTGCGTGCTTGATCGTGTATAGACTTGTTGTACAGCAGATTTCATTCTGAGCTTGCGTCGCAAGGTGGCTGCACGTCTCAAAATGGACCGAGACACTTACGAAATTTATCGAAAAATATAAATTTCATACATGTCTGTGGAATGTTTCAAGCCCAAACAAACAAAAAAGAATAAATGCTTTACAAGATCTGGTACCCATTTTAGGGGAAGCTGCAACGATTGATAGCGTTATTCAAATCGTTCATGATGTTATTCATTTGAGTATACTCTGCACGTTTATGATAAAATTTTTTCATCCAGAACCTCTTCCTACTTTTTTTCCTCTCTTCTGCCGCTGCTGACAATAACATAAGAACTCCCATTTTTTGGCGTTTTGATAAAACAGGAGGCATTTTATTAAACACAAAACACGTCCTCTTCGTTCGATACTGATCACGCACGACACGATTGATGCGTGCTGGATAGTCTGTATGCTACATCCAGCGGCGCGGCCTTGAGCTGACGTACAGCTAGGATGGACCGTGTATACCGCGCTTAAGTAAAAATAGGTTCGAAGTCGTAAGGTCGCTACGCTCCGCTCCATCCTGAAACTTCGGGTGTTTTCTTTTTTTTATATAAACGCGAAAAAAAAACATTTCACAAAAAAACTTAGTTTTGAGTCAAACTTAAATAAGGTTGGTGCATGGAAAAGTCATAGGTACCCTACATTATGATATGGCAAAACGTAGATTGCCATATCGTCAAACGTTGATGCTTAAACGATACGGCCAGTTTGACTTGGCCTTTTTCATGAAAAGGACACATTTCGTGATATGGCTAACCACATCATGATATGGCACAATCTACGATATGGCACAATCTACGATATGGCTACGACATATATATACCTACTATACAGCTCGAAAAAAACTGCGAGACCCGATTCCTGCCTGAACTATTTTTAGGAACGTACGGTATTTGTACGTACCGTCGTCGGTGGGCGAGTCCGTCTAGCCGCACTTGTTCGGATTCTTTCAAATTGATTTTATATTCGCTAGGACGTAGAACTTTTATTTAGATATAATTTGCGCGTTTATCACTGGTTTCTCGTGAGATTAACAATAAAATATCCAAGGAATCGAAATTTTTTAACTGTCGCGATTGTTCCCTTTCGCATTTTCTCTGTGCCTGCCATATATGATGATGGCAACGTACACACAATAATATGGCAATCACAAGAAAGTAAAAACCAATCATAACCATTGAGTTCATTAACTCGATGTCAAAAACAAGAAAAAATACAAAAAAATAAAAGAAAGTTAAAACGGAGATATCCAATAGTAAGTTATGAATTTTGCATAGGTTCTTACGTAACGTTTAATACATATTTGTTTTTCACCCTTAAAATTCACTGCACATACCCTCAAATATTTTGGTTAAAAAATATGAAACTAGCATCCACATTCTGATTTATGTGCAGTAAGGTGTTAAAACACTCCTCAGATGTAGTTTAAATAGTCTGTGGTGATGGTAGATGTGACTACAGATTATTTTAACGGCCTCTGAGGAATCTTTTAGAGGAACCCTGTTTTTAAGATCGAAAGCATTCATTCAAAGCTGCATTTTGTTTAAATATTGTTTAATTAAACATCAGAGTTTTTAAACAGAACAAAGAACTATGAAATTAAATACCTAATATATGTTCAGTTTTTATTCTACACATTTCATTGATCATTTTCATAGTCAGCAGGATTTTTGCGTCCAAGCCTGTGGTGCTCCCTCTCGACACCCTCATATACCAAATAGCCAATGATGAGTGCTGAAACAATACAAACATTTTAGTTAAGCTGAAAGTACTTGTGGGTACTTATCTACTTAGTTTAAAAGTAGGTAGGTACCCAAAGGCAAGTTGTTGTAAGCTATCACTGGGTACTTTTAGCGATAAGACTGCCAATGGTATACGGCAAGACTTAGACATGTAAGCCTTTTAATAAAATGTTCTAATCTAATCTAATCTACTGTTTTTACATCCAGGCCCTTTATTATTAAGAATAGAATCAGTCTAATTTTGAACGTGCCCACTAGTACAAAAAATGTTAAGAAATCCTTCGTAAACTAAATTCAATCAGTGCATGAAAGATAAGTAAATCAGAATTTTCCATGCTATGGCAGCATGTCAGCACAGTCATAAAATAAAAGATCTTATTATATCTTACACTGCATTTAAAAATTCCTGTGAATTTTAGAAATATTTCCAATGGTCCCAAAGTTAAACATAACACAGCCACACGCCTGTATCCCGGAGGGGTAGGCAGAAACCAGGGTCTGCCACCTGCCACAATCCTGAGAGATCTCTTTCACTTAACCAAAATCTAAAGTTACTTGTGCATATTTAATAATTTAATTTAAATATGTAGATGCTGACCGGTGCTCGGATTGAAAGCACATATAGAATCAAGACAGTTTTGTACATTCATGATGACTAGAAATAATATAGGTCCTACATACCTAAATTCCGTTTATTGAGATTATGCCCTACAGCACATCAGTAATTTGGTACAAGTGTAAGATGAATGAACTTAGTTGAAGAGTTATGGTAAATAACGCTAAATTCAGCTATAGGTAGGTAACTTACGGGGAGCAAATCTGAAGACAGTTTCTCGGAATCTTCTGAAAATGTTCGGGATTCCACTGGAGATTGCGTTAGCGTAGGCCCGCTGTTCGTAGGGCGATAATTTGTAGGATATCAAACCGCGGATTTTTGCAAGTTCTCCAAAGTGCTTCCCCATGTTTAGTTGTAAAACTCCTTTCGTTTGTAGGTAAAATTATGTAATTTACTCGATCACAAATCGTCAATGATGTTGCCACCTATATATCACAGATTAGATAGAAAAAAAAGACAAGTCTTTTAGTCTTCTGTGGTGGGTGTTGCCCACAGTCAGGGGGTCACTATATTGTACGACCCGATAACGTACAGCCAATAATGCACACCCCGATAATTCGTGCCCAAGGGACACCGTTCACATATGCTTAGCGCATTTTACTTGACATGAAATCAGCAGTTGAGCTTAGGATTCGTTTAGAAATTTATTACATAAACTAGGTGGTTTTTGACATTCATTCATTCAAATAAAAAAACCGAATGTATTTTCTGAAATTCCAAAAGGGTGACGCACAAACGAATAAATAATAAATCCCTAAATGGGTACCTATTCTACTTCAAGGTGATTAACGGTTTTAGCTCAGCTGAGACTTGAAACGAAAGACTCATTTTTCAGTGTGAGAAACAGATTACTTGTGGCTGGCGTGTCAGCCATTACAACTGATTGTAATGCCTAAATTAAAATGCCCGAAACCAAGTTTACGCCTACGCCTTCACCCTGGCGCCGCCATCCTTCCTGAAGCCGGTTCCCGTGCAAAATCTATCAATGGAGAGATGAGCCAGATTCATGAACCTACATGTAGCACCTGCTGAGTTGTCTGCGAAGTTTCAAATGTATTGTCCACATAATTTCTCGTCCCGCAATTATCTTCACCAGTCTATCACGAACGCTCTGGTTGAGACCTATCATACTTTCTTATTCATTAACTCTACTAATAAACTCGTCGATATCCTTACATATGAGCCAGGTAACAATAATTCGCTTGAGTAGGTATTGTATTACAGAAAAAAATCTCCACTCTGCCAATCTTTTCTCAAATCATACCTATTACATCTAAACATAAATTGGCATGAGTACAAGATCCCATCATGAGTGCAATCAACAACTTGCAATGCCAAAACCTTAATTACCTACTATTTCTTTGTAAAAAAACCATAGTATTTTATACTCTAAGAAAGAAACTAGACTATTCAATAAAGTATCATCATCAGCCATTTGACGCCCACTGCAGGACACAGGCCTCCTTCATAGTTTTCATAACCATGAAGGGTTTTGCCATAATCGCCACGCTTGGCAGGCGGGTTGGTGATCGCAGTATGCGGTTGGAATCTCAGGAAGACGCTGCTGCCCGTCTCCTGGTAATTGATTTCCTTAGTCACCTTATACGACATCCACGGAAGGAAATGGAGTGACGCTATTCTTAATCCGGCGCCACACGATGGCGCCGGATTAAGAATGAATGAATAAAGTATAGTGTAATTTAACTACCCTTGAAAGGGGCCAATGGATTATCCTTACTTATAATTTTACAGAATTTTTCTTTCAACCATTTAGGTAAGTACCGATTTATAATCCATAAGGAGAAGTGTATCTTTTTTTTATGAACAATAAATATTTTTTATCCTTAAGGCCGACTTTCACCACTTTTTTAAATGTGGCTTAAACAGCATTTAACTACAATTCTTCTTACAGAAGTCGATTTGAATGGTGACTTAAGTGACATTTAAATACTTTTATTTATGTTACGTACTTGTTATTGTTTCTTTGCTAAGAGATTTGAGTACCTACACACATTAATATAATGGGTCTGACAAACGTTTTTTTATTTTACATGCCAAATAAATCTACAAAAAATAACGAGAAAAACTGTGTTTTTAGTTTTTTCATATCTTAAAAAATGGCTGAGATATTTACGATCAAAGTGCTTATTTCCGGCCGAAGGTTTTTAAAAACGTGGACGGGCGCTCACTAGCCGATGACGTCACACCCCCGGTCATTCGACAGTCGCGCTCTCATTCGCACGCCGCTGCGCAGTAAAAATCAAAATTATAAAGTTCTCTGTGGTAAAAATGTAAAAAAATACTGTATTGTGCCTCAGTGCTTCAATTCAGCAGTTAAAACACCCGATAAACTCTTTTTTTATGTTCCTGAGGACCCGAAAATGAGGAGAAAGTGGATGACAGCCGTAAAAAGAGCTGATTCAATAGCCCCTAAAACTAAAGCGCACTGCTGTGAAGACCATTTCAATGTAAATATTTGTTAAAAATAAGTTAATTCTTCTTCTCTACTTATCCTTGCCACGTTTGACTTACTTAACCTACCTACTTGTCTACTTTTGATTGTCTACTACCTAGTACCTATTTAAATAGCCGTGACAAAATACTACATTAATAAAAGACAAATAAAGTGCTCGCATACTGAAAGGCTCAATAATTTTGATTATGAATGATTAGGTATGTTTGGTTGGTATTTTAACCGAAAAAACTGCCGTGTGTGGAAATGTGGAAATATTTATCTCCCTACTACAAGTAAGTAAATGTTTTGTCAGAAGTATCGAACTCGCGGCCCACATTTATAATAAGTTTTCGTGATAAACATTTTCAAAAATATCTGGTTTAGTGTAAAAATATAATAATAGGTAGGTATTTGCCTACTTGGAAAACTGATAAGTACGTAAATACCTACTGGGACTTACCTACATCTGTACATGGGAAATAGTGACATTTTCGTTAAGTCTATACTAATAAAATACATAAAATAATCATCGACAACTTCGAGATGTTGATTGCGAGTACCTAGGAACCTAATATTTTTATCGCCGCCCATAATAGGTACCTATTAAATGAAACACACACACTTTCAGCACAGCTTTCCGTTAGGTTCAAGTTTGAACAAATACCTACCCGAGAGTAGATAATGCTTACTTAGAACATAGATACATATACTTTTTCATCGTTGTTCCACGAATTTCGGCAGCCGTAAAATCCTGATTCTTCATGAAATATTGTGCCACCATCAAAGTATCCACTCTTGGCAGATTGCCCGACTGACCTTTTAGAAAACCTTCTTCCATTCTACACACTACACTTTTCACTTTAGTGTAATCGGATATAAAGGATAATTTATATTATTTTTGTCGTTGAAATACAAGCACACTATAGGTAATAGGAAAACGAAGACGATCGAAAACAAAATGAATTTTAACCGAGCGCCGCGCCCAGTGTCGCGGCTGCTGGCTGAACGGGGTTGTGACGTCATAGTACGAACGCGCGTAATCTCGGAAATTCAAAAAAGGGCTTAAACTTCTTGTCGTTATAACTTTGGAAATACTCCATGTATTTAAGTGAAATAAAAACTAATGTAATGTACATGATATACGCTCCGATTATATTTGTATTTGATATTAATATATTGACCCTTTTGTGTTCTCCATTCCTCAGCTGCTTGCGTGATAGACAAACATATAGTAAAAATAGAACTGAATTAATACTATCACTTTGCAATCTAAGGAGTGTTTTCCTCGATGAGTTATGTTACTTTAATGTCTTTGAAAATATATTGCAAAATAGGAGATAGTGCAAATTAGGAGAAAATAGGAGATAACGCTATATTACGTAGTAGATAGTTATTTTTAATTCTAAGCTACTTTGGTTAATTAAACGTAAGTAGGTATTAAATATTTTATTCAACTTCATTACATACTCCTTTTCGTCTTCAATGCAAAAATACTGATATGTTATCACCACAGTGGCAAATAATTTTCAATGACAGCTAAGTCAATGATCAACTTATGTGCCTACCATGAATAAAGGAGTACTAGGAAAAATACAATCTTAATGTTATATTCAATTCAATAAATTTGTATCGACAAACAGCTTATGTGCTACTGTGCCAACGACTAGCTTTACTGCTTGCCGTTCTTCTTCTTAGTCTTCGAATTCCGGGAAGCTTGGGCAACGGCTCCATCCATAGACCGACTCGGGCGGCCAGCCATAGCCAATAAACGTGGCCTCCTTTCTAAGTGATCTTTGGCTACCAACTCATTTCGTGTTCCACGGAAGACTAGGTAAGTGCTTACTGGTGAGGCACAAAGCCGAGTATAGACTAGCTTAGATTTCATCTGAAATTTTGTAAGTTTATAAGATAGTTTAACCCAAACATACAAGTAGTGTACGGTCAGAACAAAATATAAAAATGGATTATCTTCGAAAAGAGTTGTAAATGTAATCATAGAGTATAACGCAACACCAAAACGAAAAAAATACCGACGCCCCATCGCCGACATTTTGTTCCACAAGTGACAATTTCAGCATCTGGCAAGTATAAAATTTAATTTTCTTAAACATGCCCGGAAATATTGTCATTACTTTTGAATAAAGAACACGCGAAGTATCATTTACGTAGACTGAAAAACCAAAATCACTTCCCGGCGCGTTCTTTGAATTTGGAACGAAGAGCGCGCCGGCAATGTTGTATGAAACGGTGTGCTGTTTGAATTTAGAACCCTTTCATCTATCGTACACATTGCGTTCTCGTGGCTGTATAGCCACAGATGCGTTTACCTTTCGGCACAAACTGTAAAATAAAAATAAAAATTGGCGGTAAAGCGGAGTTCGTTGTTATTTGTTAATAAAGTAATTAAAATTAGTTCCGATGATTCTGAAAGTAAAAATGAAATTAATATTGACTGCACTCCACCAGATTTAAGATCGGAAGCTAAATTAGCGATGGAAAACCGGCTTCCAGCCAAATAAAAAGAAAATTTATTATGTAAAAGGCCCCTTTTTAATTCCTTGCATTTTTTAAGAAAAGCACTATATATGCCTCGGCCAAAATGGCAATTGCCTGTCTCGTATCACTGAAGTCCTCGCCTGCGGCTCGGCTTTCAAACTCATACTCGACCTGCAATTGTCTATTTCGCTGCCTTTGCAATAATGTACTATTTCTACTATAATCTTAATGAATGGCTGAATAATTTTAGATTAAAAATATATCCTAAACCTCAAACGTAACCACACACGATCTTTTTTCTTTTTGTTTTGTTTTGTCCCCACCGTACAAAATCAAATTAAGGGTATTTTTTTGGCCATTCTGGCCATTTTGTTAGTTTACCTAGGTACTTGTTTTTCTGTGTTTCTTTCTTTCGGTATTTGTAAAGGTTACTTGACGAGGGTTCTAGATATTGTAGTCTACTTTAGACCAACCCTACAAAAAATACGGAATTGCCATAAAAAAAGAAATTGCACGTAATTTCTAGATCCCGCAACCGGCGTGCGTGCATGCAACGATTAATTTAATGTTGAAAAAGCGAAAGTAGTCTGTCAGATTGAGGCAAGTAGCAGACCCTGGTCTCTGCCTACCCCTTTGGTATACAGGCGTGAGTTTATGTTACGTTATGTTCTAGATGCCACGGTTCTTTGAGAAAAACACAAAAAACCTATATTACTGGTGTCAGCAATATGCAAATAATTATATTAAATCTGGATTATACCTACCATATTTATTCCCTAACATATTTAAAAATTTCAAATATACCGCCACATTTCATTTTTTACACATACTCTATTCCTACTGGCAAAACACGTGTCAGCTGTCACTTCGTAATATATAAGGAAATGCGGCGCCATTTTTGAGTCTTCGTGCAACCGTCGAGCTGAGTTCATTGTTGCTGTGAATATATATTTTGTTAGTGAGAAAGTTGCAGTGTATCTTTTGGAATATGTACATACTTCGGTGTTGATCTGGAATATAATCAAGTGAGTAATTATTTATTCTGTTGCTTTATTTTGATTGAAATAGTCTATCCAAATTAGGACCTTTGCAGCTAAGCTTTATCGATAGTTGCCTGGGTTTGAATCCCACTGCAGTTGGATTTTGTGAAAACGAATCCAAAATCCAACACCGGAATTCTGGGGATGGTACGAAGATTTTGTTTGCACGTAAAAATGAGGTTTTATATGCGCTTTAGGAACACAAAATTATTTGCCAACTAACGTGCCAAATTTTAAGCTAGGAATAATTTTTTTATTATACGAGAAGAGTGAAGTCCGATTTTTAAGTATTCATATCTTCTTAACCAAATATATTTGGCACCGGGGTGTCTCGTCTACTAATTAAAATAATAGTCTTTCGGTTTAAACACACTGGCGCCGGTCAACTGGCCGGCTGGTTGGAGCCTGTGACGTCAAAAAAAACAGCCAAATTTTAATTTCTCTAACTTTGCCATTTGTTGAGTAATTTAGAAAGTTTTATGGTTTAACTTTTGTACTCCAATCGCTTCAGTACACACATAGTTAGAAATAAAATATTTTGATGATTCTTCTTACGAAATTAGTTCATATTCGAAATGTGTCCATACGAAAGGATAAATAAAACAAAGTTGCTTCTATTTATGTTTCCAATCGAATATTGTGAACTTTCTGCACCATAATGTATGAAAGCTTAGTATTTCAACCATTGAATTTCAAAATTCAATGTTTCAACTTTACGCAGTAATAAGTTCAGTAGTTAGTGTTGTGCATTATTCACTCTTTTATCCACGATATAAATATCGACAATAACTACGACACTATTTTAAATTTTGATAGGGCTGGTCAAGTGGTCACTTTCCAACTGTCAAAAATGTGTGCCGGCGACGGGTCTCTATATTATACGGCCCGATAACGTGACTATAACTATATTTAACAAGGAATACTTGATATATTTTATATTTCATAGACTAAAATTACAAAACTAAAGTGTATACCTGTTATTTGGACTGTCTTCGAACTTATTGAGTGTAAGTTGTATGGTCAACACCAAAGACGAGGTTGTTGTTTTTTCGAAAAAGGGTTGCGAGATCTTTAATGCTGGTGAATGTACAATAAAAGGCGAACCTTGTGTGACAGGAGTGGTTGATAGAGGTGTCTATAAACTTAAGTGTTCTTCACAGGCGTCCACAGTGAGTAACGAGATGGAGCTATGGCATAAAAGGTTGGCACGCCTGGGTATTCGTAACCTTACCTTATTAAGAGACAAGCTGGCTACTGGGGTGAGTTTTCCAATCATTAATAATTGCAAACTGGACTGCGTAGCCTGCTTGATGGTCAAGCAAATGAGACAGTCTTTTGAGCACAACAAGGCTACTAGAGCTGGAGAGCTTCTAGAGTTGGTACATTCTGACATAAGTGGGCAAATCTATGGGAGGTCATAGATATTATATCACATTTATCGACAACTATTCGCGGAAAACTTTCGTGTATTTTCTTACAGCAAAAAGTGAAGCTTTTGAGAAAATTAAGGAGTTTAAGAGCTATGCAGAGACTCAAACCGGAAAGAAGCTGAAAGTGTTGAGAACTGACAATGGAGATGAATATGTCAACAAGAGAGTCAACGAGTTCCTGAGGGATCATGGCATAAAACACCAACTTACGATTGCATACACACCTGAGCAAAATGGCGTTGCTGAGCGAGCAAAGCACTATAACCGACAAAGCTCGATCTATGCAACAAGAAGCGGGACTACCCGTAAGTTTTTGGGCAGAAGCGACGAACACCGTTGTCTATCTGAAAAATAGAAGTCCTACGCTAGCAGTGAAGAAGATGACGCTAGAAGAGGCATGGACCGGATGGAAGACATATCTATCACATCTGAAGGTCTTCGGGTGTAAAGCCTTTATGCACATTCCGGATCAAAGACGAACCAAATGGGATCCCAAAAGCAAGGAACTGGTCTTTGTGGGATACTGCGAAGAATCGAAAGGCTATCGATTAATTGATCCTTCAAACGGACAGCTACACAGAGCCCGAGATGTTGTGTTCTTTGAGGATCAATCATATGTCAAAATCACTAAAACCGAGAAAGATTACTATGTAACTATCGATATGTGACACGATGAAGAAAGTCTGCTAGACACACCTCAGCAAAGAGAAACGGAGAGCATTCAGAGAGAACAGTCAATTCAGAAAGAGTCTGTAGAATTAGAAGTCAGAAGCAACATTGACGCGAATACTGAAATGAATGAAATAGCTGAAGGTGAAGAAGAAGAAGAAGAATGGACATCGTGTGAAGAAAGACCAGAGAGAGAAAATATAGAGCCACAGACTGCGCCGTTACCGGATGAACGGAAATATTAACCACTCGTCTGCCGTGACACAGATCTGTGTCCAACTTAGTATGGGCCACCTATACGTTGCATTCCGCGAGGGCAGTTCAGGAGTTAAGAAATAGAAAGCCTGTTAAGTTTCTAGACTTTATAACTTATCAAGCGACAGCAGACCAGGACGATCCGTTAACAGTACAGGAGGCGCTGTCAAGGAATGGTTCTAAAGAATGGAGCGACGCTATTCAGGAGGAGTTAGACGCATTAAAGAGAAACGAAACGTGGATTCTGGTAAAGCCCGAACAAGCGAGCAACGTTGTTGATTCCAAATGGTTATTCAGAATCAAAAAGGAGGCGGGGAATAAAACTCGGTATAAAGCTCGATTGGTAGCACGGGGCTTTAGCCAAAGAAGAGGTATAGACTACGACGAAACGTTTTCGCCGGTAGTGCGACACAGTTCTCTGAGAATGCTGATTGCTCTAGCAGCAAACCTTGGTCTGCAAATTGACCATATGGACGTAAAAACTGCCTTTCTGAATGGCAATCTGAATGAGAGAGTTTTTATGAGGCAGCCACCACATTTTGACGAGAAAGGAAAAGAAGATTATGTGTGCCTAATAAAGAAATCCTTATACGGACTTAAACAAGCTCCTCGTGCTTGGAACCTGAGATTACACACAGAGCTGGAGGGCCTTAACTTCAGGCATTGCAAAAAAGAAAGAAAGAAAGAAATTTATTGGGCACAGAAAGATTACATCAGAGGCTTAGCTTATTACAGTCAAGTTGATGATTTGCTTTACAAAGTTGGGGTCGTTGATACCTGTACTAGTTAAAAACTGTATTACAGATACCAGCGCCTTCCAATTTAGTTGACACTTTATTCGTTCGAGTTGACAGTAGCCATTACATTCGGTAGCTTTAAGTAGGTAGGTACTTTTAAAACACGAGGCAGGTGCATAGTTAAATAAAAGGTAATAATTTAAAAAGAAGAATAAAAACAAAGGTGTATGTGTATGCATGCGTGTGAGGCTTTTGTAATGCGTGCGTATGAGGGTGTATGCGTGTGTAGTTGTATGTGTGTGTATGTGTATGAGGGTATGTGTGTGTGTGTGTGTGTGTGTGAGTGTGTGTGTGTGTGTGTGTGTGCGTGCGTGTGCGTGAGTGTGTGTGTTTGTGAGTGTGTGTGTGTGTGTGTGTCTGTGAATTTTTACCAAAATTAACGAGGAGTAACAAGAAAATCCTCAGTTTCCTCATAGCTCAGACCCAAAAGATATTTTTTTACTATTTGCTTACATTCGAAAATATTTTTTTCGCGGAATTGAAGAATTTTTTTAAATTTGTTATAGAGTTGGCCACTCATAATATTGTAGTTCTGACTAGCAAAGTGGGTGCTATGCATCTCAATATAGAAGACCGCCTTACATTTTCGTCTTGACGATTCCACTACTGCATTTTCTGATACATTGAGATGCCGTTTTAGTATGCAGCGGAGTATGTATAGCTGTCTAACTGTCAGAACCTTGCAATCGGCATACAATCGGTGAGTTCGGTACCTAAATGGTTTGGACAGCATTACTTTTAGAACCGCTCTTTGAGCGCGTTCTAAGCTCAAGAAAGCTGTCTTACCGGCACCACCCCATGCGGTATTGCAGTAAGTAAGCAGGGATTCTGCTAGTGCTTTATACACCATTAGAAGCACATCAGAACTAGCCGCTCGTCGAATACCTTTAAACACTGCCATAATTTTTCTGGCTCTGCCAGTTAGATTTTTTATATGTGCTTGCCAATTTAATTTTTCGTCTATAATAACTCCCAAATATTTTGCTTGAGATACTCTTGTTAGCGAGAGGCAATTGCAATTAAAGTTATTATGACAAGTGTGAGCAATAATGGGGAAATGTTCCACTGGCTTCCTCAGCGAAAATGCAACGAATTGGGACTTGTTTATGTTTAGGGTAAGCAGGTTTAATGTTAGCCAGTGCATAACACTTTTAAGGCACTCTTCGGCATTGGTCCTAGCATCCTCCCAATTTAATCCGTCTACAAGGAGAGCTGTGTCGTCTGCATAGGTAAAGATTTTGCAGTTTGGAAGTTGTAATTGACACAGTTCGTTTACATATATTTGGAAGAGGGTGGGACCCAAAATGCTGCCCTGGGGCACGCCATAATTTAGTTCCTGATCGTCGCTGACGAGACCATCAATTTTTACGGCTTGGGATCTTTCTTGGAGATAGTCATTGTATATATTTAAATTCCTTATACCTATGTGTTCCATTTTTTTGCGTAGGAGAGGGACAGAAACAGTGTCAAAAGCTTTGGATAGATCGAGGAATATGCCAATACACTTTCTTTTCTTATCCAGATGCTTGACTACAGTACTTGTTAGTGCAATAACTGCATCCTCGCAGGAGATATTTCTTCTGAAACCATATTGATTCTTAGAGATGAGGTTGTATTTTTCTAGATAATAAACGAGACTATTATTTAATATTCTTTCGAGGATTTTTGATATTGAAGGCAACACTGAAATTGGTCTATAATTTTCGACACTATCTCTGTCCCCACTCTTATAAATGGGATGCACAACTGCCTTTTTAAATACTATGGGAAATATGCCAGTCTCTATGGAAATATTACAAACATGGGTGATTAATGGTGTAAGTATATTTATATTTTGCTTAAGTATTCTTGCTGAAATACCTTCCCAGCCAACCGCGCAGTCATC
The DNA here is from genome assembly GCA_947308005.1 of Yponomeuta malinellus. Taxonomy (NCBI): domain Eukaryota; kingdom Metazoa; phylum Arthropoda; class Insecta; order Lepidoptera; family Yponomeutidae; genus Yponomeuta; species Yponomeuta malinellus. Next base: position 9,192,917 of record OX370994.1, read on the forward strand.
TCGTAAAGATAAGATTATCCTGTGCACATCTGTGGCATCAACTTTAAGGATGACCATGGACTGTGGAGAGATATTCAAACAAGAGCTGTGGCCAAGACCGACGGTTTTAATGTTACTTGCTAAATTCTGACCGATCCTTGCAAAGTAAGTATTTACTGCATTCACTGAGAGCTCGGGAGTGGCTGCAGTCTTAAGAAGCGAAGATGAGCTAGATTGGGGTCTTTTAGTGTTTGATAGATCCTTAAGTTTAGCCCATAGCAACTTCGGATTATTTTTTGATTTATCTAATTCACTTTTTTCATACCAATTTTTTATTTTGTGCAGTAGGTTAAAACAGAAGTTCCGATATCTATTATAGGTAGTTTTCAAGATTCTATTGTCTTTTTCTTTTCTTAATTTTTTGTGCATTGAATCGCGATTTCTGATGCAGCGCAATAGCCCAGGAGTCATCGTGGGCTTCAAAAGTTGTTTCTTTTTAGGAATTTTGACCGTGACGATGTTTTTATCCAAGATTGATACCAATCCTGTGATCAAACCTTCTGCAGCTAAATTGGCATCGGTTGCAGTTAAAACAGAAGAGAAATTAAAGTTATTTATATCAGTCTTAACTGCATCGTAATCCACGCGAGTTTTGGTGCTAGGTGGCTTTATTTTATAGTTCATGGATTCAAGGCTGAGGATTACTGGTGAATGATCGGTGGTTTCAGAATCGATTACTAGGGTAGAAGAGGATCTTTTTGATTTCAGCAGAACATGGTCGAGACAGTTTTCCTTGCGAGTAGGAAAACAATGAGCAGGCAAGAGGCCATGTGCTGCAGCCAGTGTGAGATATTGGTCTGAGTTCGGATCAGAATTGTCGTGTTTTATGTCAATGTTAATATCACCGATTATAGAAATGGTGGTAATCGATTTTAGATTATCTAGGACGCAATTCAAGCTGTCAAGAAAAACATCAATAGATTTGTAAGACGGTGAACGATAAATTACAACTATGGCAATGTCTTTCCCAACCTTGCATATCAAACAGGTACCTCCGGAAAAGGCGGGCTCCGATACTATACAATCAAGGGTTTCTTTGGAGTAGATCACGACACCATCATTTTGGTTATGAGGAGTGAGCGTTTTGTGAGTTACATAACCATTTAATCTGGGTACAGTATCAGAAACGCCCAGCCAGCATTCAGATAACGCGATCAGGTCAAATTCCGTGTTAGAAGTTGCGATCAGACTGCTAAACTCGTTTAGGTTCTTATGAATGCTCCTTATATTTAGGTGGATGATATTTATAGCTTTCTTAGCTATGTACTTTGACGACTGATCAAAGGTGCATTGATATGGCCGTGAAAAAGATGTGGAGTCAATATCCGACATCAGATTAAGATCTAAGGTAGCCATCTAATATAAGTAAATATTAAGTGTGCAGGTGATAGGGGCCGCGGATCGTTATTTTGGAATGGTGTCTTATTTAAGGTTATTTTACAAATGATGTCAGATATTGTTTTGACGCTTAAAAGTACTGATCTATCTTTGATTTGACGAGTTGCGATATTGATAAACTGTAAGACGTTTTGGGTGAGTCTATTCGATTGATTGAAAGTGTGAATGATGCAGGTGTGTGTATTTGAGAGAGTGTTTGTATGTGAGGATTTTGAGTAACATAAAATACAGTATTTGCAGCCTAGTCACTTTTGTTCTTTAAGCTTATCTAGATCAGCTTCCGATTCCACGCGAAGAAGTGGTGATCCCTCTTTCTTACGCATATAGATTTTTCCGTAGGCTGTCCAGCAGAAGGTATATTCGTTAACCTTTGCAAAATCTCGAGCAAAAAAGTATAGCCGCTTCATTTTCGGAGAGAGGTTTTCAGAAATAAAAATCGGCTTGGGAGGGCCCTCAAGTTGCAGATGGGTAGAGTTCAGTTTGTCGTCCTTATGTTGTTTGTTAAACGTTTTTAGTGATTGCAGTACATTTTCCTTCATAAGAATGCTTGTGAAGTCCGCAATAATAGGTCTGTTGGACTCAGTCTGTGACTTGGTGCGAAAGACGTCTCTTAGGTCCGACGGCTGGATTGGGATGTTAAGAACTTTTCCCGTGTTCACCATTATCTGTGTGAGATCGCGTTTTGTTTCTCCCTTTTTCGTGGCAACGTTTCTTATCTCAATAGAGGAAGCTCTGTCTTTCTTTTCAAAATTCTCGATTTTTTCTTCCAGTAATTGGATGTAAGCAAGAGTATCCTTGCGTTCTTTCCCCATTAGGTCAAATTTCTCTTTCAGGTCATCGTACTGCTTTGAGATAAAAGTCACGGACTCTTTCAGACTCTCATTTTGTTCCTTAATTTCCGCGATAGAAGCTTGCAGTGACGCCAAGCATGTCTTTTGTTCGGCTTTTAAATCCTCAAACATATTCTTCATCTCCGCAATAAAGGCGATCTGGTCCTCATCTTCTGTACCGCGCTTACGCTTCATTCTGCTTACCTCCGAACTGACAGCTGAGCCTATATTCGGTTCGGATTCAATGCGTTGAAGCGGAGAAGCATCCATAAGCATAGTGTTTTTTGGCCTAAGATTAGCGGTAGATGCAGCCGGAAGCTTGTTCGTTTCCGGCTGTGGGGCAGTAGGAGGCGAGCGGCGAATCATTATTACGGAAGTCCGGAAATAGGTATAAAAATAAATCCGTTTTTCAAATAAGTTTTTCGACAAATCCGCGACCGACTACGCCTGGGTAGAAATCGTAGAAATCGTAGCTCACGTAGCAGCGCCTGGCACGTCACTCGTAGCGTATAAGTTTCGTAGCTCCACGCAAATCGTAGCAATGAAAGGAATCACTAGGCTATTTTCGCGCGTGCCGTTCACTGTCACGGTGGCCCAGCCAGCAGCGAGCCGGCGCAGTCACTCGAGGCGCAGACGATTCGCCGGCTCAAATCCAACGCAAACTCACCAAAAGAGCGCGCAGCCAAATGTCTCGGAAGCGCGACCGAGACGGAGATGCACCAGCCAAGATGGCCGGCGGTCCATACGACGAGTGCCACAAGATAGTACGAGAGGGTCCGAGTTTTCGAAATTAATAGCTTCCGAATCAAACTTCAAATAAGCAACAATTCAATCCGACAACTCGACACACGTCTGCCTCCAACAACTGATCAAACGGAAGGGGGGAAAAACGAATCCTGTGTCTACATTCGAAAAGGAGACAGTAATATACTCTTCCTAGCTGTCTATTAGGATGACATTTTGATCTTCTATAACAACGAGATAGAAATTAAAAAGGTTAAAGAAGAACTGAAGTCCAAATTCGAGATGAAGGACTTAGGAAAGGCCGAGTTGTTCCTTGGAATGAGAATAACACAAGAGAATGGCCGTATAAAAATTGATCAAGAGGAATACATTGATAAAGTCCTTTATAGGTTTAAAATCGAAAACTGTAAACCAGTTAGTACACCAGGAGTTGCAGGGCAACGATTACAGAAACCAACAAAGCCATATACACCTGATGAGATGATTCCCTATAGTGAACTGATAGGATCACTGATGTATATTGCGGTGTGTTCAAGACCAGACATAGCACACTCAGTGAATTTTATGAGTCAGTTCTGCAACTGTTATGAAGAAGTTCACTGGTTTGCTGCAAAGAGAATTTTGAGGTACCTTAAAGGTACTAAGTGTATGGGACTCGAATACTCCATGGACGCATGTGGAGACATACAGGGATATGCTGATGCCGATCACGGTGGCAATCTGGTTGACAGAAAATCATATTCCGGGAATGTGTTCAAGATGGCTAAAGGAGCCATATCATGGCAAAGTGTGAAACAAAGAAATGTAGCTTTGTCGACAGCTGAAGCAGAATACATGAGCCTATCGGAAGCTGCCAAAGAAGCCATATTCCTAAGAAGGTTCCTTAAGGAAATCATGGGTAAGGAAGAGTCTCCCATGATCATATATACGGACAGCCAATCCGCTATGGCGATTGCACAAAACCCAGTGCAACATCAACAAACGAAACATGTTGATGTGCGTTACCATTTTATCCGCGAGACAATTGAAAATGGTGCAATCACGCTAAAGTATTTGGACACGAAGCGAATGGATGCAGATGCTTTAACGATAGCCGTATCAAGAGAGAAGCATGAGTTTTGCCGTGGAGAGATGGGTGTGTGTTGAAGGTTGTTTGTTAGTGAGTGAAAGGAACTTGAGGAGATTGGATGAAGATGGAAGTCTGATGGAAACAATTGAGGAGGAGTGTTAGAGAAAGAGGATAGACAATTGTGGACAGACTGGCAGGTATGACTGTTGATGTACGTTTGGATGGAATGACGGCGCGTGTCTTGTCGGAGAAAATTTAATGTCAGCAGAGGCTGTAAATTGTTATCGTGGTTAATATATATTTGAGCACTATATCTACATGTTATTATTGTGTGTCAGCTGATCCCTTCTACTGGAGACTTTATCTCTAAAAACTCTTTGATATCTAAAAACTCTACAGAGATAAGTACTAGAAAGTAGAAATTTGGTGTAGATATAAATATTAATTACGCTGCCGAAACGGTAGGATAAAACCCTACACCTAAATTAGGGATGCAATTCTTTTTCTCGCCTACACCATAGTGTTCTATCTACTGAAATCTACTACACGTTTTCGCACTACCAAGTTTTTGATCTCTGCTCTAAATCTACTAAGGCGTGTCTCTTGAATTGAATACATAATAATATATAGCCACGCCTCAATGTTTCATAGTTATGTTTCAAAAGAAAAGACACGCCTAAGAAAGTGAAAATGTACTAAAAGCTAAGAGTAGTCACAGTGACAACCACAAACTAAGTAGACTGCTTTGCTTTTTGGTTGGTAGCACCAAGTGGTGCCGATTATATTTTACAGTAAAATTTGGCTTTTTATTAGAGCTTTAATAACAAAACTTTAATCCGAAACACAGTTTTAAAAAGTATTGTCTGTCGATGTTATATTTATTTTGAACGCAGCTTTAAAGATAATTAAATGAATCTCGCTTCTGCAAACCACTCTTATCAAGTGAATTTCTTGTCTATGGTTGGACACGGATTATTGCCCCGTACCAATTTTGTACACCCCGATAATGCGCACCGCGATGTACATTATCGGGGTGTGCGTTATTGGGACGTGCGTTATTGCCTCCCCCGACGCGCGACGTGGATTGTGTTTTTTTTATTTTTAATCTGTGGATGTGGATTTGTTAGCTTGAATGCAGCTTGGGTGCACTTTGTAAAAGATCTTTCAAATATTGTGATTATATTGGGAACTGCAGATTTTTAAAATCTGACCTCAAGAGGCAGGAAATCAAAACTGCTATCACCAAATAAGTAGGATAATTGTTGGTAAGTTTACTGATTTATCTCTCGCTCATAAAATGAAGCAAATTTTACTAGTTATTCAGTCCCTTTCTTAAATTAACCGTTCTGTAAAGGTCTATGTTCTGTTCTATCGTCTGTTCATAGGAGAAATGCCACTAATGATAGAATTTTGTCCCAGAATTATATTACTATTAGTTATAATGTAAGTTTTTATTACATGATACTATTCGATCAAACTGTTACCTTGGGCGCGGAGCCCACTGATCTGGCATGGCACGGACCTGGCGCGGACATGGTGCAGGCATGGCACCGGCATGACTTGCGTGGAGCGAAGGAACTGACTGCGAACTGACCTGGAACTGACTGCAATCGGGCGCGGGCGCCAAAATAGCGTGGTGTAGGACGTCCGAAGAAAGGCTGTTGATGTGTACAAATAATGACCTTATGACCATGTTTTTGGTACGGTATTTGAATGAACAATGATGTCTGCGCCATGCCCGAGCTAGACAGCAGATAAGTGGGCTCAGCGCCTTGGTATTTAAGCGTTTAACACTAGAACGATGGGATCTGTCATTTGACCGCAATTTCAATTTTAATTTGAAATTTAATATTGGGATCTACATGAAATTATGTTGTATAAACTGTCACATCTCATTTATATATTGTTTAAAATAGTGAAATACCAACAGCCTGGCAGTCGTTTGATTGTATGATCTGATAAATGTTTGTACCTAATTGTAATATTATGAGAGGGTAGGACAATTAATTATTCTTATAATTATTGATTCTATTTCTTCAGACACAGGCGTCAGCATAGTTTTCAGCGCCTCTTCTCATGGTGAGATGAAATTAATTCTAAAAAATTGTGACAAAATGTTTTAAAGGCTGTAGGGTTTAGCTTACGCGTCTAGCCCGATTCTATTGCCTAGCACCCTACTCTTTCTATCAATGCAAAAAGAATTATGTTTTGTCCAAGTTGAACCACTGAAATCCAATTTCACAACACCTTCATGTTATCTTGAACGAAAGAATAATGTTGGTTCACTATTATTTCAAAGCTAATATGTATTTCTAGTTATTTTTCAACTTTTCACATTGTAAATATTGTATTTTGCTTCACTGTCAACGTTCAACTGTTAGTCAGATATTTCTTTTATTTCAATATTGTTCTGTATTTTTCTAAATTATGTCAAATAACCGTCATCGGTTCAAGAATCGCTCGTAGCCCCGGCTGAATCGCTCGTAGCCCCGGCTGCCTGAGTGATCTTAAACGATCACGAAGGTTAAGCAACACAGGGCGCGTTCAGTGCATGGATGGGTCGCCGTCTATGCCTAACGCTAGTGGTATTTTTCCGAGCGGTTCCGTGCTTCGCAAGGCACGTTAAGCTGTTGGTGCCGGCTGCCATCGATAGATGGCAGTCGTTAAGCCAAGTCAGAGGCCTTAGGGCGGCTTGACAACTTCTGACAGTAGACGAGCCACTAGTCTACAAGCCTCCACCAATCCGGACTTGGCCCCCGTGGTGGAGTATGGCCTATACCTTCCTCAGGGAAGAGACCCGTGCCCCTCGGTGGGGACATAATGGGTTGATGATGATAACCGTCATACTAAGAAGGTCGAGTAAGGAAACTTCTGGCCTATGGAGACTTCTAGAAGACTATTCGCATTCCAAATAGAAATTATGAATTTGAATCCTTAGGGTAGCCATAATTAAGAATTGAATTGAATGCAAGAAAGAGAAAGAAGATCTGGAATCTTCTAGAAAGACATCTGCGTTCGAAATTATGGATTTGGAACAGGATCCGGAAACTTCCAGAAGAATTCTGACGCAGATTCAGATCAATATTTAATGTTAGAATCGAACTACTTTTGGGGTATAAAAGCCGCCCTAGAAGGCTTTCGAGGAGTCAGTCTTACCTACCTGAGTCTTACTTGCGAATCTAACCTGAGCTCTTACTAGAGAGTCTTACCTGAGTTCTTACTTCCTTTCTACCTCTCTGCGGCCTGCCTATTATTATTCGGAATACCTGCGGGGCTCAACAACTTGCCTGACCATCTCCACGGCCTGCCTCCACAACTTGCCTGTTGTTTTTATTAGTGTTAAGTTTAGTTTACTTGTAGGTTAGGGGTTCTGATGATTATACTTCTACATTTCTAAATATTTCTTTTATTTCTTAGCTTCCGTTACCAAGGGTTGTGCCTTCACACAACCCTCGGTAACGTGACCAAATATTTTTTTATTGGGAAATATACCCAAAAATTAATCATACCAAGTATGGCATGGATGTGGCTGATCACATGGCGAAGAACTAGAGTGCCTAGGCGGCCTCTCGGAGATGGCCTGTGGCCTAATTACGCGCACCAAATCCTGAGCATGGAATTAGTATGGAATTTGACAGACGATTGGAATCGCTCAGGATTTGGTGAGCGTAATATAGGGGCTGTACAGGTTTTCTTCTATATATTGGGCCCAACTTAATAAATTCTTTCATTTTGTGCAACAAAATGTCAGTCAAATACACACATAGCAATTTTATACTAAATACAAAATAAAAATAAGTATAGCAAACTTCTGTTCCTGAACCGGAATCTTCCGAGCAAGTGCTTTCTACTTCTTGACCTTCTGAGTAAACTAAGGATAATTAAAAAAAGGCAGGAATATATTATATTGTGAATATATTGGGTCCTGTCTGTCCTGTCCGTCCGCGGCCTAGCGCAAAGACCGGTGGTACTAGAAAGCTGTAATTTGGTGTGTGTATTACTTAAGTATCACGCCGACAAAGTTAAACAATATACGTCCCACTGTAGGGCACAGGCCTTCTCTCAGGAAGAGAGTATGGGTTTAATCACAGAACAGAGAAAATAATTTAGAATTGCCCTAGCGCGTATTTTGTACGGGAACCGCTGTCGCCGCTTCACCCCCCACCGTTCTTCACTACTACTAATGTAAGCAATACGCACGCAGGCTTATATATGTGTGCGTGAGTCGAAGCCAGCGAAAGCAAATGTTGCAATTGAGGAGCGTTTTCATAAAAAGATACATTTGAAAAATTATTTTTTTCAATAGAAGGTTTTATATGTTTATTGCTCTATGGGTATGAAATTTTAATAAATGTAAGGGTATGTTTTGTTGGTATTTTACTTCTTTATTGTTTACTTACTTATAAAATATAATAAGCTATATAACTTAAGGAAATAAGGAGATAACAAAACTACGAGTTTTTTCAAATTTGGTACATCTGCTGTTGATGTCTCGGTTTGATAAAACCCCCATACAAATAGTTTATATTCCGAGCCATGTTATATTACAGGTTCTTCGTCATCGTAGTTTCGTCGAATATTGTCGTCGTCACAACCAGAACCCAGGAGCCCATCTGCATAAAATGCCTGAGCATCAGGGTCATCAGAAATGTCACAAAATTTTAGCACCTACTATCATGTTCAGCTATAGACAATGTTCGAAACAGCAAAAAAAAAAATTGATTTTTTTGTTGTATCGCTTTGTGAAAACGCTCCTCAATTGGCCAATGCAGTCACACCAACGCAACTTTTGATGTGTGAGAGCGCCTGTACGAACAAGCAAAGCAATAGGGATTGACAAAAAGTTAAAAGACATCGATATTATTAACTTTGTTTGGCGAAGCTTTTGCGAATGAATGGAATTTTAAAATTTTGATATTTTGTGTGTAATTATTGGTTGTTGCATGTACTGGTGTGTCTCTACTCTTCTTTAGCGCTTAATTCTATCAGATTAGGTTTCATTATTTACTTATGGCAATTTTATCGTAAATACTTGTGAAGTGCTCTGCAGGTGATAATTGCGCACGATGGCACTTTTACCCTTTTTTAACAGTTTTTCTTCAGTAACATGCTCTGTAAGACTACGCGGCCGACTGGGTATGTGTTTGCAAAATATGATCATTTGTACAAGTTCGTGGCACGCGCGCCCCGCCCACATGCTCTTTCTACCTTATTCCTATGTTCTGTGGGTTTAATCACCACGCGTGCCCACCGCGGGTTGGCGATTTCAAGCGCTGAGGTATGTGAATAGCTCAGACACTCAGGTTTCCTCATGATGTTTTCCTTCACCGTTAGCGAGTGGTATTGCTACTATACTTAACTTCACAAATGTACATAATATAGAAAACCAAGTCTAGATACATGCCCGCACTGGCGATCGAACCTGGGTCTCTCGCTTGCGAGTCCGATATTCTACCCACTAGGCTACAACCGCTATTAAACAATAAAATGTTAGATTTTTTTTTTACTGTACCATGAAAAGTGGGTATGATTTTTTTTCTCGTCTACCCCATCATGTGGGATATCGTTGGATTGGTCGTTAAAAAATATTGTGGGCATAGGAAGACCATTTTTCGATTTAGGGTTCCGTTTGCGAACTATTAAGCTTTAAAGCGCAAATTTTTGTCAAAGTATGCTATCCCCCGCCCCCCCTCTCCTGGCTAAACGGTTGATTGTAAAAATGTGATTAAATTCAGGGTAGTAGCACATATTATGAACTTGAAAGGAAAAGTATCACGGCTAAGTAGGCTTTACTAGTTAACGAGTAATAGGCAACCAACTTATAAAAGTAAAATTACGTGCAAAATTCATTGAAAATGACTTCCATGAAGTTGTTAGTTCTGTAAAGCAGGAAAAAAACCCTCTTTCTACGGAACCCTATATTGCGCGTGGCCCGACACGCACTTGGCCGGTTTTATTTATGTGGCATCGAAACATTGCTCTTCACAGCTAAAAAAAGTGATTTGCTACCTAAGGAGTCATTTGATATGAAATTAAACGTTAGTACCTAGTTGCGTGCGTTTCGACTGTTCGGCCGCGGCGTATTTAAAAAAAAGTTTTATGCCAAGGTTTTGTAAAAACTTCCCAAAACCGTAAATTTGTCAAAGTTTATTTCTCACCATAAAAACAACAGACTTATAAGGGAGGGCTTTACAAAAACACTTAATTGCCAAACTAGGTGGCCCTGTATTTTGGCAATTAGTGTTATTATGTACTTAATGTACAGATCTATTACAAAATATTGATGATGCAAATATTGTGCGTCTCAAAGTTTACGGATATAGGAGGCTTCTTAGAGGTCTGAAATATTTTTTAAAACCTAGATCTGTATATTTTGTCAGAGACAAAGAGAGATCACACTACACCAAACGAGATCTCTACGATGCTTTTTCAGCGAGATATCGGCTATTACGTGTTTTTCGCCGTTTCCTCTACGCGGCCATGGGGGTTAAATTCTCATAGTGCTCAAAATATATCCTCAGAGTATTTTTGTGTAATGACAAATTCAAATCTAGGTTTTACAAGTTATTTCAGACCTCTGCGACGCTTTTCTAGCGTAGCGAGATATTGGCGATTGCGTGTTTTTCACCGTTTCGACTGCGCGGCCACGGGATTTTTGTCTCACAGTTCCTGAAATGTAATCGTAGGACTGTTTTCCCTTTCGGGGCACTTTTTCTATATTTTTTCAAACTTTGTATAATCTGTTGTTCACCCAAATTTAAAGTCGCTTAGGTTTAAAGATCTCCGTGGCCACGCAGTTCTCCGCGTTTCGATGGCGAGGCCACGTTAAAACCCTTAAATCTTTTAAAACATTGCTTTGACAAATTCACGGTTTTGGGAATCGACTTAGACAATTTTTTACAAAAGCTTTGCATATTATATAACTTTTTTTTTTTTTAAATACCCCGTGGCTGAGCAGCCGAAACGCGCAGTTTCCACTATAGTATTTTACTGATAGTACCTAACTATCACCGACCGACTGATCGGCCGACTAAGCTGTCAGGATGGTATAGGTGCTGGGCAAGCCTACTCCATCTAAAAAACCATGCCCCAGGTACTGCAGCGTCCGAGTGGTCCCTGCACCCATCTACTAGTGTGAGTGAAGGTGCCACTGAACACTGTATAAATAAATCATCTCATCACATAGATGCAAAGGCCAAGTCTTTTTAACTAACTATAATAATAATATTCTTATCTTATCTTATAATCAAGTAATCTTTTACTTACAAAAACTTTTAACTTTATGAATAATTGAAGACCAAACCTAGATCCTCTAGGTATATCAGAATCTAGACATATATTGTGTCAAGATTACATTGCTATGGCTACTTTCGAGTTAACATTTACAATGCTTAAAGACATTTTATAGTGTAAACCATCTAATAAGCTGTTATTAGTATTGTTTAGTTAAATTATTGTGATTGAAATTTTGTAGCTGGATTTATTTTAATTATAGGATGTACAAATTATTTTTAAAGTGATTTCTATTATTTTTAGATTGCCTTTAAATGAGTCCCAATTTAAAACCTAACTGAGAATAGGTCATTGCTACATCCTGTGATAAAATTTGTCAATGTACCTTCATCTCAAGATCCAGAAATACTTTCTTTTTGCTTTTTTGTGATCTGTGTTTGATCAGGAATTTATATGAAAAATAATACCAACAAAAAGTATGCCACTCTTCGAACATGAAATTCAGTTAACTGACTAGCATTATAATAACTGAATTTCATGCCAAAAATAACTATAGTTAACAAAAACTAAGTTGAACTGTACCCTTTCCAAACAGGATTGGCATGATCATCTTCAAAATATTGATTGCATGTTAATTCTTCGTTATTTTTTATTCTCAATTCAAACATTTTTATGCCAAACTTGTTTGACTAAGATCATTCTTCCCCTTAAGAAATGGATTCCACATGTAATTATCTCTGTTTTCTCTATGTTTCTAGTGTTAGAAGACCTGAATGCAACCCCATTCCAATAATTTTATTGGAACTGATGAGCCAAAAGAAGATTTAGAAGTTGATGGAATGGATTCCAAAACCGGTGACCATTACTTGGAGAACAAACACAGGACTAATGGTAAATAAATGCGTGTACAACTCGGTGGTAATTTGAGATGGAGTAGAAAAACAAGGTACCTTGTAGTCAACAAAGAATGTCTATTTGAGACCACAGATAAATTTTACAGAATATTTTTAATAATAACCTCCACACTACCCAATCACTTGTCTTGGTCACAAACTAGGATACCCTGTGCTATAGTAACCAGGCAAAGACGTCACAGGTGAGGAAATTGAGTCCTTCAAAGAACTAGAATTCGTTATTTACCACAGACTAACGAGTACTAGGAAGAGTAAATAGAGTTGTTTTTGAATCGCGGCCGAGACGTCCGGTGGGAATCGAACCTACGACCTCTGTTTTGGGAGTAATGTATGTTGTAAAAATATACACTCAGCAAGAAAAGTGGCATTGGTAGGCCACGCGCCGTGTAGGGTTCCGATATGAATCCGAGTCTTAACAACGTGTTTTCAATCAACGATTCTTCTAAAAGCTATTGTTTGTTCAGAAGGCCGCCTCGGTATAACTGTAGAAATAGATTGAGATAGAGAACACTTTATTGTACACAAAAATGAGAATACTCCTATGCGTGGTGATCAGATACCTACCTAAAAGTATATTTTAATCCGAGGGGCCACTCCTGGGATTCGTGAAATAAGTTTACCAAGATTTAGTAGTGGAAAACAATAGAAAAATGCAGGAATTTGTAAAAGAAATTATTTAAAAATTACGAAGGGAATACTAGAAACTCAAATGTAATTAATTAATTAGAAGAACGTTTCTACTAAATTATTATTATTATTATTAATCGGAACCTTAAAATATCCCATTGATTGCATAATAAATTAGCGAGATGATAATTTCATATTAATACTATGAAAATACACCGCGGGCGCCGGATTAAAAATAGCGTCACTCCATCTCCTTCCGTGGATGTCGTAGAAGGCGACTAAGGAAATAAATTACCAGGAGACGGGCAGCAGCGTCTTCCTGAGATTCGCCTGCCAAGCGTGACGACCACTCGTCTGCCGCGACACAGATCTGTGCCCAAGTTAGTATGGGCCACCTATACGTTCCATTCCGCGAGGGCAGTTGAGGGGCAAAACCCCTCATGGTTATGAAAACCATGAGGGAGGCGTAAGTTCTGCGTGGGCGTCAAATGGCTGATGATGACACTGCGAAGGGTGACCACAGTATGACACAAAATGTGTCCAATTTTAAATGTATTTTGTATTGGTATTAAGAAACAGACGTTTTAACATCCGATAAATAACGAAATATGCATCCAAATATACATTCAAGTATCTGATCACCACGTATAGCAATACAGTACATCGAGGCGACCTTTCGAACAATTGTTTTGTGGAACAATCGTGCATATAACCTGTGGTATAACATTAAAGTCTAGGAGCCCGCGTGGTGATGGAGCCCTAACTCTCTCTGTCTGAGAAAAGGCCTGGGCCTCCAGTAGGACGTATTATTACGTCTTTCTTTTTCTTATTGCCCCGAAATAAAAAAATTGTTTATTTCTTAACGTAAATACGCTATAGATACAGTCAAAAGGCTAAGTGAAACTATTTGTACTGTAGTGAAACGTTCGCTACATACAGCCTCTTGTTAAATGTGTGTGTTAGAGGCACTGACAGATACGAGTGATCTTAAAGGGGATTTTAACTGATTTCTACGGAACCCTAAAAAACAATCTACTTTTTTAATCCACTTTTCTTTAGTCGTTTAGTTTATTTCTTTAGTCGACAAGGAACCCTTATAATTTCGCCATGTCCGTCCGTCCGTCTGTCTGTCTGTTTGTCCGTCCGACCGTCCGGCCGTACCCCTTTAGGTACGGAACCCTAAAAATAACAAATAATAGTTAAAAGGCTATTATTTCTTAAAATTGGCTTTCAATGATACTGAGATGGGTTGTTCCAAAACGAGTAATTTGATAAAAAAAAAGTTTTAAATTACCAATTTGGTTAATTATTTATACATAGAAAAGTTAAAATTATCATAACTATGGAACAACTGATACTTTTTGCAATTTCTAAGTCTCCTTCATGGTAAAAGTTTGTCATATGACGGGTGAAACTTTCGATTTCCGGATAGATATGGAGATCTTCTTACATTTGTTTTCTTTTTTACTCTAAATCCACCATCACACAGATGTGGAAACATCTGTGTAGGTTTTCACCCATATTCTGAATGGTGCATCTTTTATAATTTCAATTGACCTTATCTTGGGCTCATTCACCTTTACGCTCCTACTATATTTTTTTCTGTTTACTGTGGATTATTCATTTATTCGGTGCGCCTAAAATCAGTGCTCTTAATTTTCACTGTTATCAAGCGAATTCTTGGTTGTACAGCTATTTATCACGTTCATATGATTTTATGGAGTGTAAAGCATTTGCTGGCATTTTAAGGCCTTTTCAATATTAGGTGCCAAAATCGTTATAATTTTATAAGTAGCTATGACCTGGGATTAGATAAGTGATTGTAAGTTTTTGCAATGTTGGTGGCACCTCGAGAACCGATTTCATCAATAGGACAAGATTGACAAAATGAACATTTGTTGAGTGCTAGTACGAAACAAAAATTAAGCCTTCCCATGGAACTGTACCCTGAAATATTCAATTTCATATAGCTTTTGTCAAAAAGCGAAGAAAATTTAATATAGGTACTTTCAGTTACTTACAAACACGATTCCTAAAGTTTCGTATTTATAATATTTAAACTGACTCTGAGGGGTATTTTAAGTTGAAACACTCCTCAGAGTCGAAAGGGGGAAAAATGTATCCCCAGATTATTTCAATTACCTCTAATGAGTGTTTATAGAAAATTTCTTTCATTATGTATAATAAAGTAAAGAAAGTAAATTAAAGTGTTAGAGAGGAATCTTGTTCTTATAAATAGGTAAAACCGTCGTATCTATGATAGAAAATGGTCAATTTAATTTTGACAAACTAATCTATGCGCCAGCGACGAGTCGCGCGATTATTGACCTCCAAATTGCATTAGTATTTTATGCGACAAATTGAATTAGCTAGTAGGTATTTAGTAAATAGAAAGAGATTTATTTTTGCAAAACTAGACCAAGTGACAATTTAACCGTCGCACTTGTTATGCATAAATACAAGTAAGAATTCTTGTTATTTTATTGGTAGTTACACTTTTTAATGGCGTTTGGATTTGAAGGCGCTTACACTAGGTGCTAAAAAAATTACTTTGGATATAAATACAGCTCTTGTTTTTTGTAGATTTAAATTATGACGTACTGACCCAAAAAAACCAAAATCAAGATGCATTAGTTATGCATAATTGCATCCAATTATGATATCTTAAGTTGACAGAATAAGTTTGAAAAAATCCTCTAGTTGAGTTAAATGTAAATTAAGTATCAATTCGCTTATCGGTAATTATGGATTATTTTCAGTATTAAAATATTTAAAAACTAATTAAAAAATTATGCTTTAGTCTTCTAAAAGCGGTTCAGTTTCCTCTTATTCTTCTCCCACATTCTTAGAGTTTCTGCCTCAGGTCTGCATCAACCATCGGTTTATTGTGGCTGTGAATAAAAACCCTATGGTCCGGGTAGCGTTCGCGTTTTTCTTCTCGCCTCTCCAGTTGCTCTCGATAAAGTTTGTCACTAAACGACCATTTCCTTGGGCAACGCCATAGTGATAATGCATCTCTGCATATTCACTTAAAGAATAATTGCCCATGCACGAAAGTAATCCAAATCAATAGACAGGCGAGGTCCAAAACACAAGCAGGGGTCAGTCGTAAGGCAAATCAAAGTCCAGTTAACAAAGCGAGAGTGTAGAGACCAGAACGTAAAGAGTACGCGCGGAATAGCAGTGAACGACTGACTTTACTTACGACGCGTAACGCGATGGGAGAGGCCGGCCGGGAGCAGTTACGAGTCCACTCCTATCACAGATATAGTGACTCCGATTAACTGAAACGCATTACCTAACTATTTTTTGTTCCCAACGAATCAACCATTTAGTTGATCCGATAAGAACATTTATTATTCTCCTTCTTTGTTCCTATCCACACGTAATGACTTGTCTTTCCTGTGGGCTAGGCCGACTAAGCTGTCAGGCTGGTATAGGTGCTGGGTAACCCTACTCCATCTAAAAACAATGTCCCAGGCACTGCAGCGTCCGAGTGGTCCCTTCACAGTGTGAGTGATAGTGCCACTGGTCGCTGTATAAATCATCTCATTACACAACTTAATAGAGTGATAAAAAATAGGGATGCACCGACTGTTCGCCGACCAGTCGGTTAAGCCGACTAGTCGGCCATATTTGCAGTCGGCGACTGGTCGGCGAACAGTCGGCCAAAACTGCCGACGGATTAGGGTAACTGAAATACGTATTTATTTTAACTGTTATGTAATCGTTTATTAGTTTGTACCATATTAAAGATATTCCACTTCTAAGATACTCTTCTTACGAGATCAGATCAGTCATAAAATTATATACGTATAAAAGTAATCAACAGTCAAACCCTAGATCTAAGCTGGCCTCTATGCTCTCAGGCTTAATCATAACGAATTTAATCAGTCTTATTTATAAGTCTCGATTAGGAATCTGAAAGATCTTATCTACTAAAACATTATAATATTTATAATATATAAACAAAAAATCATGTCGCGACGTGATCACGAGCGTTGCCGAGGTCACCCGAACTCCCCCGAAAACAATGTCGGCCCGGCCGACATGTCGGCCGACATGTCGGCTAATTTGTAGCCGACTGGTCGGCCTGTCGGCCAGTCGGCCAAAGTCACAGTCGGCCCATCTCTAATAAAAAACCTTTTCTATGAGTAGGTAAGTATTATTTTTAAGAACTGTCCACTTGTGAAAGATAGATAAAATGTTCTTTTGAGGTGAGCGTTGACACTGTCATAATAGTAGTTTATGTGACTGTCACATAATGAGGGTTATTAAAACACGAGCGAGATTTTAAAAAACGAGCCTTGGCGAGTTTTTTGATAGCATTGGCGAGTGTTTTAATACCAAGTTATGTGCAGTCTCATACACTACTTTATCTACACTCATGTCTTAATCTTCAAAGTAAGGAATCAAAGGAAAACACGTTTGACAAGCTTTGTACTATACATAAATCTACGGTTATTAACTAAACTCATATCGAAATGAAACAAAATTTTCAATTATAAATTTATTTTTAGTTGCACTTTTGGTACCACGAAAATGAAATTAGGTTTTTTATAGAGTCAACTTTTGACATTAAAAAAAAAACTTAAGTTTTGTTCCGTGATCACAGCAACACTTTAAAAAAAATAACTGTAACATAAAGTGAAAAATCTGACCTTTAATGTAACTTTCTATTACACTTTTTTTTTTTATTTTCTTTAAAGTTATGTATTGTTTAAAGCCTGTCAATATGTGTTTACCTTTGAATTCTTAATTTGAAGATTATGATATCAGTGTAGATAATAGTAGATTATGCATTAAGGGGATAAAGCAGTGTATTATGTCTCGGGCGTTATTTTGAACCCCAAGGACGAGGGATCCTAGGGTTAACTCACGAGCGAAGAGAGGGAGTTACAGAGTTAACTCCCGAGCGAAGCGAGGGAGTTAAAGCTAGAATCCCGAGGCCGAGGGGTTCAAAAACGCCTGAGACAAATACACTGCTTTATCCCCAAAATGCATACTCTACTTTATATAAACACTGCGAGGCAATAAAACATAATACAATTAATAAGAAAGTACTTACTTTATTAATTTTACAATAATGAAAGAAGACAAATACAAAATAACACAAAGATTTGCAGTTTAGCGCCTTTTCGTTCTATTTGTTTTTTTTTGTAGTGGCAAATTCTTCTTCATGCAGGTTTCTATGAAAAGTTTCATTCTAATTTTGAATACATTCTCCTTGATTTAGGGCTCTATGAAAAGTTTTCATTCTAATTTTGAATAAATTCTTCTTGGTGTAGGGCTCTATGAAAAGTTTATATTCTAATTTTGACGTTTGGTCATGGATTGCAAGGAGCTCGTATATTCAATGTTGATTGCATTCCAAATTCAAATGTCATAATTCCCTAGGGGATTATAAAATTCAGTACCTACATTTATAATGACCCGGCTAGACCATAGGACACAAATGACTTGCTTTAAGTTGAGTTTGCATGACACATAATATGCCATTGACGAGCAGGTGTTATATAATAGTAGATTGTACAACAAGTGCATAAAACGCACCATTTTACTCGAGACGTTTATCCATCCGAGCGAGCTTGCGAGCGAGGATAGATATAAAGTCGAGTGTAAAATGGGTTTTATGGACGAGTTGTACACTCTACTTTTCACTTCGATTGCGAGGAAATGAAACAGCAACATGTAAAATAATTATGGTTCCCGCCAATTAACTTTTTTTTCTTTTTTTTTTCTGTAGGGACGTGACACCTGACTTAAGGTCGTTACATACTGCTCAGTTATAAAAACATTTTCTTTTTATAACTATGATAAGTTGTTGTTATGGCTTAAATACTATACTGATCTACTAAATTGAAAAATAAACAAATATAAAAAATAATAAATGAGACGAAATACAAATTATAAGTTTATTTCATGAAGTTTTATTGTGTACTTTGGCTGTTGGTATCTTTGCCTTGGTCTTAGAATACGAACGAAACGAAATAAAATAAAGAGGTTGTTGTATGAAGTTAAAGATGTTCGTGTGGCTGTTGCAGCGATTGCCTTGGTCTTCGACGAAGATTTTACTTTATGCTCTAGAGCATAAAAAGCGACTTTATGTCGCCTACGCACGACATAAAGACGAACTTTTAGAGCATGAGAAGTGAAAAATATATTATAAACTAGCTGTCCCGGCGAACTTCGTTCGTACCGCCACAAAATCCGTTTATACGATTCTTGCACAACGCCATCTATTTTAAACTTAAAATAAATATTATCGGGATATCAAGTATGCTATGTCGCAATTTAGGTCTTTGTCTTATCTGTACGCCAAGTTTTGCTTACTTGAGTAACAAACATCCAAACATCTTCACTTCACAAACTTTCACATTTATAATAGTATAGTAGGATAATAAGATAACATTTTCTATTCTGGTCAACCGAACGAGATCAAACGAACAACCGAAAGATCGATACTGTCGGCTGAATTTATCATTATTTAACGTTTAATTATTATTTATTACGTATTGCCATGGAGGTCATTGTAAAAAAATGGTGGCAAAGTGTTTCTGTACGAAAATTGAAATTTAAAAATAAAAAATTCAGCCAAAAAGCTTCATCATCCACCCATTATGTCCCCACCGAGGGGCACGGGTCTCTTCCCTGAGGAAGGTATAGGCCATACTCCACCACGGGGGCTAAGTCCGGATTGGTGGAGGCTTGTAGAAGCTTATCTTGGTTTTATTATTGATTATTTTGATTATTTATTATTTTATTTATACTTGATTATATTTTAAAATAAAAATTAATTCGATAGGAACAAAAAGGAAAGAAATATTAGTAAGAAATGTATCGAATCAACTAGTTCATTCGATAGGAACATATGCCTGAATCGACTTCCACTCTGATCAACTGGTTGATTCGTTCAGTCGATTGGAGTGGAAAACCATAGTCATGCATGTCATAGTAATAATACAGCCGGTAATAATATATTTGCAAAATAATTGACACCCTGTAAGGGCACAACAATTTTTTATGTCTCATTATCATGCGTCTATACCAATTTTTACGATACTGCTTATTTACAGGTATCTATTATGCAATTTGTCTATAATTTAAATTTTATCATCTATAATTTAAAATTACTTACATTTATTTAACTTATATTAGCATTATAAGACTCCGGATTTGTATACCCGATTAATTTTTGTGTGTGATGTATGCCTCACTTAACTTCTGCGAACTTTTTTTCGAGGCCTTTTGTATTGCTTAAGACATTTCATGTCTTAATTCAGTCTTAGGAATTACCAAATTGGCAATCAACATTTTTATATTCTTTTTGTTGAACTAACCCGTGCTGAGGACAATTTGTAAAAACCTATTTAGAGGCTAAACATTCCACCCATGCCGGCTAACCGTGCCAGCGCTCTCCCAACTGAGCTAATGGGCTTGGGCAAGTGCAGGCACAAGTGAAACGAGCCTCTTTACAAACTTCTCAAACTTTTCAAGTCTCGGCAGTCCCGACTCCCGGCAGTCCATGTGTGGAATTTTTAGCCTCTAAATAGGTTTATAAAAATCAACATTTTATCGAATTACGAACTTTGGAAATTCTCACCTCAGTACCTTTGAAGGCCACTTTTAACAAATAATAGCCTATTAAGTACCACTTTTTTTTTCCTATTAGCTTAGGGTCCCACGAAGTTTTTGAAACTACTCAGGAATTATGGAATATCTTTTTAATTAGGGTTCCGTACACCAAAAAAACGGAACCCTTAGGATCACTCGTGCGTCTGTCTGTCGGTCCGTCTGTCACAGCCAATTTTTTTAATTCAAAGTCATTGAACTCTGACTCGCTCGTTAATAAATTATTACTTTTCGAGCAAAAGTTTTAGGTTTCCGTATACCGTATAAAAAAAAAAAACGGAAAATATAGGATCACTCGTGCCTCTGTTTGTCAGTCTGTCTGTCACAGCCAATTTGCTCCATATTGGGCTAAAGTTGGTAGGATGGTGTAATCCTGTGACCCAAACACAGATTTGCAAAGTAAATTAATATTTTTTTAAAATAACGGTCATTTTCGCGCGACTGGATATTAAAACAAAAGTTTTGCAAACCTTAGGTAGGTACTGTCGTATATCAAATGAAAGGGCTCGTTATGGGGATCTCAAATATATATTTTTTATTATTGTAAAATAAATAGTTTTAATTTTATTCATGCAAGAAGATGAAAATTGTCCATTCCTACCTCCTGATCTCAGAAACTATTGAGCCTAAAAATTAAAAAAGTTACGAAATGTAGTTCATTGCTTGTAAATTATACAGGAAAACCTGTAAGAATTCTATCAATTGAGAACAAAGTGGTGAACTCAATATAATACGTTCACGTACGGAAAATAGTTCACTAAAACACCACTAGATAGCGCTTACTATGAGGGTTTCAAATGTGATACCACAATTGAATAAAAACATTTGACTTTAGCATTGTACGGAACCCTCTCCAAGCGAGTCCAACTCGCATTTGGCCGGTTTTTATTTCAACTTGCGATAACGTTAAGAGGCTGATTATTATATGCGTAAAAACCAATTCTGGAGGACTATGTGCCAAAAAAAGTTCATACAAATGTAAAGAAAACTTCAAAGTAGGTAAATAAAATGTAATATCCTAAACTAAGAAAAATCGGGGAACATACATGGGGTATATATAGATACCCTGATTGTGAGGAATCTAAATGTTTTCTTTGGACCTCACCGTTACGTGAACTTAAAAGGAAACCTATCACGACTGAGTAGGCTTTACAAGTTACGAGTAACCAACTTATAAAAAGAAAACTTCGTACAAAATCCATTGAAAATGACGTTGATGAAATCGATACTTCTGTAAAGCAGATAAAACCCCCTATTTCTACGGAGCCCTACACTGCACGTGGCCCGACACGCCAAGTGCGTTTTTATCGTATGTCTACGGAATCCAAAACATTAATCGATGTTCTAATTTTTTTTCAGGCTATGTGAAATATGCAAGCCTTGTCATACTCACCCTGCAAAATGCCATTCTCGGTCTAAGTATGCGCTTTGCGCGGACCAGACAAGTAGAAAATATGTTTTCATCACCTGCAGGTGAGTGACCTTATTATGAGTCATTGTTTGTTTGTATAATATACTTTCAGGAAATAATACCAGACAATTTATAATAAATAATTTCATTTCATTTCATAATGACCAGAGTTCGTACTGTGATATCATCATCTAATATATAAAAATCTCGTGTCAGAGTTTGTTATCGAACTCTTCCGATACGGCTTCACTGATTTTTGTGTATATTTTTGTGTATAGTTTTCCATACAAACTTTGGACCCTCGTTTCATCCCCTTCATCCCCTGAATTTTAGAAAATCCTTTTTTTAGAGGATGCCTACGTAATAGTAACTAGTTAGTTATTATGACGTAGGCATCATCACAATATATAGACAATAACTAGATAACACCTCTGCATGTTTATCAGAGCTATCAGTTCGCTGGTTTAAGCTGTGCGTTGATAGACCAGTCAGGTAGTAACTGTTGCCTTTTATACACGCTCATTTTTGGGTGGTCTTAAATACATAGCAAAATGAACGTGCCCTAATAATAGCTATCGAATAGGCTACTTTGTTTTTAAAACAATAGGTGGTACTTTATTTTCCAGAAATCTCTCGACCCAAACTCGAATCTTTGAGAACTATCAGTAGCCCTTTGTTTATAGAAGGAGTTCAAAGAAGTTTACTAGCTAGCCGACACGGAAATGACGGAAAAGCGCAGCTGGCGCGCGCGTGTCATCCAAACACTCCACTGATTTGCAAACCCGCGCCTGCGCTGTCCATGCCCTGCCCCCAACCGTTTGATGTTGACTGATTGAAAAAATCTTTATTGCACTAAAAAACTAATTTTGTACAAAGGCGAGCTTAATACTAGGTAGTATTTTCTTCCAGCTAACCTACGCGCCGCTTCCTTCCGGCTCAGTGCTGTTATACGTGCCATAATTATGGTGCATGTACCATAACTCAGCTATTCGTACTATACATCCATTATGGCACGCGAAAGTACCATAATTTTGGCAATTATCATGACAGCCTTGTGTGTTTGTATTCTTTTTGTTGCACTAACAATTTTAAAAACCTATTTAGAGGCTAAAAATTACACCCATGCCGGGACTTGAATCCGCGACCTCGGGCTAACCGTGCCAGCGCTCTCCCACCTGAGCTAATGGGCAAGTGCAGTGCAGGCATCAGTGAAATTTCGAGCCTCTACAAACTTCTCTGTATTAGGTACGTACAAGCAGCGACATCTGGCCGAAGCTATTTACATCACTTGCAGCCCCGAGTAACCCACGCAGTTAGGTTTTTACATCGGAATGATATCGCTGTACTACATGATTGTACTTTCGCGTGCCAATTCGAGGTCATATTCTATATGTACTGAAGTGTATCTAGTTTATTAGTAATTATTTTTCAGTGTATATATGTTAATATATATATATATATATATATATATATATATTTTAGTAAGTATAACTTTTTTGTTCACGTTCGGTTGAAACTCCGTGATTTACCAAAGGCCCGTGCTGAAAATCAGTGCTGTGGGCAAAACCGCAGCGTATACTGAGCTCGAGGCCATTTTACCGCTGCATAGACATACCCTGGGTCCCTTATTGTTTTGGGATCACTTTTGTTTTTTTTTTCATGTACAATTATTTGTCCGTTTTAACATTGTTAAATGTATGTCTTTGTGGTGTTAAATAAATGTTTTTCTTCTTTTCTTCTTTTTGTTGCACTAACTAAGCCTTGTGTGTCTTGTAATGTATTTCGTTTGCTCTTTCTGTTGACACGTAACTTCGTTTCTTTTAAAAAAGCCGAAATTGTTAGAATCCTAGACATGCCACAATCTCAAACTCAAGTTAATGCTTTTGTTCAAAGTTAAACGCGAAATGGGGATGGCAACACGAAAATAATTACAGATGGCGCCACTGAGATTTGCCCCGACAACGTCTGTTATGTTTTATAATAAGTGTTGCTTACTTTCGGATCATGTAAATTCGGCATAAAAACGCCATGAAATGCTTTTCACTAAAAAAGGGAAAGCTATAGTTTATACCAAATGTGAAAAAGCAAAGTGTTGTATACCACGAAAGGAATACAGACTGTAATACAAACGTAACCACAAAAATACTTCTTCAACATTTCTTGCAGAAATAATCGCATACATTTAATGAAATACCTCTTTACTAGCTGATTTACCAAGTGCGTGTCGGGCCATGCGCAGTGTAGGGTTCCGTAGAAAGAGGGTTTTTTTTTATCTGCTTTATAGAACTAACAACTTCATCGAAGTCATTTTCAATGGATTTTGTACGAAATTTTACATTTATAAGTTGGTTCCCACTACTCGTTAACTAGTAAAACCTACTTAGCCGTGATACTTTTCCTTTAAGTTCAATGAATCGTTTAGCCAGGAAAGGGGGACTGATGGGTTGAATCATTGATATCAAGGCTTGCATTTCTCGTTTTTAGTTAGTTTTAGGATTAACAGCCTAAGTACCTAAACTCTGCCTCCGTTTTTAACGAGTGTGAAAGAGCGGACCTGAAAACAAACAAGAATGTTGAAACATAAGTTTTACTTCGATTCTGAATGTATTTCATTACTATTATTTGTGCCTGCATAGAAATATTTTTTTGGTATTTGTTTACTAGAATCATAGCCTATAAACTTCTTAATAATCGATTTACCTACTTCCTCCATATGGTTTAGGAGGCACAGTTTTTCTATTGCAAACTGAGCAGCAAATGCGTAGACACTTATTTCTCTTCTTATAAGACGTTTATGTCTTACGTATTTGTCTTACTTATAAGACGTTCTCTTGTTCCGTGTTGATTTCCGGAATACGGGACACTCGGCGTTGTTGGTCGTATGGCCAACTGTGGTATTGCAGTTGGCGCACGCGTCGGCAGGTCCTCTTAGAGGGCGGGGGCAGTCCCAGGCGCCGTGTTCCTCTCGGCACCGTACGCAGGCTAGCCGCCTGTGGCATTGGTGCGACGAGTGCCGGAACTGCTGGCACCGATCACACTGCGCGGGTCCCCTGTTCCCGCGCCAGGCTTCGATCCGCACCCGCGCCAGGCTTCGATCCGCACCCCCGTCATGTTGAGGAGTTCGCACACCTCATAGATGCCGGGGGATGGGATTTGGGGTGCTCTCCACCTGGGCAAAGAAGATGCGGCCGGATTGGATGACACTTGCGCGCCAGCTTAGCTTTTACGTTATTTCGGTGTCGGCTAGCTAGTAACCAACCTTCTTTGAACTCTGCCGCGAGCCGCGCGCGGATTGTAAACAAAGGGCTACTGATGGTTCTCAACGATTCGAATTTGTGTCGAGATATTTTTGGAAAATGCAAATAAAGTGCCTATTTTAAAAAACCGGCCAAGTGCGAGTCGGACTCGCGCACGAAGAGTTCCGTACAATTATCTATACAACATTAGACACAAAGAAAAAAAAAACAGCAAAAAAATGGGAGCCCCCAATTACTAATCAAATGGATCAATGTTATCTGAAATAAATAAATATATTATTAAATAATAATTTATTTTGTTTTTAGTATTTGTTGTTATAGTGGCAACAGAAATACATAATCTGTGAAAATTTCAACTCTCTAGCTATCACGGTTCTTGAGATACAGCCTGGTGACAGACAGACGGACGGACGGACAGACAGACAGACAGACAGACGGACGGACGGACGGACAGACAGACAGCGAAGTCTTAGTAATACGGTCCTGTTTTTACCCTTTGGGTACGGAACCCTAAAAAAACAAAGTAGCCTATTCGATAGCTATTAACCACGTTCATTTTGCTATGCCTTTAAGAACAACCAAAAATGAGCGTGCATTAGTATAATAATGGATGCTATTAAGCAATATAGTGTCAACCCACATGATCCCCATTTTGAGTAAAACGCGTTCAAAGTTTTGAACATTAAAAAAACAATTGTTAACAGAAAATTCGAAAAGCTTAAAAACATTGGTCTCTTAGGTTTTTAATAATCACGAAGATAATATTGGTATAAGTAAAATTACCAAAACATACATATTTTCGCAAAAATAAGGAAAATTCATATAGCGATATGCTGTATCCGCTATCTCAATCCGAAAATCGTTTTAAGTAGCGTAACAATTACACATTATTGCAAAATTACGAAGAAGTGTTACAAAGTGCATGTATTACTAAGTTACTTGACTCTTTATTGATGAAGTTATAATACCGATGAATTCAATAAAAAATGTGTTATGTTCCATAAATCAAAGTCACTTGCAGTCTCAAGTTTTAGTTATCAGTCATAACTTGCTTAACAATTATTACAAAATATAAAAATATAATTTCTATGTTACATAAATATAAATGTTAAAAAAAAAATATTTTGCACCAAGTTATCGTTATCAGTGACCCAATAATTAGTATTTTTTTCTCTTCTCATTTTTCAATTTCGAAATTTTGGTGATATAATTTGGTCATTAATGCATATTGTGGATCAATATCATAAAATGTCATGAAAATCATGAAACTACTCATTATAAAGCAATAAAGTCTACTACCCCATCCAGTGTTAAACTCAGTGACTGTAAAGAAGTAGTATAGAATTAGTTCCAGATGATGCAAAACCAATTTAAATTTTGTTTGAGGAATATTGGGTCAAGTAACTTTATTAATCTATTACAAAAGACACAGATTAAGGATTCTTGTCCTGTCTGTAAGTTGTCTTTAATTGCAATTGATGAAGAAAGAGCCCATGCAATTTGATCTAATTTCGTCTCAGAAAGCTGGAACTCATTTGATATCCTTCTTTAAGTCACTAAATTTAACACTTTATAGCTCGTGGCCATTAGGTAAAAAAAACCGGCCAAGTGCGAGTCGGACTCGCGCACGAAGGGTTCCGTACCATTATCTATACAACATTTGCATATTTCAAACGTCTACCTTGAATGGGCAAAAAAATCACGTTTGTCGTATGGGAGCCCCCCTTAAATATTTATTTTATTCTGTTTTTAGTATTTGTTGTTAAAGCGGCAACAGAATACATCATCTGTGAAAATTTCAACTGTAACTATTACGGTTCATGAGATACAGCCTGGTGACAGACGGACAGGGGAGTCTCAGTACTTAATAGGGTCCCTTACCCTTTGGGTACGGAACCCTAAAAATAGACAAATTGATTTAAAAATTGGGTGTTATTTCGCGTATCTTAGGTCCCTTTATATTTCTGCCACTTTGCACTCCCCTTCCAGTTTTCTCTTCGTTTAGAGCTCTAAACTGTTTTCTATGTTAAACACTTGACTTTGACATTTAAAAATCAGTATCATTTAACTGTATGACTAGAATGATATAGTTTGGCTGTGGCATAGAATTTTTGGTTTGATTAATAAATTTAATAACTGCTGAAATTGGAATTCAGACCTAGTATCTGAAACTAGCACACTGAATCTGGACCTCCGAAATCCCATTGTAATATAATACACAGGAAGAGGGCTTGCTTTTGTAATGTTGATATGTTGTTGATATTCAGAAGTGACGTCCATCTAAAATAGAGGTAGTAACAGTGCCAGCCAATTTAAGTCTTTTTGATGAGAATAACTTGCTACCTTTCACTATTAGACGGCCTTGAAAACCTTTCATTATTAGACGGCCTTCACACATTTCACAAGGACATGGGCTCTTGATTTTGGCGACAGCATCCTCAAAAACGTTTAGAAATTAACTTTTCCACAGCTTGTAACATTCCACTATTTTTATTTTGAAAAGGGTGATTTAATCTTCAATAAACATTTTTATAGTTTTAGCACATTCATACTACATATTCTTGGAACTTTCATCATAAATCATAGGCAGCCTATATACCACTGTAGGGCACAGGCCTTCTCTCAGAGAGGGAACTTTCACATTTGGTTAATAGTAGTTTATGCAACTGTCATATAATGAAGGGTATTAAAACACGAGTGTGAGTTTATGAAACGAGCGCAGCGAGTTTCATAATAGTAACGAGTGTTTTAATACCCGTGTTATATGCAGTTGCATACACTACTTTATCTTCACTAATGCAATTAATCAAACAACAAGAGTAAAAGCTGACAATAGTTTATTTATAATAATTGTTCAAAGACGCGTGATTTTGCCGCCATTAAAATTTAACCAATGAGAGCGCAGCTGCGCGCTTCAATAAAACGCGACCAACCTGATTGGCCCTGCAATCAAGTTGGTCGCGTTTTATTGATGTTATAATGAGATTTTACGATATCGATGTGAATATTATACCATCATGTGAAATTGCTTAAATTGAGTGTTTTGTTGTCTGCGCTATAAGAGTAGTAATTATAAGTCAAGTATTGAAAACATAAGTAGAATGTTACAACATTAGTGTAGATAAAATGTTTTAAGGCATTTGAATCAAATTGAAAATTAAAATTTGACTAGTTTGTAGCTATGAGCATTTTAAAAAAAAGTTCCATGTTTTATATCTTAAAATCAAACTGCAAGTAATCTACTAACTCAAGTTTTGCAATTGTATCTCAAATTAATTATTTTAATTTGAGAAAACAAAATCAAATGTAACTGTATTTAGAAAACAAAATCAGTAAACAGTAAATACAATATATTTATTTAATATTTTACCAGAAAAATAACCTTGAAATAGTAATCAAGTTAATATCTGCAAAATATGGAAAATTTGGACTCGCCTTTAATAAGTCTTCGTTCTTCATTAGTTTTTTAACCGACTTCAAAAAAGGAGGAGGTTAGCAATGGGGTGGGTAAAAATAAAAAAAGTGTTTTTATATATTATTTAGAAAATATAGGCCATTTCAGAAATACTATTTCGGTAATATATTTTTCCTTGCTTTTGTTAATATTAGGGGTTAAAGTATGAAATTGCCGTTTTATTGCAATAGGTTCTTTGAATTGACATAGAATCTTCATGGTTTGAGGTTTTCGAATGAAACTTTTTTCAAATGGTTTCTATGATGTTCTTTTTTTAAAAAATGAGAAAACGCAGCATTGATATTGCGGGCTGTTTCTGCCGCGTTAGTTCCGCGTCGGAACTCGTAATCAAAAATCACTCGAATTTTCGCAGTATCCATCTTTCTTGTCTAAATTGAATAACAAAAACAATTGAAAGTCGATATTCAAATGTTTCACATTTTTTAAAAAAAGAACATCATAGAAACCATTTGAAAAAAGTTTCATTCGAAAACCTCAAACCATGAACATTCTATGTCAATTCAAAGAACCTATTGCAATAAAACGGCAATTTCATACTTTAACCCCTATTATTATATTAATATTTTAGTATTTACCGGAAGTGACGTCACCATCCCAGGTTGAATAGTAGCAAATCCATACCCACCAGAATAAAAAAAAAAGCTGTCAGTTTTGTAAATTAATGTCTGTCAACTTCATAGTCTTCATAGTTCAACGAAACAAGTGTGACAATCTGTGACGGACACAATGGTGTGGTGTGGCCATCACAAATTTTCTAATTAGGAATATAATTTTTGTTTGTCATGATTCTTCATTAGAACTTACCTCAGGGGCACCGATGATCTTGCCGCATTTTTTGTATATTTTGTATATTTTTTCTTTTTCTCGGTTATTCTAGTTTTAATACCTACATTGTACTAATGATTTATAAGTGATAATTGCATTTCTACGAAATAATATAGGATTTTTAACAAATCTGGCAACACAAGTTCGGCATCTTGACATATTCAAAACACAAGTGCAAAAATACGAGTAAGCTACTTTAAGGTCGTTATAAAATAACTATAATACGTAACTTTACTAAAGCACACTTTAAAGTTATAGTAGATCATTTTATTTCACGCATTTTATTGCGTTAATTTCACGATTTAAATTTTACTATACATGGTTTTAGCATGGAACTGTCGATTTCTGTGGTGTCATAAAGATCAAACAAGGTTATAGGGGAAAGCGCGGGAAACGTTCAACTTTGGCGGGCGCATTTTTTTGGTTCAGAATTTTAAAATTAGTTTATTAAATAATAGGTTTTTAAGATCAGTTTCTGTTATATTTGTAATATATTGTAGATTAGAGTCACTTTTAGTAGTTTTTGTATATACTTTTCATATCTGGTAAGTTACAATATTTTTTTCAGGAGCCACCCGATCCGGGGGGCACAGTCCCCCCGGTCGGTGTTAATATAACAATCCCTCGTAATAACATTAACAATGAGTCCACTGGAATGGACACTGATGGTTCCATCAGATCTGACAAAAGGAAAAGGTCAAGAGCGCAGCGTAAGGTCTGCAGACATTGTAATAAAAGGAGGAAACATCATAAACATAATACAGATGCTGTAATTGTGTGTGGATGTGATAGCGACGACAGCAATAAAAAACTATCGGTTGTGAAGTGCCTGGCACAGAGGAAACTTCTTCTCAAGTGGACGCAGGTTCTTCTGTGTCTCGTACTTCAACGTTACCCGTGACTCCGCCGCAGCAGTCCTCGCAGGTTGGCAGGACTCATTATGAAACGACTGATGCATCCCCTTATGTTATCCACATACAAAAAAATTCAATTGAGTCTTCACCTTCTCCCACACTCCACCCAGTATCGTTTGGCCATTATTTAAAGAGACGTGGTTTTAAAAATATCATTAACGGCAGTGTCAAACGACTTAGCAGAAGTAAACTGAGCATTTCTTTCTCTGATTACAACGATGCAAATTAATTTCTGTTGGAGCCAGACTTGAGTAAAAATAACTTCAAAGCTTTCATCCCATCATTCAATATCACTAGGATGGGAGTTGTTCGAGGAGTCCCAGCAGAGTGGACCCCTGAAGTGGTCCTCGACAATATTTCTGTTCCAATTGGATGCGGTAAAGTGCTCTAAATAAGACGATTCAATTATAAAATACATGGCCCAATCCCTACTTGGAAACCCTCACAGACAGTTGTATTAACTTTCGACGGTCAAGTTTTGCCAAAAAGAATTTTTCTCTGCTATAATGCACTACCTGTCGAGCTCTATTCATTGTCGGTTTGGCCATACTAAGATAAAGTGTAACTCTACACCAAGGTGTTACAAATGTGGTCAAGATCATTCAGGTGACTCTTGTAACATTGAGAATGATAATGCAGTGTGCTTATCATGTAATGGAAATCATTTCGCCACAAACAAGTCTTGTCCGGAATATGAACGTCAGACCCGAGTTAAATTATATATGGCACAAAATTGTGTCTCATAAGCAGAGGATATTAAGTTATATCCTCCAGTGAATAAGTCCTACAGTGATGTTTTATCCTCTGCACCAACATCTAATCTCTCTTCACATCCCCTCCCATCATCGATACCCCCTCATCAAAAAATAATTTCAAATTCCTATAAAAAACAGTCTTTCGGAAACCTTCTGCCCCAAAATCCTCTGCCAAAGGATAATGATCGCGCTATTCATAGATCACTCCTGACTATGATCCTCCCTCTCCTCCAAATGATTGTGCCCTACAAGATAAAGTCAGGGACTCAGGGGAAATTAACACAAATGTCTTAGAATTGATCTCAACTTTAATTCAAGTAATCTCAAAATGTTTTTCTTATAGTAATAACTCATTACCGTCCAACGCTGCTTCTATTATCCAAATTGTAAATTCTTTAGCCAAAAATGGCCAACTTAGGCAAGATCCTGTAGTGGAATTGCCGAAGCATAATTAGTAAAAAGTCTGACCTGACTTAATAAGTACAATCCATCTATATTTACTCTTTCAGAGACATGGTTGAAGCCAGGGTTTTCTTTTAAAACCCATGGTTACAGCTGTCTTCGTGAAGACAGAGATGATGGGTATGGTGGGGTGGCCATTCTCATCAATAAGTCATTCTCATTTACATCTTTTCCACTCCCTTCTTACAGCAACGATATCTCTATTGTAGCTGCTATTGTAAATAATATTTGTATAGTTTCTGTATATTTTTCTCGACCATCTGTAAATATTTTAACTGAAATTAGTAACATAATTAGTATTCTCCCAAAACCCTTTTTGGTGACAGGAGACTTTAACTGTCAACTTAGGCATGGGGTAGTTCTTCTACTTCTTGCTATGGGGAACAATGGTTCTGACAAACGTTTTTTATTTTACATGCCAAATAAATCTACAAAAAATTACGAGAAAAACTGTGTTTTTAGGTTTTTCATATCTTAAAAAATGGCTGAGATATTTACGATCAAAGTGCTTATTTCCGGCCGAAGGTTTTTAAAAACGTGGACGGGCGCTCACAAGCAGATGACGTCACACCCCCGGTCATTCGACAGTCGCGCTCTCATTCGCAAGCCGCTGCGCAGTAAAAATCAAAATTATAAAGTTCTCTGTGGTAAAAATGGAAAAAAATACTGTATTGTGCCTCAGTGCATCAATTCAGCAGTTAAAACACCCGATAAACTCTTTTTTTATGTTCCTGAGGACCCAAAAATGAGGAGAAAGTGGATGACAGCCGTAAAAAGAGTTGATTCAATAGCCCCTAAAACTAAAGCGCACTGCTGTGAAGACCATTTCGATGTATTTGTTAATAATAAGTTTATTCTTCTTCTCTACTTATCCTTGCCACATTTGACTTACTTAACCTACCTACTTGTCTACTTTTAAAAAACTGCCGTGTCCGCGCACGGGGCAGCTCAAGTCCACACGTAAAACCAACACCTGACGCACGCGACGCGGTTGCCGGCATTGCGGTCAAGTTTCGTTGGTCGGTGTTGGTTTTATGTGCTCGCTGACTAGTCAACTTGAGCTGACACGCGCGCGGGCACTCGAGCTTTATTTAGAGAGTGGCCTTTTTTTAAAAGCAACGCAGTGCAGTGCTTTTCAATCGACTGTATTGGCGGGCCGCAAAATATATATGTGGAAATTTTATCCCTAACCCTTCCCTTCCAACCTCTCGCCGCAAAAACAGACACGAGCCTGTAATCGCATGGTAGGGCCAGGCAATATTGTATATATCTGACGGCGCATTGTCGCGGGTGTCTCTTAGCAGATGAAAGAGTTGAAGCTCTTGCGGAACGCTCGTGCGTATAGACGGAACACAGTGCGCGGATTAAAACATCTGTGGCAGGAACAGAATAGTGAAATTCATATCCGCGTTAATCTGTGTGGACCGTTTGCGCTATCAACCGGCGGATCGCAGTTCATCTGCTTTATTTTTGTTATTTCTGATAATAAAGCCTGTGTTTGATCGAAAAATGTCTGATGAAGACCCTTCGCAACCTTTATCAGAAGTGGGATACGAGGACTACGCGCCGAAGGACACCAGACATCCCAATGAAGATGCTGCCAAAAACTTGCTAACCAGTATGGAAGCAATGTTGTCAAAACTGTTGGCTACGAAATCGGTTCCATCTCCAGAAGCTGCGCTCCATGTTTGTGTTGTAAGGATGGTCGAAGGGACGCTGACGTCCGGTCCATGCCTGTGTGGTGAGGATGGTCGAAAAGGCGCTGACGTCCGGTCCATGCCTGTGTGGTGAAGATGGTCGAAAGGGCGCTGACGTCCGGTCCATGCCTATGTGTTGAGGATGGTCGAAAGGGCGCTGACGCCCGGTCCATGCCTGTGTTGTGAAGGGTCGAAGGGACAGTGATGCCCGGTCCGTGTCTGTGGTCTGAAGATCCCTGTAGGGATGTCCATGTCTGGGCAACTGGAGAACTTGTATTTATTTGTCAGATATGGACGAGCGGAAGCTAAACATTATTTCTTTGTTTTAGATGAGTCACGCGAGGACGCGCGACAGTCAGTCTGGCCGTGACGGCGCATTGTCGCGGGTGTTTCTTAGCAGATGAAAGAGTTGAAGCTCTTGCGGATCGCTCGTGCGTATAGACGGAACACAGTGCGCGGATTAAAACATCTGTGGCAGGAACAGAATAGTGAAATTCATATCCGCGTTAATCTGTGAGGACCGTTTGCGCTATCAACCGGCGGATCGCAGTTCATCTGCTTTATTTTTGTTATTTCTGATAATAAAGCCTGTGTTTGATCGAAAAATGTCTGATGAAGACCCTTCGCAACCTTTATATCTATATATTTTTCTTTAATTAAGTATACCTATATATGTATATATATTTATGTACATATCAATTTAATTATATTCATAATTTTTAAACATGCTTTAAGCTGGCTATATACCTTTATTCATTTGTGTATGATTTTATTTGAGTATATCGTAGTTTATTCAGTGACTTAATAAAAACAATTTAAGTAAGGTCAGTTGGGGTAAGTGCGGCGTAACATTTTGTGAGTTCACTTTGCACTAGAATAACGTTGATTATTAAATAATTTGTTTCAGTACCATATTGTCTGATGAATAATCTACATATGGAACTTACTATTTCAGCAATCTGATATAGTATTGTAGGTATTTCATTGGGTTTTTAACAGCTTGACTCTAGCCGCACTTTCCCAACGAAATGGGGCAAGAGCGGCAGTATTCAAAAAATGCTTGTAAATGACTATAGACTCTACTTTGAACGTGAATATCAGTTAGAGAAACGTTAAAATATGAGTCTACTTTCGACCCTTGGATCCTAGAAATAAGGTTCAACTCATAAAAAAATTAAATTGTAAAATGGGGAAAGTGCGGCATATTTCCTAAAGAACAAGTTTCCAGTGGTTCTAAACATTTATATCTGACTGCCCAGGAAGGAAGGTGAAGGTTATGGGATGTATGTAGGTATGTATTCTTCTGTGTATCTTCCTAGAGGCAGTATTATAAGTACTATTAATTACTATGTGTGAGAGGTTAAAAAAAGGCTTCACCAACTTTGATGTGTTAGGTGTCGTTAGACTCGTCTTTGTCAGGAGTGCCATATAATTTTAAATTGTGTGTAAAAAGTGTAAATATTATTTGTCGTATTATTTGTTTAAATTGCTACTACTAAAATACATACTTAACTACCGACGCCACGTGACAATAATTTATTTTCGTTAGGTATACACCAAAAATACCTTCTTATTTTTATATGCCTCATTTCGTTAAATGAATGAACGTTAATGAACTCACACACGAAACCTCTGCAGTAAGTCTGTGAGGAGTTGGGTGTCCTGCGATACTGAAGCTTCAGGTCGAGTTTTGCCAGTTCTTGCAAAATTATTGAAGAAGATAGGTATATAGAAAACTCTATATTGTACTAACACCAACAAACATTTAGATCAAAATGGACAATAGCAGTTATGAAAGTACAGTGGGCGGTCTGATCGATGCCATAGACAGACATACAAAATATTTGTCTCGGGGATAAAAAATACTTTAAACAAAAATGAAGGATGAAAACCTCTGACCTCTGACGCGTCATAGTGCCGCACTTGCCCCAAGCATGGTAGCCGCACTTTCCCAAACAATTCAATTTGAGGTTA
The DNA here is from genome assembly GCA_947308005.1 of Yponomeuta malinellus. Lineage (NCBI taxonomy): Eukaryota > Metazoa > Arthropoda > Insecta > Lepidoptera > Yponomeutidae > Yponomeuta > Yponomeuta malinellus. Next base: position 9,228,173 of record OX370994.1, read on the forward strand.
GGTTTTTGAACGGGTAATTATAGCGTAGGTATTTGGCTACATTCAAACGAAACAAGTACGTAAATATGAAGCATAAGATCTAAAGAAAACACTTGCGTATTATAGATCAGCCAATTTATGCACAAAACCGATTTTTTTAACACAACAATGCACACGTGCCAACTTCAAACCATAGAGAAATCTTAGTGTAAAATAAAAATCGCGTCAACTCCAGTTCCATACTAGTGGCGCTCCCAATTTTTTTCTTAGAACTAATTTTGTTTCTGCTGTCGTGACTAGATGGCGGTTATAGCAATATCATTGTTAATTTCGCACATTCCCCCAAAACCGCACTTAACCCAACTGAACTTATATGTTTCGTACTGTATACATAATACGTATCCTATTGTATATAATTATTATTCTGTATTACATAGTATTCTACTATATATAGTATTGCTCACGGTTGTACCACACCGCGGTATGTGACGCTCGCGGGGTAACTCCTGGCACTGACTGAAAATCAGCGCTGAAGGCTTGATACTCAGCATACTGCTGAGTCGAATCGCTCGTAGCCCCGGCTGCCTGAGTGATCTTAAACGATCACGAAGGTTAAGCAACACAGGGCGCGTTCAGTGCATGGATGGGTCGCCGTCTATGCCTAACGCTAGTGGCATTTTTCCGAGCGGTTCCGTGCTTTGCAAGGCACGTTAAGCTGTTGGTGCCGGCTGCCGTCGATAGATGGCAGTCGTTAAGCCAAGTCAGAGGCCTTAGGGCGGCTTGACAACTTCTGACAGTAGACGAGCCACTAGTCTACAAGCCTCCATCAATCCGGACTTGGCCCCCGTGGTGGAGTATGGCCTATACCTTCCTCAGGGAAGAGACCCGTGCCCCTCGGTGTGGACATAATGGGTTGATGATGATACTGCTGAGTCAGTTGACATTTATAGCAGCAGTGACACGCCGTGACCGTTCGTTTTCCTTTCTTTTTTATAACATTTCGGTTGAAATATTTTCTTTGTTGTTTTTTTGTTTTGTTATTGTGGCGTGTGCACTGTTTTTATAATAAATGTTTTTTCTTCTTCTTCTTGGGTCGATGTCTGCAGCTCTCTGATCATCCTTTGCATCCAGGTATTGGTCTCACAGAGATACCCCTTGTCTACTTAAAAGTTTTCTGAAATTTAACGCTATTGAGGCTTCATGTCATAACTCCAACTTACTTCCTATCTTTCATTGCCCGTATAATTCTTTAGTACAAGTACAAACGTCCGTCCTGATTTAGGTATTGCGAAACATGGCTTATGTCAGAATAGTGAGTTCAATAACCTTTTGTACGACCAATTCCAGGGGTATCACACCATCTTCACGGACGCTTCAAAACACTTAAATAGTTGTGTTTTTCATGCTCAGTATACAATTGTTCAAAAAATTAGACTCCACCTGAATCGTCGGTATTCACTGGAGAATGCTTTGGGCTCTTAAAGGCAGTGGAATATATACTCCTGATGGGTCTGCGGAATACTCTGGTATTGTCAGATTCCTTAAGCTCTCTCCAGGCTCTAGTTAAATTTCCATTTTTCCATCTAAATCAGCCAATAATTTTTGATATACGTAAGTTATTACTTCAATGCTCTGAGAAAGGTTCATTTTGGTTGGTTCCCTTCCCATTCCGGTATAGTTGGCAATGAAAAAGCAGATAAACTTGCCAATGAGGCTGTGGAGTGTGAGTCCTGGGATAAAGTCTGGGCAGAAGATTTCGCAAAAGGCAGGCATTAACGCACAATACAACCTGTGATTTCGTCAAAGCCCTGGTTTTGTCGCGCCGATGCCAAGTTCAGTAAGAAGGTTACTTCAATTATGATCCGCTTGCGTCAGGGCCATACTTCAACCCCGGCCCACCTTACTAAGCTTGGCATTTTACAGAGTCCTGCCTGTGCTTGTGGAGCTGAGGTGGGAGATATAAATAATTTGTTATTTTCCTGTACTAATTGATAATTCTTCCTTTTTTGCTTCCCTGACTTCCCTCGGTGTCCCCTTTCCTTCCTCAGCATCGTGCCTTTTATCTAATTTTGATGTAAATATTTATAAATGTATTGCTAAGTATATAAGTAAAAATTATATTGAAATTTAATGTAAGATTTTATTGCACATATAATTTTTAAACTATATTATATTCCTAATATTTGTTTGGGGCTATGAATAAACAAATACTTGTTTGCTATGCAAAGTATATTTTCCAACTGAAGGTAAAAACACTATCACAATATATTCAAAATAAATATGACAGTGACAGGCTTGACACAATGTTCCAAGTAGTTTTAACACCCCCCCGCAATGTGTACAGCCTGTATAATAATAATACCACAAACACCCTGTATAAAAACACCTCACATGACAAAATAAAACTAATAAACTTTATACACCAAAAACATATTAAACACACAAAATTCATATACATACCTAACCTAACCCTAAGCTATTTATACACTTGTAGTGCTTCAGTTTTGGCAAAGGTTTGGTGAGGATGTCGGCAGTCATTTCTGTGGTATGAATGTATTTGAGTATGAATCTATGTTCGGATAATGATTGGCGTATGAAGTGATGTTTGATGTCGATGTGTTTGGTGCGGGCGTGGTATGTGTTGTTTGTGGCCAGTTTGATGGAACTCTGATTATCCGTGTGTATGATGAGGGTGTTCGTGAGATGGAATACTTCAGTGATAAGTTTATGAAGATATATGGCCTCCTTGCAAGCCTCGCCCAATGCCATGTACTCCGCTTCCGTACTGGAGAGGGCTACTGTGCGCTGCTTGCGGGATTCCCATGACACTGGAGCTCCACTCATCATGAACACGAAGCCGGTATATGATCGACGGTCCACGAGATTATTGCCGTAGTCGGCATCCACGTACCCCAAGGGGTAAAGTTCAGATTTACGCGAGAAGTTAAGAGCCATATCTTTGGTCCCTTTGAGGTAACGAAGGACCCGCTTAGCGGCCTTCCAGTGTACCCCCCCGTAATGTGTATTGAATTGCGACAGGTAGGAGACCGTGTGAGCGATGTCAGGTCTAATGCATATTGCAAGGTACATTAGCGACCCGATAAGCTCTTGGTATGGTACGTCTACTTCTTCTTCCTTGCTAGGAAGAGTTAGCTTTAGACCTGATTCCATGGGTGTCGTGACTGAAATTGCGTCTTGCATACCGAACTTTTCTATCAGCTTCTCTATATATTTTGTTTGATCGAGTTTTATTCCATCTTCGGTCTGAGATACTCTCATTCCCAGGCAGTCTTTGAGTTCCCCAAGATCCTTTATAGTGAACTTTTTCTCAAGGTTGCTCTTGAAGTCTGCCTTCATTTTACCATTTGTGCTTAGCACGAAGAAGTCGTCCACAAACACTGCAACAATCAGTAGGTCGTCGCCGCATCTTCTGTAGTATATACAGTGCTCTGATTGAGCTTGAGTCAGTGACATCTCTGCCATTGCCTGACTTACTTTTAAGTTCCACTGACGTGGAGCCTGCTTCAAGCCGTACAGGGCTTTTTTCAGTAGGCATACTTTTTCTTTTGGGTTTGTTGAAAATCCCTCTGGTTGCTCCATGTAAATCTCCTCATCTAGGTCTCCGTTCAAAAAGGCGGTTTCCACATCTAGGTGGTCCATTTGTAGTCCATGGTGGGCTGCGTAGGCCATTAATAGTCGAACCGATGATAATCTGGCCACAGGAGAGAAGGTTTCACCATAATCCACACCAGCCACTTGGGTGAAGCCTTTTGCTACGAGCCTGGCTTTGAATTTTGTGATACGGCCTGAAGTATCCTTTTTGATTTTGTAGACCCATTTACATTTCGTTGTTTTTCTGTCAGTAGGTCTGTCTGCTAAGGTCCAAGTTCCATGTTTTAACAAGGAGTTGTACTCTGCTTGCATCGCTTCCAACCATTTTTCTTTTTGCGGATGTTCGGTGACTTCTTTATAGGTCTCTGGTTCCTGATCAGTAGTCAGGTAAAGCTTGGACTGGTACCTTTCAGGAGGTTGCCTGCTGCGAAGAGGATATCTTCTTTCAGGTTCCGACTGTACAGTTAAAGGGGGTTCTGACTGTACAACTGAGTCAGAATCAGGCTGTTCCTCGGGATAGTCTGGTGCAGTCACAGGATCATCTATCGCTTCTGCCGGCTCAGGATGTTCCTCACTTTGAGGATGAGGTTCGGCTGGTAGTAGTGGCGGCTGAAAGTCAGGAACTGGGTCTTCGTCTTCAATGAATGTCACGACTTTTGACGTTGAAGTTGGAGACAGTTGTTGACTGCTAGACGATTGTATATTGGACTCTTGTACCGGTTCATCTTGTTCTTTATTTTCAATAAAGACAATATCTCGGGCCGTGATTATTACCCGGGGATTTTGGGGTTCAACAAGGCGATAGGCTTTGCTTTCTGTTGAGTATCCAACAAAGATGCATTTTTTGGTCTTGGAGTCGAGTTTCGAACGTTTTTCCTTCGGGACTAGGGTATGAGCTTCGCATCCGAAGACTTTCATATGTGAAAGATTGACCTTCTTGCCCGTCCATAATTCTTCAGGAATTTTGTTTCCTAGACCAATGTAGGCACTCGATTCTTGATATAGATCGCCGTATTTACTGCTTCTCCCCAGTATGAAGTCGGTAGTTTGGAATCCTGGAGCATACATCTGGCTTTTTCAATGATCGTACGGTTTGCACGTTCTGATACGCCATTTTGTTGCGGAGTATACGGGACTGTGTACGATGCCGCTTTCCTTTAGGAATAAAGTGAAATCATTATTTACATATTCACCACCGTTGTCCGTCCGCAAAATTTTGATTCTTTCGCCAGTTTGGTTCTCAACTAAGTATTTAAATTCTACAAACTTTGAAAAAACTTCGGACTTTGATTTTAAAAAATATCCAAAGGTTTTGCGACTAAAATCGTCAGTAAAAGTTAGCAAATAAAGAGAACCGCCCCACGAATGCGCACTCATAGGTCCGCATAGATCCGAATGTACTAATTGTAGGACTTTACTCGATTTGCTTGTAGAACTTTTGAATGGTTTCTTAGCAAGTTTACCTTGTAAACAGGGAATACATTTCACGTCCATATTCCCGCTAAAATTTACGCCAGTCTGCTTACTTTTTAAAATAGACAAACTTCTTGGGTTTAAATGACCTAGGCGTCTGTGCCATAGCAATGCTTCCTCCTTCGTTGTTTGTGTGACATAGGCCTGAGAAATATTTTTATTTAGTTTGTACATACCTCTATGGCTTGATCCTGTCGCTATGACAGGGCCTGTCACCTGACAGTTGCCACTCTGACATATTTTGACATCTTTCGATGTAAACAAAACATCAAAGCCCTTTTCAGTTATTTTGCTAACAGAAAGTAAATTTGTAGCCAGATCAGGAATGAATAAGACTCGCTCGATTTTACTGACATGCTCTGAAATAGGAATCTGAACTGTACCTATACCACGGCTCATTAATTTCTCCTTATTTGCAACATTAATCGGCGTTACGTAGGACGACATCGACAAATACCAGTCGCTCCTGTTGCTCATGTGAGAGGTAGCTCCTGAATCTATGATCCAGTCCTGAGAACCTGTAGAAGTAGATGAAAAATTAGTGAAACAGGATGAAAGTGTGAACTCTGAAGTGTAATTAGAACCTAAATCACTTTTTACATTCTTCTTATTTAGAACTTTTCTACACTCTGAAACTGCGTGGCCATTTTTCTTGCAGTAAACACAGAATTTCTTAGTGACATTCTGGCTCTTCTTTGCTTGAAGTGCAGCAGCTGTATCCCGGTGTGTCTCTACGGTTCTGATAGGCGTAACTCGTCGTTGATCTTCTTTTAGAAGAGCCGAAACGACATTCTCTGACGTAATCTTCGTATTGGAGTGTTCGAGAGCCATGACCAGAGGCTGAAATTTTTCTGGAAGACCTGACAGCATCATTATTGCCAGGAACTCATCGTCAACTGCAGCTTCGATAGCTTGGAGTTCCTGCTGCGTGGCGAGCATTTTGTTCGTGTATTCCTGAATATTTCCATTGAAGGAAGTTGCTAAGAGTTTCTTCATAAGGCGAAGTCGTCGTATGAGGCCAGTACCTGCGAATGCCTTTTTGAGGGAGTTAAGGGTCTCAGACGCAGTTTTAGCTGACCTTATTATTGGATATATTCCCTCTTCGCACGCAAGACAATATATTTTTGCACGTGCCTTTGCGTCCCTGCGCTTGGCAATGGGGTCCTCGAGGTTGGCTGGAACGGTGACGACGTCCCACAGATCATGGTCTGTTAGCCAGCACTCTAGAGCAAACACCCACGTTGAAAAATTATGACCATTTAGTCTTGTAATGACCCGCGAAGATTGGTGGTCTCCACTATGAGTTGGTTTATCCATTGGCATTTGGTGGTCTCCACTATGAGTTGGTTTATCCATAACTAGTTTTATTGGCCCATAACCATTTGTTTGGGGCTATGAATAAACAAATACTTGTTTGCTATGCAAAGTATATTTTCCAACTGAAGGTAAAAACACTATCACAATATATTCAAAATAAATATGACAGTGACAGGCTTGACACAATGTTCCAAGTAGTTTTAACACTAATGTCCTTATTACCTGATTTTAATTATATTCCTAATGTTTTTATCACCTGATTTTAAATACCTTTTTCCAAATTTCGTTTAATTTTTCCTTTTAAATTCTGTTCCGTTTCCCTACCTTTAACCTTAGTCTTCGTCCTCGATAACTTGACACTGGCGTAGGCACAAATCGTGCAAAGCCATTATGCCAAAAAAAGAGGTTTTGGGTTTTTTTCGTATATGTAACAAAATACGACTCTTAAAAATACATTAATTTTTTTAATCTGCTCACAAACCTTATTTCTCGAAATGGTTTTTGAATTAGAGACATCCGATATTTTTTTGGATAACCGAATTCGACTTATATTTTTTTTTATTTTTTTTTTTGGCTGTGTTCCTCCATAACTTTGTCAAATCTAAACCGATTTCGACAGTTCTTTTTTTGTTCGAATAGATATAACGTCCCATTGGTCCCATTTTAATTTGGTGAAGATCTGATGAAGACTTTCAGAGATGGAGAATGGAACTCTTCAATGGAGAGCAGTAAATAAGGCCTAATGGGGCCCCATCCTTTAGTAATATCAATATGTTTCATAAAATAGCGTAAAAGTAGTCCCAAGGTAATTTAGTGATGTTCTGGTGAAGACTTTTGGCGATAGAAATTGTGAACGTAAAATTTTAAAGCAACGAATTATGTAGGGTAAATTATGGTTATAATATAAGGGACATGTATATTTTTCTCCCGCTCCCCCAATAAAAATTGAAAAATATTTTTTTTTAAATAAAATATAAAAACCGACTTCGAAACACTAAAAAGTTTGAAATCATTTAAATAATTAGAAGTTTCATGACCAGCACATATATTTTGGGCACCGACTCCAAATTATACTCTGTTTTTATTTTTTATTGAATTTTTTTTACGTATTTAACTAAAATACATTAAATCTAAATCGTTAATTAACTACCTATCTAATTTGTCTTGGAAAGCGAAGCATGGTTATTGACTTCAACAGAATTGTTTAAAGTAAGTTTTGCAATAATGTGTCAAGCTCCATAAGTCATTATTACTAAAAAGAAAATGGCGCTTACATCACTGCAATTCCAGTTTCCAGTAAAATGTGTTAGGCCTGATTGTAAGTTTGAATCGGGTGTATTTAATATTCTATAGTAAAACCGTTTAATTAACTTAAAACTTTTTTTTTAAAAACGTAGTTTCAACCCTAAGCTAACGGACTGAATCAAAATCTCAATTTTTAACATTTTGTTGGTTGACACTGTATTGCTTCACAGCATTTGACATATAATTTTGATATTTGTAAATTTGATTTTTGTTATATTCCTATTACGAATCTTAAGTATCTATTGTAATTTCCGCCTTGATTTGTAATGAATGCTATCAATAAATAATTACGTCTTATCTATGAAAACATGATTCCTCTAAGACACTCCTCAGAGGCAGTTTATATAATCTGAGGTTACGTCTTTCCCTTTACCACAGACTACTTAAACTGCTTGTGAGAAGTGTTCTACAGAATCGTGTTTTTATAAATAAGACCGTTAAAGTTTTGTGTCACTGGCACAGATCTTCTTGCAACTATTGTGTAATATTTATATATGTGGACTTCGCTCTTAACTAAAATTTTCTTTTTAATTTGCAGCTGTATTGATGGCTGAGGTTGTGAAACTAATCATCTGTGTTGGCCTTGTGACCCAGGAGTCTGGTAGCATTAAGAGGGGAGCGCACTCTATGTATGCCACAGTCATACTTAATTTCAAGGATACTCTCCGAGTTTGCGTACCGTCGTTACTTTATATCGTACAAAATAACTTGCTTTATATATCCGCTTCGAATTTAGATGCTGCCACCTACCAGGTAATAATGCGAACGAACGAATAGACCGTCACACGTTAGGCTGAAATCGGATTTCGCGGACTTAGGAAAACTTAAAAAAATATTGTTGTATTTTGAAAATTAGTTAATGTAAATGAAATTTATTTTTTGTACGGAGTGAAATAAAAAAAGCCCAAAAGTTCAAAACGCGTAAATATTTTTAGGTATTATATCTTTTTAGTAGACTATATAAGCTATGACCCCAGGTCTTGGATGTTTACATGTTTGTGATGTCGTTGTTTCTGGTACCCACGACCCAGGGTATCCTAGTGTGGGGCCTGAAGCAATGTATGTGCCTGTATGTAAATGTTTATGTTTAAATACCAAATTTGGTACTTCGGAAACCCTTGAAACCGCGCCATTTTTAACTTTGAAATATCAATATCTTCAATAATTTTACAGCGATTACTTTTAACAAATTGAGTTGCTTTTTTGTATCTCTGGATGATTTTTTATTTAATTATTGACATTGATGACGTCACTTGTTTTGCACACCGATTTCTACTGTTACAGCCAGTTTTCTAAATGAGTTCAAGGTTGCCGGGTAAACAATTCCAGGAAAACTTTGGCGTATAGTCCGCACAAATGTTTTTGGCGGTAACGTGAACATAGTCACAGATAGTTTGCACGTTCGCTTACTGTCTTTACAGTGTACGTGTGAGTAATTGAGTGTGATGCGTAGTAAATTACTAATAGTCAATTACTAAAAAGTCAATTACTCACACATACACTGAAATTTACAGTGTATGTGATCGTTTGCACATCGCTTAATGTCTTTTCAACACACCTGCTCGTAAAGTAGGTCTTATTACAGCGTATTTACACTGATAATGCAGAATATTACCCATGCCGTGCCTTTTATATTACATTATCGCACTAGTGCCTTTTCATTACATATCTTTTTAAATATTAGCAAGAAGCATTAATGTTTCGAAAACAGCTAAGTAGTTATTTGCGTAAATATAAAATTCAATTCAAAATGTGATAAATAATTAAAGAATTTCATGAAACTGCTTGTTAGCTTGTTGGTATTTATATTTTGACGGTGTATTTTTACCTATAAATACCCAATTTAAAAATTTATAAATATGTGGCTGATTAGCTACTTTGCCGGTGCCCTTATCTCAGACTTGCGCGCGCATGCAGCGCTGAGCGCGCAAAAAATAGTAGATTATGCACTAAGGGAATAAAACCATGTATTATGTCATGGGCAGCATATTGAACCCTGAGCGGAGCGAAGGACTCCGAGTTAACTCGCGAGCGCAGCGAGGGAGTTAAATTTTAACTCCTGAGCGAAGCGAGGGAGTTATGTAGAGTCCTGAGTGAAGCGAGGGGTTCATACCGCCCGAGACTAAGACATGTTTTATTCCAGAGGTGAATACTCTACTTTTCACACCATCTGGGAGACAATAAAAAGACAGGGCTGCATAAGTTGAAAATATGTATTAAAACCTGAAATTAAATATAAAGTCCACACTCTTTTACGGCTTAGCAACTTAAATTGAATATAACTTTTAAATTCGTATTTGCAATTCGCGCCTTTTTTTCTTTTTTTTGTTGGTGTTTCGCGCGGTCACAGGACACAGTATTTCAGAAAAAAAAGAAAAAAAAGAGGTGAGTTTCGAACAACAATTCGAATTTCAAATTGCAATGCGGGGCTTCTCCATAGTTTTCATGCGAATTTTGACATTCTAAATTCAAATCACTTTATTCCCTAGGGAAATTCTTCATTATTATTGCCCTCGAGAGACAAGGCCATGCTTTACGATGATATTTGACGGTACGTAATAAGGCATTGTCGAGCAGGAGGTGTGAAAATAAAATTACGGCCGCCATCTTTTAAATGGGTTTCTGTTTGTTAAGTTTAAATAAATGTGAACTTTTATTTACTTTTCCTCGCTAGTGTGTTAAAAAACGTCGTATGAAACACTTGAGCATTGGTCATTACACTTCTCGTCTCCATTAAGCCTTCGCCTTCGGCTCAGGCTTAAAAACCGACTCGAGTGTAATGACCAACATACCACACTTGTATCATAATCAGTGATCGGAGTAGGTATATTCGTTTTTCGTACTTGTATATTCGTTTTTCGTACTTGCATCATGATATCGTAACATGGACATGCCATTTTTCTCAATGTCTTAAACGTCATCGCCATTGTCATCATTACCATTTGTTTTTTTGTAAATGGTAATGATGAAATGTAAACGATAATTATGTAATGTGTATTTTATGAGCAATAAGCGTATATCTAAAACTATGGTATACCTACAATTATTGCTATTTTTTTAATATATTATTATCGTCGACTACCACAGTTGAACAAAATTTCACTAAATGAAAATATCAGATTTAGACAGAATTTATATAAGTAAAACACACATCACATCATCACCATTTGCTGCAAATGTTGTAAAACACAAACTCTAAATAAATAGATAACTCTATGGTACACCAGTAATTTACAGAGATAGGGATAGATACGATCGGCATTCTTATCGCTTGAAGCGATCTTTTTCAGACAACCTTTGGATGGACGGGACTGAAAGGTGATGAGAGTTTGTAGGTGTACATAAGACAGAATACATTTATCTCTAATTAAGACTTCTCAGAAAATGCGCATTTTAGAAATGACCCTGTATTTTGTTTTATGATTTAGCAAGATTCGCAGCGAGTGGAAAAATATTTTTAGGAATAATTTAATATTAAATCAAATTCTTGAGCATTTTTTCTAGTTTTATCACGTTGTTGGTAACGCTGGGTTCAGCGAACCGTGTATCTGGGCGAAATAATTCGTTACTCAGTGGCAGGAAATTTCGAAATTATTCAAAATTAGAACCGTATTTGTCGCTAGATTCGAGTGAATTGTCGGGCTCAAGCGCGATGTTGACGACCCTTCCGAAGATATCGCTGCTTTATAATAAGAGCCCTGTGGTTGAGGCTGCATAGTGGCTTTACATTTTGGACAGTTCATTATGTTAAAGGCAAAGAGTCAAATTCACACAAGTAGTGTAAAGGTTGATGTGCTTTCAACAGAAGGAAAACGAAAAAATATGTAGGTACTAGAAAAACTGAAAACCGTTACATAAACGTAATTACGTTAATGATGACAATGGCGATGACGTTTAAGACATTGAGAAAAATGGCATGTCCATGTTACGATATCATGATGCAAGTACGAAAAACGAATATACCTACTCCGATCACTGATCATAATTTACTATTACAGTCTGTAAAGACATTAAGCGATATGTGCAAACGATCTGTGACTTTGTTCACGTTACCGCCAAAAAGATTTGTGCTGACTATAACTTATTCAACTGATAACGTGGGCCAATTACAACGCGTTAAAACGACCCTCACTAACTCACTAGTAGTCACTATCCACCCACTCCAGCATTTGTCGGTCTTATCTATGGTCAGTTTGTTTGTGTTATTAGCAATTGACAGACGTCCTTACCGCATCATAAGCGCGGCAATTTTATATCCATATCGTGGAAGGTTTAATTTGTAATCTTGGCGTATTTTTATAAACAAAGTGGTAGTATTAAAGACAGTGATTTTTTTTTCATGTCGTATCGTCAAACCTACAGTTGAGTGACGACCAATAAAAATATAGATTTTGGTAGGAAATATTGTTACAATCTTCATAGAAGATCCGCTGCGCTCGAACAGAAATAGATTGTTTTCTCCCCTCGTTGTACAATGTACTATAATAATAATAATAACTTCCACACAACACAATCACTTGTCCTGGTCCCCAACTAGGATACACTGTGCTATGGGCTATATTACATAGTTGACCCTTAAATGCGTCGGGGGGCCGATAAGCTCAGGTTTTCTTCATCAATAGGTTCTTGTGCTAGTCAACATCAGACTTAAGTCCTGTTTGTGTCAACTAACAGTAAAACTGAATATTTTATAACTAGGTATACGATTTTCCCTAATAAGTATAGTGGCTGAGAACCTCACAAAAATATCATAAGAGCTGGTGATCTTAGAAATGGCAGCACCAATGTACACCAGGCCTAGCTAAGAAACGTCTTAAAAAAACGCAATATGATCGGTCCATCCATTCGGCATACAGATATGGGGCGCACGTACGTAGGTACCTACCTGTCTTATTCTTTTAATACATACAACGTATACAAATGTGTGGGTTTTGTGCTATTATGTATTATATTCACTTAGAACTTGACGGTCAAGTCTTGACCAATATCTTGACAAATAATCAAAACGTAGTTTAAAGTCCGCTGTTACACACTGGTTTGGTAGATTCATTCCAAGTTGTTACGATACAACTCTGTAGCTACCTACTGACGAAAATTACGAACGAACTCCTTGCCATATTATATTCGCCGGATCCGAACCCAATCTTAGCTCCAGGGAAAAATGACATAATTTTTTCTCTACCACTTATAAGAAAATTCGATAAGGCTTTTTAATCCGATAAAATACTTGATAAATGAAACAGTTACAATTTTAAGGGCCGGTTTTTGACTTGACAATTTCACTAAGTAAATACTTAAGTAACGTTGTATCACTCTCTTTTCTGAGAACTCCGAAGAGACAGCACTACGTTTAACTATTTATTTAGCAAAATTCTCAATTCAGAAACTGGCCCTAACTGTTATAGGATATCGTTGATTAATACATTTAAAGTACGTACATTTATTATGTGAGTAAGTGATATTTACAACACGATCCTTAACAAATTTATTGAAATTGGGACAGGGCACCGTTTGTTGCGTCAGCGAGTAAATTATAAATAGCATCCACACAACCCAAACACTTGTCCTGGTCCTTAACTAGGATACGCTGTGAATTGGCAAGTATTCTTTTTCGGGATAAATTAATATTCCTGTTCAACTTTTAGGTAACTTACCAGCTGAAAATACTGACAACAGCTTTTTTCGCTGTTGTGGTATTGAAGAGGTCTCTGAAGAGATGGCAGTGGTTTGCCCTCTGCCTGCTGGCGGCCGGCGTGGCCCTGGTGCAGCTCTCCTCCAGTACCACCTCAAACTCAGCCAGCTCGCAGGACCAGTCCAGATTAGTGGGCTTCAGCGCAGCCTTGGGGGCCTGCTTCATATCTGGCTTCGCTGGAATATACTTTGAGAAGGTCTTGAAGGAGTCTGATATTTCGGTGAGTCCCCATATGATTTCGAAATTATTCGAATTATAGAGCACTAGTAGCACAGCGAGTAGAATGATTGCCTTAGAATCAAGAGGCTCTGGGTTAGATTCCAGGCATATACAAATGGCTGTAGTAGTCTTTTCTATAAAGACACGATTCCTTAAAACACTCCTCAAATGCAGTTAAGTAGTTTTTACCCGACTGCGGCCCAAAAGAAGGGTAATGTGTTTGGTACATGTAGAATACCACAGATTATTTAGACTGCGTTTGTGGAGTGTTTTAATTAAAAGAAACGTGTTTTTTTATAAATAACCCATTACAGTTAGTGCCAAAGGCCCGGTGCCGAAATGTTGTGAATGTGATAGCATAATCTAAGAAAAGCAATTTATTTTACCAGTTTTATTCTTTAAAACACTTCTCAAATGCAGTTAAGTAGTTTGTGGCAAAGGGAAAGACTACCACAGAGTATACAGACTGCATTTGAAGAGTGTTTTAAAATAATCGTGTTTTTATAAATAATAGTAACAGTAACTCTAGGTTTTATGTTTTTTTTTTTCTATTTCAGTTGTGGTTGAGAAATGTGCAGCTCAGTTTGCTGTCGTTGCCATTTGGCGCCATCACATATGTTATGAAGGAAGGTTCTATGGCTGATCTTCTGAAAGGCTTTGATGGTTTTATTTGGTACCTGGTGGTGTTGCAGGCAGCTGGAGGATTGATTGTGGCAGTGGTAGTTAAATACGCGGACAATATACTAAAAGGATTTGCAACTTCCGTTGCAATCATAATTTCATGTGTGGCATCAATGTACATATTCGATTTTCACTTAACAGTTCAGTTTGCTTTAGGGACTATGTTGGTTATTATGTCAATATTTCTGTACGGGTATGTGCCGAAAAAAAAGTCAGCTGCGAGGAATGCCTATGTATGATAAGCAGTGATCGGAGTAGGTATATTAATTTTTCGTACTTGCATCGTAATATCATTACATGCACACGCCATTTTTCTTAGTCTTAAAACGTCATCGCCATTGTCATCATTACCATTTGTTCTTTATAAATATTTATGATGAAAGGCTATACCCGTGTAAGGGAACAAAATATGCCCCTGACGTTATTAGCCAATGAATATATCCTATGTATTGGCAATATTGCTAGTTATTAATCTGCCAAGTTTTATGTCTTAATTATTGACAGTTTCCTTGCAATATCACTTGAAAGTTTTTTTTACTTTTCTAAATATCTTGAAAACTACTGGTCCGTTTTTTTGTGATTAACGTATGATGTTGAGGGCATAAAGAGGTATATATTTGCAAAAATCAAGACGGCTCTAGGTCATCATTAACTTGGTCGTTTTTTATGTCAAATATTTCAAGCTTTTTTTTTTGACACTTGTGAGTCAGCGACACCCACCATTTTTTTTCCACTGATGTGCCATCTCTTTCCGTACAAATATATATTGGACTGAAATCAATCGGCTTGGAGCAACATGGTGATTTTTTTTAATAAACTTTAGGTGCCTAGTCATAATAAGAGCAGTATTGAAAGAGGTTTCAATAAAAATGTGATTGGTAAATTATTGAAAGAGGTTTGGTGCCTGTACTTTTGATGAATGAATGCTGGCTGGTTATTACGATACTTTGAAATCCTGAGAAAACTTTTTTTATGAAAATGTCATCGCTTCTTTTGTTTTATAAAAGTAGACATTTCTCCATTTGGTATCTGATACTGACATGAATAATGAGGTTTTTGAAAGGATGAGCACAAAACGAGGCGAAGAAAATGAATAAGCACAACTGGTAGACAACAAAGGCTGGTGTCGAAAAAAACTTCCGTTTCAATGTTTTTTATCTAATTCCATCAAAGATTTCCCAGAATTAACAGAAACTGAATTGAAAGTATTATTTACAGGAACATATCAATTCGGACAGGCTATTTGCTATTTAGGGGAGGTCCTCAATGAAGACGGTACCTTAAATATGGCTTATGTTAAGGAACACACCTCTATTTTAAAAGTTCAGATTTATTCTCGACATATATCTAAAAAGGTGTATAAATGTTTTAGGAATAAATAGTATAGAACAGTATTGTTGTGAATGTGCAAATGGTCTCAGAACAGTAGGCTGCTGTTCTCAGCAGCTGTAGCAGCTGTTATATACTATTTATCAAATGGTAGGTACTTGTCGAAAATACCTCGATCCAATGAAAAGTTGAACTCACTTTTTAAAAATGACATGAATGTCACAATAAGCATAAATAGTGACGAAGATTAGGATTTATTTTTGTGTTACAGTATAATATGTATTATTTTTTTCAACTTTTCACTGATAAGGGTGGGTAGGTATATGCTTTTGTAGTCGACTGTACCGTCGGCCACACACTTAGCTGACCATTCGTACACCTTATTGTTGTTGATATAAGGTCAAAAGATGGTCACTTAGGTGTGTTGCTATTTGTACCAATTGCACTATTTATGTCGGAAATTCATTTGTAACAGTTGTTGAGTTAATTAATCTCTTTTAAACAGCTCACCTATATAGCTAGAGGTTTGTAATGTTGATTAATAAATACATTTTTTTTATTTAAAATTAACTTTTAATGTACATTTAGGATAGTCAATCCCTAGAATGTACTCTATAACGAACTATAGGTACTCTTAAATAATCTGTAGAATAATGAATAATGGATATACTCGTAGTACGTCGTATACCTTGGTGATGTACTAGGCCGGTATACACATAATTTAAAAAATCACCATGTTACTCCAAGCCGATTGATTTCAGTCCAATATATATTTGTACGGAAAGAGATGGCACATCAGTGTAAAAAAAATGGTGGGTGTCGCTGACTCACAAGTGTAAAAAAAAAAGCTTGAAATATTTGACATAAAATACGACCAAGTTAATGATGACCTAGAGCCGTCTTGTTTTTTGCAAATATATACCTCTTTATGCCCTCAACATCATACGTTAATCACAAAAAAAACGGACCAGTACCTAGTTTTCAAGATATTTAGAAAAGTAAAAAAAACTTTCAAGTGACATTGCAAGGAAACTGTCAATAATTAAGACATAGAACTTGGCAGATTAATAACTAGCAATATTACAAATACATAGGATATATTCATTGGCTAATAACGTCAGGGGCATATTTTGTTCCCTTACACGGGTATAGCCTTTAATCGGTATTGATATTATGTGTTTCACTTATATAAATTCTGTCTAAATCTGATATGATTTACAAATAAGTGTATGTCGTAATTTATGAAACATAAAATGACATACATTTATTGCCCATTTTTCATTATATTTTTATCGTCGTATAACACGTACATAACACTTATAATTTCACTATTACTAAATGAAAATATCAGATTTAGACAGAATTTATATAAGTAAAACACATATACAGCATTACCGTTTACATTTCACCACTACCATTTACAAAAAACAAATGGTAATGATGACAATGGCGATGACGTTTGACTTTAAGAAAAATGGCATGTCCATGTTATGATATAATTATGCAAGAACGAAAAATCAATATACCTACTATTGATAAGTAAACTTTCCTACAATGCGATGCGACACAGTAAGCAGTTATCTACTGCGTGATTTTGAAAGCATTATTTTGAGGGAATATTTTTTTCATTATTGTTTCTATTATTAATAAACTAATAGTAGGTAAATATTCGTGATTTCTGACCCTTGGTTCGAATCGAAACTGAATCCTAGTTCAAAGTGATAGGAAGTACGATAATACTGAAAGTATTAGTTTAAGTTCCTTAGTTAGGTATTATATTAACCTGTTAGATTATGACCTTGAAAAGAACAATTAATAACCATTGTTATGGTTGCCCGATCGGATCCCTTAGAATTCTAAGAGTCTAATCGCGATTATGTATTAGGTAAAATTTAATTACCTTACATTGCCGAAACGTCATGCAATCTAAGGTAACGTTGCAGCTGCCGTGGTCGCGGGTAAATAATCGCGATTGGACATTTTTACTATTATTAAGTATGTATTTTTCGTATTTGCACCAACTATCCGTCCCCCTTTCTCCTTCGGCAACCTTTCCGTCACAAGGTTGTCTGGAAAAAAATCCTGTTAGCAATAAGGCCGCCCATTGTACTTTTTCATTGTAACTTTTGTTTATGTCTTGTTTATTGTGTGCAATAAACAATATTCTTATCTTATCTTTATGTTTAAGATAAGTAATTTTAGGTACCTAACTAAAAAAAATGTTTTTTGATCCGCCATTTTTTATTCTAAATTATGGTTAGAAACGAATTTGAAGTCACTCTGTAGTATGGAAAAATATCAGAATGTGTGCGCCACAAATTGCAACATAATAAAAGTTACTGTGCTGCTATAAGGACCCATTTCTTGGACCCATTAAAGGGAGTTCCAAAGGCCCGGTACGAAAATGTTGTGAATGTGATAGATTACGTACGCCATCACATCACAAAAAAAAGATCTGAGTAGTTAGGTAAGTTATCTTACCAGTATTTAATTACAAAAACACGGTGTTATAGTCCGCACAGATCTTTTTGGCGGTAACGTGAACATCTCAGAACACAAAAAGAAGGTGAACATAGTCACAGATTGTTTGCACATTGCTTACTGTCTTTACAGTTTATGTGTGAGTAATTGATGTAGTGTGATGCGTAGTGATGTGCAAAGTAGAAAAGATTTAATCAATCGATTAATAAGTTCAGACTAGATGCATGAAAGAGATAACCAAAATTTACTATACAGACTTTAATTACACTAATGTAATTAATCTTGAAATGTATTTTTATACGTTGCTATAATAATGCTGCCTATGTACGTCCTCCCGCAGGGCACAGGCCTTGATCACCACGCGTGCCGACCGCGGATTGGCAATATTAAGCGCTGAGGTATGTGCATGTCGTAGCCATGTTGTAGATTGTGCCATATCATGATGTGGTTAGCCATATTTCGTGATATGGCTAACCACATCATAATATGGCACAATCTACGATATGGCTACGACATGCCCAACCGAGACACTCAGGTTTCCTCACGATGTTTTTCCTTCATTGTTAATGAGTGATATTTCTACTATAACTTCACAAATGTACGTAACTTAGAAAACAAAGTCATTAGTACATGCCGGGATTCGAACCCACGACCTTCCAAGTGAGAAGCCGGCGTTCTACCGCCCCGCTACCACCGCTAAAAGGTTGCTATGATTTTTAAACTAAAACTTTCGTAAGCACTACACATTATTAGCGAGTGAGTCCGCAATTAAGCCAATAAGGTTGTCACGGACCATAAACAAAAAGAAAGTATACGTGGCAAGTCTTACAAAAGAATGTTACCTATTCAACCAGTGGTACATCCCTAGTGAAACACCGCACAGCTCCCCTTTGACACCTAAAATTAGTCATTGCGCAGGAATTGACGAACTTTACTCAGCCGCCAAAAAGATTTACGCGGACTATATACATATACCTATTTATAAAAATAAACGCAGTATAAATAGTTTGAGGTAAAGGCTCCCCCACAGACTATTTATACGGCGTTTGTTGATTAAGGAATCATGTTTTTAAATCCTTTTTATTGCACTAACCCGTGCTGAAGACAATTTTAAAAACCTATTTAGGGACTTGAACCCGCGACCTCTGGTTAACCGTGCCAGCGCTTTGCAGGCTTCGGCGAAATTTCGAGCCTCTACAAACTTCTCTGTATTACCATTGAATTTTCAATGGTATTACGTACAGGCAGCGACATCTGGCTGAAGTAATTTACATCACTTGCAGCCCCGAATAACCCACTTTGCAATTAGGTTTTTACATCGGAATGATATCGCCGTACCTACAGGTACCTATAGATTCGCAGAGGTCGCGGGTTCAAGTCCTGGCGTGGGTGGAATTTTTAGCCTCTAAATAGGTTTTTAGAATCATGTTTTTATAAATAACACCGATAGTCTTATTTATAAATAAATAAAGAGTTGAAATAACATAATTTATTAAATAAAATCTCCATACATCCCAACTTTAAAGAGCGTTTTGATTAAAGAGCTCCTTAAACATGCACTTATTAGGTACTGATTTTTTTTATAAATGAGACTAACGGTTCCATAAAAACACGATTCCTTAAACACTCCATAAACGGCATATAAGTAGGTAGGTACCTAGTTTGTGGCAGACTTCACAAGGGAAAGACTGCCACAGACTATTAGTGTGTCGACTGTTTATACTGTTTTCGGAGTGTGGGTTAGTCGTTGAAAAATATTGTGGGATTTTTCGATTTAAGGTTCCGTTTGCGAAAAATATTAGATTTAAAGCGCAAATTTTTGTCACGAGGCTTCCCCCCTCGTCTCCCGGTTAAACGGTCGATTGTAGAAACGTGAAAAAAATTAGGGCAGTAGCAAATATAATTAACTTAAAAGGAAAACTATAACGGCTAATTAGGTAGGCTTTACAAGTTAACGAGTAATAGGCGACAAACTTATAAAAGGAAAACTTCTTACCTCGTTGAGGTTGTTAGTTCTGTAAAGCAGATAAAAAAAGCCTCATTCTACGGAACCCTATACTGTGCGTAGCCCAACACGCACTTGGCCGTTTTTTTTTTCAACGTTGCTATCTGTTCAACGGCCTACCAAAAGAATTCTATGTGGTGTCGTTACGGTTATCGTCCATGCCATGGCCATTGCAGCTCGCGCACCGTTGAAGCTACCTTGGCGACCGCGCAAGTCTAACACGCCGAATGAAAACGAATTCTAGAATTCCTCGATCCATAACCCTTACGGCATAGACGAATTTGGAATTCTGAATTTGAAGACTGGCTGTGACTTTGGTGCGGTAGATATGTTCGAGAAGCGCGTTTTAGCTATATTTGGAAGAATGATACAATTTAAGTATGTATCTATTGTAATAAGTATTTAATGTACTTATTAATTTTTATAAACTAGAAAATAAAGTATATACTAGTTAATTAATACGAGTTATTAATCTTCCGCTTCCTCATTCCTTCAATCCATTTGTCAAGTTGCTGCTGTGGTGTCATAGGTTCATGTTTGTAGTAGTCCGCTGGGGGCTTCCCCTCTTCAAGACGCACAAAGTAGTGGCTATACTGATAACGCACTTCACCCATCCTACCTCGTGCATGCCTCCTTATACCTTTGATAACATTGCCTTTTCCAGAAAAAGATTCAGCTGAAAATAACATTGGTAATTAATTATGCATATCATCACAAACTCAAAAAGGTCATATATCGCATTTGATTAATACTGGGGCTATGGAAGTTTCTATCGATTACATAATGCAAGCAAAAAAAAATCATTTGAACAATAGTACATTATTGCAAAGGCAGCGAAATGGGCAATGCAGGTCGAGTATGAGTTTGAAGGCCGAGCCGCAGGCGAGGACTTCAATGATACGTGACAGGCAATTGCCAAATCGGCCGAGGCATATAGTGCTTTTCTTAAAAAAATGCAAGGAATTTAAAAGGGGCCTTTTACACACTAAATTTTCTTTTGATTTTGCTGGAAGCAGGTTTTCCATCGCTAATTTAGCTTCCGATCTTAAATCTGGTGGAGTGCAGTCAATGTTCATTTCATTTCCACTTTCAGAATCGTCGGAACTTATGTTAATTATTTTATTAACAAAATAATAACGAACTCCGCTTTACCGCCAATTTTTTTTTTATTTTACAGTTTGTGCCGAAAGGTAAAGCATCTGTGGCTATACAGCCACGAGAACGCAATGTGTACGATAGATGAAAGTAATTCTAAATTCAAACAGCACACCGTTTCATACAATATTGCCGGCGCACTCTTCGTTCCAAATTCAAAGAACGCGCCGGGAAGTGAATTTGGTTTTTCAGTCTACGTAAATATGATACTTCGCGTGTTCTTTATTCAAAAGTAATGACAATATTTCCGCGCATGTTTAAGAAAATATTATTTTGTCTATGGGTACCTAAAATTGACAATTTATTCTTTGTTTGTATTTCTTGCATTCAGTAAATAAAATAAAAAAAATACCTAGTTCCCGAAACACTATTACGCTAGTACTGGTCACCCCAACAAGCCACCATTTTCCTTTGCTTTGCAACAATAAACCAATCTATCTACCCTCCATATACCAGTGTACCGTTAACTACGCTTCAGTGTTTACGCGCTCTTGTGTTATCTCTATTACTGGACTTCATTGTTATATTTTCGTTACCCTTGTTGATTGTTATTGTCTACTGTTTTTTTTTAAGTTTGTGCTTTGGAGTGATCTTTTAACTCATTATGAGTACAAAGAGAGGGTCTGTGCTCCATCGGAGAGCTTGAGAAATCGTGTACAATAAGACCAAAATATTTTGAAGTCGAGAAGCATCGCACTACTGAACTCTTGCGCAAAAGAATACAAAATACAAAACTATCAAGCTGGTGACCATAAAACAAATAAAACTTAAAGCTGAAAAAAGCAAAAATAAGAAAACAATAAATTTAGTTACTGGGTTATTTTTTTTTGCAAACCTTAAACATCGACAATGACGAAGATGGCGAAACAAAATGGCGTCTTGACAGTGCTATTCTTATTTGCATGGCACGCATAGTACTCGCTAACAGTGAAGGAAAACTTCATAATCATTACTTTAGCTTGAGGAAACCTGACTTTGAAGTGTTAAATACTTTTAGCTCTTTAAATCTGCCATCTGAAGTGGCTATGCAACCACATAAAAAATGGGGAGTATACCAGCTGTGCCCTGCAGTGGGAAGCTGCTTAACACTAATATTATAAAAAGGAAAATTTTGTGTGTAGGGGGTAATATCTAAATTATAGTCTGCACAAATCTTTTTGGCGGTATTGTGAACATAGTCACAGATCGTTTGCACATCGCTTACTGTCTTTACAGTGTATGTGTGAGTAATTGTGGTAGTGTGATGCGTAGTAAATTACTATTAGTCAATAACTAAAGTTGTCAATTGTTCACACATACACTGTAAAGACAGTAAGGGATGTGAAAACGATCTGTGACTATGTTCAGTGTTCACGTTACCGCCAAAAAGATCTTTTTTTGTTATTAACTAAAAGAGTTTTATAAGGAGGATATTATTATGGTTTTTGCTAAACTGCCCTTTTACCGCTTTTCAGCAGTCAAGCTGTTTAAGATTTTTTTTAATTCCAATATCGTTTTTTTTTTTTGCGTTTCTGAAATAGGTGGAATTTACTACGCATCACACTACGTGATGCGTAGTAAATTACTATTAATCAATTACTAAAGTACAGCGTTAAGCCAAGTCAGAGGCCTTAAGGCGGCTTGAAAACTTCTGACAGTAGACGAGCCACTAGTCTACAAGCCTCCACCAATCCGGACTTGGCCCCCGTGGTGGAGTATGGCCTATACCTTCCTCAGGGAAGAGACCCGTGCCCCTCAGTGGGGACATAATGGGTTGATGATGAGAAAGTACGATCTGCAAACTGTCTTTACAAACGTGCAAATGATCTGTGACTATGTTCATGCTACTGCCAAAAAGATCTGTGCAGACTATACTTAAGTATTCAGTTTAATAAATTTTGCAAACAAGCTAAGTTTTTAAATCAGGAATATTGAGAAACTTTGTATAGTTTGCACAGATCTTTTCGGCTGTAATGTGAACATAGTCACAGATCGTTTGCACACCGCTTACTGTCTACAGTGTATATGTAAGTACTTGAGGTAGTGTGATGCGTAGTAAATTACTATTAGTCAATAACTAAAGTAGTCAATTATTCACACATACACTGTAAAGACAGTAAGCGATGTGCAAACGATCTGTGACTATGTTCACATTACAGCCAAAAAGATCTGTGCAGACTATAACTAAAAGAATTTTTTATCACATCTATTCGAAAAGACTTAGTTCGTTCGAGAGTGAGAGTTGGCACTCAGACCCACAATTTTCCTAATACTGTTAAAATCATACTGAATTTCACGGAGCAAAGCCATAGTTCGGACTATAATAAAAATATTATACCAATCCATAAGTTGCTTCTGAATTCAACATTGTGTTGCTTCAGAGCCAGCTCTTGTGCTTCCAAAACAGCTTCCTTGACGAATTTAGCACCCTTTTTGTTCACAAAGCTTAATTGCTTCAGAGCCTCATCAACAGTCATGCCTCGAATGAAGGAAGCTATATACCACAGCTTGTCTGGACTGTACTTGATGTTAGTTTTTTGGTGACACACATACTGGAAATATTGAAGAAAAGCATAAGTACTTTGTTGACGATCGTTAATTTGAATTACGAGCCGTTGTAGGTTCCTCAAATTACTCACGGCGGGTCGGGGCGCTTCATTGAGATCTTGGGGAGGATACATTTTCTTGTTGTACTCCAGAAACCTTCTCGGGGTATTAGATTTTGTCCAAGCAGAAAGACCGAGACTAGTATGGAATTGGTAATTTGTGAATTTATTGATATTAGAGCCGCGAGCACAAATATTTTTTATTAGGGTATTCATGACTATAGTGTAGAAAAAGAAAGTCGTAACTTAAACTAAAATAGTACGGCTTTATATTACCGCATGAAAATAAACAAACAACATAGGTATGTACGTAACCTCACTTGAAAGTGAGTGTCACACAGACTATCTATGTATATTGAGATAAGTGTAACTAGCAAGCACACAGATTAGAATTTTTGTAGTTAGGCCTATGTCACATAGAAAGGACATGGAGCGAGAGCGTACAAAAGACGCTTGTCGTCCACTCAATTCACTTTCATACAAAACGGACGTGGGGCGAGCCCAAAATTGCTCTGTGACTCTACACATAATAAGTTACTCTATGCTCTACACAAAGCGTCGCGTCTTTCCGCGCCCTCGCCCCACTGCCTGTCTGTGTGGCCCACGTCTTCGTGCCACAAAAAAAAATTAACTAGTCGGTGCATGCAAGCAAGACACATTGCCACTTGCAAAAAAATTGTGCAGTGTATGATCATGACTCATTCATTCATTTGCATTGTCATGTCCAGTGTTGCCAACTTAATGGATTTGTTATTAGAACTGGTGGTGGTGGTGGTGGTTTTGGTGGCATGAATCTGGACCAACTTAGAGAGGACGCGCTCGGTACGCGAGTACCGACTGGTCTGTGATGGCTGATGCAGACACCGTTGATGAGCAAATTGCCATTTTCATTGGCCTTCTCACCGATCTCTACGACAAACACGCACCACCGGTTAGAGCAGTTAAGGTCCCTTACCTGCCTGCACCATGGCTTACAGACGTCGTTAGGACTGCTATGCATTAAAAAGCAGCGGCCAAGTATAAATACAAGATTAGGCCAACAGACTACAATAAGGAGCGTTTTTGAAGTTTGCGAAATCACTGCAATAATATATGTTTTGCAGGGATGCACAACGACGCCATATCCATGAATCTGTAGAAAATGGTGATGCAGCCAAAGTCTGGAATTTTCTCAAATCTTTAGGAGTTTGAAAACCACGTAAGGATTTAATATCTAAGGACGTCGATGTCAATGCTCTCAACAATCCCTTCACTTCTGTTCCCAGCTTCGATGGAACTATTAAAACTAAGTCTTTGAGTACCTATTCTTTCTTCACTTCCAACTCCAGACTTTCCGCCTTTTTGTTTTAGTCAATTCTCCGATTGTGATGTTGAGAAGAGCATAGTATCTATTACCTCCAGCGCCATGGGTACTGATGGCATTAGCCGAAAAATTATTAGGTATGCCCATAATTGATGTCAATACTCCCGTTGTCACAAAAATGCTGAACCACTCTGTCGAGGTTGGTGTCTTTCCTACTGCCTGGAAGGAAGCACAGATCACTCCTTTACCCAAAAAGGCCCATCTTTCCTCATTCTCTAATTTTCGCCCAATTTCGATCCTCCCTTTCCTCTCAAAAGTCCGCCTGCGCGCCTGATCCATCATCAACTTAGTATCTTCCTAAACAAAAATCATCTCCTTAATCCCCTCCAATCTGGCTTCCGACCAAGTCACGGTTAAGGCACTCGTTAAAATTACAGATGACATCAGGTTAGGGTTAAGATAATGGTCAAGTCACTGTCCTTACGTTGTTGGATTTCAGAAATGCCTTCAACACAGTTGACTTTGATATCTTGCTGGGTATAATGTGCTCTCTTAACATATCTCCTAAGATGATTGACTGGTTTCGTAGTTACTTGCATGGGCGCCGGCAACGTATACGTATTGATGACTCCTTCTCTACTTGGTCTGATACGACTGCCGGTGTCCCACAAGTGGCGTGTTGTCTCCTTTCCTCTTCGCAATCTTTATCAATAGTATTTCTAAAAACCTTTCTTCTTCCTACCACCTTTATGCAGATGATCTCCAGACTTACGCGCATACTCCTGTAGATAGTCTGCCCTTGGCAATTGCTAACACCAATGCTGATCTAAATCATATCTTGAAGTGGAGTACGAGGGTCATTTAATAAATACTTAGCCTACAAAAACTAAACGAAAATTTTGGAAAAGTGGCAATTTATTTTTCAACATAGTCTTCTTTTAGTTCGATACACTTAGCCCAGCGATGCTCCAACTTTTTTAACCCGTCCGAAAAATAGGTTTTGTCAAACTCTGCAAAATAGGCCTCCGTGTCGGCGATGACCTCCTCATTTGATCCATATCTATTCCCAGCGAGAGATTTTTTCAGATTAGGAAACAGAAAGAAGTCACAAGGGGCCAAATCTGGAGAATACGGTGGATGGGGCAGCAATTCGTAGCGTAATTCGACCAATTTGGCCATGGCAACGGCAGACGTGTGAACCGGTGCGTTGTCGTGGTGAAACAGCACTTTTTTCTTCGCCAGATGGGGTCGTTTTTTCTTTAATTCGGCGTCGAATCGGCCCAATAAATCGGCATAGTAAAGCCCTGTAATTGTTTTACCCTTCTCGAGGTAATCGATGTAGATCACACCTTGTGAATCCCAGAAAACGGTGGCCATAACTTTTCCGGCCGATTTTACAGTTTTCGCCTTCTTTGGAGCACGTTCCCCGGTCTGGATCCATTGTTTTGATTGCTCCTTGGTCTCTGGTGTGTACCAGTGGATCCAAGTTTCATCGACGGTCACAAAACGACGCAAAAACTCCGCTGGATTCCGCTTAAACAGCGCCAAGCACGTCTTCCTCGTGAAGAATATGATGATGCACTGTTCCTTCTGAAATGCCTACAGTCTCAGCTAGCTCCCGAACCTTCAATCGGCGATCTGCCAATACGAGATCATGGATTTTTTTAATGTTTTCCTCCGTAGCAGCTGTTTTCGGTGCACCTGGACGTGGTTCATCAAAAACCGACGTACGCCCACGTGCAAACTCGTTGAACCAATTCTTGACGGTGGCCATCGATGGAGAAGAGTCACCGTACACAGCATCCAAGCGCTCTTTGATTTCGATGCGCGTTTTCCCTTCCAAAAATAGGAATCGAATCACCGAACGATATTGCTCCTTTTCCATTTTTGTAAAACCGATCGATACGTTCGCTTCCATAAATTGTCAAATTAAAACAAATGAAGGGATTGGAATGAAAATTTGAAAAAATAATTAAAAAAGAATGTGCTACACTGTGGTAAAACTCTTTTGAAACAACAGCACCCTCTGGCGATGAGGCTAGGTACTTATTGAATGCACCTCATAAGTCTCACGGCTTGAGAGTCAATCCCTCCAAGACACAGGTTATTGTTGTAGGCAGTCCTAGGATGATATCGAGGGTCAATTGGGTACACCTTCCACGCGTGCTGTTTGATGGTATAATAAATCCGTTCAGTGAGAAGGTTAAGAACCTGGGGGTTATTAGTGATAGGTGTATATCTTGGTCACCACAGCTGGCGGAAGTGAGTCGGAAAGTATTCGCTTCAGCGGCCTTTCTGAGAAGGTTACTGAATTTGCTGCCCACTGTGACCAAAATTGCACTTGCGCAATCCCTGTTGCTCCCTATCCTCGACTACGCTGATGCCAACTATCTCAACGATCATTTCTCTTCTCTACTCAGTACTGTTCAATCCAGCCCCCCTCTATATCTTAAAGAGCGCTTTAACTACCTCAGTGACTCCCACAGTCGAGCCCTTCGGTCTGACCAGAATCTGATGCTAAAGATTCCAAGTCATTCGACGAGGTTCTTAAGCAACTCATTTGCTGTTAGGGCCGCCCGGCTGTGGAACGATCTGCCGGTTTCAACAAGGCGCTCTTCTTCCCCAGCTATCTTTAAAAGCAGGGTTCACGATCTATATGTATCACTGTAATTTATTAAATAGTTCAATTATTATTGTTTTCCTGAATGTTAGTCCATGGGCCAGCAAAGATATCGGTATAATTTAGGGGTACCGAATCTCCTTTTCACAGCAGTTAGATAGGTTTATTATGATGTTAAAAAAGCATGATTGCCATCTCAAAATGGTAGCTAATAAAAATTGCCGCCAATCCAAGGTGGCGGATATTGAGTTCTAAAACATTAACCATAACTCGATAAATATTCATCCGATTTCAATACTTTTTTCTTTAAACTAAAGCTCTTTAGTTGTACTTGAAATTTTGTAATGTACATTTTATCGGTAAAGTCACCGGTTAATTAGTAATTGAATAAATATTGTTTCTTTTTTAAATTTTTTGTGATAATTTTTTTAAATCATGTTTTTACAAAATTTCTTGCGCATTAGAAAAAATATTTAAATGAGGCAAAGTAGTGTATTAAATTATCTTTAATTTGATGTTTCACATGTATGTGTTTGATGGCTGAAAAAACATGGAAATATGAATTTGATTTTACTCTCGTTGAAATTCACCGTTGACTAAATAACTGCGTACCTAGAAGTTGCAGCGTACGAAAATTATGTTTTCATAAAAAAGGTGCTGTCGAAAAGTACTACATAACTGCTGAATACCGTGCATCGGGTCTTAAACACACCCTATAATAGTACTCGAATTGATGTTGTTTTCGATACCTACAAAGACAAATCAATAAAATCGGCAGAACGCTGCAGTAGAGGTTCAGAGGCAGAAATACATTTCAAGAATATTAGAGGCGGGCATAAAATCATGAAATGGAGAAGTCATACAAAGTGGTGACAGTAAAAATTAATTAACAATGTTTCTCGCCGAAAGCTGGCAAGAAGAAATTAAAGGACATAAAAATCGGTAACAAGACTTTATACGTTACTCACTCTAACAAGTGTATTAAAATAACTGGTAGTGGATTTCATGAAGTGGAATAATACATTGTTCACCGAGGGGAGAAAGTGACCGATTACCATCGAGGGTGTCGTTAAAACACCCGAGATCGGGAATCGCAGTTTCTCTCGAGTGATACATAGTGCTTTATACTACACCTGCTTCATCATCACTATCACTACTTATCATTTTGATAGTTTTATTTTACTTTCTACGAAAACTGAATCCTCAAACAACACACAAATTGGAAATGGCGTCTGCAATTTTCACATGTTCTTTTTTCAAATTGTTTATCCTGCCGCCGCAGGGTCGCACTGCCAGCCCGACACCATCCAACACACAGCTAGTGGCCAGTGTCATTTTGCGAACTTGGAGATAAAAACTCACTGTAAAAACTTTTTGGCTTTTGATATTTAGGTCACCGCGGCGCATAGTCTTACGCAAAATTAAAAAAGAAAAACCACGTAAGAAATGGATTTTCATACACTTTTCTCTCCCGCTCAGATGCGTTTTCTCCCCGCATATTTGTTCGATATGCAATGACGTACTTTCTACCGTAAATTTGATAAAGTATCAAGGTACTTTCCAAGCAGGTGTAGTATAAAAACTGTTTTCACGGCTTGGGAGTGAATTTACACTTTCAAATTCTGACCACAATTTAATCCAAAAGTTTGCATGTCAGTTATACTCAAGGAACACCAAAATAGAAAACATAAACGAACTAAGATACTACATGTTCCAAAGTCGACAGGGCTAAATAGACTCAGCTCAACTTCCTTCATGTGAAGATTGCTTTCATCAGCTATTTGGCAGAGATGTTTGGATAACTTTCTCGAAATACCAAATCCAGAGGATCATGGATGGATGATAGATGAAGACGGTAAGCTAAACATCAAGTGGATGACTGGAGCACCTGCACCTGAAGCAGTGTTAGAACTCATAAGTTGCTCTTGTTCAAAGTAGTGTCAAATTCCATCGTGTACTTGTATGATTAACAATTTAAAGTGCACAAGCACGTGTAGACTGTCGAACTGTGAAAACAGTAGGTACTGAACAAGAAGAAGATTTTAACTCTTACGAATCTTCTGACAGTGACGATGAAGATGACTTTTATTTTTTATTTATTGACGGCGTTTTACCTACAATTAAAACGCTAATTAAATAACTTACCCTATTCGAAGCCTCTTAATATGAGAGTGGCATCCTTGCTTCTCTCTGATTGGTCGTTCAATATATCTGTCCCTGTCTAACATCCTCCTCTCCGTCCCTCCAACTGGCAGCCCACTTTTTAGGTTGGGGGCATCCGGCTAACTCATTGAGTCTCATATTGCCACCAGGCAGGCATGAAAAGTGAGGCTTCGAATAGGGTAAGTTATTTAATTAGCGTTTTAATTGTAGGTAAAACGCCGTCATTAAACAACTGTACCGCTATTCGAAGCCTCTTAATATGAGACGTGTCTGTTATCGCCTGGTGGAGGGACGCCAATGTGATGAATGATAAAGCATGTGTAAGTATGGTTTCTACCAACTTGAATTGTTATGTAAGTATTGTGTAAACAGTTAAGCGTGCAATAGGGAATAAGGTACCTCCAAATTTTACTGTAAAGCTTGTATTCAATAATTATTAACCTTGATATGAGGAAGGGAACTTTTAAGGAATAAAATGCTAGATCAACACTCAATCACTTATTTTTATTCTTATGCCATGACATGAAAATAAAATCAAAAGTAGGTACTTTACTACAACATAAAATAGTACTTATCTAATTAGTGCTTATATATTATATAAATAAAAGCACATAAGCTTTATTAAACCAATATTTTCCCTTATTTTGAAATAAAGATAAACCGGTAACAATCCAATAATCTGATACTTTCAACCCGTAGGGGGATGGACAATTTACATAATTATTATTTATTAAACCGTTAATATGTGCTAAATTAAAACGAATGTTTATTGGATGGGTTGAAATAATCTTGACACTAATGGCACATCTGTGTGCGACTTAACCTCGCGTCTGTAGAACCTGGCAAAGGTGTTCGGCGAGCGCCAGTTTCCCCTGGCAAGGATCTCGTCCAGCGGGAAGTTCAGGAGCCAGTTCTTGGAGGCGACTGCGGAGCGCACGCTGCCGGCCGAGGCTTGCACGCCCGCTTCTTCTAGGGCAGACTTTACCCAGTTGGCAATCACTGTGCGCGATGCAGCGCGTGGTTGTCCGCATACTGTCAGGAATAGGCTGCTCACTCTACAAGAGTCTCGTCGGGGTTTTGATAATTTTATCAAAGATTTAATCCAGAATAAGGGGTTGAGAGCATTTGACTCTGTGTTAATCATGAGCCGCCACCCAGATTGTCTGTAGTCGACATTATCTGTTTTGGACCCGAACAAAGGCCAGAAGGTAACATGATCATCTGTGATCGTGAAATGTTTGGGATCTATGGACAAGAGCGTAAGGTCATGGACTCTGCGTCCAGAGGACAGTAGTAGCATACAAGCCGTGTTTCTAGAACACTCATATAGGCTAAAATTAGAGGTGTTATTATTCGCTAACCAGGAATACAGTCTATCTATGTCCCAAATGGGAGGTTTTTGCTGCTTAGGTGTTTGGAGAGCTATAGCTTTTAGGATGCGAGTAACTAGGGGGTGCGAGCTAAGGTGATCTACCCTATTAGGGTCACATAATGTTGATACTACCGACCTATGTAGCAAAATTGTATTATAAGTAAAATTGTGTTTTTGACAAAGGTCGGATAAGAAACGAGCAATGTCCGAGCCCGAGGGCGATCGGTATGGGATATTATTAGTTTTAGCCCATGAGCACCAACGTCTCCAGGCCGAGGTATATGATCTTTTAGTGCTGTCTCTCCAGCTACTTCTTAAAAGTTGTATTTGTTCTTGGGACCAGTCTGCGAGAGCTAATTCCCACCCCCACACCGTCAGTTCGTTGATTTTGGCAGGAGCTGTGTCGGTCACTGTATCTATCATCACTTCTGGTAGGTTTGTTACCATGAATGGCGCTGCTGTGGCCCGTCTCTTTAGATCGGGGCGCCAAAAAGCTTTCTCCCACCGGGGAGCCACTATTAGATACGTGCCGACCGCTGTGTTTAGGTGAGTCAGGACTCTTGGTATTAGGAATGGGGGCGGAAACACCCAGGCTAACTTGAACTGCCACGTCTGTGAGAACGCATCTACGAAGCGGGCACGACTGTCCGTTGCATCTAGGGAAGCATAAATGGGGACTACGTGAGCTCTGTGAGATGCGAACAGGTCTATCTGGGGAAGGCCCCACTTTGAGAATACTACTTTCGTTAGAGCTGGAAGTAGATGCCACTCTGGGTGATGGGAGCCGCGCGACAGATGGTCTGCTTCTATGTTGTATCTCCCAGGTAGATGGTGTAGGCAGATTTGAATCTGGTGTATTTGCAGGAGCCGAAACACTCGATAAGTAAGGTTCATAAGGGATCGGGACTTGGTCCCCCCTTCGTTTCGCAGATAAGATAAGACGGTTTTGTTGTCTGACTGTATCGAAATGTAACTCCCCGTTAATAGACGATTGTGACTTTGCAGCACTTTTAAAATCGCTAGCATCTCTTTGTGGTTTGAATGCAACTCTTGCTCTTGGGGGCTCCAGGAGCCATTGAGCTTGATGTTGTCTAGTTGAGCTCCCCAACCGCTTCCAGATGCATCGGTCGATATATAATGGGACACCATCGGCTGGTGGATAGGAGAGCCTTTCTGGTAGTTTTTTTAGCCACCACAGAAGTTCTGAGATC
This sequence comes from Yponomeuta malinellus, assembly GCA_947308005.1. NCBI lineage: Eukaryota > Metazoa > Arthropoda > Insecta > Lepidoptera > Yponomeutidae > Yponomeuta > Yponomeuta malinellus. The sequence goes on from OX370994.1 coordinate 9,260,675, forward strand.
ACTATCTCGGGGAGAGGAAAATGTTTCAGCGGGTCCTCTTTGAGAAGAAGATTGGAATGTTCTAGGAGCTTGCGAAAATTGAGTCGGCCGTAAGGGACTACCAAGCTTGCGAAATTTAATGAACCTATCAGACTCTGGGTTTCTCTGAGGTTTGCTCTCCGTTTGTTCAGCAAACGCAATATTTTTTCTCTTATAGTTTGTTGTTTTTGTAAAGGAAGTTGTCTGTGATTGCGATGTGGGTCCCAAATTACCCCTAGGTACTGAATATCCTTCCGAGGCATCAAGACACATTTCTTGTAGTTTATTTGCCAGCCAAGGTGTTCTAGTAACTTTACGGTGTGTTCTATCTGTGACATTAAGATCTTCCTGCACTGATGTGCAAGTAAGAAATCGTCTAGATATACCAAGGTTCGTATTCCTCGATCTCGTAGGACTTGAGCGACCCAATTGGTCAGGGAGGCGAATATCTTTGGTGCTGACGCCAGGCCGAAAGGTAGACAAGTCATCTGGAGGAGTTGGCCTTGGAAAATGAGTCTGAGGTATCGCCTGTGACTTGGGGCTATGCTTAGATGAAAATATGCATTGGAAAGGTCTATCTTTGCTAGCCAATCGTTCGGTTGCAAGAAGCTGGGCACTCTCTGCTGGTTGATAAGCCTGAATTTTGTCAAGCGTACGTGAAGGTTGAGCCGGCGCAAATTGAATATGGGTCGGTATGAACCGTCCTCTTTTTCGTTTAGGAAAATGTTCGATAGGAAGCTGGGTGAGAGAGGTGCCTGTTCTAGCACGCCCATCTTTTTCATTGCCTGGATTTGATCTGCCATATCCTTTGAGTAAGGAGTATGAATATCTTTGCCAGTTCCTGGCATGTGGAGCGGGGCCTTGTTGTAGAACGGGATTCGGTATCCATCGGAAATTATCTTTAGCAGCATAGGAGGCGCTGATCACTTTCTCCAGGCGTGGAGGAAGTTCTGGAGACGGCCCGCTTGGAAATGTGAGTCAGTACTTACGCCTGGGTTGGCCTCTGCGGCTCGGCCCTGGCTTTTGAAGTCTGATATTTGGATTTTCAGGGGCTCTGGGGCCTCTGGGACGAAAAGGTTGGCCCTGCGCGGGCATTCTTGGTTGATTGAAGTGAACCACTCCTTGCGCAGGAGGGAAAGCGTATGGATGGAAAACAGCGCCATGCGCTGGCGGTATATTAAAGTTATTGGTATAGCCCGATTGTGGGTTGAACGTGCCTTGCGCAGGCATTCGAGTATGTTTTAGATTGGCTTGCGGAGCCAAAGGGGCTTTAGACGTGGAAGGTTGCGGCTTTGTGGGCCAAAATACCTTCGATATGCCGCCATTTTTCTCTAAGACTGACGTAAGGTCATCGGCCTTAAATAAATCATCACAGGATGGTGGTATCTTTCTTAGACTAGCTTTTACGTATTTGTCTTTTACAGATCGCAAAATAGCATCTCTGCGCTGTTGGATCATGTCGGCGCGATGTCCGCATGACATTTGCAAAAGGTCATTGGAAATTGTCAGATACTCTCCGCGAGCGAAAATTTCGTTTACTTTACCCTCAATACTTTCGATCGTTAGAGATTGTTCAGTTTTTAGATAGGTAATTAGGTCAAGAAAGCCTTTTTCAAAAGATTCTTGTTGCTTAAGCAATCCCTGAGTAATTGCAGCAAATCCCTTTTCAGTCAATGAGAGGTTAGGGGATTTGTCGTAAGGTTTTAGTTCGTCATTACATTCTAAGTCCGTAAACCCGGGGGTGGAACAATATTTTTTCTGTGCGTCTGAATACCTTACGTCCGACCAGTGGTTAGTCTCGAAATGCTGTATCTTTTTTAGGCGGTCTACCCGGTCGGGATCCGATTTGGGAACAGCGGGTTCTTTTAGAACGGTATTGACGGACAGAGAAAATTCTGTTGGTGGCCGCGCCGCTGGGAGCGCAGGCGTCGGGTCTGGAAGCTGCCCTCCCATATCATTGTACAAATCATCACTGACGTTTAGAGAAATAATACTTTCGTTGTCGTTATCGGGTTCGTTATTGGATTCGTCAACATTGTTTTGTGCCGGGTATCTTTGCGATAAAAAATGTTGAATACCACTTACTTGTGACGTTAGGGTACTTAAAATCTCTTCTATTCGTCTATTTTTTTTTCGTCACTCCTAGAAGAGGATGATTTTCGCTTTTTAGCACCGCGAGGGTGATCATGTGGTGATGCAGACCGCGATGTTGCCGGCGCATCTTGTTCTAGTTCAGGTGGCGACGACAACGACATGCTGTCACCTACCCGACAGAGCAAAATATTGGTATTACTCACAGGCACACGTTTAATAGACTTTCATGTAATTATTTAAATTGTTAAATAATTTAACGAATTATTTAGACACTAGGACAGAAAATATCGTAATTTAATTCTTAATCTCGAACGGCAAAAACCGTTAGGAATTATTTCAAAGATTTTATGAAAATGTTTTACAGAAATAAAATAGATTCGAGCACTCACTTGGTTGATGAAGCTCCTGCGAACGACCGCTCAGTGCGAGAATCAAGACGCCAATGAGTTAGCCGGATGCCCCCAACCTAAAAAGTGGGCTGCCAGTTGGAGGGACGGAGAGGAGGATGTTAGACAGGGACAGATATATTGAACGACCAATCAGAGAGAAGCAAGGATGCCACTCTCATATTAAGAGGCTTCGAATAGCGGTACAGTTGTTTAATTGTTATACCGTTAAAGTAAAGGTACGAATTCCGCAGCGCGCTACACTGTCGCAGCAGCAGGCATCACATAGCACTCTTTACTGTCGTTGTGACGTCACCTCACTTCTTTGTATGAAAGTGCTGTTACAAAGGTCTTTTCTTTGCTTCTTTGTATGAAGTGCTGCATGCTGCCTGCTGCTGCGACAGTGTCGCGCGCCACGGAATCGTACCCTAAGTTTCCGTAATGCTAATTGATTGAAACAGTGTATTTGAAGCTTTTTCTTTTGTATGCAATTATTTTTTAGTAAACAGTAGATTTCAACGGAAGTAAACACAAATTCATGTTTTTCATGTGTTTTCAGCCATGGGATCCATATATGTAATACCTACATCAAATTAAAGATGATTTATTACATTACATCTTTTTCTTGAAGTTTTTTTTCTATTGTACGCGATATTCTGTAAAAACTTGTTTAATAAAAATATTTAATGAAACAATGACTTTTTTTATATTTCTTTTAATTTCTAATTAATGGTTCACTTTATCGAAACAGTTTATATGACATCATTTTAAGCACACATGTAGAACTTTACTTAAAAAAAAATGAAATCGGACGAATAATTCTCGAGTTATAGTTGATTTTTAGAACTCGAGATCCGCCATCTTGGATTAGCCGCCATTTCTATTAGCTACTACTTTGAGATGGCAATCATGGCTTTTTCACATCTTAATAAACCTGTCTAACTACTATAAGGAGGAAACTTAGTACCCCCAAATTATACCATTTTCTTAAAGGCTATCTGGCCCATGGACTATGTAGGTACGTCTTTTCTTTTGTCCTCTGGTAGAACTTTATTGTAACTTTATGTAGGTATGTTTATAATTTTTATACCTGTAGTATGTAAAGATTTATGTAAGTATATTATTATTAAGTATAAGTATGTAAATAAATATTCATATTTGCACCTACTAAACCATCTCACTTTTCCTTCAGCAACTCTCCATCGTCGGTTGCCTGGAAGAAATTGCTATAACCAATAAGGCCACCAATTGTAGTGCATTTTTGTAAACATTTCATGTTTGTGTTTTTCCTGGTACAATAAAGAATATTCTTATCTTATCTTGTCTTAACTGGTGGTTTGGTCTCTCCTTTTAGTGGAGAAATATTGCTTCTGGTGGCTAGTGGATTTGTCTATTGAAATTTAAGAACTTAGTAGAATAAGTTCGTATTACTGGAACGACGACCATAAAGTTGACTCACACTTTTTGAACATAATTTTCATATCGTTTTTGGTTTTGAAGTATAATGTTATCATGCTGGCAATACATCATCTCGTAAGTTAATAAATACTACACGATTCGCGGGTATTCCCTGTAAAATAAGTTTTGTTTTACGCTCACTCAATTCAGACTTTTCGGACGGAGTAGGTATGTTGGTTGTTTTATTTAGCGATTGCGAGCCGAGTTTGCGTAATTTACCTATTACTATGCCAAAACCACGATATACGCAAAGTTTCGGGATTCTTGGCTTCAGACCCACTTTTAAAAGATTCGCTTCATATAATTAAAAGTACTACTGGTCAAATAGCAAAATGCAAGTTTTGTAGAATGATTTTAGGGAGTCACTATGGCGATTTAAAATTTCCTGGGATTTCGAAGAAGCATCAACAAAATACAAAGGTTACCGGATGTTTTATAATCGATCAGTTCGTCAGTCATGGAACTGTTTTTATTTTGCCCGACTGCCCCAAAAGGAGAGTAACGTTTTTCGAGCGTATTGGATGTGTGTCAATGTGTCTATTCTTAGCACGCTCTGTAGCCTAAATCGACTGTAGTGTAGAGATTGTGTTGTATATTTCAATAAAATTTTTACAGGTTATCACTACGCAACCTCAGCTACCGTTCAAATCAGATATTGCCCTTTTAATATTGCCGCATTCCAACGCCGATGTGGAAAGACTGTTTTGCATTATGAACATAATAAAAAACAAGCAGAGGAACAGAATGGGTTTTAAGCGCGGTATACACGATCCATCTTGCCGTACGTCCTGCCAAGGCCATGCACGATGCACGATGCAAAAGTACCATGAATATGCTTGACGTACGTCGATAATTATTATTATTTGTTTGCTGGACTTGACGGACCGATTTTTCATCCAGCGAGTACCCCCACCACCGCGAACATCTTGCAGATAGACAGTGAATAACGCGGACGTACGTCAGCGCGGTCCCGTATCGTGCGTGCTTGATCGTGTATAGACTTGTTGTACAGCAGATTTCATTCTGAGCTTGCGTCGCAAGGTGGCTGCACGTCTCAAAATGGACCGAGACACTTACGAAATTTATCGAAAAATATAAATTTCACACATGTCTGTGGAATGTTTCAAGCCCAGACTATATGAACAAACAAAAAAGAATAAATGCTTTACAAGATCTGGTACCCATTTTAGGGTAAGCTGCAACGATTGATAGCGTTATTCAAATCATTCATGATGTTATTCATTTGAGTATACTCTGCACGTTTATGATAATTTTTTTTCATCCAGAACCTCTTCCTACTTTTTTCCTCTCTTCTGCCGCTGCTGACAATAACAGAAGAACTCCCATTTTTTGGCGTTTTGATAAAACAGGAGGCATTTTATTAAACACAAAACACGTCCTCTTCGTTCGATACTGATCACGCACGACACGATTGATGCGTGCTGGATAGTCTGTATGCTACATCCAGCGGCGCGGCCTTGAGCTGACGTACAGCTGGGATGGACCGTGTATACCGCGCTAAATAGCTGCTATATTAAGAGTACGTTGCGGTATGAAGTTAGTAGGAAAATGCTGCAACAACTATGATATCCCAGCAAATGTTGTTAAACAAATTGGCAATAAAGAATCGGATCATTCGGAAATCGACGATGATGGTACGGACCATAACGATATTTTGAAGATGACATTTTAATATAGGTAATTTGATTATAATTACAATTAGAAATAATATTATAATTACAAAAGCCGAATCGCTCGTAGCCCCGGCTGCCTGAGTGATCTTAAACGATCACGAAGGTTAAGCAACACAGGGCGCGTTCAGTGCATGGATGGGTCGCCGTCTATGCCTAACGCTAGTGGCATTTTTCCGAGCGGTTCCGTGCTTCGCAAGGCACGTTAAGCTGTTGGTGCCGGCTGCCGTCGATAGATGGCAGTCGTTAAGCCAAGTCAGAGGCCTTCTTAGGGCGGCTTGACAACTTCTGACAGTAGACGAGCCACTAGTCTACAAGCCTCCACCAATCCGGACTTGGCCCCCGTGGTGGAGTATGGCCTATACCTTCCTCAGGGAAGAGACCCGTGCCTCTCGGTGGGGACATAATGGGTTGATGATGACAATTAAAAAGGAAATAGAAGGCAGAGTAAATCTTGCTTAGAAAAGATAGTGGTCTTTCAAAGCAATCATGAAGAACAAACATGTGTCTATTGCAGAAAAAAGAAAGTTGTACAACACCTGTATCCTCCCAACATATTATATATCTTGCGGATGCCAAACCTGGTCCCTCACCAAATCATTAGAACACAAACTTCAAGTATGTCAAAACTCAATGCAAAGAAGTATGTTGAATGTTAGAATAAATTACAAACAAAGGATCAGTGATATACCTAGCAGAAATAACTAAGATTGCTGACATCATCACCAAAGTAAGAGAGTTAAAGTGGAGGTGGACAGGACACAATACTGAGAGATAAAACAGAGAAATGGACCAAAAGAATAATAGAATATAGCCCAAGAGACGGGAAAAGGAGGAGACCACTAAAACGATGGGAGGATGATCTGCCACAGAACTTCAGAAGAGCAGCATTGGATAGGGTGACGTGGAAAAACATGGTGGAGGCCTATGTCGAGAGACAACTTGACGAGTTTCAGTGCTCGTGTCATGTAATATAAAATACACAGATCTGTGTCCAACTTAGTATGGGCCACCTATACGTTCCATTCCGCGAGCGCAGATCAGGGGTTAAAAATACTTTATAGTATGTAAGTAAGTAAAAATTTGTAAATTCTATCAATTCAATTCAATAAAGGCTTATATTATTATTATTAATTGATTATAATAATAATAATGTGTATTTTATTTCAATAACAAATATATGTTATCCTATTAAACACATTGTTTTCTTTCCTAAAGTCCAAAAATAAAGGAAAATTTTGCGATTATGAAAGTTGGCGCGCTTTTTGTTAGTGGTTTTATTTTAGGAGTCGACTCTGGTGGGAAGCTAGATAATTCGTTGGCAACACCACTGGTCATGTCAAAATTGTCAATCTCGTCCGTGACCTTGATCAAGCTCGGATTGACGCCAGACTGATGTAGCTAGGCGAAGTATTACACGGTCACTCAGGAAAATCCATCAGTCCTGAGTCAGGACTGATGGATTTTGCATCAGTCCGAACGAAAACACCAACACGACAGCACCAAGCACAGACCTTTATCTGTGATTATTGGATTTAAAAAATACCTGCGTTGCAATAATAATAGCTACGGCAATGAAAAAAACCGGCCAAGTGCGAGTCAGACTCGCGCACGAAGGGTTCCGTACCATTATCTATACAACATTAGACACAAAGATAAAAAGTTTGTTGTACGGGAGCCCCCCTTAAATAATAATTTTATTTTGTTTTTAGTTTGTTGTTTTAGTGGCAACAGAAATACATAATCTGTGAAAATTTCAACTCTCTAGCTATCACGGTTCTTGAGATACAGCCTGGTGACAGACAGACAGACGGACGGACGGACGGACGGACGGACGGATGGAAGGACGGACGGACAGACAGACAGCGAAGTCTTAGTAATAGGGTCCCGTTTTTACCCTTTGGGTACGGAACCCTAAAAAGACCAAAAGAGGATGTGGTCTAAACATAATGGTTGTTAAAAAGAGAATCCTCCTCCATGCTGCCTCAAGATTATAGTATGCTGCCTAAAGTGCCTGAGTGTTGACCTAGCGTTGACTGATGTAAGACTGATAACACATTCAGACGATCAGTCTGCCGTCAGTCTGACCGTGACTGACGAAAATTATCAAAATATTCGACTATCCGTCAGTCTGGTCCATCAGTCCATCAATCCATTGAATAGACAATCAGTTTGTCGTCAGTCTAACCAGACTGATGGAATTGACTGACGTGACGCCAGACTGAACGTGTAAACTCCGTCTTATTTGTGGTATCCTGTGGGCATCGTCATTGGCTTTTGGTTGAATTCTCTAATTATTGATGACATCGGACTGATTTTACTACAGCGAGCAAGGAAAATAACGAAGCTTGTATAAAATGAATGTTTGTCACTGTACTACGTAATAATCGCGAGTAGTTATTTGTGTTGAATGAAGTATGATGGATGAACTATATATTGCAGTGGTTTGTTCTTCTAACATGAACCGGAGCATGGAAGCTCATGCTTTTCTGGTTAAGAAGGGGTTCAAAGTAAAATCATTTGGAACTGGAGAAAAAGTTAAGTTACCAGGACCCTCTGCAGACAGACCTAATTGCTACGAGTTCGGAGTTCCCTATGACGATATTTACAATGACTTATTGGAGAAGGACAAGACTTATTATACACAGAATGGTTTATTACACATGTTGGATAGAAACAGGCGAATAAAAGAATCCCCTGAGAAGTTTCAAGTGTCCACAGAACGTTTTGATGTGGTCATAACCTGTGAAGAGAGGGTATATGATCAAGTGATCGAGTGGTTCAATTCGCGAAGGTCTGTCCATAACCAGCCAGTCCATGTCATCAATATAGACATACAGGACAATCATGAAGAAGCCACTATTGGGGCATTTCTAATTAGTGACATGGTCACAAAAATGGCTCAAAGTGATGATTTGGATAATGATATTGATGAGCTCCTTCACGAGTTTGAAGCTAAATGCCACAGGCCAATCTTGAACTGTATTATGTTTTATTGAGACATAACGAACAAAAGACTGCTGTTAATGTTATTCACACAATGAATGCTTGGTATTTTGTCCCAGTTGAAATTGCTACCATGAAGTGAAAGAAGTATGAATGAGTACAAAGCTGGCACCTTGCTTGGAAACTGACTATAAGATAATTTATTACCCAAAAGTTCAGTACAATTTTAAAGAGTCGGGCACTGTACTTATATGGAAAATGGTCGATAAGCAATAACTGAGCCTCCCATCAAATCCAATAAGTGAACTAAGATAAAACAGCCTAAATAACATAAGCAGCCCTCCCAAGAAAACAGATTTGAAATTAAATAGGTGAATTTATTTGTCAATACATAGAATGTAAGATTTTTCATACAATATTGAAATGGAGTAAATGAAATTAAAAACAAGTATTTTCGACTCTTTTATAAGAATGCACTTTTAACTAATTTTCTTTGATGGTTGAAAACCTATCAGCCAAATCACCAATGTGCCATCTGATCACTCAAAGACCATGCACAAGTTGAACCTTTTAGTAATGGGACGGCACACTAACCTTCCATATTAAGGAAGGTATGAAATATGACCTTCCATATCCAGGCCTCTTTATAAAAGACAACTTGTTTTTATTCTGGTTAAGCTATGTAATAAATGGAAAAATATTTTTCCAATTTGGCAACAGTTATACTGGAATCATACATCACTATAAACTTAAAAACTTACTGATAACAAGATAAAGAAAATAGGTTACATAGATAATATTTCAAATGATGAACACTGTTACTGTATATTGTAATGCAAAGAACCTGAGAAAAGGTAGTATCTAAACCATCATAATTGTTAATTGAATACTTGACATATTCAAGCAATATTATTGCTTAATATTTATTGATTGTCTATGTCTATTAGATCTATGCTCATGCCATACCACTAACTTAAAACAAATCTAATATTCTTAAATATAGCCCAATCGAATATATTAAAAACTTAACAAGAACAGTCAAAAAATTCAAAGTGGAAGAAAGCAACAAGTAGGAGATGAAAACTCGTAGGATGCATATTGGTGCTAACTGTAGTGATGCAACAGGACGATTACTGAAAGGATCTGCATTCCAGCGAGGTGCAAACTTAGTACAGTCAGATTGTAGGCATCTAATAACAAAATCTTAGCTTAGTTGCTTAAAAACATTATCTTTCAGTTCATAGTATCTGGACAATCTTATTTCAGCATATCTGGAACAAAGCAATATTTTTGAATTAATGTCCTAATGAAGGGAACTGATTAATTTGAATAACCATTTTCATCACAGCTCACCTTCCAAAGTTATAGTCTATATGTGATAGTTCATGTTGTACCAAGGACCATATGCCCCACAGGAAATGTGAGGCAAGCGACATTTGGGTCACTTGTTCACAAAGGGTCTCCACATCCTCTTTGGTAACCTCAGCCCCACTTCTGAACTCTTCCAAATAAATGTGCAACCAACTTTGCTGGAATGTTTTCTCAGGGTACTTGTTGTAATCAATTTCTTCAATGGATAAACCTTCAAGAAATAGAACATGCAACAAAAATGGGTTTATATCAAAGAGCAATCAATTCAAACAATTGAAATAGTTTTTAAATAAAATAATGTTAGAAACGCACCCACAAATTCATTGAAATGGTTTGCTATATCATATGCTTGGTAATTATAGGCAGCATATTCATAGTCAATAAAGGAAACTGTCTCTTGATCTTGGTTGTAAACAACATTTCCTAGAAGCAAATCATTGTGAGCAAACACTACTGAGCTCTGGCTTTTGGATAAATGTACCTTTAGGCGCTCATACTCTATCCTTAGTTTTGTTACTGACCCAAAACTATTGACAAATCTACAACAAATTAATAAAACATTGGTGAGATTAACTGCACTTTTACACATATGTGCATTTTTTTTTATTATATCCTTATAATGATATTGGTGACCATTTACAGTACCTGGTTTGCTTGTTGTTGTCGGTGAATGTTTCAGGCAATAAACTTAAGAATTGCTCAATTTTGTCCCACACAATGGGCTCCCTTGACACCTTTAACCATAAAAGTTGACTTATATTCTACACAATACTTAGCTTAAACATGCATCGATCAAACAACATTAAGATTAACAGATAGATAAAAAAATGGAATGTTGAAGTTGATACTAACAGAAAAAATAATGTTTTACCTCTGATCCAAGGTTCACCTTGTGCATCTTTGCCATCTGAGAAGCAACAAGGGGCCATATTTTGGGATCTAAAACAGTCTCCACATTCAATGTGACTCCTGGATAGTATTGATAGGCCAAACCATTTTCAAATACTCCATACACTTCAGGGGCCAAACCAACTTGATACAAAGTTTTTATATTCCTGAAATAGTTTTCGAATGTCTTAGTTCAAGTTCATTTATTGCTTCATGTGGTATAAAATCCTTAACATGAGCCCTGTAAGAACATTGCAAATTTTACACCTAACTTATCAAGAACATTATTATTAATAATAATAATAATAATTAGGTACATAACACAACTAACACTGGAATCAAACTGCAATGTCATGTAAGTAGATTATATATTACTCTCAAAATAAGTTTTAACTTTTTGTTTGGTAGATACCTATTTACCTGAGTTCAGCTTTTCGATCAATGAGTAAATCTGTCTTATTTCCGTAAACCCTTACAAGCACAGGGTTTTCATTATTTGGCTTGGTGCTATTTAGTTCACAACACACCAATTTGTTTGTTATTCCATCTGTGAATGACTGAGGTGAAAATAATTTGTTAAGTTTTAGCAGTTCACTATGGTATAGGTATTCTAAGAAGCAATTTTGGCGCTTCAAGTATCATAAACAAAAACAAAGTCAGGGTAGCTGGGTACGTACCTATCCACCTTAAGAAATAGTTAACCAAGCTAAATAGCGAAAACACATACCTTGAACTTAATGTTTTCTGGAATCCACTCCGGCCTTATTACTGCTAGAACTTTCAAAATACCAACAAACAAATCGTTTTCCTCAATTCTGACTGGAATATATACATCGCCAGCTGGAAGATGGAAAGATGACATCGTATCAAAAAAATCTTGTCACGAAGTCTGAGCAACAACTCAGTCGAGCGGGATAATACAGTTGACTGTCGATCATCTTCATTTGGACCGTAAAGTGCGGGGTTCAATTACATTATGATAACTTGTGATAACATTATTCACGCTTGTGTGTAATTTTATCTCATTTTTATCAGGAATAAAAGGCTTTAACAAATAAATACACAGAAAATGAGAAAACTACTAGGGGTGATCGATAACCATCGATAATGAATAAACATGGATGTTCGGCTGGAGAACATCGATGTTTGGACTTCGATGCTTACGACACATCGATGATATGAGGTGATTATTTTCTCTGTGGTTATGAGGATAAAATATCAAAAATACAATTATTCTCTAGTTAGGGCACCATCTAGCGCGAATTGAATATACTAAGTGCTCAAAATTACAGTTATCTCTAGCTAGGGCACCATCTAGCGCGAATTGAATGTACTAAGTACTACCAAATTGTTGAAATTTGTCATTTATCTAGTAGGGCGATAACTAAGTTAATCTATTTGACACTGGTAATCGACCGAAGTAGCCCTACCATAGACAAATATTAGTCTTGTCTATGGCGGAACGAATAGGTTTGTCTTTGAATTTCTCAATGGATAAAAAAGCTCGTGTCGCGTAATTTTTGAGAAAGAAAAGAAACGAACTTGTGAGTAGGTATTGTGAATGGACGGAAGGAAAGTAATTTACTACAGATTTCATAAATAATGAAACTTTGGAAGTGAAATCACAGGTATGCATATGGTATCATATCATGTCAAATCTTTATTCTGTACTGTTATTTCTTTCTTCAGCAACTTTGCAGTCTGCCCACATTATTATTAATTTTTTTAGGTTATTTCGTGGTAGAAGTGGATAAGCTACATGAGATAAAATTTTCCTGCTTGATGCTTTTGTTGGCATAGAAGGATTGATAAAGATTATTTTTTCGGTGTCGTCGTTGGCTTTTCACGCAGGTGAATGACTAACTAAACGCTTTTGGGTTGCATGGTGGGCGAGTACCGGAGGTACCAAAAAATATCGATTTTTTTCAATAGATGTTTATCGTACATCGATACTTTTGATTCAATGTTGACATCGATGTCAACATCGATGTTTTTCCAATATCACTCATCCCTAAAAACGACATAGATAGAACTATACAAAACAATACACTCTTGGCGCTCAGAGGAATAAACTTTGCGTGCAGTGCTGCCAACAACTCAGGAATTGATATCGCCACTTTTCAAAGCTAAGCTTCAAAGTAGCCGAATTTTGGCTGAGGTAGCCTAGCTGTAGCCTAAACTCTAATCGCTAATAGTAAAATAAAAAGGTAGTTTTTGACAATTTATTTATAACAAATATAAACAGATTCTGCATCACCTGCTACTAGCAATTAACAAAACATCCACATGCCATATGCCATCCCCGTTAGTTTTTTTTTTTTTTTTTTTTTTTTTTCACGCTTGGCAATGCACTAGACTGTGCTTATGCCATTATCAAGTTAAAAGGTAGGGAAACAGGGTTGTCAAAATAAAATATACAATAGGAACGGAATTTGGAAGGAGTTAAAAACAGTTTGAATTTGAACAGGATCAAACAAATATAAATATACTTAAATATCAACAGGAAATCATAATAAATTTAAATTTTAATATCATATTTATTAAAAAAATTAGCAATATACTTATAAATATTTACATTAAAATTAAATAAAAGGCAGGAAATGGAAGAAGGAAGAGGAACTTTGATGGAAACGAGGTCCGAAATAAAGGAAGAGGAGTCATAGTTAGGACAGGAAAAAAGAATATGATTGACATCGCAAATCTCCGCGCCGCAGGTGCAGGCAGGGCTCTGCAAGATGCCAAGTCTGGCAAGGTGCGCTGGTGTGCATGTATGACCCAATCGTAACCGAATTAAAATAGAAGTGGAAGTCTTGCCGAACTTGGCCTCCGCAAACCTTTCCGTCTTTGATAATCGGTGTTCCAACTGGTTTGCATTCGCTCATGCCAAACCTCTCCAACACTTTCTTGGTATAAGCGGTTTGATTGACTCTCACTGATCCATCATCTTCTCTTGATATTTCTAAACCAAGATAATAGTTTGCAGGTTTGGATTTAATTTTGAATCTATCTTTCAGTTCTGTCAGAAACCTTTGTGCTTCTTCTTCATCACTGCAAGCAATAAGTCCATCGTCTACGTAAAGAGCCAATATAATTATCTTCTCTTCTCTCCTCCTTACGAAGAGGCATGGATCTGCTTCACTCATTTTAAATCCAACTTTCCGTAAAAATCCTTGTATGCAGTTGTTCCAGCATCGCGGTGCTTGCTTAAGACCATAAAGACTCTTTGTCAATTTGCATACTCGGCCTGTGTTGTCGTTATACCCTTCTGGTGGTTTCATAAAAATTTCTTCTTCTATGCTTCCATAGAGGAATGCGGTGGATACGTCGAATTGTGACAAGTGCATGTTATCCCTAGCAGCGATACTCAAAATAGTTCTAATCGTGCTCATTTTTGCAACAGGACTGAAGGTTTCGTAGTAGTCCACGCCTTTTTTCTGTGAATACCCTTTAATAACCAGTCGTGCTTTATAACGCTCAACACTTCCATCTGGATTTCTCTTAATTTTGTAAATCCATTTACACGGAATAGCCTTTCTTCCTTTAGGTAAAGGTACCATTTTCCAAGTTTCATTTTCTTTCAATGACTTCATTTCTTCATTCATAGCTATTTCCCACTTATCTTTATCTTTAGATGTCATAGCTTCTTTGAATGTTTCAGGTTCAATTATGTCGGCGTTTAACTCTGCAACTGCTGACATCACAAAATCATCAAATCTTACAGGTGCTCTCAATGTTGAACGATCTCGAAGTATCATTCTTCCTCGATCTATATTTGGTTCAACTGTCGACTCTGTTTCTTCATTAGATTCTGTCTCATTTGGTTCTACAGTCGACTCTATCTCTTCATGAGATTCTGTCTCTTGTTCTACCGGTTGTATGTTATCTTCAATTACTATTTCTTGTTCAGTATGATCTTCAGTAACACAATCTTCATATAATTCATCATTGAGTTCTGTATCATCTTCGATTTCTATCTCTTTTTCTGTAACTGTGTCTGGATTCAATAATTCTACTATAGGGTCTGGTATAACGATGCTATTGTTGGGGTTTTGTAAGTCATCCTTTGAAGTAATTTCCTTTGTGTCTATGTTACACTTCAAAGTCTTCTCTTCAAATATGACGTCTCTAGAGCGAACAATTTTGTTTTTCTCGCTCACCCAAACTCTATAACCTTCTTCGTTATCATAACCAACTAGTACTCCCTTGATTGATTTCTTATCCAGTTTCTTTCTAGTCACCTTGGGAATATGTGCATAGCAAGTACTTCCGATTATTCTCAGATGTTTTATCCTGGGTTTCTTACTGTACCAGATCTCGTACGGTGACTTATCTAGCATTGTTGGACCCGTCTTGTTCAATATGTAAACTGCGGTGCCCACCAGCTCAGCCCATAGACTCTGCGGTAAGTCATTTGTATGCATCATAGTTCTCATTGCTTCCACAACGGTTCTATTGTCTCTTTCAACACATCCGTTCTGGTTTGGAGTATGTGGCATAGTCAATCTTTGCTTAATGCCATACTTCTGTAGTATTCTTCTAACATTTTCATTGTCAAATTCTCCTCCATTGTCACTCAATAGCTCTTTTACTGTATGTCCTGTAGTCTGTATCTCAGCTAACATCAGTTCAAGCTTCTTGTGTACTTCTGACTTTTCTCTCAGAAAATAGACATAGCGGAATTTGCTAAAATCGTCCTTGAAGAGTACAAAATATTTGAATTTGGATAAAGAGTTCGTGAACGGCCCACATACATCAGCGTGTATCAGCTCTCCTGGTTCCTTAGCTCTTTCTCTTGTGCCAAATTTCAACTTGTGTGCTTTCCCGTACATACAACCCTCACATATTTCTCTGTCTAGCTTTACTTTGATTCCAAGTTCTCTCTCCATTACCTTTTTCACATGTGCTTTGCTCTGATGAGCCAACCTTTCATGGTATAGTTGCAACTGATCCTCTTGTGAAATATAGTTTATCTCTATTGGTGACCTAGGTCGGATACTTTTCACTTTCAATTTGAAAAGACCTTCCTCTTTTCGTCTTTCGCCAATGAGCAATACTTTTCCATGCTGTGACAGTTTGCATACCGTAGTTGTTGACATGAAAAGGCTGTTGTCTAACTTGTCTTGCGCTGACAGTACTGAAAATAGGTTTTTCTGTATTGAAGGCACGTACCATACATCATTCAACAAGATATTTTCCTTGCGCCCCTCTACATCAGCCTCTAGGATTACAGTTCCTTTCCCAACTGCCTTAATAGTTTCTCCATTTGCTGTTGTTACAGTGTGTCTCGTATTGAATTCCTCAAATGTCTGGAATAGGTCATTTCTGTTCGTGACGTGACTCGTAGCCCCATTATCAACAAACCAATGGTCTCCATCTGCAGTAACATTTGGATTCAGTAACATTATGTTCATGTTGTTCACACTCGTACTAGGGTCATCTCTTGACTTCGATGTTGGCTTGGATTTTGGTGGTCTTCCATCGGATATCCACTTTGAGCATCCTTTAACTCTGTGTCCTAAAAGGCCACAATAATGGCATTTGTCCACGCTCGCATTCACCTTTGCTTTGCTCTTCTTATTTGTCGTAACTCTGTTGCCTCTCATGACTAGGGCTTCTATCTTCTCTTCACTCTTACTTGATAGAGCTCGTTCATGATTGCACAGTTGAGTGGTCAGATTGTCTACTGTTCTGTCTTCCTTTGACATCATCATCCAGCTGGATTTGAATGAAAAATATTCTTCAGGTAAAATGTCTAGGATCTTACAAATGAGAAATAGATCTGGTAATTCTTCCTTAAGGTGCTCCTTTTGTAGCTCCCTGGTGAGTTCTGTCCAGATATTTTTCAATTTGCTTACATGCGCTGACACGTCACCTCCGGATTGCATGGTGTAACTGAAGAATTTCATGCATAGGTCGTAGGCTTTACTCTCGGATGTACCATCGTACAGGCGGTGAAGTTCTAGCCATACTTCCCTGGCGGATGAATATCTAAGAACTTTTTCACAATTCTCTTGTGACAAATTTGTAGTTATGAGCAGCAAGGCTGCGCTATCAGCCGACAAATACTTCTGTTGTTCTTCCTCATATTTTACCTTTTCTTCTGGCTTAGATTTCTCGTCGGGTTTCTTGGGTGCTACTTGCTTACCCTCAACGACATCCAGAATCTTTAGGCCTCGAAGTGCGATCAAGATTTTAAACTTCCAAGTCGCCCAGTTCGTTTCCTGCAGAACCCCAATTTGGATTTTGGCTGCCTCGAGAATTGTCTTCTCCATATTGAACTTTCGAACGTTAAAACTCTTGAAAAACTTTTTCTAATGCACTGCTACCACTTTAATAGTACAGAGGCACACTAGTATTGAATTAAAAGAATTTATAAAATAATATGGTGTTTATCAATCGCATAAAATACAAAGAACAGGCTTGACAAGACAGATAACATTGATGTATAAAGAAAGGAGGCTTCTACTCAACCACAGCCATTGAACTACACAAAGCATAGAGGTTTCATCTCTTAACAAGTTGAGCATCTAAAATAACTCCTAAGAATTTAACTTGTTTTTTAACAGGAATGGGTGTTCGGTCATATTCTACAAGGACCTGAGGAGGTTTCCGCATTCTTGAGAACAAGACAACAGTACTTTTATTCACTGAGAGGTCAAGACCATTTTTGGCCAGCCATTGCTGAAGCATATACAAGGATGAAGTCAAAGTAGAGCACATTGTGTCACTGGAGTGGCCAGGTGTATAAAGAAGAAGATCATCGGCATATTGTAAAACCTCTACTGATCCACAAAGAGAAGATTCTAAATCATATGTATAAATGCTATATAAAATAGGTGAGAGAACAGACCCTTGTGGGAGGCCTCTCCAGACTAGTCTTGATATTTTATTACTGTCAGTGTACACATTAATAGATCTTTCTAAAAGAATATTTATAATGAAATTGGCTAAAATATGAGGCACTTTCAACAAAGTTAACTTATGTTTCAGAACCGAGACAAGAACATTATCATAAGCTGAATGAATGTCAAGGAACGCTGCCAGAACTGATTGATTATAGGAAAAAGCTAAACGGATATCTGTAGTAAATATACTTAAACTATCTAAAGTGCCTCGTCCCTTTCTAAACCCATATTGAGAGGGTGATAATAGATTATTACTTTCAATGTACCACTCAAGCCGAATTTTAACAAGATGCTCAGCTATTTTAGCTAAAACAGAAGAAAGAACAATAGGACGATAAGAAGTTGGAGCATTTGAGGGCTTGTTTGATTTTAAAATAGGAATAACAGTTTGAGATCTCCAGGATAGTGGTATATCACCTGATATCATAATAGAGTTAATCAACTCAAGATAGATTAAAAGGGCAGAATCACTAAGATTAGCAATGAATGAATAAAGGATACCATCTTCACCAGGTGAAGAATCCTTGACATGAGAGAGAATACCTTTTAACTCCATTAGGGAAAAAGGGGAATTTAATTCTGAGTGATCCAACTCCAAACAAGAAGATGGAGAAATAGAATTTATTTCTGTAACAAAAGGGGGAGCTAAGTGATCCATAAAGTCATCAACAAGGTCAGAGGATATATAATTAGATGAAGACTCAGTAAAAGCAGATCTAAATCGCCTTATGTTTTTCCATACAACAGATGGGGAGACACTTGGGCACAAAGAAGAACAAAATTTTTGCCAACCTTCATATTTTTTCTTTTTGAGGAGCTTTTTAGTTACACCAGCCACCTCTATATAGTTATCAAAGTTCTCAGAAGTCATAGTATTACAGTAGGTTTTCTCAGCCTCCTTTCTCTTTTTTACAGCCTCTGAACATTCAGCATCCCACCAAGGAGGAGAGGGAATTTTACCTGACACATCATTTTTAATGGGAAAAGTCTGATCTGCAGCCTCCATCAAAATTCTTGAAAAGCTGTCAGCATCTTTCACACTATGAGTTTCTCTGATTTTATTATCTACACACTGTCTAAAGGCACTCCAGTCAGCGTTGCCTAATCTATGCTTCACACGAGGTTTATTTAAATGGAGGGGAGGATGTTTACAGGGAAGAGATATGAGTAAAGGGAAATGATCGCTACCATATGGAGAAGGGAGCGGGGACCAAGAGAGAGTAAGAGCCAAGTCGGGAGTACAGATGGATAGGTCAGGAGCGCTGGTTCCTTCATCAGGCTTGGTAAGGCGAGTAGGCATACAAGTATTTAGAATACATAAATTCTGAGCATGAACTATATCAAGAAGTTGGTCCCCATAGCAGGTAGATGAGGAACTTCCCCAGGACTGGTGTTGGCAATTAAAGTCACCCATCACTAAAAAGGGTTTAGGTAGTATAGAGAAAATGTTACTGATTTCTAGGAGAATATTTACAGAAGGACGAGCAAAATATAAAGAAACTATACAGATATTATTTACAATAGCAGCAACAATAGATATATCGTCACTATGAGAAGGAAGAGGGAAAGAAGAAAATAAAAGAGATTTTTTAATGAGTATGGCTACTCCACCATACCCATCATTTCTGTCTTCTCGGAGACATGAATAACTCGGGATCTTGAAAGAATACCCTGGTTTAAGCCATGTCTCAGAGAGAGCAATGGAAATTGGGTCAAATTTATTGAGGAGATTTATTAAGTCAGATTTTTTATTGATGATGCTGCGACAGTTCCACTGGACAATCTTGCCTAGATTGGCCATTGGAGAAGATAGATTTTACTAGATTAATGATTAGGGCAGCGTTGGACGGTAATTCATTGTTTGGAGAAACTATATTAGAGAGAGCTTTAACTAAAGCTGAGATTAAATCTACAATATTCATTTCTGTTTCAGTATTTTTTCCCCGAAGAGCACAGCCATTAGACGGCGAAGGAGGATCGTAATGAGCAGTAAGGTCTTGGTGAGCGACACGGTCATATCCCTTATCTAATTTTGAAGGGGAGCGAGGCTTTAGAAATACTGTCTTTCGGTGGTGTTTGGGAGACGATTCAGGAGCTGAAGATGAGGGATGAGAATGGGAAAACTGGATACTAGGAGGAGGAGCAGCGGACGATAAAACATCCGAAAAGGATCTGGAGACGGGTGGGTGAAGTTTGATTGCTTCAGAGTATGATACACAATTCTGTGCCATGTACAACTTGACTCTATTTTGTCTCTCAAACTCAGGACATGTTTTATTAGTGGCAAAGTGATGACCACCGCAAGAAAGACAGGAAGCACAATCAGGCTCAACATCACAGGAGTCGCCAGAGTGGCTTTGACCGCACCTGTAACAACGAGGTTTCGACCGGCACTGGAGTTTCGTATGACCAAAGTGGCAACAATTAAAGCACTGGATTGTTGGATACTTATACAGTTCCACAGGGAGAGCATTATAACACATGAAAACTCGTTTAGGAAGAACTTGTCCGTCAAAGGTCAAAACAACAGTTTGACTGGGTTTCCACTCAGGATTGGGTCCATGGACTTTATAATTCATCCTTCTAGCCTTAAGAATTTTGCCACAGCCAATGGGAACAGTGATATTCTCAATAGTCTCTTCCGGCGACCACTCTGTCGGGACACCCCGAACAAGGCCCATCCTGGTAACATTGAACGATGGTAAAAATGCCTTGAAGTTATGCGCAGAGAGAGTTGCATCATTTAAAAAAAGATTAGCTTCAGAATAATCTGAAAAAGAAACTGCCAATTTGCTCCGAGTTAAGCGCTTTACTGAGCCATTTATGATGTGCTTTATGCCCCGTTTCTTAAGGTATTGGCCAAAAGAAACAGGGTGAAGAGTGGGAACAGTCGAAGTGTCTGTGCTCTGCTTCTGTACATGAACAACATACGGTGACACATCAGTGGGTTCATACAGAACCCTACCGACCTGAGGCTGCGGTTGATAAGACTTTTCTATTGGCTTTTCAATGTCTACATTATTTTGTAATTTTTGAGAAGAACATGCAGTTTCAACAATTGAATGCTTTTTATTTGAGTCATCAGAATCACATTGGCATGGACATGCTGCAGATGAATCACTTTTCTGATGTTTCCTTTTCTTATTGCAATGTTTGTAAAACTTTGATGGATCGGATCTTACTGATCCATCTGTGTCCATACTAGAATCTCCTACCGGAGGACCTGCACCGGTGGAAATTGTGATGTTTAGACCGACCGGGGGGACAGTGCCCCCCGGGTCGGGCGGCTCCTCTGCCATCGACACAATAAAAATAGCTTAAAAACTTACCAAATCAGCAAAAAGTTATATAAACACAATATTTACAGATATAATAATAAAATTATGGTACAAATATTTACAAACTGTACTTAAATCCAATAAAATTTTTTAATTAATTAGCTCAGAAAGAAAAAGACGCCCGCCTATTCCAAAGTTTCCCGCGCTTTTTTCCGTTACAGAGTTGAATTTAAAAAAAATCCTATTCTGTGACTTCAGCAGGGCTGCCAGATGTACGATTTAAATCGGATTCCTACGATTTTTTGTCATTTGTACTCATGTACTATCGCTAGACCTAGATCGTACGGAAAATGTACGATTTTTAATTTCTTATGCCAAGTAGGCAACATTTCATAATGAAACGAACGTGTTCCACAGGCAAGGCTGCTAATTTCGGGGAATTCTCTAACGCGTGCCATTTTTTTTACTTGATTTTGTTTGAAATTTTACAAATCTTAATATTTGTCTCTTTCGGTAATAATTGCAACTTGTCATAACCTGTTTTTCTCACCAGTCTCGACCTTTACGTAAATAGTGATTAACTTTGAATACCGGCGAGTTTGATGCCGGCGATTAGGACAGAATTCTTATTTTTCGATGTGTGTAATTGTCCAAATGACTATCTGGACGTACTCTTCTTTATGAAAATTCTTAATTTTACTAATTCTTAATATTCCGAATTTTTCATATTCCTAATTATGGTTAGGACGAATGTTGTTTTTTTTCAATAAAAAGTACAGTTAGCGATTTTGTGAATTGCTAAGTTTGCCTTTCTCGACCTCTTTCTTCACCTAACCGCTCATATGCGGAACTCTTTGCAATAGTTTTGATAATCAGTAAAAGGTCAAGTTCCTGTCAATATGACAGATATCTGGAATGTAAACTGTAAACAAACATATCATCGGTTCGTTTCTTCTAAGGTCCGCTGTAAGATTTCTTGAATAGGTATAAGATTTAAATAACCTGTAATATTCTATAGAGATTAAAAAACGTAATAAAAAAAACGACCCAACAGTCGTTGTCCTGACCACAGCGCCATCTGCCGGGCTGATTTGTGAATCTAAACCACCCAGGGCGCCACCCAAACGCATACAAAAAAAAATCATTCAATTAGGTCCAGCCGTTTAGGAGGAGTTCAGTGACATACACACGTATAATTAGCTATAATTCGCTAAGTCGTTTCATTAGGTAATTGCATTAAAATAATAAACTTCGTGTTTCCATGTTACATTTTAAATTTTGTTTCCTTTAATTTAATTAATTGGGATTTGGATGATATCCAAAAAGTGCATTTTGTTTGACTGTACTTATTTCGAAAAATGCGAATTCGTCCTAACCATAATTAGGAATACGAAAAATTCGGAAAATTAAGAATTAATAAAATTAAGGATTTTCATAAAGAAGAGTTCGTCCAGATAATCATTTGGACAATTACACACATCGAAAAATAAGAATTCGGTCCTAATCGCCGGCATCGCCCCATTCTGGTGCAGATTGTGAACGAGCATTCAGCGCCGTTACTTTAATCAAAACCAATTTATCAAATTAATTTACAAACCTCACAAAAAAAAACAACAAACACTAAAGCAAGCCATACACGCTACGGTTTACCGCAGGTTTGCCTGCGCAGGTCAACCGACGTGTGTGGGGGCGTTTCAGTGTACCGGTGCCAGTGTTGCCAATTTAGCATATTTTATGCTAAATTTGGCATATTTTCTGTATGTTTAGCATATTTATTTGGCTTTTAGCATATAGCATAATTTTTTAGCATTTTTTATCCTACACAAATAACGTGAGCGATAACATATTTCCGAACGTAACTACGACGTAATTTACGAATTTCTTTTCATTTTGAGTTTTATCACCAAAAAAATATAATGCCGCCTAAGTATAATCAACACTGATTGGGAGCAAATAAAAGATTTTAAAGATGGTTGCAGCCCGTTGAAAACGAAATTGTGTCAGATTTATGAGATCAGGAGAACAGTCTTTTACTTGATGATCTCTTACAAAATAGAGTTGAGCGTTTTCACTGTCAATCGATTTCAGCCCCTATATTACGCTCACCAAATCCTGAGCGATTCCAATCGTTTAACTGTCAAATTAGTATGGAATTTGACAGTTAGACGATTGGAATCGCTCAGGATTTGGTGGGCGTAATTATTCCAAACTCATTTGATTTTGTATATAAGATTTGGACTCAAGAGAGTAGGGAAGTGCTGTTATTCCTACGAAGTGCCAGACAGTATTCTGCGCTGTATTGGTTGCAAAGAAACTTACGATAGATCTCAACCTTCAACAGCAGCTACTATATTTTGTTTGAATGATATCCTATTATTCCGTATAACATTATATGGGAATTAGATTATGAAACATTAAAATGAATAAACATTTTAATTCATACGTTGGCATTTTAATTTAGCATATTTAACAGAGAGTTGGCATATTTTTGGCTTATTTTTGACGTTGATCTAGCATATTTTGTAGTTACTGAGTTGGCAACACTGACCGGTGCGGTCTTCAGTTCTTTTTGCGATGGCATCGAATGAACACGATGACGCGGTGGCATTGTTAGGCCTTGCTTTAATTTTGAAGATAAAATATACAAAATTTCTCTCAATTTTTCTATAAGCAATTTATAAGCAGCTTCTTTTTTGTCTCGATCATGGTACTCTTTGTTTTTGATTTGCCAAAGATACTTCTATAAATTTCGACAAAATCTTCAAGCACTTTTTTTGTTAAATCTGGTGGTGCCATTTTCAAGTGTTGAACGTGGCAATACGATCCTTTTATTGGGAGCGGCAAGACAACCGTCCGAGAAGTAAGAGTAAGAGTAAGAGTATTTATTTGCTAAAGCAAAGAAAGCAACTGACACTGACGCGACCTACCTGCGCAGGCGACCGGCGACCGGAGTACAGGCACACATGCACGTGCACATGCACCCCGTACACCATACGGTGTTACTCGAAAAAATTTATTTTTGATCTTGCCCCGGTCGCCAGTCCAGGTTAAAAAAACTGCACAGGTCTATTCCTACACACGTTCCGGCAGGCATACCTGCACAGGTAGACCACTCCGGTAGACCGTAGCGAGTATGGCCGCCTAACTCCACACCACACCACAGATAAAAAACAAGATCAAATCACTACACTTCTCGAGTTACAGATGACAAACCCCAGTGTAGCCACATAAACGCAGCAAGAACGCGATAAGATAATCTTAACGTGATTGGCAACGTTACGGCGTTAAGCCGGCTACACCAACGTTCAACGCCCATGATTGTTATAGTACCGGATCAGCTGATTGTACAGTCAGCACAGAAATGCACATTTTCTGTGACGCTTCTGTCAAAGCGTACGCTGCTGTCGCTTACTGGCGTTTTATACGCGATGACGGTACGGTAAAAATTTGCTTGGTATCTAGTAAGAGTCGCGTGACCCCGTTGCGCCCCGTGTCCGTGCCGCGGCTTGAGTTGCAGGCAGCATTACTAGCTGCTCGCTTAGCTGACACTGTGCAGAGGAACCACACTGATATAGCGCTGACGAAACGTTACTTCTGGACTGACTCCAAGACGGTGCTACAGTGGATCAGGAGCGACCCGCGAACTTACAAACCTTATGTTGCCCACAGGCTGGGCGAGATTGACGAGTTAACACTTCTACCAGAATGGAGGTATGTACCTACTAGTTTGAATGCTGCCGATGTAGCTACTCGCGAGGACTCGCCGCCGCTGCAAATTGACAGTGTATGGATCCAAGGACCGGCCTACTTACGTAGGTACTCCCGAGGATAACTGGCCGAAAGACTTTACCTAGTAGTTTCGAGAAGGTAAGCGCTGAAGCAAGCTGCGAGCGGAAAAGCATTCACACTACCATAATGTCACTCACAGAAAACATCAATTCGTGCCTACCAGATGAAGACAAGTTTTCATCGTGGTTACGGCTGCCCCGCGCGACCGCTTATGTTCTATTATAGATAAATGTCGTGGCCGAGGTGTACATTTGAATATGGACTTTATGTCAAGGGCAGAAGAACTGCTGATGAGAAAAGTTCAGTTTCTCATTAGAAGTTAATTGTTTAAAACAAAACAAACAGCGGTTCCCGAATAGCCGATTATTAACTAATTGTTTTTGGTAAATAACACAATAAATTAGCAGAGAAATAAAGCTGATATGTATTTCGATAGACAGATAAAAATGGAATGACTATTATAAAAATATGATAAAATATCTAAATAAATGTCAAGTGTTTAGATTGCCAGTTACTGTAAAAAGAGATTTTCAACACCTCCCCGCAATGTAAACACCCTATTAAAGTAATACACCAATATGAAAATAACACACACTATAAATATAACACACACTCCAGAGTCTTCAGGTAAACTAACTACTTACTAACAAACAAGCTTAACAAAAACAAGAGACAGATGACACATTATGTTAGACCTAAACCCTTAGAAAATTTTACAAGTTTAAGTTTAGGCAGAAGTTTTGTTAAGGCGTCTGCAATGTTTTCATTAGATGATATGAAACTAATGCTAAGTAGTTTGTCTTGTAGCTTTTCGCGAATGAAGTGATATCTGACATCGATATGCTTTGTGCGTGCGTGAAATGTGTTACTTTTGGTGAGTTTTATAGCGCTTTGATTATCACAGTTAACTGTGATTGGATGAACTACTCCGAGGATTTCAGAAGCAAGACATTTGAGGTAGATTGCCTTTTTGCAAGCCTCCCCGATAGCCATGTATTCGGCTTCAGTAGTTGACAAGGCAACCGTCCGCTGTTTGCGGGATTCCCAAGAGACGGCTCCGCCGCACATCTTGAACACAAAGCCCGTGTATGACCTTCGGTCAATGATATTGTTGCCATAGTCTGCATCAGCGTAGCCAACTATGTCCTCACTTTTAGGTAAATTAGAGTCGTATAACATAGACCTAGCTTTTTCTATGATTGTTCTATTGACTCTCTCAGCTTTAGAGTTGTGCTGAGGAGTGTACGGGACTGTAGTTTGGTGAATAATCCCACACCGTTTCATGAAGTCGATCATTTGTGTGTTGACATACTCACGGCCGTTATCTGAGCGTAAGATTTTCAACTTTTCACCTGTTTGATTCTCTACCAGGTTTTTGAATTCTTGGAACTTAGTAAAAACTTCGCTCTTACATTTCAGAAAGTATCCAAAAGTTTTACGGGTATAGTCGTCTGTAAATGTTAGAAGATATAGAGCACCTCCAAACGAATGCGTACTCATTGGTCCGCATAAATCAGAATGGACTAATTCTAACTTTTTGGTACATTCTGAAGTAGACTTTTTGAATGGCCTTTTTGACATTTTGCCTTGTAGGCATGACACGCATGTGTCAAACTTGTCAGTGTAATGTATGCCCTTATTTTCATTTCGAAGAATGTTCATGGCGTTAAGATGTAGATGAGCCAAGCGCCTGTGCCATAATAATGCATTATTATTGCTAGCTGACATGTAAGCTTGAGGATCTTGAGGTAGATCCAGCTTGTACATACCATTGTGATTGCACCCGGTTGCTACTACGAAGCCAGAAAGTTTACATTGTTCTTTTAATAGTATAGTAGCACCCTTTTGTGAAAACACAACTACGTGACCATCTTTGACTAAGCTACTTACAGATAATAAGTTTTGACCTACTTTAGGAACGTACAGAACATCCGAAAAATGATTTATAGGGCTAGAATTAGGGAGCTTGACAGTACCTTTACCCTCTGCATAGATAGTTTCATTGTTGGCAACGGTGATGGGCTTGATAAGTGGGGTAAGAACCTCAAACCAGTCCCGTCGGTTGCTCATGTGAGAACTAGCGCCAGAGTCGATAAGGAAGTAGGGTGTGTCTGTAGTGGGAGAGGAATGAGTTAAAGATGATAAAAGTGTAACCTCAGCTGTATAATTTGACGCCTGAACAGACTCAGACTGTTTGTTTGAAATGTCACTTAAACGCTTTCTGCAAACAGAGAAATGATGGTTAGGTCTCTTGCAATAAGTACAGAAGATGGTCTTCTTGGGGTCCGATGACTTGGAGGACGACGGTGGCAATGACGAGGAGACAAGTGCATTTTGTTCATCATTTGACGGTCGCTCCACTTCTTGTAGAAGCTTCGTTGCCACTGCATCACCTGTGATCGGAGCTCCAGAGTGTTCGAGAGCCATTACAAGCGGTTTGTATTCATCAGTTAAGCCTGCTAACATAATGACACCGATGAACTCTTCATCTACTGCTGCGTCAATAGCTATAAGTTGTTGCTGGGTATCTCTTATCTTATTAATGTAGTCCTCTATGTTCCTACTTGTACTGAGCTTTGCTCCGAAAAGTTTCTTGAGAAGATCTAGTCTTCGTGATAATCCACTATCTGCATACCGCTTTTGAAGTACATCCCACGCCTCTTTAGCAGTTTTGGCACACGAAACTGCTGAAAAAAGTGATTCAGTAACACTGAGACAGATTTTCGCTCTTGCTTGTTCGTCCCGTCTCTCGAAGATTGCTTGAGGTACTTGTGCTTGGAGAGCTTCTGGTCTTGCAATGGTATCCCAAAGGCCGCAGTCAATGAGAAACATTTTGACACCAAAGTTCCAAGCATTGTAGTTGGATCTTCCTTCCAGACGAGGGATTGTGGCTGGTACACCCGGAGCCACACTGCTGAGCGTTATCTGTTGTTCACTTGTAGAAATCGTAGGGGCATTAGAAGCATTAGGGGCTTCCATAACCAATTGTTTTTGGTAAATAACACAATAAATTAGCAGAGAAATAAAGCTGATATGTATTTCGATAGACAGATAAAAATGGAATGACTATTATAAAAATATCTAAATAAATGTCAAGTGTTTAGATTGCCAGTTACTGTAAAAAGAGATTTTCAACATTAACTTTAACCCCTTATCTAGATGAAAAAAAATTGTTGCGTGTTGGCGGTCGCATTGATATGTAAGGCGGATGGTGTCAGTAGCGCGACTTGCAGACCAGTGATCCTCGACGCTCGTCACAAGGTAACTCAGCTGTTAGTGGAGTATTACCATCGGCGAGCACTACATGGAGCGAACGAGATGGTCGTAAATGAGTTACAACAAAAGTACTGGATCATACGTCTACGACCAGCTGTGCGAGGCGTGTCCGTCCGCTGTCTCTTTTGCAAGGGTCGCCGCGCCGCGCCGCAGCGGCAGCGCATGGCCGACCTTCCGCAAGCACGACTACAACACCACAGACGCCCATTCACCTTCACAGGTGTCGATTTTTTCGGACCAATGGAGGTAACTCAAGGTCGTAAACGTTTAAAACGTTACGGCGTACTGTTCACGTGTTTAACAATAAGAGCCGTGAACATCGAGTTATCCGAAAGCCTGTCGACTGACTCAACTATTATGGCCCTTAGGCGCATGATAGCTCGCCGAGGTACCCCTGAGGTAATATACTCTGATAATGGTAGGTACTAATTTTAGGGGTGCTGATGCGGAACTGAAACATAGTCTTCAGGAGCTAAATTTAAGTCGGCTACAAGAAGATGGAACGATGAGAGGGATAGAATGGCGTTTTATACCTCTCGGTGCTCCTGAGATGGTTGGCGCCTGGGAGCGAATGGTGCGTACTGTCAAAACAGCTTTGAAAGTGGTAGGTACTCAAGGATCGAGCCCCGCATGAGGAGACGCTATCCACGTTGATGGCGGAAGTAGAGTCATTAGTCAACAGCCGACCAATAACACATGTCTCGACCGACCCTAACTACCCCGAGGCTTTGACCCCTAATCATTTTCTGATTGGTACCTCCTCTAATGGTTCTCCCTATGGTAAATTTGATAGCCTACGTAAACGATGGCGCATTGCTCAGAGAATCACCGATATGTTTTGGGGTCGATGGCTCAAAGAGTACCTTCCAACTCTATTACCTAGGCAAAAGTGGTGTAGAGAAGCGAAACCATTGTCGGTGGGTGATTACGTGCTTATCGTAAAGCCTAATGTTGAGCGCGGTTCATGGGTGCACGGGATAGTGAGAGCGACACACGCTGGGCCGGATGGCCGAGTGCGCATGGTCGACATCCGCACCCGCACTAGCAAGGTGCTTAGACGCCCTGTCACTAGAGTTGCGTTGCTCGAGGTTTAGTGAGTGTAGTACTGCTTCTCAGCACTAATGGGGTGGAATTGTAGACGATATAGTATTGTTTTGTGTAATTAATATTTTTAATTACTACTTAGTTTAAATCTTTCTGCGACGCTCTCCGCGGCCATTTTTTCTTCAGTTTTGTTCCAGCTAATTAATTTTATATTTTTTATTGTGCACCTCGTCTGATGCTTTTATTCACGGAACAGAAAAAAACAGTGGAAGTGGCATACGCCTGAATTACAATCAGAACCGCTGTCGCCAGTACTCACACTATCACATGGTTAACTACAAAGAAATCTTGAACATTATTGGCCGTGTCGTTTTACTTAAGATGAAATTATAAACCCCAGCATGTTGACATATTTTAAACCTTATGACAGGACCACGCTGTCGAAATTACGTTGTATTTGTCTGTTACTTACGATGTCTGAAAACAAATCCAAAAATTGCATAGAAAGTGCTGTCATCTAGTGACAAGTAGCCGAACTACGACGCATCAACAAAATATGTAGTTCGGCCGCCCGGCAACAGATGTCCATCGATTGCACTAGTGATGTGCGTAGCTTATGATATCGATAATAACTTTTATTATCATAATATCTGTGATTATGAATTTAAGCGAAAGTAAGACATTAATAGTATAGGATTTTCATAGTTTTTATCCTTATCTAAGATTTTAGTATTATTTACACAAAGGAGATTATTGTACTAGCTTGTACAGTAATCTCCTTTGTTCATATATCCATACTAATCCATATACATACTGTAAATGCAAGTGTGTCTGTGTTTCTGTACCGATCTGAACCGATTTAGATGGGGGATAGGATGATTTCTGGGATAAAAACTATCCTATGTCCTTCCCGGGACCACTCAAACTATCTCCATACCAAATTTCATCGCAATCAATTCAGCGGTTTAAGCTTGAAGAGGTAACAGACATACAGACACATTATCACATTTGTAATATTAGTATGGATATATATAAATCGGCCCCGGGAAGCACATAGGATAGTTTTAACCCGGATAACATTCCCTAAGGAGGTGAAACGGGGGGGTGAATCGCGGGCAAAAGCTAGTATATATCTATCCATACTAATATTACAAATGCAATAGTTAAAGGATCAACTTTACTAAGAAAAAAAAGGAACCAACCAACCAGTTTTTTTTTATAATCAATTAGTAACAAACAACGAAAAATATACAAAGCTTAAAATATATCTTTACTGTCCTTTACTGTACTTGTCTTTGCTGGCATCCAATTTTGTCTCCCTGTCGCATCGATCCATTTTTCCTTCTGAAAAGGATCTTTAGGAAATCTGAAAAGCAGTGGGAATATATTTCAGTCTTTTATTCGAAGATTCGGAAATGATCATAAGACGTACACTTTTTACAAGAAGTTACGCGTACTATTACATGTAGGTACGTGGAAATAATATCATAAGTCAGCCTAGAATTAATTTAAAATTATTATTACATTCATTTTAATTTTTAACTCGATAACTAGGAAACAGTAGTAAAACCACTCAAACTCTGCACGAAACGAATATCGATAACTTTATCGACAACACCATCTCACTATTTTCGAGAGTTCAATGTACGATCGAGTAGCGAACATTCTAGAATCGCTCCATTTAATGACAAAGACAGAAATAGACCTTATTGCATTCACACAGAGTTCATTTTTGTATTTTGCATTGCTGTAAAATGCCTAACGGAATTGAAAATTGAGAAACTTATCAAAATTAAATGAAATGCTACTTACCGATGATACGAAATGCCACCATGGGTGATGTTTTTGGTGCGGCTATCGTTTTTGCACTCCAAAATGGAGCAATAAGGCATATTTACAGCGCAATCCTTTTTTTTCCGTTATGGTTGACACAACCAGCTTAAACAACACTCTGCGGCGAACTGGGCTAGGTTGCGCGGAACTCCGCATAATAGTGGCACACGCGACACGCCTACTTTACACTTCTACTGTTTTTATTGTTCTGTGCTTTTATTGCTGAAAAGCAGTCCATCCGTTACAAGAGCTATTCAATAAACTAAAATTAACACTTAAAATCGAGATAGCTGATGACACAACGGATCGAGTACCACGCAAAACAAAATTTAGACTGCCAGTGATCCCCCCTCCACACGGATTCTGAACGAAAATTGCTATGTAAATATTGCATAGTATATTTTTTCCGGGTCACATCCTAATTTGACTGGGCTATAAATGTTTGTAACTAGATTCTTCATAGCTCCTATTTTTTTTTGGAGCGCACAAGCGTTATAAAAAAAAAGTTTGAATACCTATGCATATGAAAATACTTACATTTCTAAACAAAGAAAAAGCTTTGTGTTGCTTTCTTACAAAATAAACCTACCAGTTTTTTTCCTCAAACATTATTTTTACGACCAAATAAAAAAAAAAAAATTTTTACAATCATTGAATCATTAAAGAAACTAACGACAGCAATCTGAAAGAAATCTGACTTTTGTCATGATGTCCGTAGATTTCCAATATGGAACACTGTGAAGTGAGAAGCCGAGCTACGGAGCTGGTAGTGTAGTATCATAGACTAAAAATTTTTGTTCTGTGGCTGTATCTTTAAAGATAAGATAAAATTTATTAGCTAAAGCATGGTAAATACATTAAAGTAGCTGGTAAAGTAAATGAAAAGAACATGCATGCTCTACCATTTAGGCCCGGACTACACCAAAGCGGAGATGTTTGAAGCGGGACGAGGAGATGTTTTTCAAAAAAGGTTGCAAAAAACTAAAATTGCTATAATATATTGCATAGCATATTTTTTTCCGGGTCACGTCCTAATTTGACTGGGCTATATGTTTCTAACTAGATTCTTGATAGCTCCTTTGGACTATACTAGTAATAAATAAGGAAACCGGTAAATCCAAATCAGGAGACCGCGAATTTTCCCTTAAGATAGATGATAAAATAACTTCAAATGAAGATATTGCCGGGGCTTTTGAACAATTCTTTACAAATGTTCCAATTATAACGAACGGCTCCTTTAGATTCATCTCCTGATCTTGCAGAAAGTATTTTGAAAGAAAAATGTCACCCCCTCCTATCACGATTTTTTGTGAATAAAGCGTTTAAAAAGCTAAATCTTAAAAGAACTGAAGACCTGTGAGGTATGTCAGTAATAATAGTTAGCTCAGTAATCGATGTCCTAGCACTGGCCAGAATCTTTAACAAATGTGTAGATGACATAATATCCTAACAACAGAGCTTCATTGCCGGGTAATGTAGACTCGTCCAACTGGAGAGAGAATCTGTTGGTCTGTAAGAACTTGCATAAAATGTTTTCCACATCGCGTCCCATCTCGTCTATGCGTCTCTGAACGGTGTTATTGCTCAAATATTTGTTAAGGACCTCCGCGTCTGTAAGCACAGTGCAAATAAATCGGCGAGCTTGCACCTCGCGGGCGGCTCGTGCTTAGCGTGCTGACGACTAAATAGCGGTAGCCTATGTGTGCACTGCAGTAATGCCGGTAGAGAAAACACCGGTAAATGTGCTATGATCTTTATATGTTTAAAACCACAGATTAAAAAAAAAAGAAGTTTAAAATTTATTATTTATGGCAGTGCCCATTGCTTACCTGGCAGTAAATTAAAAAACTTT
The DNA here is from genome assembly GCA_947308005.1 of Yponomeuta malinellus. Lineage (NCBI taxonomy): Eukaryota > Metazoa > Arthropoda > Insecta > Lepidoptera > Yponomeutidae > Yponomeuta > Yponomeuta malinellus. The sequence continues at coordinate 9,293,504 of OX370994.1, forward strand.
TTCACGACGACACCTCGAGAGCGTGTGGTGCGCGTGACTTGTGTGTCAGATTTAATCCAAATTAAATAGAACCACAGATTGAAAAATAGAACTTTCTCTTGCTTAACGTAGTGGTTATATTCTCTTTGTTGCTTAACAGAGCAGTGCTAAGGGGTTGGTGGGTAAAGTTGGGAGGAGCAGTGTGTTCAGGTTCACACAAAGTTAAATTGGATTCTTCAGAATATTAGAGATGGGAAAACACTTTGGTGAATTAGCGTTTATCAGGGGCATTGTTTACTTCAAACTATCGCCGTATGAGCAGAAACCGTTTGCTAAAGCGTTCAGTAAAGGCCTACCGAACTTTGTGACCCGGACCATGTCAACCATCGTGTATTGGCTACCACGTGAGTGCAGTCCTCTATAACAATCGGTCGGCTGAGCTGAGTAGTCACGAGTCGTAATGCAGGGTACTCACTTAGAGGTGTAGCACACACGCTGCACAATGTAATGTAATATCTGATACTGTATCAACTGAGAACGCTAGTCAGCCTGCTGCGAGGCGCTAGTCGGTGGATTGCAGCGTGCTCCCACGGTTCCGGTTTTTGACGGTTTCACAAAGGAGTTGGTACTACAAGCTCGTTGGTACCTAACACAATACAACCTGATAATGTTTTGTAATTTAGCGACAAGGTGTAGTTGACATCACAATATCTACCTTTACATACGTATACTCTATCTATCTCTACCTACGCGTCCACGCGAACTTCGAACGAACTTTGTCAAAAATATTCCGTGTTGGGACAGGGACTAAGATCGAAACGATCGAAACTACCTACCTACTTTAAAATAAATTTAAAAACCGGCCAAGTGCAGAGCAGTGTAGGCACGTAGGGTTCTGTAGAAGGACGGTTTTTATACCTACTTTAGAGAATGAAGAACTTCATTAAAGTACGTGTAATTTTCAATGGAATTTTTACGAAGTTTTCCTTTATAAGTTGGTCGCCTATAACTCGCTTGTAAACCATACTTAGCCGTGATTGTGCATTGTCTGTGCTACTGCCCCGTTTAGGGGGAGGCTGGGGGGGCTGATAGGGTATATAATACTATATACCTACTAGTCAAAACAAAATAGAGGCCACTAGTTAATTTATAACTTCTACCTACGTGTTTTATTTAACCAAACAAATTGATAAAGCTAAGATTGATGTTACGAACACTTTATTATCTGAGCTCTTTGCTTGTGGTGTTTGAGACCAGATGCTGGCCATACTTTTTGGTAAACTTTAAAGTCTGAGGCGTTTTGTATGGATAGGTATTGGCCTTAGCTTGGGATTATTTTAGCATTGTTTTTCTGCAAGGAATCGTAATTTTTGTGTGTAGGTACTTACTACTTGATTAACTTTTCAAGTGAACAATTCTAAGAGTAGGAAAGCATTTGGACACGACTACTGCAACCAGAGCCATTACATTGATTCAAGAACATTCACAGCGTTCTGTGAGGTTTCAGCTGGGTTTTTCTCGTAGAACTATCCAAAATGCTTGGAATCGTTTCCAAGAGACAGGCACTGTTGCCAGAAGACCTGGTTCGGGTAGACTTCGGGCTACAATTCCTTCAGAGGGCCGATACCTACATATACGCTTGAGTGCCCGTCGAACTGGAACAACGAAGGCTCGGAAATTGTAAACTCGTCTTGGGCTGACAACGGTTAGGTATAAAATATCCTTTAGGGCTCAACGTGCAAAAGGTTCTCTCGTCAACATTTGGACTGGGGAATAACCCAGTGGGGCCATGGAGGAGTGCAAAATGAAATTGCTTAGTGACGATCGACGTATTAGGGTATGGAAACGAACTGGCGAGCGATTTACGGATGACTAATCCACGAAGTTGACCGTTTCGGTGGTCCCAATTCAATGATTTACTTCATTCTGAATGGAGACTACATATCAGTAAGCGCAGCGTAGGACGACCAGCCACAAGACGAACAAATGACCTCATCCAAGTGGCAAGAAGACGCTGGGTCCAAGCCGCTTCCAACCGGTCTTTTTGGAAATCCATCGAGGCCTAGATATATATGTCCAGCAGTGGACTTCTTGCGGCTGAATGATGATTATGATGTATGATGAATGAAGGTAGCGTATCTATCTGGACACATCGGGGATAACATGAGACCCCATGCGATCCCATTTGCAAAGGGAGTGGGTCTTGGGTTCTTTCTGATTTCGGGCATTGCCCGTGCACACACAGCTCGAGCAACCTGTTGTGTACAGAAAGACTCATGTTGCAGTGGCCAGCGAATAGTCCGGACTTAAATCCAATAGATCATTATGTGGGGTCAATTGAAACGAAAGGTCAGAGAGAGTGAGCAAAATATGCACAACCAACACAGTTGATGCATAAATTAAAACTTCCTGGGACATTCCTGCTGAAAACGTGAGGCATTTGATCGAGAGCATGCAATCCAGGCTTAGAGTGCATAGCTAAGAGAGAAGGGCGTACCCATTACCATGGAGGAGTGAAAATTCTAAGTTGCTGATCTTCATGTATCTAGGTTCGTCATCGTCATCATCAGCCATTTGACGCCCACTGCAGGACATGGCCTATGTCCTGCAGTGGGCGTCCTTCGTGGTTTTCATAACCGTGAGGGGGTTTGCCATAATCGCCACGCTTGGCAGGCGGATTGGCGATCGCAGTATGCGGTTGGAATCTGATGCTAATCGTATCGTGTGCACCACACTCTGATGTGTGTACTAAAATCGTCGGTGTACACGATTCGAGCGGGTTTTCCACTCCAATCAACTTTGCTAAAATGGATCACTAGGACCGAGTGTATTTACTAAGATTTCCTCAATTGCCCAGAACCAATAACAATTTTTAGCTTTGTGCGCCTATTATGTAGGGGAATATAGCCTTTATTGAAATTTTGTTTCAAGAAACTGCTGATAAAGTGGTGAAAGGCAAACAGATGTTGCGTACCATAATAGGTTACTAGGTATCTATTTTTTTTTTGTAAATAGGCTTCGAAAGTAGGTAGGTATTCCACGTGGAGAGACGATCGGTGATTGGTATAAACGCTAAAGAAATGTGGACGCTTGCACAAACATACGTTTGCCGGATATATTCTTAATTATGTCGCAATTCTTAAATAAACTCTCACTTACTTTCACAGACAAAAGCTACAAGCAACCAGCTGATCCGACGCTCATGAACTCGAAACCTCATACCTACCCGTTATTTGATTTCAGCTTTCACCGTTGGTTACTTAACATATGTTGGTATCGAAGCAGCTCATCATGCGTCGAAGAGAAAGGACCCTAGGGACTATGCCAACGAGGTGGACCCTAATCCTCCTTGTAAGAAAAAGGCCAGGGAACCCAAGCCATGTTCGCCTGTCGACGGATCTTGTGACTGATAAATATTGTATCCAACTATTCCAGATAAATTAAAACAAGTAAATAATTAGTTAAATATTAATTTACTAAGCTTTTTAACATTCAAAATGCACAAATAACACAGAAATGGTTGAACCATTTTATTTGTAAACTAATATACAACATAGGCCACAATTAACCTGTGTTTGGTGAAATTGACAGTGAAAGCCGCAGTGGATGTTTGGTATACATAGTAAACAATTTGTAATATAAGTGTTTTTAAATTTCTTCCTGGCCTGAATGAAAACCATGTTCGAAAATAATCCAAGCAGTTTTTTAGGTAGATTATATAGTAGGTATAGCAACAAGCAATTTTTAAGGGCTTGCCTGGTATGGATATACACGAAACAGGGCTGGTAGGCCTCCACTTGTATATTACAGTTGGAATGTAAAAGCGCATCCAATAGGGTAATTTAATGATGTTGGATATGCTCATTCAGTGATTTCATTAGGTGATATGCACCAATAGCACGGCCTTTTAAATATTTTAAAATCGTAAGTACTTTTGAGTCAATGAGCAACCAGCAGGAATCAAACTTAATACTTTATTAATTAATTTTAAATAAGTGGCGAGACTCAGTGATAATTTCAGAGACAACATGGTTGTCTTTTTTGTTACCTACAGTAGGTAGTAGCAATGTGTATTTTTCTATTGCTTCAGATTCTTTAACAAAATTACTCAATCAATTACATGAAAATAAACCAAACATCAATTCCGAGCTTCAAAACGGAAAGCAATTAATTAAAATATTACAAATTATCTAAAAAAAAGAATCCAATGTAAATAAAAAAAATCTCCACCTTCGAGTAAATAATTTTACTACACAGATGGAACTTCTTCGCAACAAAAAATAAAAGTCGTCTGTGTGCAGTTAAGTTTAAAATTAAACTAAATTTATGTAAAATAACGTGATTGACATGTCCATTGCCATGTGGACAGTTCTGCCGACATAGTTGAGAACACATTATAATTAGCGAATACATGAGCTAACATACCAGGTAAGTAAATATTATAGGTACTTAAAACAGACGGACAGTTGCTAGCATGATAGTGGAGGTAGTTAGGTCTGCCAGGTACATGCACACCTTAAGCCAGTCACCAGAGTGAAGCGCATTTACACGAGTAATTACATACTCATATCTTACAGTAAACATGTATGTATGTGTCTCCTGTGGTTTCAAAATTAATTTCTTGAATTATATTACGTTTCAAGACATCTAAAATTATTCCGTATTACATTCCCTTAGCAGTAAACATATGCTGCACAACGAAAGTTCCGATGAACTTCTGTTATCGACCCTCCTCAAGCCCCCTTTACACAATTTGCAATACAAGTGGCAATTTGGTGTGATTACGGATCAGTTGGGATTGTCAGATAGTCAATTTTTCGTACACAATAAATCTGTTAATCTACTGTTTAAAGCTGTCAGTTGTGTATTTCTGCATGCCTGCAGCGTATAAAAAACAGGGGGTTAGTGAAATAGTGTGAGAAAAGTCAAGCGGGATAGGCACCACATGTCGGATTAGGAGCTGCACCACTGGGAGTGTTCTCAACTAGGGCGGGCGCGCAGGGCGACCATGGTGACGTCACGCTCACTCCACATCCATGTTCTCAGCGGAGGGCGGCTGGTCGGCGGGGGCGGGGGGGGCGTTGCCGTCGCCAGTGGGGTTCGAGGGCGGAGGCGTCTTCTCCTTGGGCTTCGGCTTGTTGATTATTGGGTTCACGATGCTCTCGAAGTTCTGAGGGATGAAGTATGTTATTATTAAGCTTTTAAGGCTATGAAAAATACAATACTTTTATTTCACGGAACCCCATATCAAATTCAAGATAGAAGCTTCAGAAGGTTCGGTCCCATTACCTTTTTTCACGAAGGTTAACAGGAAGATAATGGTGTTGACATTAAGTCGCCAATTAACAAAGTATTTTTTTATTTGTTTTAAGAGTACAATAATTTTTTTTAATCATAATAGTTTTTCCACAATAATATTTGTAACTGGTCCGCGGAACCCCTCTGACTTTCCAGAGAACACTTAGGTTCTGCGAAACCCACTTTAGGGATAGTTGGGGTGGCAACAAATATTAACAATCTGACTTTGCCAATGATGTTTCATTTGACGTTTGAACTAGTGTGCTCGATGGATGTAGCGTCCATTTTATAAGACCAGAAAGAGTATCTAATTAGTATTTGATATATAATAATTTATAGAAATAACTGTTCTTATAAACGGAATCAGTGGTAGCCTAGTGGGTAAAACATTGGACTTGAAAGCGAGAGCCCCAGGTTCGATGATTCCTAGTGCGGTTATGTACCTACGACTTTGTTTTCTAAGTTATGTAAATTTGTGAAGTTATAGTAGCAATACCACTCGCTAACGTGAAGGAAAACATTGAGAGGAAACCTGAGTGTCTGAGCTATTCACCTACCTCAGCGCTTAAAATCGCCAATCCGCGGTGGGCAAGCGTGGTGATTAAACCCATACACTCTCTCTGAGAGAAGACCTGTGCCCTACAGTGGGACGTATATAGGCTTATAAAGTAACAAGCATCATCGTCTTTTACCTTCCACAAGTAAAAGATAACATCGCGCATAATGTGCATTTATAGTATCGTACGTACCAGAACGCCCCATTAAATGTTGCTTACGATTTTTTTTAGACTTTAGTTGTATGAAATAAGGCCCTAGATGACACTGCCATTTAGAAAGCGACTGGACAACAATTACCTTTTAGCAATAAAGCCGTCCATATTGTTTGAGATAGAAGCTAGAGGCAAATAGTAATTCTATAATAACAATAATAATTTAATAGTTTACCCAATCAGATCACTTTCGCTTCCTCAACATTCATTAGTCGTTGCATGCACGCACGCCGGTTTCGGGTACTTTTTATCTTACCCTTTAGTTAAGGAAGCGAAAGTGATCTGTCAGGATCGTGGCAAGAGGCAGTCCCTGTTGTCTGCCTACTTCTCTGAGATACAGGCGTGAGTCGCAATTAGACCCGTTAAACCATAAGGAAGTGGCGTGCCTTGGGGGAGGCCTATGTCCAGCAGTGGACGAGTACGGGATGATTGATTGAGACCTGGCAAATGTATCTAATATACATATAAAAATCTCATGTCACAGAGTTTCTTATCGAACTCCTCCGAAACGGCTTCACTGATTTTTGTGGGTATTTAGTAGATCTGAGAATAGGTCGTAGGCTAATTAATATGGCAAAACGACGTAGTCAGCTAGTAACTAAATAGTAATTTAGGCCTTTTTTAGTTTATGTAGTTTATTTTGTGCATATATATAGACTAGTTTTCCTACTGCTTCTCCTATACCCTAAGGTTTGCTGGAAGAAATCTCTTACAGAGATAAGCTTGCCTTTGTACATGTTATTTCTTATGCAATGTCCCGATAAATGGCTTGTGTGCAATAAAGTATAATAATAATTAGTTACGTATTCAGCCCCTTTGGTACACTAAGTGGCATAGTATAGTCCGCACAGATCTTTTTGGCGGTCACGTGAACATAGTCACAGATCGTTTGCACATCGCTTACTGTCTTTGCAGTGTATGTGTCAGTAATTGAGTACTTTAGTAATTGACTATAATAGTAATTTACGAAGCATCACACTACGTCAATTACTCACACATATACTGTAAAGAAAGTAAGCGATGTACAAACGCTCTGTTTCTATGTTTACGTTACCGCCAAAAAGATTTGTGCGGACTATATATACAGTGACCGACCTGCCGCTCGGTGCGAGTGCGCCAGCGCCTGCCGCGTGCGTTCCAATCCCCGTGTTATTTTTTATTGCACTGATTAATACAAGGGCGTGCTTAATGCTATAAGCATGCTCTTCCAGCAAACCTTTGGTATTTTAGAGACTGGCGACGGGTAGTGCAAGAAAAAGATGAAATACAATAATAAACTTACGTAAACATAGGGAAATACATTAACTTAGACGTACAGGAGGGGTTGGGGGGGATTAATAGAAATTATTATAAACCTACATAAATGATAATACAGAGCCATAGCACAGTGACCGACCTGCCGCTCGGTGCGGATCTGGTGAGTGGTGTAGGGCGGCGGCTGGTGGCGCGGCGAGTGCGCCAGCGCCTGCCGCGCGCGCTCCAGCCACTCCAGTGCGCCGCGCGCCGCCTCCACAACCTTCTGCGCCTCCGCCTCCGTCAGGTGCGCGTACTTCGCGTCGCCGCTCCTGGGGACGAAGTTAGCGGACGGAACCCGTTTAGAGGACTACACGCTTTCGGGGATTCCCGGCACAGGTGTCTATACACTTAATAGGAAGTTAGATAGATAGATTAATTATTTATTCGCATTTACACACACACGCAATAAAACAAAGTTCACATTACAGTTTAACGTTGAGTTGGTAACGGAATGAATATTTTTATTTCTTAAATGTATTTATTACGTTGCGAACAACGGGCCGGCGCAACGATACAAACTAAAATAATAAAATAATAATTCATAGATTTATAGGCAAACAGACATTTTACACTTAAAAAACGATAAACTAAATAAAAAATTACGATAAAAATTCTTTGTTTTACTAGCTTTCCAGGAGGGTACAACCCACAAAAGTAAAATTCATTTTAAATAAAAAAGTTCTTAACATTATTCTTTTCACAAGTAGTGATTTGAAACCTTCGAAACCTCTTAACTTTAAAAATTTAAGAGATTTTCTTATATCGCAATCTCATAAAGTGTTTATGTGTATGTGAAAAGTCGTGCAACCTCCTTACAGTTATCAGAAGACAGAAAACCGCAAAATTATTTTTAATACAGTTGCTCAAAAAGTGGCGTATTGCAGGGACGTATGGCGTTCGGGATGTGGGCTATTACATACTCGAGCTTTTTCTTTACCTTTTCCGAACTCATGCGCTCTCTTGCCCAACTGTCAAAATAATGTTAAAAAGAAAAAACCATCCACGAAGTTTTTACTAAAAAAAAAACTCATAGAAGTTTTTATGATTCATGCAAATATTTCTAAAAAGAAGCTACTAATTTGTTTCAATATCAGATTTAATGATTTGATTCAATGAGTTAGGTTAGGTTTCATTTCATTTCATCTCATTAAATTTAATTTTCATTTCATATCAATAAAAAAATCTACTGAAGACTTGGCTGTATGGGCATAGTTCCCTTTGCCTACCTAGAGTGGGTGAAGAAAAAAAAAACTGCTTATATTCTTTTACGGTTGGAGCCATTTCGCAACTGTATTAAAAATAGTTGTTCAGTACACGTGCGGAACCGTCATTGCACCTTGTTCCGACTGTCAACCCTCTCACCTTCGGCTGCGCGTCGGCTCGGGTAGACATTTGTCGGAACTCTTTGTAATGACAGGCTTTCCGCACTCGTAATGAAATATACTATTGTAAATCAAGTAGGTACCGAAAACTCCCCTGGCATCGATGATTTCTAATAGACCGAGACTGGCATTTAGAATTCTGCATTTTTGTGCATAAAGTCACGAGTAAAACTATTATAGTATATCTTTGCAGGGGCGCCGGAAGTAGAGTGCAGGGGGAGCCGATAGTTCCCCCCAAATTCTAAGCACGTAGGTGCGGGCCCTTTGAGCCCATCAAAGTGGGCCAACACTATTTTATTTCTGTGTTGGATAATCCCCCTTAATATTTTTTAAATTCTAATTAATGATAATTGTAACAAATTTTGTATGTTATTATAACATTAACAGGTTTTTTTTTTATAAAATATGACAAATAGCGTGCGTGTGCATACCTCACTCGAAAAAGCCTATCTCCCTGTCTCTCTCATACACACAGAAAATAACTTTCGTTTAACTTAGACAGCGTCTCGCAGGCCGTTTTGAACGAACTCGGGCCCTTTTTGTACTCGGCTCCCCCAGCGAAACCTTCTTCCGGCGCCCCTGTATCTTTGTCCATTATTAGACCCTAGGCCCCTGCAATAGCAAAGCTCACAAAATTGACATCGCAAGATATTCAAGTGGTCTCGAGGCTGCTCGAGTGGATACCCCAGGATACACTCACTTGAACTGTCTGCAGTAATGTCACAACTACATATAATGGCCCAACTATGAGGCTGTGTGGAAATCTAAGATCTAACTAAGATAAGAGAAGAATATTATCATCTATTCAAAAAGAGCGAGTTTAGTGCTCGTAAACAGGGACCAAAATAGCTCTTTGATATCTATGAATGAAAAGTGATTTGAATTTGGAATGTGAATATTTCTAGTAAAAGTTCCAATTCCAGTCACTAAAGAGATCAATCACGAACATTGTATGAACAAGTAACTGGCTGTATGAAGGGCCCCATATACGGAACGATCCGTCGAAATTTTGTCGCTCAGGGAGTATTCTATTAACTCCAGAGAACATTGTATCGGACGCTAAAAATGTGGTACAAACATTCTATTCCATTCTTATTCACAAGTTGCACTTACTTATTTTTTCATAAGAGTGTCTACCTCGGGAGCAACACTATTTTAAGCTTGAGTGGTGTACTTTAGAATCACTCGCTACGCTCTGGATTCTACTCTAGAATAAGGATAAGAATAAGAAACACTCTCGCCTTAAAAATAGTTGTTTGTTCCTTAGGTAGACAATCTACTATATTATATTCTTTTTGTTGCACTAACCCGTGCTGGGGACAATTTTAAATCTACTTATTGTACACCACAAGAAAACAAACACTAAATACGTGCAAACGTACATAGTGCAATAATTGGCGGCCTTATTGGTGACCCCGTGCTGGGGGATAGGCCTGATAGTCCCTTTTTCAAGCTCTGGACAAATCTTCATTTCTAAAACCAACAGTTTTGAAATCAATATGAATTTTAGACCCCCATTGTCCCAAACATTAAATTAAATTAAATAGAATTAATTATTTCTTGCTAGGTGGAATTTTACGATTTTTTTAAATATTTTACTGAAATTTTAATGCCATGAAAATAATGGAACTATCTATTCCGAACAAACAAATAAATAATAATAGTGTTACGATGGTGGATAGGAGGTAAAACTTTGAACGCGTTTTTCCGTGCCTTGGAGGCGTTTTCAGCAGGCTGAAATACCGTTTCAGGCCGTTTCAGAGGGTGCTCTGTCACATACTAGTTTATCAAAATTTCACCCAAGTTACCATTGTTTTCAGGCGACTGAAACATGTTTTCAGTCCGTTTCAGGCCACCCTCTATCCGATGACGCGATAACCTGAAAACCCGTTTTCAGGCATTTTCAGGACCCCTTTTGGGCCCTTGAAGTACATTTCAGTATATGACGAAATTTTCAGTAGGAGTGAAAGAGATAGCACTGTTAGAGAGGGATAGCTATAGTCCGAACATTCCGGAAAGGTGTGACAGAGACATCACGATCGAGCGAGACGGCAGAACCTTCCACGACTTGATGGAGTTTTCGAGAACATCTTAAACGGTATATAAGCGGGGACGACGCGTGCCGCGAGTCAGTTTTACTTTGGAAGCGGAAGCGAAACGAAGTACAAGCGAAGGAAGAAGTACCTACTACGAGTATTATCGGATCAGTGCAGTGTGATTAAAAGTGTTTGTTGTTAAAGTCTTGTGAAGTTGAGAAATAGTGCGTAAATAAATCCTACTCTTATTCATCGGTGTATAAAGTGCTATTCCGATCACGAACCCACCCCTAGAACGTAACAATAGCTACAAGCAACAAAGTAACTCACTTGAACATGTCAAGCGCCTTGTTGACTAGCTGGACGCTGAGCGAGAAGTCATCGAGCGCGCCGGGCCGCAGCTCGAACTCGAGTCGGCGCTGCTTGATGGGCTCGCCCTCGGTGCGCAGCTCGGACAACTTGTCGCAGTACACCTGCACCAGAGTACAAATAAACGTAGTATAGTCCGCACAGATCTTTTCGGCGGTAACCTGAACATAGTCCCAGATCGTTTGCACATCGATTACTGTCTTTACAGTGTTTGAGTAAGTCATTGACGTAGTGTGATGCATAGTAAATTACTATTAGTCAATTACTAAAGTAGTCAGTTACTGACACCCCTCCGTATCAGAAGGTCTATCAGGGAAATTGACGATGATGGCAAAACAGCGACATGCTGTTTAGTTCAGATAGGGAAGTTGACTACACATACACTGTAAAGATAGTAAGCGATGTGCAAACGATCTGTGACTATGTTCACGTTACCGCCAACAAGATTTGTGCGGACTACAAGTCATCTTCGGAGTCGCGCGGAGTTTTACAGCCTACACTAGCTAAAACGGCGAGGGCTGTCGCTTAGCTATGGATGAACATGTTGTTCTGGGCCTCGTCCTTATCATACAGCCACTGCTTCAGCGCATCCAAGTGTGATACGAGCCGCCCGCGATGGTCATCCGCCACAAAGTTATGCAGACCGTCGTTTTCGCCTAGCACACACTTAGTAGGCGCGATATATCCCACTGTACTGTAGAGCTAACTAACATACCTGTCTTTTTTGGTCATCGCCCTCGTCATACAGTCACTGTTCCAGCGCGTCCAAGTGCGCCACAAAGTCGTGCAGCACCTCGTTTTCACGTAGTATACACTTAGTAGGTACGATAGTATACTGAGACACGATAAAACCCGAGTGTCGCCCAATTTGTGTTGTTAAGCTAACAAACTGTTTACTCTGGTCCTCGCCCTCGTCATACAGCCACTGCTCGAGCCGTCCGCGCTGCTCGTCCGCCACAGAGTCCTAGAGCACCTTTTTCGCCTAGCATATACTTAGCTTAGATTCATATCTAATGATCCCACTGTACTGTAGAGCAAACAAACCAGTCTGCTCTGGTCCTCGCCCTCGTCATAGAGCCACTGCTCGAGCGCGTCCAGTGCACAACGGGCCGGCCGCGCTACTCGTCCGCCAGTCCGCCCTTCGGTACGACAGATCCCACTGTATTGTGTGACTAACAAACCTGTTTGTTCTGAGTATTCTAAGAAATCGTGTTTATACATAATACTGTTAGATTCGATCAATCCCATCGGATCCGTGTGAGGCTAAATTTTATATAAATTGATATGACAGATCCCACTGTACTGTTGAACAAACAAACCTGTCTGTTCTGGTCCTCGCCCTCGTCATAGAGCCACTGCTCGAGTGCGTCCAAGTGCGCCACGAGCCGGCCGCGCTGCTCGTCCGCCACAAAGTCGTGCAGCGCCTCCCCCTCGCCCAGTTTCCCGCGCAGCTCGTACACGTACTCCTCGAGGGCGTTGCGGGCGTCCGCGCGCTCCTTCTCTTGGCGGTCCTGCGCTTGCATCTTGCCCTGGCGACGAGTTCACGTGATGTGAATGGAAATTCATGGAAACTTCATGTCAATTTTAATGTTCAGTTTATTTTGGCCGTCTTATTATTGGACGCATTGTTCCATGTTGTATTTATTTTTAATTTGCTCCCTGAGAGAAATTCTGTGCATTGTAATGGGACGGGACGCATAGGACTGCTTATATTTATGTATGTATCTACGTATTATAGCAAAATATAGGTCACGGAAGCAGAGACTATGTTGTATTCCATTTTTAATATGTTTTCTATTAAGATTTTGTGTGTGTCAATTTATTTGTGCCTAAGACAATATTTTACGGTAAATAACTGAGAACAAAATAAATATTATTTGCTGTATTTTCGCCCCGTTCGTTAATGTTACTGCATGAGATTCTTATTATAACTTCGCCACTATTCGTGATGCTCGTGATCTCACTTAGGGTCTGGCGGAAGACAAGCGTTACGGGTCTTACCCGTAACACATGCTGACTCCAGACTCCTTTCTAAGGCCATGACACACATCGTCACACCCACTATATTGGTGTAACTTTATTTTCATCATCATCATCAGCCATTTGACGCCCACTGCAGGACATAGGCCTCCTTCGTGGTTTTCATAACCATGAGGGGTTTTGCCATAATCGCCACACTTGGCAAGCGGGTTGGCGATCGCAGTATGCGGTTGGAATTTCAGGAAGACGCTGCAGCCCGTCTCCTGGTAATTGATTTCCTTAGTCGCCTTCTACGACATCCACGGAAGGAAATGGAGTGACGCTATTCTTAATCCGGTGCCACACTTTATTTTATTTAATTATTTTTCTACTTTTAAGTAAGTACCTAATAATGTTTGATCTAAGCCAAGAAATATTGTTGTTTTCTTGTCAGCACCACAATTGTACTCTTGTTATTGTTTTATACGTGTTTTGTCATTAAAATAAAAAAAATTCTATTCTATTCTATCCTAATAAACAGCTTATTGATTATTTTGGCGGATTCCCCAACAAATAATGAAAAATGCAAAAAAGAAAAAAAATAAATAAGCAACAAGTCTAGTGTTTTTTTTTTTTGCTCTATCGTCAATATATGCTAGTTACAAAATTGGTGTGGTCATAGCGCAGTTCCTGTTATAACAAATAATAAAAATGGGCCAAGTGTGAGTCTGATTCTCGATTAGGGTCCCGAAATAAGTGAAACATAACACATTTTTGCTAAATAGGTAACCCAATACCTATTGGGTTGGTACCACCTGGTACGGAAAACTCTGTGCTTGGCCGGTTTTTAATATTCTTAATTAAGGCTGTTAAAATAAAGTTATAGGGGGAAACTTTATTAGGATTACATTACCAATCTGTTACTTGGCGGTAGGCAAACTGAAATTAACCACTCGTCTGCCGCGACACAGATCTGTGTCCAACTTAGTATGGGCCACCTATACGTTGCGTTCCGCGAGGGCAGTTCAGGAGTTAATAACAACTACTGACAATGGCAAAAAGGATTGTTAACATAAAGTAAGCCAAGGATAATCAGCTTAAACTTTTTTTTCGAAACTCTCCATATTATGCAATCCTTTGAATGATCGAATTGAATCTTTAGAAAATACAATAAGAGTTGGTGCATAACTAACCTCGTGTTCCAAGTGTCCATTGAGCTCATGCTGTGAGTAGCCGTGGGTCCTGGCCTCAATCGGGAGCTCCACTGTCTTCACAACCACCTTCTTTGACTTGTCCTTGGACTTATCCTTTTTATCGTCAGGATTCTCCTGGAACATTATGGGAGCCGTTCAACACTTTTAAAACCAAACACATTCCCCACCCCTGCCCTGTGTGGAAAAACAATTACTTCAAATATTAGCAAATTAACTTTTTATTTTCATAGTCATTGTTTTGTATTTTTCCAAACAGTGCAGTGACCCATTTGCAAACAAATCACCAAATAATAAAAAGCAATATCGACAAAAGGCATCTTACTTATCAGAATCTTGTGTCTTCTGTGGCTCCAGCCAGAAGTGATGAAGGAAGGTTAAATAAATAACCCACACCAACATTGTAAAGTATAGCCAGGCCGTGCACATCACAAGACTTAAAATTGTGAGTATCGGAAGGAAGGTATACTTTATGATGTCGTAGAAAGTAGGTTACATACTAGGCATGATTAATAAAACATGCGTGGACACAGATAGAACTTGAAAGAAAATGCACGTAACAAATCAACGCAAATAAAGTAGACAATCACAGACTGATCATATTCATGTTCAGTGTTTAATAATGTGCAAATGGGGCTTCACAGCGAGGGTGGGGAGGGATCAAACATTGTGTTGCCTGCTGCCGTTATAGCATTTTCTCAACATCACTAGACATTTTGTCTTCGACCGACGCAACTTTGTTTTATGCTTCAATTTTAACTATTTCGATCTTCAACCAACTACACTGAGGTTGCGTTACACTGTTACAAGTTGCGGTCCTTTGAATGGGCAGCCAAATAAATAAGTGTTTGGGGGTTTGTCTGTATGTGTATATGTTTGTAAATATGCTTGTCATGTAATGTAATATAGATACATTAGATATTATATTGCTAACATAATGTAAGAGGTTTGTTACTAATATGGCTGAATTTCCCAATTAAGATACAATAAAAAGAAATAATTTTTGTCTCAGTCCGCCAGTCTGTTGAAATACTGGTTGAAAAAATAAATTATTTTCCATTTTATAAACTAAGTAGGTAATTTGTTTTGGTGTCTATTAGATTAATTAAAGTTTTAAATATTCAGAATATAATTACATACAGACATTGCAAAAAATCCCAATACTAATTAATAACTTTTAATATGGAAAAAAAATCGAAATCAACCATAAGAATACTAGCTGTTCCATACTAAAGTCACCATCTGCGGCCTGAAAATGTATGGAACTGAAGATACTTTTTTCGCGATTTCGAAGTTTTCCCCATAGTAAAAGTTGTTCGAATTGACGCGTATAACCCTCCATTTTCCGATGTCTATGAGGATTTTGTTACAACCTTTACCCTTGCAATATAAAGTTTAGTATGTTGATCAAAGATGTTCGCACTTCCGCAAACGGCAACAGACAGCACAGTACCATTTGTCACACGCGCTACCGACACGTACCCCGCTGAACCACTGGCCTACTTTCTGTGTCCACGATTGTTTTTGGTGAGGCTCCTGGCTCGTGTTGCCTTCTCTCACCTCTTGGCTCTGGCCGTCCGGCCCGCTCTGCTGAGCTTCCTGCGAGCCGTTCGTCTCCATGGGAGCGTCTTGTTGGTTACTCTGTACGTTATCGTTGGAGTTCTCAATTTCAACGCTCTCGTTGGCGGCGTCCTGTTTCTTCTCGACGAGAGAGGCGGAGGCGACGGTCACGATGCCGTGGATGTTGACTCGCACTTTCAGTTTCACTTTCTGCGACTCGCCCTCCGGTGTCGGCTGCACGTCTTTTATGTTCCATTGGCCTGCGGACGCATTCAATGGTCATCACGTTGCACGCTGGTTGCTCTACATATGAATCTATTAATAAAAAAATAGATGGGGATAGGCAATGGCGGCCGGTGGCTGTTGTACCGTCAGCATAAGCAAGCTACGTGATTTACTCATTTATTTATTAGGTTAGTTAAGCTGTGGACTTAAGCGTGATGTTAATATAGCCTAAATGATACACGGGAATCTAAGGTATAATCATGGTAAGTTTTATTCAATTCCCTTTTGTGGTTTTTGCGTGATGCGCAAGAGTGAAACAGACAACTTTGACACAACATAGGACGCACTCTGACGCTCTGACTTTGTCTTGTATTATGTTGTATTTATGTGACTTGTTTTTCCTTTGTACTTGTTTATGTTACTTGTTATGCTTTTTTTTCTTGTGATGTGTTAATTTATAACAATTTCTTTCTTTCTCTCTCTCTTTCTTCATTCTATTGCCTTTTTAAATTCCCTTCCTCGAAGTGAGATTAATCGCGAACCCCAGTGGGTGTGCTTTGCGTTGTGATCTCCCCCAGCAATGAAACTATGTCCAAGTGGGTTGAAGAAGACAGAGAATTATTGTTCCTTGGTGATTTTATGTTTAGGCGGACAATAAATTGCAGACACAATGATATTGCTGTGCCAGTCCTGCACAACTATTGAAGTAGCCTGAAGCTCGGCCGTTCTCCAGGTCACTGATCGGTGATGTTTGATTTTATTTTTTATTATGATAGCTGTACAAACATAGCTCGACATTTTATGCGTCACGGTAAGTACCTATTGACCTACCTACCTAAGACGCAACCCCGTTTACAAGTAAAATTAATATTGTAACGACGAACGACTCGAAGTCCATTTTAAGTGTCAGTAATTTTAAAGATAATATAGTTAGAACCTACAACTAAGTGTTACCATATCCTTTTTATCAAATACCGGGACTTAGATGAAAAAAAGTGAAACTAGTCCCACTTAAATCTTTCAGGGCTGCTACATAGATCAAAAATAAAAGATGTTCAAACCAACTTGAAAAACTAAATTATCGATGGCATTTTGATGTAGTTCCGTGAAAATTTTTCAGACGCTGCGGCGTGGCAGACGCGCGTGAGCGCGACCAAAAAATTTACTACAATTACTTTTTCATTCAGTTCCATAAAAAACTTTGCGCCCTCAAAAACAAGAGATCTGTTTTGAAAGCTAGCCATATAATTTATGGTGGCTAAATTGACGGAGGCATTTTTATGAAAATTCAGCGCCCTCGACTATAAAAGATTTATCATAATATAGGCGCGCATTGCGCTCCAAAATTTGCTTAATTGATGGGGCCAATATGATTCAGTTCTATAAAAACAGCGCTTTCCAAAACAAAAGATCTGTCTTGTAATCTAGCCAGAGAATTTACAAAATTTACTATGGTATTTTCTTAAAAACTCAGCGACAGTATAACAGCTTTTCTTAACATAAAAAATATAGATGTTATCAAAAAAATTTGTTAGCCGTATATAAAGTACCATATTTTTAACCACTCATATTGTTATACATAGTATGCGAAGTTTAATTAGTTGTATCTTCCCCAAATCAATCTGGAGTGTCTCCCAACTGCCTTAAAAATATAGGTAATCATACGATTTCTGGTAAGAAGAGGCTTACCAATGAAGTTGTCAGGATAAGGAACTTGGTCAGCATAGTAGGCGCTGACGCTGAACGGCTCCTTCCTGTAGAAGGTTAGCATCTTCGAAAAAGGCGCCGCGTGAAAGGCTGGGAACACCTGGAGGAGAAAAGCTAAGGCTCAGACATCTATTGACTTTTAAATAAATGTAATATTTCTTTCTTCATTGAGATTCCTTAAGTGGCAATTATAAAACACGTATTCGGAATAAAAATGTAAAATTGTGCTACAAATAGTATTTTGTTTGACGAATTTTCGCACTAGTTACTACAGGACAATATTTTTGTTAATTTTGGGAATATGGGCGGGTAATAGGAAAATATTTTAGCCTCGGTCAGCAGAAACTCACTTTTATTGGCTTGGGGCCATCACACACATTAGTGCTTGCACCCAAGAGCGACAAGGGATAGAGTCAGCGCTGCTGAACAGTAAAAAAATACTCTGTTTCGAAGAATCTCAAAGATTACCTACTATATATTTTCATTAATGGAGGACAGTTTTTGAAGTATGCATATTAGTTGTTAATTCTTGCCCGCCTCTACATGGCTACGCTCATTAACATGCTTATTTTTTTAATCACGCGACGGCGATTACAGTTGTTATCTCGAATCTATGTTGTAAAATCATAAAAACGATTGGTATAATTTTATCAATAAAGATCAAAGATTCTATCATAGAAGAAAATTAATCAAAATAAAGGTCTAGACATAGAAACAGATAGCCACCGTGTTATAAAAATGAACTTTCGTTTTGAGCATGTTGTGTGATCGAGGAATGAAAGACATGGAACGATAAATTCTCCAAGTGAACCGTCTGATTTAGTCTTAATTAGAACCATTAGTAGCCATCCAGAGCGGTGCGTGGGTGTGGCGGGTCCGCGGGTCATTGTTCTGTTAGACGGAGACACGGTATTAATTGTTCGCGCACTTTCTAAACAAGATATCTCAATACACATATGTTTTAATGTAAGTCTATGCTTAAAATTAATACATACCTAGATGCCATTTTTTATTACTAATTATTTACATAACCGCGGCTTTCAAACCACCCAGAAATCAGCGTGTATATCTCTGAATCCTCGTCAAAAATCGAGTGTGTGCTAGAAACACCGAAGCCTCTAACCGTGTAGGTTTTTAGTTATTAATTAACGAACAAGTACTCGCCGAGGCACACCCCATTTTAAACTACGTCTATGTAAATGCCCCGAAACGTTCAAGCAAGACGGCTATTCATTTGCTAATACATTATTAGCTTATTTTAATGTCAGTTCTTCTACGTGAATAAAAATAAATACATAAACTCACGCCTGTATCCCGGAGGGGTAGGCAGAGACCGGGTCTGCCACTTGCCACGATCCTGGCAGATCTCTTTCGCTATTAAAAATACTTGTATGTGTGTGTAACGTTCACCTCCATGTCGACATCCTCGCCGACCGCAGTGTCTCACGGCACCGGCTCAGAGATTTTCTCTTTGCATAGTCACCGACCGGCACTTGGCCAACACGGAGTGTAAATCTCACCTCCATGTCGCCATCCTCGCCGCGGGCCGCGTCCCATGTGAGCCGCACGGCGTAAGGCTGCACGTCGGTCACGCTGAAGTCGCGCACGCGCACCGCCGGGCTCAGGATCGCGCACTGCAGTGCGCAGCCGCGGGACACCGCCTCATCCTGGCGGATCGCACGATATTATTGGTCAGAAAGATATCAGGGGCCTAACTGTGCGCCTCAAATCCTGAGCGAACTGTCAAATTCCTACTAATTTGATTTGATTTGGTGCACGTAATATAGAGGCAGAACAGAAACAAAAATTTTATTTAAGTTGCCACAGAAGTATAGACGTACAAAACAAATACATAATATCAATAAATCAATCAATCACCCCATACACTGGTGGACCTAGGCTTCCCCCGAGGCACGCTACTATTCTTTCTGTTCTCGCTCGGCCATCCGCATCCAGCCGCTGTCAGCAAACTGCCTCAAAGCGTTTATCCAGCAAGGAAAATAATATAGGAAGGAAGGAGAACTAAGGAATAACGTTTCTGGTCGAACTCTTTCGACAAAAAATCAAGTAAGTGAATCCGGGATGAATCTAATAATGTGTAGTGCTTATGAAAGTTGTAGTTCAAAAAAATTTTGTTTCTATTATTTTGTTTTGTCGCGCACAGCAGCGCGCGGAATACCGCTTCATCCTAATTTTGTGTGATATGGCCATTTTCTTGCTAACTTACACAAAATTTGTTTTTGATATTTTTGGTATGTGTAAAATTACATACCGTGTACATCAATTGTGTAATATGTAATTTTTACACATAAGTATCAAAAATATCTAGAAATCATATTAATTTTCATTTTCTTTATTATTGAAAACTAACGTGATGATGCTATTATTATTTAAAATCTTGCTGTTTCTTGCCGTACGATATCAGGTCCTCGAAGTGTCCGCCATATTGACGGATTTATTTTTTCATAAACCTCAGTTTTCGAGTAGCACCACAAGAAGAAATCCAGAGGCGTCAGATGTGGACTACGCGCTGGCCAAAAATTAGGACCATGTGTTCCTATCCATTGATCACCTAACTGTCAGTTCAAAGTAGAACACGTACTGTGGCTGTTGTGTGGTGGAGCGCCATCTTTTTGAAAAAAACACTCTTCGTGATGGTAAATCATCGACGAGGTGCTCAAGATTCTCTAATATGTTGTTATAATTATTGGAATTCCAGGTGCCTTAGTAAAATTCCACCATTATCAGTCAGTCGGTTCCACATTACACCACACCAACAATTAAAAGAAAATCGAACTTGATTATGGGTTTCCCGAGACCTGAAAGGATTTTCTGTACACCAATAACGGTGATTTCGTCGGTACAACCGGCTATTCCACTCCATTATAAAAAAAAGAAGTTTTAACAGATAAAATGAAATTCAGAAAATGGTTATCTCTGCTCATTTTTCCTTTTAACCACCTGCAAAAAGTAAGTCTTCTTAATTCCTTTGCGGTAGAAAACAAAACTGCTTGGTTTTATTTACTCGTAATAGAAAACTTAATTGTTGGAATTTGTGTTATTTCTGGGTAATACTCGTACGTATTGTTATATGAATGGGTCATTAAGGTGTACTTACATGTAGTATGTATACGTAGGTATTTTATACGACATAAAATGGTAGTGCAGCGCACGAGAGCACTTAAAGTGCAGCCGCCACTGGTTGCCAATGATGACTTATGGATGAGACCTCGTCGCGGACTATGAGCCTCTTAAGGCTCAAGGTCACCCAACGAGCAATAGAGAGAGCTATGTTAGGAGTTTCACTGCGTGATCGAATCACGAATGAGGGGATCCGCAGAAGTCAGTTCTTCAGTTAGGAAGAAGAAAGTTACTAATACAGCTCCAACAGTTGGTCAGTTGAAGTGGCAGTGGGCGGGGCACATAGCTCGGAGAACTGATGGCCGTTGGGGGCCCCAACTTGGGGCGGAAAAATTCTGACTTGGCGACCACGGACCGGACGATGCAGCGTGGGCTGGCCCCCCACCAGATGGTCTAACGACCTGGTTACGATGCAGGGAGTCGTTGGATGCGGGCGGTACAAGACTGGGAAACTTGGAAAACCATGAGGGAGGCCTATGTCCTGCAGTGGACTGATGATGATGATGATGATGAGCTTATTAATGTACACTGCTTCATGAATAGTAATTAACATAAAACATAAACATTTACATACAGGACATAGAAGACATGCTGGTCTGGAGAAGCAGATCTACAATCTCAGTTGAGGCAAATTTTATTGGATCTAGGATTTTTTTTTATTAAGACAAATATACACAAAGCTATAATTAAATTTTACAGTTAGCTACAAACCTGGTTCAGCGTGGTCGACGCATTCTTTCCCAGAACTTGCTCAATCAAACTCTTGACTGCGGGAATCCTGGTCGATCCCCCAACAATCTCCACCGCGCTAATGTCCTCTTGTCTGAGCTCTGCAAATAAATTCCCCGACTTAATGTTATAGTGATTACAAATATAAAACATCTGAACAAAAACACGGAACAAAGCAATCTATACATAAAAAAAATTCTCGCGAAGAAAAGAAAGTTCTAATAGGTATTAAACATTTAATAAAAGTGTAGAGAGCTCAAATTATGTTTAAACGTGTTTGTGAATGATGCTTAATAGATATTAGTCATATGACTTCCAAGAAAATATCATCATCATCATCTGAGGCATTACAGCCGCGGGTGGGCCTTAGCCTGGTCAAGTAAAGCTCTCCAGTCCGATCTGTTAGAGGCTTTCCTTCTCCAACTTGTCACTCCCAAGATCTTGATATCTTGTTCGACGCCGTCCAACCATCTAAGCTTGGGCCTGCCTCGACTTCTGCGGCCTTCCGGTCGGCCTTCTAGAAGGCGTTTGGGTACTCTGGCCTCGTCCATTCGTATCACGTGCCCTGCCCATCGCAGGCGCCCGATCCTTATGGTCTTAATTACGTTTGGCTCATCGTACATTTGGTATAGCTCGTGGTTATAACGCGTTCGCCATCTCTCATTTTCCATCACAGCTCCGAAAATGCGTCTTAGTATTTTACGCTCAAATACCAACAAGGAATTTTCGTCTTTTTTGCTCAGCACCCAACATTCAGAACCGTAGGTGAGTATGGGCCTTAGTAAGGTTTTGTACAAGATAAGTTTTATGCTTCTTGAAATAAGTTTTGAGCGAAAGTGTCTTAGTAGTCCGAAGTAGCACTTGTTAGCCGCCATTATTCTCCTACTTATTTCTGAAGACACATCGTTGTTTTCGGTTACTAAGGATCCCAGGTATACGAAATCATTGACGCCAGCGAAAGTGTTGTTGCCAATGTTAACTCCTTGTGGTAGAGCTTGCTGGTCTTTTGACGCTTTCAGGTACTTAGTCTTGGCCATGTTAACTTGGAGACCGGCCTCCGCAGCTGATTTTTCAAGAGCAAGGTATGCATTCTCCATTGCAGGTAGAGATCTTCCTATCACGTCGAGGTCATCCGCATACCCTAGAATTTGGACGGATTTGTGGTAGATAGTGCCTTTGGTCTCGATCTTTGAGGCGCGGATACACTTGTCGAAAGCGATGTTGAACAGTAGGCACGAGAACATATGACTAATATCTATTATCTAATATCTAATTTGAAACAATACAGTGATGACTGTGTTAAATTTTGTTAAAATACTTGTTCACTTCTTTGACTTTATAGTATGTGTTGTAAAACCGTGGAGTGGACATAATATGTTTTTTATAACAGTCTTCATAGTTATGAATAAACATGTACCCATCTCTCCTACTCACTGGCATTATGCAGTAACGCGCGCAGAGTCCTCTCGACCCTGGTGAATGTCTCCGTGCAGAGTTCCTCCATCTCCTGACGCTGCATATCTCCGGAGACGTCCCGGTCTTCCATGAAGCACTCCACGTTGACCGGCAGCCGCGTGCTGTTGGCCGACATCTGCTTCTTCAGCTTCTCCACCTCTTGGAGCAGCCGGAAGTAGGCCCTGGGAACAAATTAATTTTCAGTTAATTACCTTAATTACAGACGATTTCCTTAACTCGCGATTGTTTTTTCGTTATAAACAATCGCGATTTGACCTGTTAAAAGGCATAACTTTTATGAGCAACGCGAATCATAAAATATATATTTTTTTTATTTGCCAAAAGTTTTACTGCTTGGCACAAAACATTATTATAAAAATAAAAAAGCATGAATGATAAAACTACCACTTACCTTGCACCAGAAACTTACCTTATAAATTCTCTATTATTATGAGTCATGCCACCTGGGGCCTGTTAAATAGAACTACAAATCACGGTTTACTATGGCAATTGGAAGTACATTGCAAAGTCAACCAACCCACAGATTAACAAGAAGTAAAGGCGCGTTTTCACGAGATTGGTAGGCTTGGACAGAGTGATTAATGGTAGTGACTAAAAACTGTAGGCTACTTGGATGGTAGTGTACAAACATTATAGTGAATACATATTTTAGCACTAGTTTATAGGCGTTTTGTTGCTAACAGTGTCGCTCATCGTGCTAAAAATATCCAAAAATTTACTGCTACGATGAATAGCAGAAGCGAATAATAGAAGCAGAATGAAATATGTTTGTCGTCGAACTTCAACAATAAAAGTGTAAGAAGAAAAGAGAAAGAATAGTTTGCTCACGGCAATGGAAAGGGATACCGCCGTTTAGCCAAAGTATTTTTCGCCAAATTTTACTTCCCAATAAACTTATGGCATCAGTTTCATTTCCCAAATGAAACTTTAGCAAGTTTTCATTTCGCATTTTATTCATTTGGTCAAATTATCATTTCGCATAATTTTACTGCGTCAAGTTTTATTAAGACAAACGTTTATTATGCTAAGTGTTACCAGAAAAGTGGGTTAGGTTAGGTTAGAACTGCGACCCCCACAGACACCTACTGTTACCAGAAAAGTGGGTTAGGTTAGGTTAGAACTGCGAGCGAGGCGAGCATACACCCGCTGCCGCCGGCGTCGCACTCGAAACCAGGCTGAGGAGGACGCCCGTTATGTCGCGTACCGGGAAAAGGTGGGTATCCTCTCAAGCGCAATATGCCAGGCTAAGGCTGTCGCCCAAGAGGACCTAATTGCGACGCTCAATCGGAACCCGTGGGGACGTCCTTATCGGATGGTTCGGAACAAACTCCGAACCTGGGCGCCCCCGCTGACGAGAACTCTGCAGCCACACCTTGTGGACCGGGTTGTCACGGCGCTCTTTCCTGCCGCAGACGGCCACCACCATCCGCCGTCGATGGCTGCCTCGACTCATTCTGTGGAAGAGCCTTACCAAGCCCCGGAAGTGAGCGAGAGCGAAATGGACCTCGCCATGTTTCGCATGCGGAGGAAGGACAAGGCGCCTGGTCTGGACGGGGTGCACGGCCGTGTGCTCGGCATTGCCATGGAGGTCTTGGGTGACCGGTTCCGTGGCCTGCTGACTGCGTGCCTGGCGCAAGGAATATTTCCTTCCCAGTGGAAGGCAGGATGGCTCGTGCTCCTGCAAAAGGAGGGCAGAGACGCAGCCTCCCCGTCGGCCTATCGCCCGATAGTGCTGCTTGACGAGGCCGGAAAATTCCTCGAGCGCATTATAGCCGACCGCCTCGTTCAGCACATGGCCAACGTCGGTCCGGACCTCTCCGATGTCCAGTTCGGATTTCGGCGAGCCCGACCCACGGTGGACGCTATTCTGAGGGTGACAACAATGGCGGAGCGGGCAATTGCTCAGGGTGACGTGGTCTTGGCTGTGTCGTTGGACATAGTCAACGCATTTAACTCCCTCCCCTGGGGGTGCATAGTAGAGGCGCTCCGCTACCACAAGTTCCCCTCGTACTTGCGCCGCATGGTTGAGGCCTACCTCTCTAACCGGGCTATTAAATTCCCGGCACGGAGTGAGTGGATGTCGAGGGAGGTGACGCGTGGTGTCCCGCAGGGCTCGGTCTTAGGCCCTCTTCTGTGGAATATTGGGTATGACTGGGTCCTGCGGGGCGCACTGCCCCACAGGGTCGGCGTGACTTGCTACGCCGACGACACCCTTGTTACTGCCAGAGGCAGTAACTACACAGAGGCGTCCATGCTTGCTGCCGCTGGGACGGCTCAGGTCGTTTGCCGTATTCGTCGTCTTGGCCTACAGGTTGCGTTGCACAAGACAGAGGTGGTATGTTTTCACGGCGCACGACGGGGACCACCCGCCGGAGCTACCATATCGGTGGAGGGCGTTGAGATTGAAGTCGGGAAAGCGATGCGATATCTTGGCATTGTCCTTGATTCCCGGCTCAATTTTCAAGAGCATTTCCGGCGACTAGTTCCCAGAGTGATGAAGACGGCTGGTGCCTTGGGGCGCCTCCTGCGAAACGTGAATGGACCGAGCGAGACGTGTCGTCGCCTGTACATGCTCGTCTTGCGCTCAATGGTGCTGTATGGTGCCCCGGTTTGGGTGGACAGCCTGTCTGCCCAAAACCTGGCTTACCTGCGGCGTCCGCAAAGAGCGATAGCGACGAGAGCGGCGCACGGATACCGCACCGTCTCGTTTGCGGCGGCCTGCGTTTTGGCTCGCAGTCTTCCGTGGGAGTTGGATGCCCGGTTTCTCGCACTGGTATACCATCGAGTTGCCGAGGCTCGGGCGTCCGGCGAAGAAACTGAATGGACGCAGTGGCGCCGACGAACGCTTGCCCGACTTCTCGATCGGTGGCGAGAGATGCTGGAAGAGCCGGGTCCGGGGAGTGCTACAATTGAGGCCATCCGGCCTGTGCTCAGCCAATGGTATAACCGCGAGCATGGCGTACTTACGTACCATCTGACGCAGCTTCTCTCCGGACACGGTTGCTTCGGAAGGTACTTGCATAGGGTGGCAGGTCGAGAGCCGACCACCGAATGCCACCACTGTGACTGCGCCGAAGATACGTCCAGTCACACGTTGGAGGTGTGTCCGGCATGGGCGGAGGAGCGCGCGACTCTCGTCGCTGTGGTTGGGAGAGACCTGACGCTACCGGCACTTGTGAGAGCAATGCTTGGCGGCGAAAACGCATGGAAGGCGGCCGAAGATTTCGCTTCTGCGGTGCTTCGGCAGAAGGAGGAAGCGGAACGCGAACGCGAGAGAGATCCCGCCGCGGCTCCGATACGACGAAGAAGGGTAGGGCGTCGCAGGCTGGCGCAAATGCCACAGCCTCCGCCCTGACCGGGATGGTAAGGGAAATGCACCCGAAACTCGAGCCGTAAGATCGTGTCATGTGCCGCTGGCACGGTCGGTTGCGCGCAGTTGTAGCGTTGGCGGGGTCACGGTTGTGTCTCTGGTTCCCGTGGCCCCGCCCGAAACGCGAGGTGGCACCGGGGGGTTTTAGTCAGTAAGAGTCTGACATAACCAGCACTTGCATAAGGTGCTGGTATCCATGACGGATTTCCCCTCGAAAAAAAAAAAAAAAAAAAAAAAGGTTAGAACTGCGACCCCCTACAGACACGAACTGTTACCAGAAAAGTGGGTTAGGTTAGGTTAGAACTGCGACCCCCACAGACACGAACTGTTACCAGAAAGCTTGGTAAAATGAATTTTGACCAAGTATTTATTTGGTAAACAATAACTTGCCATAATAACTTTTGCTAACTGTTTATTTGCTTTAAGTTGTTTTGAGAAATGTTTTTTTGCCAAGTGATAATTTGCGGAAAATAGTTTGGGAAGTAATACTTTGGGAAACGATTTTTGGCAATACATTAGTAAACCCAATGGAAACCATACGCTTCACAACACTTCCACAGCTTCATAAAACTCCACAAACCACACATTATAGTGAATTCAGATTTTAGCACTAGTTTATAGGCGTTTTGTTGCTAACAGTGTCGCTCATCGTGCTAAAAATATCCAAAAATTTACTGCTACGATGAATAGCAGAAGCGAATAATAGAAGCAGAATCAAATATGTTTGTCGTCGAACTTCAACAATAAAAGTGTAAAAAGAAAAGAGAGAATAGTTTGCTCACGGCAAAGGAAACCATACGCTTCACAACACTTCCATAGCTTCATAAAACTCCACAAACATCAACATTTTACCGCCACTTGACTTTTTCTTTACGAAACACAGCAGTTCCTACCTATTCGTGCCATGTTGTTTCTGCCATTTCATCTTTGTAGCTACGACGAGTAGAGCGCAGTCCGAGTGATCAAAATATGGCCGTTTTCATCTGAGTGGCATTTTTTTTACTAAGATGGCCGGTGTAACTGTAAATAATACAAGGCGCTGCTGAGCGCCAAAAATGCGTCACTCGGTCCGGTAAAAACGCGGTTTCAATACTCGGCTACGCAATGTACATTCAGTCAAAAAAGTATCGGAAACGGATGAGTTGTTTATGGTTCCCAAATTAAATATTTTGTTTTCTTTGTTAGATTGGCACAACTGTTTTCCATTTTGGCCCAGTGTTTGAGTTCCATTTGTTATTTAGATTAACATAACATAACATAAACTCACGCCTGTATCCCAGAGGGGTAGGCAGAGACCAGGGACAGTGCTGTTTTTAGTTATATCATCATATCTAGTGTATTGCGAACTTCATAATGGACAAAAACGACGAGCTAAGAGTTTGTCTTAAATTTTGCATCGCCAATGGAATGTTAGAAGCCACTGAAAATGTTACAGGCTTACAGTGAATCGAATTTATCACAATGACGTGCTTATGAGTGGTATAAAGCGTTAAAAAGCGGTCGAGATGTGATAGAAGATTTGCCTCGCTCTGGTAGGCCATCGACGTTTGCAACTGAAGTTAACATCGCAAAAGTGAAGGAAATAGTGACTGAAAATCCTCATTCAAGTTTGAGAGAGATAGCCGCCGAACTTTGTGTCTCACAAGTCGATCCGTACCATTTTATATAATCACTTGGGCTTGAAACATGTTGCCGCTCGGCTAGTCCTAAAAGACCTGAATTTTCTCCAAAAACTCAATCGCATAAGATGAGCTGAGGACATGCTAGAACGAGTCAATTCCGACCCAACATTCATGAAACGCATTGTTGACTGGTGACGAGACGTTTGTTTAAGAGTTTGAGATGCAAACTAGTCAACAAGTTTCGGAGTCATCATTATCATCAGCCATTTGACGCCCACTGCAGGACATAGGCCTCCTTCATGGTTTTCCAAGCTTCCTGGTCCTGTGCCGCCCGCATCCAGCGACTCCCCGCCACCGTAACCAGCTTCGGAGTGACGCCTTCCAACTGAACCGAAACAGAAAAAACCACGCCAAAGTCGATCAAAAGTCAAAGTCATGTTGACTGTTTTCTTTGACATCGCGGTGTTGTCGGAATTCTTGCCGGGACGTCAAACGGTAAATAAAGAATATTATTTGTGCGTTATGCGGCGTTTAAGACAGCGAATTCGACGAAAAAGGCCAAATTTGTGGAAAGAATTTTTTTGGATTTTGCACCACGATAATAAGCCTTCGCACAGGGCCATCACTGTGAACGAATTTTTCACCAAAAACTCAACAAATACCATCGAGCCAGTAGTTTATTTACTGGCTACAGCAGGCTTTTTTCTTTGTCCGAAACTGAAATTACCACTTCGTGGCACCCATTTTCATTCGGTAGAAGACATAAAGGAGGATTCGCGGCGAGAACTGAACTCAATTTCGGAAAAAGCATTTAATAAATTTTTAATGATTGGATTATTCGTTGGCGTAAGTGTATCGTTTCTGAAGGAGCATACTTTGGAGGCGATAAAATAAATTTTGATTAATAAGTAACATTTAGTGTATTATTGATCTTTTCCCGGTACTTTCTCGACAGAGTAGTAAATTCTTATAGTCGTAACACTAAAATGAAGTTTTTTCAATGCAGTGGATGAAATGCATTGAGACCCAATTTCAATACTCATGCGATTTACTTCTACAGCAGTCGAAAGTGCCAAAGTGCATAAAGCTCTGAGTTAGCACTATTTCAAAATAATTGGAATGATCGGATTATTCGTTGGCGTAAGTGTATCGTTTCTGAAGGAGCATACTTTGAAGGCGATAAAATAAATTTTGATGAATAACTAACATTCTGTGTATTACCCATCTTTCCCCGGAAATTTTCTTGACAGAGTAGTATAGATAATTCAATTCAAATATTTTTATTCATTGTAAAAACAGAATGTTTACTTAATGAACGTCAAAGTTGTTAGTTTCACAATTAATGGATTATGTGGAGAAGGAGCTAACAAAGAAACATTTATTCTTTTCAAAACACGTTTTAACTTAATTAACAGAGTTTTCAACTTAAAATATTAGTCATGAATGTGTTGAACACTAGTCACAATCGTCCTTTAAATCTTTGTCTTCTAAATAATCCTTGATGTTATAGTAAGCCTTTTTGCACAGAATGTGCTTAACACATTTTTTAAATCGCGTTGGAGGTAACTCTAATATATCTTGAGGAATTTTGTTGTAGAACCTTGTACAGTGCCCCATAAAGGATGTGTTAACTTTTGCAAGTCTAAATAGTGGAAATGACAATTTATGTTTATTTCTAGTATTAACATTATGGTGGTCACCAACATTTTCGAAGTCTTTGATATTTTTTCTAACGTACATAATATTTTCATAAATGTATTGACATGCAACTGTTAAGATGTTGGTTTCTTTGAAGAAATCTCTTAGCGAATCCCTACTACCTAACTTGTAAATAAATCGGATGGCTCTCTTCTGTAAGATGAAGATCGTCTCAATGTCTGCTGCCCGACCCCACAGTAGTATGCCGTAGGACATAATACTATGGAAGTAACTAAAATAAACAAGCCTAGCAGATGCAACGTCAGTGAGCTCTCTAATTCTTTTGACTGCATATGCTGCAGAACTAAGCATGTGTGCTAGTTTTACAATATGAGGACCCCATTGCAATTTTGAATCGATTGTGATGCCTAGAGAAACGGTATCTTCTACAAATTCTAGTTTTTCCTTTCCGAGTACAATGTTGTTTTCAACTAATCTTACGTTTCGTAAGGTAAACTTTATACATTTTGTCTTTTTGGAATTTAGAAGCAGATTATTTGCCGTGAACCAATCCAACACACGCGAAGGAGCATCATTTGCATCGTCAAGATTATTTTCTTGTCTCTTAATTTTAAAAATAAGTGACGTGTCATCTGCAAATAATACTATCTCGGACATGTTTTGTACCATAAACGGCAAATAATTTACGTATACAAGGAAAAGGAACGGCCCCAAATTTGATCTCTGTGGTACTCCCATTTTTATTTGTGAACCTGTGGATTTTATACGATTTATGTCCGCTTTTTGAACCCTTCCTTTTAGATAAGATCTCATCAGTTCTATACCTTTCCCCTTTACTCCGTAATGCTCTAGTTTTAGCAAAAGTGTCTCGTGGTCCACGCAATCAAATGCCTTTGACAAGTCACAAAAAACACCTATCTATAGCATCCCTACGATCCTCCCATGCACTATAAATATGTTTAACTAGCAAGACACCAGCGTCCGTCGTCGACCGTCCCTGCGAGAAGCCGAACTGCTGGTTATGGAGAAGTTGATAATTATTAAAGTGCGTAAGTAGTTGAACTAAAACAATTTTTTCGAATATTTTGCTCGATACGGGTAGGATCGAGACTGGTCTGAAATTTGTGGGATCATACATATCGCCACTTTTAAACAATGGAACGAGCCTACTGTATTTCATTAGGTCAGGGAATGTACCCTCACCTACACATATGTTAAAAATGTTTGCTAAATGAGAAGCGAGGACATCTATTACTGAACTAACTATGATTAGTAATCATTGATTACTGACATTCCCCACAAATCTTCCGTTTTTTTAAGATTTAATAGTTTAAACGCTTTAATTACGCTATGGGGATTAATGAGGTCGAACGAAAACTCGTAATCGCACAAGGGGACATTGTCTTTTAATAAACTTGCAGCAAGATCAGGAGACGAGTCTAAGGCCGATATTCAGAAACACAGCGTTGAGCTACACTTAACGAGCACTAAGCTGAGCATCGGCTGAGCAATCTCAACAAAGACTCAAGAATTTTGTATTCACAGTCAATATCTCGACTCGAACTCAGCTAAGCCACAGCTCAAGCTAAACTTACGTGAGCGTGTAATCTGTGGTACAGTTTTTGACGTTACCGGTTTATATTATCTGTTAAAGCTACATGAAAGGCATACAATAATCCACAGGAGTGAATGAGATGGCAACAAATGTCGAAACTTTTTACGCGCGGTTATACTTTATTTTGACTTCTCATTACTCTAAAAACACAATTTAACTTTTCGAAGGAAAATGAGCATGCAAAATGTCAAATTGTGAATAAAAAAAAGGTTACTTCACCACAGCCATAGGTTATTTAGAGTTCTCGAATTGCCTACAGGTGTCGCTACTTTCTTCGTCATTGCCACCTTGAGCCTGAGCTAAGTCGCCGAAATCCACTACTCAGTCTCAGCTTAGCTTGCGCTCAATTTTTGTTATCTCAAACTCAACTGTGAATACAAAATATCCCTGAGACTTTCATTTTGACAGTTGGAAGACCCGGACTCACATTGAGCTCACGCTCAAAATCGTTTCTGAATATCGGCCTAAAGGAGCCGTAGTTTCAAATGGAACATTTGTAAAGAATTGTTCAAAGGCCGCAGCAATGTCCTCATTTGATGTTATTACTTTATCATCTATCTTTAGAGAAAATTCGCGATCTCCTGATTTGGCTTTACCAGTTTCCCTATTATAGATATAGAACACTTTATTGCGCAACCAGGAGAAAGAATTACAAATAGTTTCTTATATCGCATCGTCATAATAAACTATGCATTGTAGTTTTATGAAATGGCAGGTTCATAATAACGTATAGGATATTGGGGCACTAGACATTAATGGTGTTATTTTAAATAGTCTGTGGTAGTCTTTGCGTTTACCACAGACTATTTAAACTCCAACTGAGGAGTGTTTTACGGAATCGTGTTTTAATAAATAAGACTGTAAATGGGGTGAGACGACGTGCACATACCTTTGATTTTTCCTCGCGTCGAGTTTGTACCGCGTCAGAAAGTCTTGGCAGAAGTATTCGGCCAGCGCCGAGTCGATGTCGCGGCCGCCACACTGCGGGTCCGTGGCAGTGGCCAGCACACGCAGTTTTCCCTTGTTGAACGCACACGCTGCAACCTGGCAAAGCAAATAGTTTGTTAAACCTGTGACTGCCGCACTTTGGCTCATATTTGGGCCATTTTACGTAGCAGGGCTGTGAGATAATTCCAGCCGGCCTATATCTTTCCAGAAAGTCAATAGTGTTTTGGAGGTACTGCGGGTTACGGAAGGGATCCTAAGGCCAAGGCCAAAAACAATATTGTTATCTGGCCAAGCAGATAACAATGTTATTGTTTCTGCCAATGTGGAATCGAAACAGATGGCTCTGGAGACTAGATTTAGATTTAGATTTATTTATTGAGCTTCCTTGTTGTATAAAAGATGTTACTTAAAAAAACTAGAACTAAACAAGGACCCTGCAAGGGCGCCGCTAAAATTAAGTTATTTATAACTTAAATTAAACTTAACTCTATTTACAATGCACATATTCTATACATAAATATACACAATTATAACCATTTAATACAATGAAAATTTATTTACAATCTTATATTACTGTCATGCTCATCGATAAAATCTTTCAGGGTATAGTAACATTTTTCGTTCAAGTATTGACTAAGAGCTTTTTTGAATACGTTAGGTTTTTCTATTATCTGGATATTTTTAGGTAAGTAGTTGTAAATTTTCGCGGCCATTGACTGTGGGCCAGAATTAACTAAATGAAGTTTTGATGAGCATGCCGCTAATCTACTATTTGGCCTTAACATTGTTGGGCGTGTATAGGTGGGGAATAAATTCATGTTAGTTTTTACGAATGAACAAGCTTCTAATATGTACAAAGATGGTAATGTAAGAATATTAAACTTAACGAAATATGGCCTGCAACTGGTCATAGTGTCAATATTTGCAATTATTCGAATACATCTCTTTTGTAGTATAAATATTTGGTTTGAATCCGTGCTGTTGCCCCAGAGGAGGACACCATATGATAACCAGGATTGTGCATATGCATAGTAAGCGCATAGCGCACTTTTGGTATTTGCAGTTCTTTTTATCTCTGTCAGAGCATACGTAAAGCTTGATAGTTTGCTGGCAATCTTCTTTATATGATGCTTCCAATGTAGGTTGCTATCTATAGTAATTCCTAAAAGGCAATAGGAATCTACTAGTTCTATGGGGTTTTTATCAAATATGTAACTAATATTTAAGGGGCGTTTCTGATAGGGTCTAAATTGTATGAGTTTTGTTTTGCCAAAATTTACTAAGAGGTTGTGATCGTTTAGCCAGTTTGTTACTTTAGTTAAGTTGAAATTCAGTTTGTCTACAAGGTCGACGCTATCCCGACATGGTAATGCGAGGGATATGTCGTCAGCGAATAGAGTGCAAGGGGTATTAATTTGTTCAGGCAGATCATTAATGTATATCAGGAACAAGAGACAGCCAAGGACACTGCCTTGTGGAATTGATTGTTTCAATAATAATTTAGAGGATCTTTTGAAGCAGATTTCACCAGTAACTGGATTGTGTTGTTCTATATCTACATACTGTTCACGGTTTGCGAGGTAAGAAGTGAACCAACGTTGGGTAATACCCCGAACTCCAATTCCATGTAGCTTTTTGAGAAGGATGTCATGAAGCACTCTATCGTAAGCTTTCGACATATCTAACAGTATGCCTATTGCATGTTCCTTATTATTTATGATGTTTAGAACGCTATTTATGTACTTAAATACAGCCAGGGATGTAGACCGTCCTTTTCGAAACCCGTATTGGCTGTCGTGAAAAATTTTGTACTTTTCACAGAAATGGTTAACTCGTTGGTACATTGCGGATTCGTACACTTTTGCAAAAGTAGGTAGCAAAGCTACCGGGCGATAATTATTGCTATCAAAACGGTTATCCTTTTTATGAAGTGGCTTTACTATTGTTTTTTTTAATAAGTCTGGAAATATTCCCTCTGAAATTGACTGGTTTATGAGAAATGACAAGGGTGCGGCAAGTTCTGGGGCACATTCTTTAACAAGTACCGGCGGGATTTCATCGAATCCAAAACTGCGTTTAGGTTTTAATTTTTTAATTATAATGGACACTTCTACTGGATCAGTAAAGTTAATGAATATTGAGTTTTCCGAGGTAGAGTGTACTGGACGGCCTTGTGGCTTAGGTTTATCCTTCGATGGGGCGCCAACACTTCTATCTATCAACACTTTATTGTACACAAAACCGGCCAAGTGCGTATCGGGCCATGTGCATTGTGGGGTTCCCTAGTTGGTCGTCACAATATACGAACCTAGAAGGAAGGGTTTTTGATTGATATTAGGTTTTTAATTAATCTACTTCACTACCTGCTTTACACAAATAACAACATCACCACAGTAAGTTTCAATGTCATTTGTGCGAAGTTTTCCTTTTATAAGTTGGTCGACTATTACTTGTTAACTTGTAAAGCCTACTTAGCCGTGATCGTTTTCCTTTTATTTAAATTCAATATATGTGCTACTGCCCTGAATTATTTCACGTTTCTTCAATCAACATTTGATTGTAGAAACGTGATTCTTTTCAAGATTTCATTCTACCGCTTTGTCGGTATTATCAATATGCATCTACAAATTTCAGCTTTCTAGTACAAATAGTCTCTGAGCTAAACCCCGGACAGACAGAGCGTAGCAGTCTCTAGTCTCTGTCTCTGTACTCCATCGCCATCTGGCGGCCTTACCACTGAAAAAAAAAGCTTCAGCTTTCTATTATTTATCGTGTATGTGCTATGCCGCAGATAGACAGACGGACGGACAGACAGACAGGTCACGGCGAAACTGTAAGGGTTACTACGGAACCTTAAAAGGTGGGATACAATATTTTGAAAGATAATATAATACAATAAATGTTACAAATAGCAGAGGGTCGCGCCATGAATAAGGTTGAAAAACACTGCTCTACAGTAGAGGTATTGTTAAAAAGTATCAATGATTTAAAAGAGTAAATGTTACAAATAGCAGAGGGTCGCGCCATGAATAAGGTTGAAAAACACTGCTCTACAGTAGAGATATTGTTAAAAAGTATCAATGATTTAAAAGAGAATTAGTCATTAGTATGTCAGTGTTTCTTTGTGGCAAGTGGGCATATCTTACCTGAAGAGAGCTGTGACCAAAGTCAACAAACACGACATTTCTGGGCTTTTCTTCGGGCGCTGGCAAGTCTTGCTTGTAGATGCCATAGGCCAAGGCTGTAGCAGTGGTCTCATTCATTAAACGCAGAACATTGAGTCCTACAAGTGAAAAAGTCAGTTGGTTATGTTCCATGTATTGTAAGTTCAAAGTGAGAGACCTATTCATTGAGAAGGTTGATTTATGTCTTACCTGAGACCTTGGTACATAAACAATTACCTATTACAAGATTCAATGTGATTAGTTAGTGATTCATTAGTGATTCTACTCGAAACAGAGTAACTTTTAGTTATGTCAAGGGATGGCCTACCTATGCCAGCCCATGTATAGATCCCACTGCTGGGCATAGGCCACTGGCCTTTGACACCAACCCAGTGCCCTTATTTTCAAAATATGGAAATCAATATTCTTTTATACTTAAAAAACAAAACTACATTCTGTACATTACTGGAACAGTTCACTCAAAAATCTTACCATTGAAATACTTACATAGTAGTTCAGATCAACAATTCAAATTGCCTAATGTAGCCAATCCCTATTCAGCAGGCACATAATGTGTTAGTGAGGAGGGGACCTATTGATTTTCATGTAGGCAAGTGAATCAAGGCCATAAGGTCAGCAAAGGACAGTGGAATTTCCTAGCTAACAGTGAGCACAACTAATAAGAACATAGATAGATAATCATTTATTTATTTACTCACACACTCACATTTTGAACCAAAAGCAATTCCTTAAAATTTAATAAAACAAAAAGTAAAGTAAGGAAGTAAAACATAAGCTAGATTTACAAATACCAACACATGAAAAAACTAATATGACAAACATGTGAAATTTATTTAGGTATGTATGAGCATTGTTAGTAATTAAAAAATACTAATATGAAGTTTTGGAACAGTTCTGTAAGTTTTTGTAAGTAGTAATTTATGTTTAGAGAAATAAGACCGCCATTTACTAGGTTTTCAGACACCTAATAAACATAAACCACACTTACCAGCAATGGCAGCTGCGTCTAACAGAGCATTGCGCTCAGCATTTGTGAAGTAACTAGGCACAGAGATAACGCAGTCATTTATCTGTGTTTGTAAAGCTATAGTCGCACTGTCCTTCAGTTTTGTGAACAGCATAGCAGTGATCTGCAGGAAATAAATGGTCAGTCAGTGTCTTCACGGAGATTTCAAAGTAAGCAGTGATTTTTATTAATCAACATTGGGCCTATGAGTGTGAGTATTGTGGGTCATACATACAAATATTCACTGTGGGGTGAATACTACTCACTAATGGTGAAAGAAAGTTTATGAAGAAACCTGTCTGAGGTGTTCACACACCTGTGCTTAGAATCACTAATCTGCCTTGGGCACTAAGGTGATTATGCTCATAAATTGTCTCTTGAGAGAAGACAGGACATATATATAGGTTATTTATGTATGCTTTTTCGTAGTTGTAGAGAGTCATAATCATAAAAGAATCTTGTAAGAATGTAATTTTTTTTACAATTATGCTTATATTATATGCTGCATGTTTATTGGGTGTCACCATCTTTCAACTTAAGCCATTTTAAAAGTTCAAGTTTCAACCAATATGTGTTACCTGCTCTGGGCTGAAAACATTGTCCTCTCCGAGATAGCTAACTCTGATCCCAATTCCACCATCAGGCCTTGGTTCAACTTTGAAGGGGAAGTGTTTCAGCTCTTTCTGGACATAGGGGTCATTGTACTTCCGTCCAAGGAGTCTCTTGAACCCAAAAACAGTGTTCTTCATATTTGTCACCATTTGATTCTTGGCAGCAACACCCAATATACGGTTCTTTGCAGAAAATGCCACACATGCTCTGTAAATAGTGCAGTTTGATAGTTCCAGATTGCTAATTCTGTTAACATTACAGAATTAGCAATTTGCTAACATTTGAAACAGACTTGAAAATACAGCAGTAAAACAAAAGGTTAGAATTTAATGAATAATTAACCTATTTACCTAACCTTTTAGGTTATATTGTTATCTTTCCACACTGTAAATTGTGAAATCACATTGAATCATGGCTCATTCAAGTTTAGGATAGGGTCAACCAAATCAATATTAATTCCAGAATATATTCCACTGCAACTGTGCAGTTCTAATAATTCAATAAGAATTTGGTTTCATGTAACATGATGAGATGATAGTCAACCAGTAATTTAATAGGAACAAGAAACAAAGTGGTAACAAATCAGGGGATTGCTGGATTCCTTAAATGGGTTTGACCATTATGATAGGCATTCGTGATGAGTCAAATCCAAAGATGTTCATCATGAACACCGTAACATTGAGCAGTCCAAGGTAAACTGTAACAGGGTAACCAATACACTATTTAAATTGTATTATACTTACGGAGTACCACGGAGGCTGTAATCGTTGGCTATTGTTTCAATACCACCTGCTTTAGCAACAGCGATATAACACGATTCATTACCGAAATCAATACCGATGACAGACATAGCAGCCATCCTAACTCAAAAACTTTACTTCTTATCACCAGAAACAGAAAATATTGTCAGAAAATCAAACCACAAGAATTCAGCAACACGTTGAATGACCGTGAAGAGCGAGATGAACACAGAACACGAGATGAAACGGTTCAGAAGCGCCGGTTCACCGTTCGTTGTTGCGACTAGCGAGCTTTTTCACACTTGACTCGCGCGTGCCCGAATTTTCTAGAAATGACAGGAGTAAATTGACGTTTTTCCGTAGACAAGACATGATTTTTTTTTTCTATCGCCATCATTCAGTACGTTCAGTACACAGTACAAAAAATCATCTATGTGCGAGCGCTCCGGATCTACACTCTAGCTAAAGCAGAGCTCGCGCTTTCGTTCCAGTGTAAGCTTTACCAGTAAATCTGTGTGTAAATATAGCAAGAAAAAAACTAGTGTCACTTCACTTCGACAGAAAAATCATAGTCTGTGCATATTTGGCTATATAAATTGTCGACTGTCTTCGTTGTAGACCAGCATATTTGTAATTTTTTCCGGTTTTCAAGGTGTGATAAAGGAGCACATTTATAATGATTGTTCTGATGATTTATTGAACCACATTGCTATGCACAACATGGCCGTGTTTATGTGCAGATAACCTCAAAGATCATTAGATTACTTGCATGACGCAGGCAGGGTCACCTTCAAGTGATTGTTCGTGATCGGTTTCTGATAGTTCGTTATTCACGCTCTACTTCTTATCAGTCGTTTAATTATTAAAACATTACAGGTACTCTTCAGAAGTCAGTATGAGTGGAGAACCTCAAGCGAAACGTACCAAGATGAGTGCTCTCGACCAGCTGAAGCAATATTCCACGGTGGTGGCTGACACCGGGGACTTTGAAGGTTAGCCTTTAAATTTATTAATTTTTGGACAAGTAGGGATTATGAAGTTGTGTGAACACATTGAATATCAACATAAATGCATGACCACAGAACAGTAAAATGGCGTTGTTGGTTTTTATGTGGATTTTAATAATTTTCGAAAAGTGTACCTGCAATAAAAGTGTAACCCTGAATCACAGATTGGACCCCGGAACCCAAATCCAACATTATCTACTTTAAGTTGTTATGTTTCAATACGCAACCTAAATAGATGTATTTCAGGCCCAAACTAAGAAGATAATGGGGCCGCCATAGGAACGCCTACTATGAATTGACTAAAGGAATTTATATGAATAAGTTCAGAATCATGTCACTATGGGATTATGCTTAAAACTGAAATGCTCTGTAGCTGGCACTCAATGTGTGAATGAGCTGACCTTGACTCTGTTATTTAAGTCTCGAGTAACACTGATTGGTCTAGTTCTTGTGTAATAAATATGAAATAATTTATGATTATTACTTAAATCGCAAGGTCAGAGTGTAGCAAAGGGTGGCCCATATATAGGACTTAGAAAGATTTTAATTTTTTTTTTTTGCTCGTTTTTACTACTTTTTTGATCAGAACATTATGTAAAGAATATGTAAAAATAAGCATCTTTTACTGGAACTTTTTTTCTCTAAATTGAGAAATGGCCGAAATATAGCGACACAAAGTTTTATAAATTTCAACTAATTTGACCAAATGAATAAAATGCGAAATGTAAAGTAGAACAAAAATTTTTTTGTTTGACTCAAAACTAAGTTTTTTAGTGAAATATTTTTTTTCGCTTTTATATAAAAAAAAAGAACTAACACCCGAAGTTTCAGGATGGAGCGTCGCTGCGCTCCGCTCCATCCTGGAACTTCGAACCTATTTTTGCTTATGTGTATTGACCTAACAACCAAATTTTAAACACACTGTTTACACCAAAAAAAATTTTGGTCAAAATTTTTCTAAGTCCCAGGTACGGCCACCCTTTCCTACACCCCAACCAATCGCAATATTGCTTTGGTATTAACATGATATGGAAAGAATGAAAGTTTGAAAAAAGAAAATATCAAGCGAATGTGTATGGAAAAGCTGTTAACACACCACACAACCCGATCACTTGGCCTGGTCCAAAGTAATGGACCTTTTAGACGAGGCCAATAGGCGAGACAATCCAATAAGCGAGTCTAGTAAGCCAATCCAGCGAAAAACGCAAAATTTTCTTCATGTCGTTCACACACAAGCCAGTCGATACCGATATAAATAAGTAATGTAAATAAAATTCATTTCTATTAACGATGGACAGACGTAAAATTGCTTTAAGAGCTTTTCGTTTGTCCACTTGTTTAAAACCATGGTTTATCACATAACTAAGCAATTTAACCTAAAAATAAAACAACACTACGACATGACATGTATTGGACTGGCTTACTCGCCCGGGACGGAAACACGTTTCACATGAAGCCAATACACAAGCCAATCCAATGGGAAAGTAGTGGGGAAGCACTAGCGCCAGCAAATTCGAAATCGTTCTAATTCACTCGACTGGCATAAGCTATTAGCTTGGGACAATCCAATGCATTCGCCTGGTTCCATTCACACGAAGCCAATATTCGCCTGGCTTACTCGATTGTCTCGTCTATTGGCCTCGTCTAAAAGGTCCATAAGATACCCCATGCTATGGCAACCAGGCAATGACATCACAAACATAGAAATACACCCAGACAGGCCATTTGTACAAACATAGGCCTCCAATGGGAATCGAACCCATGACCTCCAGCATGGTAATCTGATGTGATACAGCTAGACCAATGAGATATTCAAGGCAGATTGGTGTGTATTTGATACTCTGTACCTGCAACTTTTCCCTATGTGATATGAGTGTATATCTGTGCAAAATTTAATTGAACACCGCCATCAAAAAGTGGATAAGTAACCAAGAAAGTGAAATGCTGATTAGTGTTTTTGTTGTCTTACTGTGATTTTGTCACACATAGCTGAAAATGGAAATTGTATATTCTAAAAATTGCAGTGTCATGACCCTCTGCCCTCTGTAGGAGCCCTCAAGTATCTTTTATTTATTATCTAAGTTTATTTAAACTTTATTTAGCCAGGTAGAATTCTAGGTATTTAAAATTTTCACTTCTAAGTGAAGTGATGATAAATTATTCAAATATTGTTTCAGCAATGAAGGCTTACAAGCCTACCGATGCTACCACAAATCCCAGTCTCATACTATCAGCGGCTGCCATGGACCAATATCAACATATTCTTGATAAGGCTATCAAACATGGGAAAGACACTGGCAGGTAAATATAGCTAAGTAATCTAGGATAAGCTGCTTGAACAGGGTTTTGCAACCTGAACCTCTGTAGCTACTGGGATTAGGCCATAGTTTGTTAAAATATAATGTATCTTAAAAACTTATTTAGAGGCTAAAAATTCCACCCATGCATTGTCCTCAGCATGGGTTAGTGCAACAAAAAGAATATAATCATGTACGTAGGTACAGCAATATCATTCCGATGTAAAAACCTAACTGCAAAGTGGGTTAATCGGGGCTGCAAGTAATGTAAATTGCTTCGGCCAGATGTCGCTGCGTGTACTTAATATAGAGAAGTTTGTAAAGAGGCTCGAAATTTCGCTGATGCCTGCACTTGACCATTACCTCAGTTGGGAGAGCACTGGCATGATTAGCCAGAGGTTGCGGGTTCAAGTTGGGTGGGGTTGGGCAGCAGACATTGTGACCATCTTCGTCCTGCAGAAGAGAGCGATCAGATTCATATATAAGCTAGGCAATAGAGACTCGTTAAGAGATTTCTTTAAAGAAGCTAACACCCTAACAGTTGCTGGTCAGTATATCTATGAAAATATTATGTATGTTAGGAAAAATATCAGTGACTTTAAAACTGTAGGTAGCCAACACAATGTATATACTAGAAATAGACATAAACTTTCGTTCCCAAAATTTAGGCTGGCAAAGGTTAATACATCCTTTATGGGGCATATGTTTCTACAATAAGATCCCTGAGGATATAATAAGCTTGCCAGAAATGCGGTTCAAAAAATGTGTGAAGCACACTTGCCAAAAAAGCTACTACAACATTAAAGATTATTTAGATGACAATGATGTCTGGAATTAAAGCCAGTTCAATCCATGAGTTTTAGAACATTTATATAAATCCTGTAAATTAAAGACTTGAAAAGACTAAGTTTGGAGTTTTTTTGTCCATTTTTTCTCCAAAATGATCTAGATTTTGAAATGGACACCTAGTTTAACTTGTAACATTCATTAAGTCGCAGTTTCTGTGCTACTTTGAATAAAAACATTTTAATTTTTTTTTATTGAGTACCTGCATGGGTGGAATTTTTAGCCTCTAATAGGTTTTGAAAATTGTCCTCAGCACGGGTTAGTGCAACAAAAAGAATATAATCATATAATGTATCTGTTTAATTCTTCCTTATCAACTCCTACAATGGATTGTATTAATGATGTTTTATTTCAATACCTACATATTTATTTTTGCTCAATGTCTCTTATTGCACTTAGCCTTGTGTACAATACGCCGGACTTAATGCCATAAGCATTTCACTATCGGCTCTTTATTGGACCCACCTACTTTTGTGTGCTGGGTTTTCTCGAGTGTAACTCAAGTTCATATTTATTTTAAATATTTCAATATAAAAACACCTAAATTTAATTTAAGTGCTTTTGCCTGGGTGGAAACATTTTTTTTTCGAAATACTATGCTTTAGCAGCCTATATATGTCCCACTGTAGGGCACAGGCCTTCTCTCAAGGAGAGAGTATGGGCTTAATCACCACTCGTGCCTACCGCGGATTGGCGATTTCAAGCGCTGAGGCATGTGTATAGCTCAGACACTCAGGTTTCCTCACGATGTTTTCCTTCAGCGTTAGCGAGTGGTATTGCTACTATAACTTCACTATGAAAATCAATAAATTATGAAATACTATAAAAATCAATAAATTAATAATAGGGAGATAAATAAATGACCTAGGACAAGCAGCCAACTAAATGCTTCCCATATTTAAACTATTTCTATCAACAGTTTGTTTACATGTAGACAAAAGCTGAATGAAATCAGATATAGATGAGTTTATTTATAATGTTCAAATAATAACAGGGTGCTGTTTCACAAAGTTACAGTTAGTAATAACGTGCAGTTTTTTCAATTTTTTCACAGTAATTTTCGCCAAACTGGCGAGGCCAGGTTTTTATGTATTCAAATAGATATATTTAGGTTGTGCTAAGAAAATAATTTTTTTTTGTCATCAATTTTGAAGTGAGTCAACTAGGGTATTGAAGCTTTATAAAACGGAGCCCTGGCTTTGGGCAAGTAATGTACTTTGTGACTTACAAGTTCCCTCTTACTTTTCAGCAACATGGAGGAGCAAGTATCTGAAACACTGGACATGCTGAGTGTACTCTTCGGATGTGAAATCCTTAAGATCATCCCTGGTAGAGTGTCTGTGGAGGTTGATGCCAGGTTAATTGACTATTCAGTTTGAAAGTGCTTTGATTTCTGATAAATAAGAGTTTCTTCAGAATGCTATAAAGATTTTCCCATTTACAGATTATCCTTTGATAAGGATGCCAGCATTGCCAAGGCCATTAAACTTATTAACACTTTCGCCGAATTCGGAATAAAGAAAGAGAGGATTCTAATAAAGTTGGCTTCCACTTGGGAAGGAATCCAAGCTGCTAAGTACGTAAAGAATCTTTGAACCTTAGAAACGCTATTAAAATGTTCTCTGGCTGTCTAACTATTGTATTTTCTGGCTTTTAAGTTATACCTATTTATTGTCACTCTGATCCTATGCGTCAATAT
Source organism: Yponomeuta malinellus (assembly GCA_947308005.1). NCBI lineage: Eukaryota > Metazoa > Arthropoda > Insecta > Lepidoptera > Yponomeutidae > Yponomeuta > Yponomeuta malinellus. The sequence continues at coordinate 9,337,248 of OX370994.1, forward strand.
CTCTCGTCAAAACTCTCTGTTATCCTTTTGTACATACATAGTTTTTCGGAAGATACAAGTGTAAAATATGTATTCTAAAATTATTATTCATCTTAACTTTCTATAATCTTAGAATATTTTATCTATAATCTACAATATTTGTTACAGGGAACTGGAAAAAAAGCATGGTATTCACTGCAACTTGACTTTACTGTTCTCCCTGTACCAAGCTATCGCGTGTGCTGAGGCGAATGTAACTTTAATTTCTCCATTTGTCGGCCGTATCCTTGACTGGTATGTTGTAAAACAATTTTATTTCGATTTTATTACTTATACCCCTAGTTAAATACCCTAATTTGTATTTCCTGACATATTTTGATTGCCAACAGGTACGTGGAGCATACCAAGAAGACTTACGAGGCCAAAGAAGACCCTGGGGTGCTGTCGGTCACGCGTGTCTACAACTACTACAAGAAATTCGGCTACAATACGCAAGTAAGCCTTAGATACAGTTGCAAAAAATACTAGGTGAAAACCGGCCAAGTGTGAATCGGACTCGCGCACGGAGGGTTCCGTATCACTATACAACATTAGACACAAAGATCGAGAAAAAACGGCAATAAATCACGTTTGTTGTATGGGAGCCCCCCTTAAATATTCATTTTATTTTAATTTAATTATTTATCTTTGAAGCTATCATAAAACTAGATATTCTGTAAATATTTCAAGCGTCTACCTGTTGCCGCTATTAATATCGAGCAAAAAAAAGGCAAAAAATTACGTTTGTTAATTGGGAGCCCCCCTTAAATATTTATTTTATTCTGTTTTTAGTATTTGTTGTTGTCGTGGCAACAGAAATACATAAGCTGTGAAAATTTCAACTGCCTAGCTATCACGGTTCATGAGATACAGCCTGGTGACAGACAGGCAGACAGACATACGGACAGCAAAGTCTTAGTAAAGGGTCCCGTTTGGCATCCTTCGGGTACGGAACCCTAAAAAAGAATGAAAATAACGATAATAATGTTGGCACACACTGTTTAAAAGAAAACATAAATAAATATTTTTTCTAATTTTAACTAGAGTTTTTAACACGGTTTTAATGAAATAAAAACAGGACATTAAAAATACCTGTTTAAAACAACTAAAAGGTACCACACACATTCCACACACGTACTTGAAAATATGTGTGATCTCAAAAATAAGCATTACAGAGCCAAAGAAAGATAACGGAAAGTTTAACCAAATATAGACCAAATAGGGGATGTATTAGCAAAGGACAAGATAAAAAGGCGTGCGTGCATGCAACGACTAACGAATATTGTGGAAGCGAAACTGATCTGTCAGGATCGTGGCAAGTGGGAGTCCCTGGTCTCTGCCTACCCCTCTGGGATACAGGCGTGAGCTCATGTATGTATGCACGGAAAGTTTAACGTGTAAATTAATTATACGTTCCAAAATGATTTTATTTTTAAGGCTATGAATGCAACAAAATCTGTGAAAATATTGGTTAATTGTGAAAATAAATGTTTCAAAGAATTTAATAAAGAAAGAAAAGAATACCTAAACAGGAATTAATAATACCTTAGTAGGTAAGTATTTATTTAGAAACTGTAATGAAAAAGAAGAAAATTCATCATGAAATTATAGGACTAATAACATTAATAATAATAAAGTCAATAATTTTTTTATATTTCTGTTTGGATCTTTGAAAATAGCGATGAGTTTTACAGCTATTTTAGTTCCTAATCTATTCGTAACATCTGATTGGATAAAACAGAACGCGAAAAGTGATCCTATATTAGTTCTGTTTTCCCTTTTGAGGTACTTTGTTTTCATCTAATTTTCCACGGAAAAAGTCACGGGCAAACGCTAGTGAGAAATAAAAATAATTATAAAAATGTAGGTACCTAATTATTTACCAAAGTTTACACCAGATACCTATTCCGATCATTGGTACTTTCCTTGCAACATTGTATTTTGGACGTCCTGAATGAACTGAAGGAACTCCCAGCCGGGATTTACCTTCAGTTCTTTCCTTGCTTGATTATTGTAGTTGGAAAGTCATGAACCAGTCGATATTTTCTGTCATTTCTTTAGTGTGTAACTACTGAGTTGACAGGGGAAGACCTGGAGGGAAATAACCAAATACCTTGAAGAATCAGCCTTTATGAACACGTTGAAAACGGTATCAATTGATTAAAATGTGTTCAAAATGAAAGGGAAAAAAAAAGTTGATTTAAAACACATGTTTAAAATATTTTGCTATATGTTTCACACTTTATTGCAATAAAATAAATCGACGTCGAATATAAATACAGCCTACTACAAAATAAAATCAATCTATCTATATTACTATTAGGGGTTAAAGTATGAAATTGCCGTTTTATTGCAATAGGTTCTTTGAATTGACATAGAATCTTCATGGTTTGAGGTTTTCGAATGAAACTTTTTTTAAATGGTTTCTATGATGTTCTTTTTTTAAAAAATGTGAAACATTTGAATATCGACTTTCAATTGTTTTTGTTATTCAATTTAGACAAGAAACATGGATACTGCGAAAATTCGAGCGGTGAGCGGGGAAGAGTGACAATATGCGTACGTACTGATGGGCGTTCCCGGGACCGTTCCCAGGCACTAGGAACAGCGAGAACGGTATAAATGAAGTACATATGTTACCGTTCGTTGCAAGGTCTTGAAATATTGATCTTACAATTATGATCTAGGCTACAATACAATTATATAAAATATTATAGCGATGTAGAACACCAGAAATTTGATAGAAATAAGTGAGTATTTATGTTTATCACGGTGGTCAGAACCTGATGGTTGAACTAGAAAGTGCTGGAACTTCTCAATCGATGACATCAGACTTGTCAATATAGATATCTTCAATGGACAACAGCAGACATACAACCATTGAAATGAACATTTACTTAAATTTTTAGTGGAATAGTTTAGAAGAACTGTTAAAAATGTTACACAAATAGAAAATTGTGCATGAAAAAAGCAAAACAAAAAATATTCTACTTAGATGGCGGTTATTTAAAGATGAGGCCTACATGAAGCAATAGACAAATGTATTAATGGGAACTTGCACTAAAAATGTTTTAATAGAATAGGAAAGGACACGTTAAAAGATAAATAAACATGGTATTTTTTTCTCTGCGACTAATACTCTTTAAGTCCTATATTGACTTTTCCACTGGTCATATTACAAAAAGTACCACGTGGTACTAAAACGCGCCATACAAATCGACCTTAGACTATGACGTCACTACCTAACGTAACGCCTTATATGTATGAAGCGTTTATCAATATTTGAGTTATCTCGTAAACTAATGTTTTATGCATGTACATAAGAAAACGTTCAGAATTCAATGACAAAATTTTATTTTTAAATTTTTCCTAGATTTTTATATGATTTCTATGGTATAAAAGCAATGCCACTCCAATCTAAGTTAGACTCAAGTTCCCGGTTGTCAAATGATATATTAATTGACCAATTAGTCGACCGGCTGATTGAGTAATTGACTGACTGATTGATTGATTGCCGCAGGTGATGGGCGCGTCGTTCCGCAACACCGGTGAAATCCGCGAGCTGGCCGGCTCGGATTTACTGACCATCAGCCCTAAGCTGTTGCAAGAACTAGCCAGCAGCGACGAGCCGTTGAAGAAGGTGAGTCTTTACACGCATCTCATTTATTCCTTGTTTTGGTTCCTCGCTTTACACTGTGGTATATTTTTGTTGCGTTGATTTGTTTGCGAATTGTTTGGTTGACATTTAGAGCAGGAGTTAAGGCAGGTAGGCACACAATAAATATAAAATTAAATAAATAAAAAAAAATTTATGCATTAACTAAACATTAACAATCAGCAGTCCCATTTATAAAATTAGAACCCGCTCTTTAGAGCTTGAAGAGCGTTTTGCTCAAGGAAGTCCTCAAATATGGATTACTTAATTTTTATAAATAAGGCTTTGGTTTTGCATGTTATTTTTTCGAGCTGCAACTTTACTATGTAACATTTTACATTGCATGAGGCCTACTAACAATTACTTATGTCTGTGCTCATCTAACAATCAAGAATATGATGAAGAATGGTGTTCACTTCACTGTTCAATTTAATTTCCATTTATAATAATAGGTCGTGGGCTGATTCCCGCTGAGGGATAAGTGCACCAAGTGCAAAATAACCATCGATAGATAAATAAAAGACAGTTGATTATTTCAGCTTAAGTACAGTACCGTCGTTAGGCATAAGTACCCCAAGATAACTAGCGCCACCAATGGAAAAAAATCATATTATCCGGTTCAAATGCTCTTAGGATACGACCTTTTGGAATGGAGCGGCATATGACGTCAACTGACGCCTGTCAGTACCGTTAGCAACGCTGTCGGGAAAGCGTGTGACGCGTGAGTGATGAATACAACTTCATCGGAAGTATTTCTTTTTAAATTATATTTTTTACGGACGGCGAGAGTGTAGACGAACTGTGTAGAACAATCTAGATGCTAGGTGCAGATAGATTTATTGATAGGTAGTTATGTATGTAGAGACAAGAGAACCTTCCGGAATAATCTATGTGCTAGAAAGAGAGAAAGATATATGTTACACAGAGATAGAAAGACATTCTGGAGTGTTCGACAGTCTCCAAAACCAATTTCTAGTATCTTCGATGTGATTCTGGGTGCTTCCAGAAGATATTCAGGAATGTTCTATAGTTTTCCAGTACCTTCGACGTTTTTCTAAGTTCTTCCTATGAGTGGAGTGGCTATAAGTGGAGTAGAAGACTTAGAAGATTAGCTTTATTTTTATTCTCATTATGTGCCTTAGTTACTATCTTTTTTAAATATTTTAGTCGCCTTGATACTTGCAAAAAATAAATTAACTGTATAAAATTATTCATCTGACTGTTTTTCTGACCCTATAAGTCATCACTGTCGCGTAACGCAAGTCCAAAAATTTGTATCCTAACAGCTTTTGAATCGGATAATAATTCCTTCTTTTAGGAGAGGAAGACCCTGTTAGAAAGGGCGTTGTTTACTGTGAGACGCGACTTGCGTCTGCACTTTTGCTCCCTCGCACTTATCCACTATTGCTGCTAGTCCCGGTGATGCTGCGGAATCGGCAGCGAGGCTCAAGCGCCAAAAATATAGTGCCCTTATCATCATCATCATCATCAGCCATTTGACGCCCACTGCAGGACATAGGCCTCCCTCATGGTTTCCCAAGCTTCCCGGTTTTGTGCCACCCGCATCCAGCGACTCCCCGCCACCGTAACCAGGTCGTCAGACCATCTGGTGGGGGGCCTTCCCACACTGCGTCGTCCGGTCCGCGGTCGCCAGGTCAGAACTGTTTCGCCCCAACGGCCATCAGTTCTTCGAGCTATGTGCCCCGCCCACTGCTCAAGTGAGCAATCCTTCGAGCTATATCAGTAACTCGGGTTCTTCTGCGGATCTCCTCATTCCCGATTCGATCACACAGTAAAACTCCTAAACTTAGCTCTCGTTGGGTGACCTTGAGCCTTCTTATGAGGCCCATAATCAGCGACCAGGGCCTCGATTCTGTTAGTGTATTGTAGTATAATGACAGATACACTGTCGGGTCACGTGACGTGTTTTTTCATACCATTGACGCCTAGAAGGTTTGACACGCGTGCCCGCGTAGACTTAAAGCAGCCATGGAAATGAAATCGCCATGTTCATGCAGTTGTCATGATACTACAATGCATTAACAGAATCTAGGCACTGGTATCACATCCATAAGTCATCACTGGCAACACACATTTGTTATACACCTTTGTCTTAATACACAGGTGTTTTGGGTGCGAAAATGTGTTTTAGTTTCCTGAACGCTGTCCATAGTGCCTTTATGGCTAATTACATTGTTGTTCCACTTGCGGTGGAGACTGGCGTTTGGGGGGCACCGGCCAAGATTTTTGTTAGGGAGCTGGGGCGCCGATTGAGGGACAGTGGGCTTGACTGCCGCTCTAGTGCATTTCTTTGCCAAAGGATTTCTTTGGCGGTGCAGCGTACTGGGAACCTTTGGTTCAGGTCAGCTGTTTTCCAGGTTGGTTTTTTAGGTTAGGGTTTTTTTATGCTGAAACTATTATTGTACGTATTTGTTCTGTGTTGTGGACGAAACTTTTGGTGGATATTGTATGGTACATGTGTTTTTTTATATGTGACATATTTTCAAGATTTTAATAAATAATTAAGTTTTGTCACAAGTCAAAATTTGAATTTGTCCAAATCGGCCGTTTTTTGCCGTAATCGATTTAATACCTAGATGATCCTAAGTTCTACGTTCTAAGTACTTCCCAGCGTCCTAAGTACGTTTAAAGCGCAAATTTTTCTCAGAGGATTCCCCTCCTCGTCTCCCGGTTAAACGGTTGATTGTAGAAACGTGAAAAAAATCAGTGCAGTAGCACATATAATGAACTTAAAAGAAAAACTATAACGGCTACGTAGGCTTTACAAGTTAACGACTAACAGGCAACCAATCAATAAAAGTTTTAATAATAGATGTTCGGGAAAAGCTCGGAAAAAACTGCGCGGCTCGATTCCTGAACTATTTATAATATGTAAGTACCTACAAATTTGTACGGAACCCTCGGTAGGCGAGTCTGACTCGCACTTGTCCAGTTTTTTCCATTGGTTGCGCTAGTTAGCATCGCGTCGCCCCTTAACTATAGACGGATTGAACACTTAGTATAATCGCGGGCTCTAGTTTGAGTTGCTTTTCGCTATCCTAGTTCATCATTATTACGTTTGGTGTATCGGTATATTTTATCGCATCTTTCTTGTGAACAAACAAAAAAACTTTCAATGAAACTACGAAAACTATACTCGCCTCTTTCCTACCCAGGTTTTGGATCCCAAGGTGGCTGCCCAGAGCGACATAGAGAAGATCAGCCTGTCAGAGGCCCAGTTCCGCTGGCACATGAATGAGGACCAAATGGCAACGGACAAGCTCTCCGATGGAATCAGGAAGTTCGCTGCTGACACTCGCAAGTTGGAGACTCTCATCAAAGGCCTGATGGCTAAGTCCAAGTAGATACCAGTACAATATTTTAAAGGGGAGGTTCACGTGTTTTCGCTCATTGTCTACTTTAATGTACCTAGTAGTTTCAAAGATGTGGTTTGGATATTACATAACAGTTACTTATTGATTAATTCTATTTTTTTTAATTTAATTCCGGATTCGGTTTTTTGTCTGAATAGTCCGACCAGGTTTCGCTCTGATTCGCTAAGCTTGAATCCGGAATCAAATTAATTATGTGTAGTGCTTACGAAAGTTCTAGTTCGAAAATTCTATTTTTGTAATAGTTTATATTTTTGTACTAATTTATAGTACTTAACTTTTGGAAGGTTAAACAATTAAACATTGTGATTTTTCTAACTTTTGCTAAGGGGTAAGTGATTGTTGACTATGTGTAACTGATTGTTTCGCTCAAAAGATTAGTGACTGATACTTTATATTAGTAAAAATAGAAGTACTTGATCTGACTTTCTATTTTTATTAAAATACAATGAATTTGATTTTGTTTTAGATTGCAATGAATGTGGGACCACTATAAGTTTTTTGTTACATTCCGTAAGGTTTTTTTCAGTCTACAAATTCGTTTATATTTGATGTTGGGTGTATGGTGCTTCCGAATACTTCCGATGGATCGTAATAAAATGTTATCGATCTTAATAAAATGTTTTAATTTAGTGAAACTAGTCGAATCCTACCTCATACTAACATTTATGTGGGTCTATATTCTGCAATATGGATTTAAAACAGCGATAAGAGGCGCGTGCTGTCCCGCTATTATGTCGTTAGAAAGAACTTTGTGGTATAAATTATGTTTAAATAGTTAACTAAAAAATAGTAATAGCCAGTCCCACTATTGGTACTTTCAAGAAGCGGTTGAAAGAGTTTATCTAAGAGTTTATTTATACATTGAGCTATATAATTATATTTTTACATACATATTTATTTATATCTAAGTATGTATTTTTATCCTGATATCTAGTTTATGTAGTTTTTGTTTTTCTTTTTTTTACTTTGTGTAAATATTAAGTTATGTAGTTTTTTTCTAGTTTATGTAGTTTATTTTGTGCACATATATAGACCCGTTTTTCTACTGCTTCTTCTATACCATAAGTTTTGCTGGAAGAAATTTATTTCAGAGATAAGCTCGCCTTTGTACATGTGCAATAAGGTATAATAATAGGTTAGTAATCATAATAACTTCCACACTACATAATCAGTTGTCCTCGCCCCAAACTAGGATGCCCTGTGCCATGCTAACCAGGCAAGGACATCATAAACATGGAAATATACCCAGACTGAGGCCATCTGTACAAATGTACAGGGGGCTTCCAGTGGGAATCGAATCCACGACCTCCGGCATGGTAATCAGATGTACGCTAGATCAACGAGGCAGTCAGTCATAATAAATTTAGGGGAATGGGACTCTTCTTGCATATGTCAGGTTTGAAACTTTGAACACACATAAGGGTGTTAAGGCCGGGTTCTCCGAGCGCACGGATTTGTATGGGACTTATTGCGCTGCGCGGCCGAATAGTTGGCGGAAAAGGAGACATTTTTGAAATTACAGATACACAAATCCTATTAATAGAATTTTGACGACCGACGTCACTAATTCATTGAGTGCGTGTATGTTTTTGTATCCAAAACTTAGTAAATCGCAAATAAATTTCAGATTTTAAATACTGAGCATTAAAGAGTAAAATGTAATTTAAAACACTTGATTTAGAAGTATGTCGGAGATCCCAGCGTTAAACTTATGCCCGAAAACTTTCTATTTTAGTCGTTGGGGGCACAAACTTATTTCATTGAGCCCACGTCTACGTATCGATTTAAGAAAACTGGAGAATATAGTTTTTTTACTGTGTGTGGTACAAAATATGGTATCGCTCAACCGAATATTGCTACCATACATTGTATTTATATCCCGGTTTATCAATTATGAATTTTGTGGTCTTAAAAAATTTGTTTATCTATTATGAATTTTGTCGTTTTAAAGCATCTAAATTATGTATATGTAGTGAAGTACTTTTTATGACACCCGTGCGATGCTAAAACGTACGATCAGGCGATTATTAATTACTATTGGGTCATCATAATAGCTCTTGCGGAGGTCAAGTGAAGCGAAGCCACTGGCTGCATGATCCGCGTAACCAAACTAAGGGCGGCCAATCGAATTATCATGGATGTTAGGCGATCGTTAATGACCGCGTAGGTAATTGCTTTGCGGTGTGTGATGGATGGATCTCAGCTGGAAGCGCGGCGCAGCATTTTGACAGTCCCGAGCGTGCTCCTGCAATCAATACCGCCGCTCTACTTTCGCCGACCTTCCGCACTGTAGCGCCGACGCCGGCCCGCGTCCCGCCAGTCTTGCCACTTGCTCTGCCCGAGCAATGAACTCCCTCGAAACTCGCCCAATGAGATGAATACCTACAAACTCATGTAGATTTCTTATTAAATATTACTTAACTTGAAACAATGTCTTAAGAAATAACAGACGCGGGATCCTCAATGATTACGCGAGATACCTGCGCTGTTAATTATTATCACTGTTTGCTCTACATAGGCGTCCACATTGCAATTAGCTTGTCGCCAGATGATATTAATTGTATATAATTTGTTGAATTAGCACCGCGGATCTGTAAAGGTGTGCAAGGAGCGCAAGCCCCTTGTTTTCACGGCGAGATTTTCCGCTCCACGTGATAAATGAGTTGGGAACATTCACAGTGGAGGCTGTGAGGGATGGGGCGCGGGCGGGACGCGGAGGCTTGATATTGACCTAGATGTTCATTCAGAGTTCGGTCGATGCGAAACTTGACATCTGCGCGTTCCTGCGTTTTATAATTTTTGCATAAATATATGTTCATATCGTCCGCTTCTTAATTATTTTCAGTTTATTATCTATTACACAGTAAACGATTATTGTTGTATGTGGAAATATCAGTTTCGCGATATCAGAGGCTTGAGGCGATCCACGGCCCTGCGTTATACCTACTCTGGAGTGTTATGGGTTGTGCTGTGTTAAATGATTCCAGACGCGTCGTTGGTGTGCTCGAGGCAATGCTTGGATCGGAATTTATGCTGAAATAGTTAAGTGTTCTCGTCTTCAAGCAAGATGGAGAGGCCTAAGACACAGATCCCTGCAGTAACGAAGGGCGTCCCACCGATGGATTACAAGTACCCAGATGTGAGTTATGTACCTACACCTGTTTTAATCGAAATATTGTACTTACATAATAATCAAAATATTGGCATCACGATTTCGTAGGAGTCCAATCCGTTAGTAATTAGTTGTCAAGCGTCACCTATGGCATCTTGTAGGACGTGGGTAGGTCAGAGTGTAGCAAAGGGTGGCCCATATATAGGACTTAGAAAAATTTTAATTTTTTTTTTTTGCTCGTTTTTACTACTTTTTTGGGTCATGGTGTAGCAAAGGGTGTGCAAGGGAAAAAACACTTAGAAAAATTTCGCAAAAAAAAATTGGCTCCCCGTAACCCATTCTTTTTATATTTTTAATCAAAGGGGGTCATAAAAATGAGCAACTTTTCCCCCTAAAAAAAATCTCTAAATTAAATATTTCAGATTTTACAGGCGATTTAAATTTTATATGGCTAAGCACAAGAAAAATTGACTTCAGAAAACAGGTCCCCGTAGCCCCTTATATCATAATGTAGGGTACCTATAACTTTTCCATGCACCAACCTTGTTTAAGTTTGACACAAAACTAAGTTTTTTAGTGAAATATTTTTTTTCGCTTTTATATAAAAAAAAAGAACTAACACCCGAAGTTTCAGGATGGAGCGTCGCTGCGCTCCGCTCCATCCTGGAACTTCGAACCTATTTTTGCTTATGTGTACTGACCTAACAAACAAAATGGGCTAAACGGCGGTATCCCATGCAGCTTTGTGCACATATAAAATTTAAATCGCCTGTAAAATCTGAAATATTTAATTTAGAGATTTTTTTTTAGGGGGAAAAGTTGCTCATTTTGATGCCTTCCTTTGATTAAAAATATAAAAAAAGGGGGCTACGGGGACCTGTTTTCTGAAGTCCATTTTTCTTCTAAGTGCTTAGCCATATAAAATTTAAATCGCCTGTAAAATCTCAAATATTTAATTTAGAGATTTTTTTTAGGGGGAAACGTTGCTCATTTTGATGCCCCCCTTTGATTAAAAATATAAAAAGAAGGGGTTACGGGGACCCTATTTTTTTTTTGCAAAATTTTTCTAAGTGTTTTTTCCCTTGCACACCCTTTGCTACACCCTGACCCGTGGGTAGACAGGGTCGTCATGATATTTGGCTGCAAGATCTGTCCACTTAAGGGAAGGAGAACAATTTAAGGTAGTTACTGGATAAAACCCTTTAAATTACTTTGGATACATCAGGACAAAATATGATGTACCTTATTATCAATTACCTACTATTGTTAATCCTACAGTGTACATGAAAAAAAAGGTCATCTAAAATAAGTATGTACCTACGATGGACACTTTACATGCAGTAGATAATGCTCTTGAGATTGACTGAAAAACAAATAAAGCTCGCCACCTGACCCATATTCTGATGTGAAAATACTCATAATACAAACGAAGGTCGCGAACTCGAGGGGAGGCTCTCAAAAACACTCGAGAAACAAATGGAATACGCTACCTGCCTTACCCTATGCTCCAGCTAAAAAGCCCTAGACCGATAGAGATGCATATACTTTATTTAAATCTCACCTTTATTCTTTTTATGGTAAAAAGATGACGAAAGCAGAGTGAAATCTGAAAATGATGTGGAAAATACAAAGGAATTGACCCAGTTTCTCGTCTCGAAGTAGGACGGATGGACGGACAGCTTAAGCTTAGGAAAATTGTCACTTACGGCCGAGACCTTAGACAATTCACAGTAATGACTGTTGTGATATATTCTAATTTCACACTTATTCCATTCAGAGTAAAGATGAGATGGAGGCGGGCCCTCCAGAGACGGAAACGGAGCCCGAGCGAGGTACTTGGACAGGACGCTTCGACTTTCTGTTGTCGCTACTGGGCTACAGCGTTGGCCTCGGCAACGTATGGCGCTTCCCTTATCTGTGCTACAATAATGGTGGAGGTGAGTCGAGCTCAGGGAGCTAATAATGCTCACCAAATCCTGTCGGAATCCTGATGTTTGCGATAGCAATTTGACGGATGGAATCGTTCTGGATTTGTTGCGCGTAATACAGGAGCAGGGCCTTAGATTAACGACTTCTATGAGCAGACTTTTCCGTAGCTTAAGATTACATTTCTCTCTATTTTTCTATCTCTGTCTTTCAGCTGTTTAGATGTATTGATAAGATAGCGATAACTTTACTGTAACATTCGCACATCGCACATAATATAACTAACTTTATACTTCAACCATCCAGCGATACATTTTCGATTATAATGTCTTAGTTCCGAATCAAAACCCCTGATTAAATATTGTTTGGAATGAAACGCGGCTCGAATACTAATGAAAAGTTCCGTTTGAAAACGTATTTTTCTCGACCGTTTTACGACTTCTTTGGTATGTCAAATCTCATCACGTGTTATTGCTGGCTGCCTGCCTGGGAATAGGGTTGTAAAATAACCTTTTTTTCTGAGAGTACGCGCCAGACTACACGCTGAAAATATTATTATTATTAAAATTCGTTATTGCATTTAAACACATAATTTTGCACATACGCGAGCTTAATGCTACTTAGAATTATCTACCAGGTAACCTAAGTTATGAAGAAAATATTAACAGGTAGTGCAACTTAGAATATTAAATGTACTAATCTAGATATAATCTTTGTCCCAATTAATGTATTTCTTTCTCCTTTCTTTATATATAAAAAAATATCCAGGGGAAATATTATACAAACACAGCATACTAGTAGATAAAATACTTTCTCTCTGAGAGAAGGCCTGTGCCCTACAGTGGGACCTATATAGGCTGCTTATGATGAATATATAAATACATGATACGTCTATACTCTTGGCACTGGATGTCGATCATCAGCCATCAAGTTCGTTCACTGCTGAACATAGGCATCCCCAGGGCATGGCAAATAGAGGAGCTAACCATGAGTGGTTTCGCCGGATACGAGTATCACTACGCTCTGGGCCGCCGCTCTATTCGTGAGCGCAATAGAGGTTTGCTTTAGTAAACGTGAGGTGCTGTTACCCACCTCTTGGATTTCCCTTAGGAGCTTCTTACGACACCCAAGACATGGTGGCCATATTTTTGAGGACTAAGGGCTGGCAAAGTGCGGGCGCAATGATACATACTAAAATAAACCTTAATACTTTTAATATGTACTTAAGGGTTATTTTAGATTCAATTTAATCCGAGTACCCTATGTAGTAGGTTTGGTAACCCTATAGCGCACTTCTAACCACAAAGAAACATGGTAGATGTAATAATATTCAATTAGGCAGTTTTTGAACACAGCACGTATTGTGTTATAGGACACAATGAGAAGGTTAATGGATTAACATATTGATTCTAGACAGGAAACAATGTTGTACAATGTCACTATTTACTCGATAATGCCTGGCAATTTCTACAGGAAAACTCGGCCTTCCGTTCGAAAGGTGAAACCCTTAAGTCTATAATAGAAGATGTATGGCAATCAAACGTTACAGTTTTCTTTAGAATGGTGTAAAATAGGTGTCGTTATGCACAACAATGAGAAGGCTGATGATTAGTCTTGTTTATGTTAACAGACGTATATTCAAGATTATTCAATTTTATACTTATTCTTGACAGAAAGCTTCGCTTAGTTTGTAAGGTTTTGTCACGACCTCCACAGTGGGTAGTTATCTTAATTTGCTAATGGCTGCTACATAATATCGTTCACTATACATATGTAATTATGAAGTTGTTTGCCAGCACTTCAAAAGTGATTGCTAAAAAAACCTATTTAGAGGCTAAAAATTCCACCCATGCCGGGACTTGAACCCGCGACCTCTGGCTCACCGTGCCAGCGCTCTCCCAACTGAGCCAATGGGTAGGTGCAAGCATCGATGTTCCGAGCCTCTTTACAAGCTTCTCTGTATTACGTACAGGCAGGCATCCACATAAAGGATGTGTTAACCTTTGCCAGCCTAAATTTTGGGAACGAAAGTTTATGTTTTTTTCTAGTATTTATATTGTGTTGGCTACCTGCAGTTTTAAAGTTACTGATATTTTTCCTGACGGACATAATATTGTCATAGATATACTAACTAGCAACTGTTAGGATGTTAGTTTCTTTGAAGAAATCTCGTAACGAATCTCTACTGCCTAGCTTACATATGAATCTGATTGCTCTCTTCTGCGTGACGAAGATGATCTCAAGGTCTGCTGTCCGACCCCACAGTAAGTATGTCACAGGACACAATACTATTGAAGTAACTAAAATTAACAAGCAGTAATTAACAAATTAAATTAGCAGTTGCGTCATCAGTGGCTTCCCGGATTCTTTTGACCTTTTAATCCTATTTGCCAATTTTTCTCTATGAGGACCCCATTGTAGCTTTGCATCAATTGTGATACCTAGAAATACAGTTTCTTCTACAAGGTCTAGTTTGTCTTTCGCCAATATAACATTGCTGGCAAGTGGCAACCATTTTGACATTTGGTGGAATGAACTTTATTAACATTTTGTCTTTTTAGAATTTATCAGTAAGTTATTAGAAGTAAACCAATTTAGTACCTTACAGAAAGCATTATTTGTATCGTCAAAGTCATTTTCTTGTCTCTTAATTTTAAAAATAAGTGACGTGTCATCTGCAAATAATCTATTTCTGACATGTTTTGAACCATGAACGGAAAATCATTTACATATACGAGGAAAAGGAACGGCCCCAAAATAGAAATAAATAGACCTCTGACCCTGAAGATTTTCTCCTATTTATGTCAGCTTTTCGAACCCTCCCTTCTAAATATGATCTCATAAGTTTTAAGTTTTTCTCATTTATTCCGTAGTGTTTTGATTTTAAGAGAAGTCTTTCATGGTCTACGCAGTCAAATGCCTTCGACAAGACACAGAAAATGCCTATAGCATCCTTCCGATCGTCCAATGCACTAAATATGTTTTTAACTAACGTGACACCCAGTGTAGACCGCCCTTGCGTGCAGCCGAATTGCTGACTATGGAGAAGTTGAAGTTGACTATTTTCTCGAATATTTTACTCAAAGCGGGTAAAACCGAGACTGGTCTGAAATTTGTGGGATCTTGCCGATCACCACTTTTAAATAAAGGAACGAGCCTATACTTATAGCATACTACTGTGACGTTGGGCAGCAGCAGCCATTGAGACTATCTTCTTCTTGCAGAAGAGAGCGATCAGATTCATTTATAATGAAGGCAAAAAAATCTTGACGATTCTGTAGATATTCGATTTTTTTAAAGACACCTAGATCCTGACAGTTATAAATCTATAGTACAAAGCAACACTATGTCCGGATTTTTCGAGGGGTACAATATTATGCGTTTGGAATTATAAGTTATATATACCTACAAAAGATCCAAAATATTTTACAGTACAAAGTCTGGTTAACGAGCTAGCCGAGCTAAAGCTTCACTGTCTCGTTATTCTAGCCGTTAAGGCGCTTAGCTACTAAAACGTCGTGGTCATGGGTTCGATTCCCTGGGGGCCGCCGTACATTTGTACAAATGACCTCAGTCTGTGTGTATTTTCATGTTTGTGACGTCCTTGCCTGGTTACCATAGTACAGGGTATCCTACTTTGGGACCAGGTCAAGTGATTGGATTGTGTGGAAGTTATTATGTATGTGGCTAGAGTGCTTTAAAAATTTGACTAACTAAAAATCCCATTATACAGTATTAAAAAGTTAGCCCTGAAATAAGAAAATTGATGTCGGAAGAAAAATTTTACGAATAACTCAGCGATGTCGAGGTACAAGCGTGAATTATCTTTCAAAGAACTGGTGAAAAACATTTTGGGTGCAATAAAAGCTCCGACTATAAAGAATTAGTAGCCAAAATGATAACGAATTTTGGTGTAATGGGCTGTTATATGATCATTAAACTGAATTTCCTGAAATTGCACATTGATTTCTTCCCAGAAAAACTAGGAGCCGTTAGCGTAGAACAAGGCGAAAGATTTCACCATCATTTGAAAGAGCTTAAAGTCCGATTGAATTCTTGCAGGATGGCGGACTATTGTTGTTATTGAAGCGCGATAATAAAAACCGGATATTTAAGCGAAATTCGCACAATTGAAGCTTTAAAAAAAAAGGACCAGGTTCCACAAATACATTTTACATGACAATGAGTTGTTATTATATTCTAATAGTTTTTTAAGTTAAAAAGAAAGTACTTTTTTAAATATATATTTTTTTATATGAAAATATGTGCTCAAGTTTCTATCTGTACCTTTTTCGAAAAATGTGGAGGTGATGGAGAAAAACTATTTCGTTCATATTCGTAATCAGCGCGTCAAAAGACCCTAGAATCAGCAGCTAAATTCCAGAGAGAATGTCATGCCTGTGTTATTGTTCTTTACAACATCAGTAATTAAAATAGCAGAAAAAACATTTATGTTCAATTCATTGTTTCATGACAGCTCTCCGTTAATGTAATAAAGATAATAAAAATGTTATAGAGTAATATTATAATTTTTTTTCATTGCTTCAAAAATTTGTGTTTTGGACTTATGTGCTTTAGTCCACCGACCCTAGAATTAAGGTTCGTGATAAAATAAGGATTCTAACAACACAACCCACTTTTAAATCGGCTCAAGCGCTTTAAACATACATGAATTCATTTTGGGCAGTTGTGTAAAAATAGGAAAACCCGGATGAATCTAGATATTTGTCTAGCTAGGTACTGGTTCTGTTGGTCGGAGGAAAGCAACCCAAGTCCAGCAGTAGTGCACGTATGCGTAGGTACCTAGCTAGACAAATCGCTAGGTTGATCCATAATTCCTCAAATCCACAATGGCAAAACTTCCAGCACGCGAACTTCCTATCGACTAATTCACTCATAAATTGTGTAATAGAGAGAGAGAGAGAGAAGAGAGAAGTTTTTTTCTAGTCGTGCTAAATATTTAAAGCCAATTAAGTAGACTTGTTAACAGCCAGTGTTGATAAGACCAAACAAAACTCTTACAGCTCCCAACCTATTCAATCAATTATACTGCTGTGATGACCGCGTCGATCTTTTTAATTCCAGTATATCTTCCGTAAAATAAAACAACTTCCCACATCCAGGTTTTCACATGTTTTTCAATGAAAGCTGTTAAATTTTCGGTGGTGGGCAACGCAACAAAATAAAAACTCACAAATTATATGAGTCATATAAAAACAACAGCAGCAACATCCAGTTCAAACACTTGCTATTATATGAGTCATATATCTTCTTCGTGCTATCTTGAGGTATATAAGCGAAAACCTATAATTAGCTTATAGCTATTACTCCGAAGTAAAATATAATAATACGAAACGTTACAATAACCCATCCTATTTCAGGTGCGTTTCTCATACCGTTCACCGTGATGCTGATCATAGCCGGCTTGCCACTAATGTTCATGGAGTTATCCTTTGGCCAATACGCCGCGCTCGGCCCAGTAGCGGTCTACAACCGCTTCTGCCCTTTGTTCCGAGGTCTCGGCTACGGCATGGTCATAGTCTCCTGTATTGTGATGCTCTACTACAACCTTATTATTGCCTGGACGATCTATTACATGGCCGTGTCGTTCGTGAGCATCTTCTACCAGTTGCCGTGGCAGAATTGTGACGCCGTCTGGAGTACCGAACGTGAGTTTCTGAAGATATAAAAAACATATTTTGTTTTAACTATGTGAAATGATGGACGTTTTAACCACAAGCCCGGAGGGCCGACGACATTGTAAAAGCGGCTGGGAAACATTGGACGAGACTAGCAAAGGACCGGGATGTGTTGACGGGAAAGAGAAGAGGCCTATGCCCAATAGGGGTCTCTGTTTATGGGCTTATATATGTAAAATTTAAGTTAACAATACGTGTTTTCTTGGTATTTGTCGGAAAATGTCTAGTGTCTATTACTGTATTAGTATCTAGAATAGAAAGAATTTGTATTTGTAGACTTTTGTATCTACCTCGTTGGTCTAACGGTAACAACGGTAATAAATTTGATTACCATGCCAAGTCGTGGGTTCGATTCCCGCTGGGGGCGTACTTTGATTTGTACAAGTCACCTCAGTCAGTCTGGGTGTTTTTAAGTTTTTGTGGTCCTTGTCACATGTTTACTAGTTCGGGACCAGGACAAGTGATTGTTTAGTGTGGCTATTATGTACATGGTTGTTTAAATCTAACTGTCTTTTATAGACTGCTACTCGTACGAAGAGGCTGATTTATGCGAAGAAAGCAACGGTACCTACTATTTGCGCAATTGCTACAATCACACCTATTCAGTTTTGCATAACATATCTGCTTTGGCTGACGTTGCTCTAAGGAGGCCGCCTGCTGAAGAATACTTTACGTAAGTGAATACTTTTTTCATTCTGTTTTTTTTAATTTGAAAAAAAATACTGTCTCTTTGACATGTGCCAGGGTCGTACACCATCACAACATTGTACATTTGTTGACGTAAGTACTCTATGTGGACATCAATACAAGTTTATTTTTTAGGGTCGTGACAGACGACGGCTATAAATATATTAATATATCGCGCAATATCTAGTTCTATACTAAATCCGACCGCAGTCGTGTGTGGACGCGGGTTGCATGTTGGATATTGTGTGGAAAAAATATCGCATATATTAACGCCGTCGTCTGTGACGGCCATAAATCTAAGGTTCCAATGTCCAAGTAAAAAGAACTTTTATTTGTACTACAGAAATCTCTTTCACATGTTGCATTACTCATGCGGATTCGAAAAACTAGCCGAAATTGTCGAAATCACAAGAAAACACGGGAAACAGCATTCGTGTAACCAAGAAAAAAAACTGATTGAAATCAAATTAAGTCTTCATGAAAGTGTCAAACCTCACGCCGAAGGTTATCTACATCCAAGCGTTGCCAATACGTAAATAACAAATAATTCTATTTTAATTCCAAAGAAAATTTGAGTGAGCTACATTAGATTTTTTTTGAATACTTTTCTTTTATGGGTTATTAAAAATGAATTAATGTCTTTGATGAGGTTTTTGGTCACACGAGTCTACTTTTTTACTGTAAAAGAAAAATCTACCGTTACATATTTACATATCCAGAATTAAAAAAAAAAACAGACTATAGGACTGCGGAAAAACAACTTATACATTTTTAATACAAATATAATACACATAAATCAGTTTAGCTTTTTCTGCTCGATTTTTTCTTTCCTTCAGCAGGGCCTTGAATCTTACTTGTTTCTATGCTCTATAGAACCTAGTGTGTGTTATAGTCACGGTAAACGCATATTCGGGCATTTTATATCACTATTTATTTATCTTATTCTATGATTATTATATTATATTTTATTAAATATGTGTGTATATTTACATATTTATTTATTTATTCTGTGGAATTATTTGTTTACATTTATTCAATTCACATTATTGTTTCATTATATAAAGGTACAGGTTTATATTATTTTATATTATATTATTTTTATTTTATTACTGTCATATTATTTTATTTTAGTTTCTAGGTCTTTGTAAATGTCTTTTATTTGTTAGGTACCAGCAGAATCCCAGCGTTACAGAAAGTTCTCTTTCTGTAACACATGCTGAGCTGGGTCCTTTTCACAAACGCAGTACATTGGCACGGCATGTTACTTTAATTGTGTAAAATGATCGAGATTACTATTGTATTCTAGCTTTAAGTATCATTGTACTGTGTTAAATTAATTTGTGAATAAAACTTTTTCTATTCTATTCTATTCTATAAATCGTTAGTGGTGTTCCACTATGTACTTACCGTGGTCAGAAAATGATGCCTTTTTGTTAATATATATATGCTCTGACAAATACTAATAAGCAAGTAATAAAATAAAATAATTTATTTAATAAAACTGATCGCTAACCAGCAGTCAGTATATAGCCGATATAGCCTTTGTGATGCTATCGACGTAATATGTCTGTTGACCTCTTAAAATTAAAACTTATCTAAGTAACACCTATCCTTGCCTTTGTTTTCCTTAGTGTCAATGTGAATATATGTCTTAGGATCTTTTGATAATGTGGATCTTAGATATTATCCTTGAAAGTTAGCTAAGAGACGGATAATAGAGAACGACATAAACGACATTTCTTTATCTATCGAGTTCGTTGTAGGATTTTTGTAATCTTGACTGCTGATTGGCTTGTTTAAGCGCGTCGATCCATCTCTTTGTTTGATGTGTCACTGGCATGGCATCTGAATTCTTACGTATTTCCTGAACTTCTTGATAGATTGTTGGTCATATATATTAATTATACTTTATTGCACACAAGACAATATAACAGGACATAAGAAATAATATGTACAAAGGCGAGGTTATCTCAGTAAGAAATCTTTACCAGCAAACCTAGGATATAGGGGAAACAGTAAAAAAAAAACGGGTCTATTGTGCACAAAATAAACTACGAATAATAAATGGTAAATAATTCTTTTACCTCTTCTCTGTCTATCTATCTACGTAAACTAAATATCAAAATAAAAATACATAGATATAAATAAATAATATATATAAATAAACAATATATATAAATATACTAACTAGGTCAATGTTATTATAGGAGTAGATAATGCTCTTTCAACCGCTTCTTGAAGGTACCGATAGTGGGACTAGCGCATATGTTCTGTGGCAGTGCGTTCCACAGCCTAGTTTAGGCTGTTATATTTATTTTATTATTTTTCATAACTCATACACGGAAAGTCGGTCTGAAGTTGCCTGAGGAGCGGGTTGAAAGTAATACTTTTCAGTCCTATGGATAATAGTTTTCAACTGACAGCTGTCAAATTATTAAAAAAAACTAGTTCTATTTTTACATTTCCGTTGAAAGATGTTCAACTTTCTATACAGCCACTCAATTACAGCGCGATGTAAAATTGAAATAACATAAAGTTAAGTATTAATTAAAGAATATATGTTTTTAAACTAGGACACACTTTTTTAGATAGCACAGTGTTTACCTCGGGTTAAATACGTTACTTTCACCCCTGGGGTAACAATGTACTGTTATGGCCCTGAAAAAACCTCCTTTCGAGCTACGCCTTAAGTACTCACTCTGCGAATCGCGTAGCGAAATCCCGTCTATGTCGCATCACGGTCTACCTGATATTGGTTTTCTATTTAGATCTCATGTCTGTACCGATAACATTTCGCTGCTCCGACCATGAGTTAATTCTTTTTTATTTTCGTTAAATTCCACCAATCTGTCAAAAATCTAGGAAATATGTAGTAACTTAGATGCTATCCCATTGACCAACCAGAACAAAGCAATGACTCCACGAAAACCTCAGAACACAAGTTCTGAGACGAAAACAAATCAATAGCAGCAGCCTTCTACGTACAATGGCCCAACTATGAGGCTAAGTGCGGAAATCTCCAGTCGAACTAGAACTAGCAGCAGCCTTTCTTTCAAACATCTTTAAACGAACGCGAATGTTAGCTATGATCCTATAATGATAGAGAAATAATTACCTATGTAGTTCACTATTATCTGTCTCTTTGCTAATATCCTAGGGTATGAACTGAGATCTGCATTATTAAAATATCCTGCGACATAATAAGTGAACGATTTTCATTTAGTTACAGTTCCTCTTTCCGGTGCAAAGCTGCCCGTGAAACATTCAGCTTCATAAAGATTTTTAATTATTTTTAGGAATCAAGTGTTGGGGCTCTCCTCCGGCATCGAAGAGACCGGGCAAGTGCGTTTAGGCATGGCAATATGCTTGTTCGCAGCCTGGCTCATTGTCTTCCTTTGTCTTTGCAAGGGTGTCCAGTCTTCGGGAAAGGTAAAAGTTGAATTTTGATAGTTTTTAGGGTTACGTACTCGAAGGGTGCCAAACGAGACCCTATTACTAAGACTTCACTGTCTGTCTGTCTGTCCGTCCTTCCCCCCGCCCATTTGTTACCAGGCTGTATCTCATGAACCGTGATAGTTAGACAGTTGAAATTTTCAAATCTGATATTTTCTGTTGCCGCTATACTAAAAACAGAATAAAATAAATATTTAAGGGGGGCTCCCATGCATCCCGTTTTTTGCTCAATGTTAATAAATAATGTATAGATAATGGTACGCAACTCGAGTCCGACTCGCACTTGGCCAGTTTTATTTGTTTTACCTTAAGGAACTTAAAAACGATACCTATTACATACCAGTGTTAAATATAGTGTAGTACATATTACAACAAAGTAAGGGGGGCTCCCACACAACAAACGTGAGTTTTTTGCTCGATATTAATAACGGCAACGGGTAAACGCTTAAATATTCAAATGTTAGATAATAGATAAATGTTAGATAAACGGCCAAGTGCGGGTCGGACTCACCCCTCGTGCGTGAGTCCGACCCGCACTTGGCCGTTTTTTTCCATTGGCTTCTAGCCAAGAACGTTTTACAAAACAGAGGTCGTGCGTATGAATCCCGCTGAAGTGCGCTATATTTAATCTGTACAAATCTTCTCAGTCTGGCTTTATTTCCATGATTGTGATTTTCTTGGGTTACAGATATCTATATATCTGAAGAGTACTTCAGATGTCTATGTGAGTTACCTTAGCTTACATTTCTTCCGTGACACTTCCGAAACCGGTGACCACTTTGTACCTACCTAGCCTAAGGTGCACTGAATAGTCTATATATACATAAACTCACACTTGTGTCCCAGAGGGGTAGGCAGATACCGGGGTTTACCACTTGCCTTTTTCCTGACGAACCTCATTTGCTTTATCAACATTAATCAGTCGCTGCATGCACGCACGTGGGTTTCCGCGACTCATTAGGTACTATTATTAATACGTTTATTGTACACAAGTGAAAAAAATAAAATAGTATTGTGGCGGACCTAATGCTATAAGCATTTTCTACCAGTCGACTCGATAAAAAAACCGGCAAAGTGCGAGTCGGACTCGCGCACCAAAGGTTCCGTACCATTATGTATACAACATTGGACAAAGATCGAGACAAGGTAGATTAGGTACATTGAAAACAACGCCATCTATAGAAACCTACAAGAAGCGTTTAACATTAACATTTAACGACATGACATCGGCGCTGTGAAGGTTACATAGATGGCGAGCGTTGTCTTTAGACGACATTTGTTGTATCGGAGCCCCCCTTAAATGTTAATTTTATTCTGTTTTTAGTATTTGTTATTATAGTGGCAATAGAAATACATAATCTGTGAAAATTTCAACTGGCTAGCTATCACGGTTCACCAGATACAGCCTGGTGACCGATAGTCAGACAGACAGACGGACAGTAGGTCTTAGTAATAGGGTCCCTTACCCCTTTGGGTACGAAACCCTAAAAATACCTTGGTAAAGTACACTTATTGAAGTCTAGGATAAAGTGGCTTTAGTGCCTTACATCCAATCTGTTTTTTTACAGGTGGTTTACTTCACAGCGCTATTTCCTTACGTTGTGCTCGTAATCTTATTCTTTCGTGGCGTCACTCTTCCGGGCGCTTCCACCGGCATCCTCTTCTACCTGACTCCGGACTTCAGTCGGCTGGCTAATGCTCAGGTAGTAATCGTGTTTCCTTAGCGACCGTGCCTTGCTCTTATAGCAACATTTAATTAGACAAGATAAGATAAGAATATTCTTTATTGTGCACCGGAAAAAAACAAACACAAAATATTGCAACCTACAACAATCAACAACTGCACAGGCCTCAAGGAGAGAGTATGGGCTTAATCACCACGCGTGCCCACCGCGGATTGGCGATTTCAAGCGCTGAAGTATGTGAATAGCTCAGACACTCAGGTTTCCTCACGATGTTTTCCTTCACAGTTAGCGTGTGGTATTGCTACTATAACTTCACAATGTACATAACTTAGAAAACCAAGTCATAGGTACATGCCCGCACTTGGGATCGAACCTGGGTCTCTCGCTTCCGAGTCCAATGTTCTACCCACTAGGCTACCAACGCTCTTAATAGACAACCAAGAGAATATCTGACAACTATTAGGTTCCTGGACGCTACGTGGACCGGGCGTGATAGCCTGCTTGTGTAGATGTTAACTCTTGTCATAAATAAAAAAATACTTTATATCGGTAAAAGTCATAAAAAACATTCAAAGACAATTATCAAACTAAAACTTTTGTAGGCACTACACAATTAATATTATTATTGTTACAATTGGCAAAGTATAAAAAATAGCATTTAAAATGGGCCAGCAGCTGGTTTTCAAATGAAGGAGGCGCCACAAGTCCCCACTCCCCATTTTATGGATGCTAGGTATATATATAAATAGTTCCCCTGCTCCTACGATTACCGTTTATTCGTTTTACCTGAATTGCCAAGGGTGCCCACCCCCACTTTCCTTTTCCCCATTTTTGAAGAGATCCTGGCCCACCTATAACTAGGTACTTCATAAATTGTAGGTTTGGGGGGATGCGGCCGTCCAGATATTCTTCGCCCTCAGCCCGGCTTGGGGAGGCCTCATCACTTTGTCGTCCTACAACAAGTTCTCGAACAACTGTTACATGTAAGTGAATTGCAGTTTGCACGTAATATGTTTTGTAACGAACTCGTTGAATGTTTGCCAAAAATAACAGCTTACCGTTCCTTCGGAAAGTGTGTATACTATTATCCTCAATTAAAAAATAACGTTTCACAGTTGCAACGCAGTTACAAAGACCCAAGATGGTGAAAAGTACCTATTTAAGTTTGAACAATTTTTTCAACGTTGAGAGTTATCAACTATAGAACGCTATTTTCTAATTAAGAATTGAAGTATAGGTTATCTATCGACTAATACACTAACTTCTAGTGTACATAAAAATTACTTTCGGCGTCTATTCGAGATATCTGGCTCTTGACATACAGGTCCCCGGCCTATTTTAGGAGCCAGGGCACATTGTAATTACTTATAAACTTGAATTTCACTGTGCTCAAATAACCTAACTTGCAGTTTCTGGTGAGAATTCCCGTAATCAAACGCTTAAATATGGTTCTTTCCGTGAAGTCTTCTTAAAAAATCCGGCTTACGATTAGATAAACACTAACGGTCTTATTTATAAAAACACGATTCCTCTGAAACACTCCTCAGAGGCAGTTTAACTAATCTGGGGTCACGTTTTTTTCTTTTTACCATAGACTACTTAAACTGCCTCTGAGGAGTGTTTTTATAAATAAGACCGTTAACATTTTAAGTCAGGAACCGGGAGTATAGGTTTGATCAGTTGTGAACCCATACCGTAATCTGGAATATTCGCAGCGACTCCCTAATCGTCGCCGCTTCGAACATCGCGACCTCCTTCTTCGCCGGCCTCGTGATCTTCTCCATCATCGGCTTCCTGGCCCACGAGCTGGAGGTGGAAGTGGATAAGGTGGTGGACCAGGGCGCGGGGCTGGCCTTCATAGTCTACCCTGAGGTGGTGACGCGGCTGCCGGTGGCCCCCCTCTGGTCCATACTTTTCTTCGTGATGCTGCTGACCCTTGGACTCGATTCGCAGGTCAGTGATAAAGCGGCTCAAGACATGAAAACGGTCGAGTTGCGTCGAGTTATTCTTGCACCGTTTCAGCATAGGTACAATGGCCGGTAGGTAACTTGACTAAAAATCGTAGTCGGAATGAGTTTGCATTGGACACGTAAGAGCATTTTGCACAGCACGGGTCTAATCCCGAATATTTATTAGGTAAAATTTTATTACCTTAATTACCGACTTAGAGATCATCGCGATAAGGCCCGTATAATATATTATATCTATTGTATGAGCAGCGCAGGTCATTAAAAAATACTAAACTTTTTTTTTATTTGTAAATTTGACTAAGTCCAAAGAATTTTAAGTAACATCCCGCATCTCCCTACAAAAAGACCCGAAATACGTCCATGCAAAGTAATTTGTTCTAGTTATTTGTCGGGCATAATAGATGACAACGCGAATAGCGCGTTTCATCGCTCTCAAATGACAAACGTTGCCACTTTCAATATATTTGATCGCATTGATGGAACAATGTTAACAGATAAATAATCGTGGTAAAGACGTTTCTCTACGACTAATACTTTTCGTAATACATATTCATACCCGATAAAAGTAATTCTAGCCACATGGTACAAAAACCAAAATCGGGCGAAACTCTGATGTCACGTGTTGCCTGTAGCGCCTTGTAATGCTTAAAGCAGTTATTAATATTTGAATTATCTCGTAAAATAACGGTTAGCCCACAGAACAATACATTTGCATAAATTTTATTGCATCTCCTTGGTCACCGTAAACGTAATTTTTACACACAGTTCGCTGACACTAGCAGGCATTTTCAATAAACTTGTACCTAATGTATTTTTCAGTCTCCAAAACTCGACATTGGCAGAATCCTTAGGGTAGCCATAATTAAGAATTGAATTGAATTGAATTGAATTGTATTTTTCAGTTGATTATGATGTATTTTTCAGTTCGCTCTGATGGAGACTGTAACCACAGCAATACTCGACCGGTTCCCTCAATTCCGACAGAGGAAGGTCTGGGTGGTGTTGGCCGTCGCCATATTCGGATATTTAGGAGGACTCATCTTTACTACCAATGTAAGTATTTGTATTTACAAGGACATTTGTATTTACAAGGACATTTGTATTTACAAGCACATAGTTTTTATCAGTGGATTTCCATTCAAATAAACCATTCGTCGCTCAAGATCAGCCGGAGAAGTACTCATTAAAATAAACTTTTGCTGCGAAACCATTTTTCATTCATTCAGTACTATGACATAAATAATTGGATCTATTTTTGGATATAATTGGATATTTTGATAAAAAGCTTATATTACTAGAGCGAGGATGTCAAAGACTTATCGATGACTAATGCTGCTTAGTGACTGTCCACGTCGGGATTTCGCGCAGATTATTTTCTAGCGATCGAAAAAAATTAACCGTAGTAAAAGAACCATATTGTTATGTGGTGAGGCTTCGATCAATTTAGTTAAATAGTGATGTTGAGAGGCCCACTTGGGTGTAAACATTTGATTAGGTTTAATTAGCGAATATGGGTAACAACAGTGCTGCGCGGTGCAGTCGCGGATGTAGGGTTGGGAGATGCCCGGCTTTAGCCGGAAACGTCCTCCTTTACCTTTACAGTCGTTTCCCGCTAATATATACAATCGTGTCCGGCCTGTCCGGCTTTTAGTCGAAAGACGAAAGACGATTTTGCGATCGTGAAATCGTGGCAAAAGCAGGGTGTCAGGCTTCCAGGGCTAAATGTCTGGCTAAACAGAGTCCAGTTTTTTCTATTTTTGGGCCTGGCAACCTATCAATCTATCATTCCGTGCTCGTCCTCTGCTGGACATAGACCTCCCCCACGGCAAGCCACAGAAGTGGCAGAAAGAATTCTGTCTTCGGCCATGCTCATCCAGCCGCTGCCAGCAATCTGTTGCTAACTCCAAATACTACAATTTAGGGAGCACGTCAGCACGTCGCTAACATTGGTGTTAATTCTATCCCTTGGCCTTGGTTCAAATTAAATATAGCTGGGTGTCCCTTCACAGTCTGGCATGTACTGGCTGCAACTGATGGACAAGTACGCGGCGAACTGGTCTGTTCTCATAATCGCCATCGGGGAGTGCGTCCTCATCGCCTGGATCTACGGCGCGGAGAAGTTCTGCCGCGACATCCAGCGTATGATCGGGAAGCAGTCCAAGCTGTGGGTGATCTTCTGGAGCGCTATGTGGCGTGTCATCACCCCTGCCGCGCTAGTGGTGAGTATCTAAGAATGATTTTTGTCTGGGGGAGAAAAGGGTATTCGTTATAAATCACATAGGTACAACTAAGTACCTATTCTCTATCTTTAATGATAAAATGTATTCATCACACCGTTTTCAGTTTTTAAATTAGAGCTAGAATATAAGGTACTTGTTTTAAAATGCTAAAGGTAGGTACTTGTTCATCTTTACTACTACTTAGTGTATGGCAAACGAGGATAGTTATCGTAGTGACAGGATTTGCCATCAATTTTTTTTATTCATGCCTGGGAATTTAACGGATTAGAATATGTTAAGGTTGAGTCACATTTTTTGTACAATTTAGCAGAAACACAGCAAATATCGCGTACCGATATTTTCTTCCCTAGGATGCTTATCGATTAAGCATTTAATTAGGAACTGAATTTGAATATCACGTTCACTGTGAATACAATTTTGAATAAAATATTGGAATCTCAAATAATCACAAGGCTATAACAACGCTGAAAATTACGCGTCCATTACGTTCTAACAATGATAACACACCGTGTAAAAGGGTGTAATAAATCACTTAACAGTTTTTTGGTTACTTCTACCCCCAGTTTCTAGTACGATAACATCCTTAATAACAAAAAATATAATAATAAAGACTTGAATACCATAACAGAGGTTGTGGGTTCGATTCCCAATCTACTTGATTTTGAATACCATAACAGAGGTCGTGGGTTCGATTCCCAATCTACTTGATTTGTACAAATGGCATCAATCTGGGTACCATAGCATAGGGCATCCCAGTTTGGGACCAGGGCAAGTGACCGTGTTGTATGGATGTTACATTATATGTTTCATTATTATGCGGAGCTAATGACAAGACCGCCAATTATGTAGCATTAATTCAATATAAGAAATCACCTGTAATTATTTTTTCTGGCTGTGCTGGTCCCTGTCTCAATCTAACAAAAAACTCCCCATCTATTCTTTCCAACTTACGCTCAACCCGCAGTTCATCCTGGTGTTCAACTGGATCGAGTACAAGCCGGCGTCGTACGGGCACTACGTGTACCCGATGTGGGCGGACGCCGTCGGCTGGACGCTCGGCGTGCTGCCCGTCGTCGTGGTCGTGCTCATGGCCGTCGACCAGATCTGCAGCGGGCCCGACGACCTAACCATCATGGAGGTTGGTTACCGTGGTTCTGTTTAGTTACCGTCACGAAGGTTCTTCTTGTGGTGCCATCTCCTATCGGAGGTCGGCTTCATTGTGGCCACTGTAACTCGTGATTTGGCGGCTCGGAGCAAATCGATGGCGCCTATCTGAAATCATTCAGCCAAGTTTTGTAGCCAGTGAGAGTCCAGGTCTTCTGCGGCCTTTATAGGCTCTCAGGGCGCTTTATTTTATTTATAGATAATTTTATTGCACTTGCATAAAATCGTACAATGCGGCGGACTTAATGCCATAAGCATTTTCTACCAGTCAACCGCAGGAGGTAAAGGAAAGAGTTGGTTAGTTCGATGGATCGTTTATAGAAAACAATTCACAATTTACGGTAGACGACGTCCCAAGTACAAAAGTGCCCCCTGTGGCACCTTTAAGTTGACCCGCTCCCCGTCCCGCAGAAGGCGCGCTTCCTGACGCGACCCACGGACGAGTGGGGCCCGCCCGGCTCGGGCGACTGCCCCATCGTGGTGCCGCGGCTCGACACCGAGCTGTCGCCGCCCGTGCTGCTGCTGCACGGCCGCCCCGTGCTGCGCGAGCGTCCGCCCGGCGCTTGACCCCACCCGCTGCTCGCCATGCGCAAGGTAAGACGCAGAGACCTAGCCGTGCATAAGGTAGGTCGAGGCTTGGTCCCACGCGCAGCTGGCGTTAAGCAAAGATAAGTCGCCGAGTCTTGGGCTCACCTGCTGCAGGCTGTACGCAAGGAACTGCCGTTGCGGCTGGACCCGTTTGACATTTTTTTGCATCAGACCGGGTGATCTTTTTGGGACCTGAAATCTCGGACCCGAAGATAACCCGTAGTGTCGTTCTACCGCCTGTTTCCTCACAAACTCGTAGCAATAAAGGTGTTTGCTTGCTGTTCTTTATTAGCTTTAAATATTCTTACAGCTATGTATTTAACAAATAAAAAAAAACAAAATTTTTTTTGTAGCTGCTTAAGAATGATATGCCATCACGAAATACTCCTGGCCTACTTACAAGTGTTTAATAGTTTCTTGTGTCCAATTAATACCAAGACGCTAAAAATATTTTTGTGGATATTGCACCACTATTAATGTTTATCCTCACTACCGACAAAATTACCTGTTCCTGTTCCGCTATTTATTAATTAAGGTTATGATTGGCGTTATCTATCGGCCCTTTCCGTTGTCCCAAATTCGTAACAAAAACAAGTTAGATTATATATTTTTTTTCTTTCTAGACGTCGCAAGATGGCGGTGACTCGACGTCGATCACCAGCGGGTTTGAGAACGAATACAAAAGAATAAGTTCAGGCATAATGAAGAGTACGAGGAACTCACTCAAGAAGAGAGTGCATAGTTTAAGCCACGAGTCCGACGACGCCGTGATCGAGCCTCTCTTGCAGAGAGATAAGGAAAAGGATAAAGTTGAGATTTCAACCCAAAGTGCCAAATATTTACTGTCCAAAACTAAGACTGAGCAGCGTGACAAGGAAAGAGATGTCGAGCTCAATAGCAAGGTAAGTCAAACATTGATTACTGGCGCTAGAGACAGACCAGACCCTGCTGTGGGCAACGGCGTAAAAGATATTCTCCCGAAAAGCACCGCAACTACGGTTGTACATCCGAGTACGTACAGCAGCTCTTGCCCTAATTACTCAAACGGATTGATCAGTAACGACACAGCTCTACCTAAATCACTAATAGCAAAAGAAGTAAAAGGGGATAAAACGATCGGCCTCAGCACGGGCCCGTTAATTTTTACAACAGCCAAGATTCATGCTGACGGCAAAACGAAAAACTTGGAACCACTTCAAGTAACTGTCGGCTCTATTTCGTCGATAATAGAGACGAATAAAACACCAAGTTTAGCAAGCATTGAAAAAGTGCAAGATATAACCGTGATGCAAGACAATGTTTCTAAGAAGAGCTGTGTCGTGAAAGCGGTTACGACCGATATCAAGCTGTATAACCAATCAACGGTAACTCCCGATATTGTAGCTAGTGCTACAGCATCGCAACCCTCAGTTAGCTATAAAAAACAAAACACGACTACGACAGGCATGAGCACATCTCCGACAAGAGAAAAGCTGGCAAAATTAGAGGCTTATCTAGCAATGAAAGAGAGTAAGGAAGAAAATGGGAAAGGAGTAAATAAAACCGTGACGCCTGTAGAAGTGAAAAGTTTTCATACAGGAGCTGTAATTGTTAAAGGCAGTAAAGATGTTAAGGATACTGTGCAACAATTTAAAGATTCTAGTTGCGAGCCAAAAGACTCAAATGACACGACAATAAAGATAGATCCTTTTGTAATCGGTAAGAAATTAGATAATACCGATATTACAGGGAGAAAAAAATTTAATTTGGCGGGCAAAGCTGTCAGCCACGACATGGCAACGAAAGATATCGCCGATAAAGTGCCAATTAATAAAATAGACAGTCATATTACAACTGCAAACAAAAATGTTACGAAACCTATACACACACCTGGTGTTATTGATGATAAGAAAGCTTTAAAGGAAATGTCGTCAACTAGTTCATCTAGTAAAGGTTTAAATAAAGTAGAATCAATTAAACAGCTACAACGGCAAAAGAAATCCACATTAGACGATAGCGAAACGGATGGTATAGTAAAGCCAAAACATGTTAGCGCCTTGCCGACTCCTACTTCAGCCACATCTAGTAAAACACTGCCAAAAACTGAACCAGGGGCTAAAAGAGAATCTGACTCTGATAAAGCAAACAAGGCCAACAAAACTAGCGGTGTGGTTGCTAAAGATGCAAAAGACAATACGAAGACCCAAAAAGCAAGTGAAACTAGCTTGATACCAACAAAAACAACTAAAGTTAATGTGTCAGCTACACCTAAACCTACGACGACGGTAAAGACGTCTGTTGCATCTGCAGCAAAGCCATCGTCAAGTAACACGGCGCCTGGACCGCCCTCTTCGAATGCGAAACCCGTGCCGAAATCAACGACTAGTGCTACACCTTGCACCACAATCAGTGTGGCATCGACAGCGAAGTCTAGTGTCAAATCCACCGAACAGAAAATTAAAGACCTTAGCAAAGATGGGAAGCCTCCAAAAGCTTAACAAAAGTATTTTTATGTTAAGTTAAGATACGATGATGCTACCTATGCTCAAATTAACGTGATAGTAAAGTTGAAGCTTCTCGTGGCTGTTATGTAACTGAAATGGAATAAATATTGTTTGTGGTATCTAATAATAAAATAGAACTTTCTAGTTGTGTAATAGAATAGATAATTTGACAGTTGATATTGACAATTAATAATGTTGGTCAAATGCAGATTATACTAAAAATCGCAGTAATGCATGAGTGTATGACGTTTATTTTACTAGTAACTCCTACGTGTGTGTAGATAATCATGACTCTAAGTTAATAACTACATACGTATGCTGCTACTTGGAACCACTGAATATGTGAAGACAGAATATGAATGAAAACCATTTACACCTATGTACTTTAGAAAACAATCAGGGTCCTTAAATCTCAGAAAACAAATACTTCACGCCATAAACTATATACTTGTGAACTGCGAACTATCCTTAAAGGAATTGAATGAATATTATTTTAAAATATTGTTGAGCTAATTGTGGTAGCCTTGTAGCCTTGTACACTTATGATTTACTTAATGAAACATTTATGATTTATTTAAATAAATAGGTATGTATGAAATAATAACAAACATTACCAACAACTACATGTTGGACAAAAGTAAGTCGCAAAATGCCTTTTGGGTGAGATTTCGTAGAATAGTGGTGCTAAGAAAGATTATAATATTTTTCATAGACAATATTATATTTTCGATGCAATTTAGAGAAGATTTATTTCGTCTCATACAGAGTCAATTTAGCAATTGTTTAAGTGAACAAAGTAGATATCATACTGTCAGCAAACTTATATCAATTTAGAACAAACCCTGAAATATATAAAATTATTGTTAATAAATAACGAGAGAAAATAACTTGTTCAAGTCAGGGTAGAAACAGATAATACGAAACTAATTTATATAATTTCAGATTGGCTATCGAATAATTTCTATTTACAGTAACGCATGGTCTAGCTATGTAGTCATGTACTTTTTTAGAAACCTGGAATGCTTTAATGAAATTGGAAAATTGTACGTGCAATTCATGTACTAATAACTAAGGTATGTCTGATACCGGAATTCCTGGAAGTATTCCGGAAGCTACCGATGATTTCAATGATTTAGTTAATAATTATGATAATATGTTTCTCCTAATTAATCGCAGTTCAGTAACCATTCTCGAAATAAAATGGCTATTTAATTGCGGACACAAACCTCAAAATAATGAGTAATGGAACTTTTAAAATTGCTAAGTAGGTTAGAGAAAAAGCACAAATTTATCACTTATAAAGTGTTGTGTGAACGTCCAGCTCTGTATCGATCCGTCTTCTTCAGCACAATATCATGTCTTGTTTGTGTTATGTTGTTACTGCTATGCTATGCTTTTGCTCAAACCACTTGCAAAGATTCGTACCTAAATACACGTGACTTTGTAAGCGACATTTTAAGGGTCACTGTGACCATTGCTTAAAAAATATATATACTAGTAATACAAGTAAATTTTTGTCGTACCAAAATTACTTCGGTTTAGTTCAATTATTATTTTAGTTATTTACGCATATCAGACGAAAGACTTAAATGTTTAACGTAAATGAAAATATTTTTCAATGCCACGATACTTCGTACCACTTTGATTTGGTATTGATAATCGCGACTACCTATCTACAAAAATGTTATTCGATTACTTTCAACTAATTAATATTATTGTTTATCAAGACGATTAAAACATTTCCTTATAATATTTCTAACGTTTTCAAACTCACGCTGTAGGTATAAACTGTCAAGGACACTAAAATTTTCCTCTTACAGTTTTCTTCTAAGAAATCTTAGAATTTTGTTCGTCTAGTCTCAAAAAGTGTCCCCTTTATCACTCTTAGCTGTATATAAGTATTTGATTTTGTTGAACTTACAGCTAAATTACTAATCTTACAAAATGTTATATTTGTCTTCTGCTGATATGCGAGTCGGTAGTTTCGTAGCAACATACACCCTTAAATTTATCATAAGAAGAACGATTTAAACTTCGTGTTGACGTAATCACGTAATTTTAAAAGGAATTGCGCCTCACGTGTACCTAGTTAGAGCGACCTTTAATTATATTGTATCGGAAAAATGGTAGCCTAGAGTCGTCTTTTAGATCTTCTCTATAAACTTTAGAATTACTTATTAGTTAATATTTAAGACAACTGTAGTAAATTTACTTAGATTTGTGTTAATTTTTAGATGAACATATTTTCGATAGGTGTACTACTTGACTTATTATTTACAGTTATAAATAACATTTGTATTTGCTTATCAGGTTTTGTAATAATACCCATCTGCTTTTAATCCCACATAATATGGAATGGGTTTAACTGAACTAGTTTTGGGAGTTCACGTAGGTGCTGATGCACATATCGTACGTACGATATCAATGTAACACAGATGTTAAACATCAGAGGTGTGGAATGCAGAGATACGAGCGTGAGTGATGGCGAGAACTGACTGAAGGGTGCAAGCGGTAACAGTGTGGATACGGCAGCGGAGACAGGGCGCTACGCACCTATACAGGGCGATACTGACAAGTGCGCCTCTAAATAAGTTGTTTGTAAGTGACAATTAAACAAAGCCTAAAACTGATATTGTTAATTGATGTATTTTAGAAATTTTATGATTAAATCGATGTTATATAGATGTTTATTGTAAATAATAGATAGCAATTGCAGGCAAACGTATGAAAAGTTTAGCGCGTTATAGAGGACTGTATTTTTGGGTGATATTTTAGGAAAACAAAATTTGTAAACACCATATCCGATTTTCCGCAGCTGAACGTGAAAGATCCGAGAATGGTTATGTATGATGTGATACTGATAATGCTGGAAATGTTAGTTTTAGTGTTGTTGTGCCATTAATAAAAAATGTGGTTATTCTTTCAGCGTTTTATTGTTGTCCCTTTAAACTGGTTTCGAAGTATCGCGTCGGTTTTGCTATGCGGACGGATCGGCGTGCGGCAGGCAGCGGCCGGCTAGCTTGTCGAAGTGACGTCGGGCTTTCTTTGCTTACTTTTATTTTACCATTCGCGGCGAGTCTCTGTGGCGAGCACACGCTGCGCCCGACGCTCGCGCGCCCGTCGCGCGATCAGTTCAATTCAACCCCGTCCGTGCCAAGGAACAAAGTGTTCATCAAACAACGGTGAAGATTACTGTGAACTGTTAAAAGGATTTTAGCGAAGTTTTTAGTGCTTGGAAATTACATCTTGTAGGAATTATGCCTGGGCATTTACATTAGCATTGTAACCTCTGTCTGAGAGACCTTGCGAAAATTGGAGTGAATTCACAAGGTAAGAGCATATTTCAGTTACATTATGTATCTACTTAGGTATTAGTAGGTATTAATGCATGTGTTTGAGGGTCCTTAACAATCAAGCTTAATGAAGGTTTTCTTGTATGTAATTGCCTTTTATTGAATTCACGTACAATTTCTAATTCACTGTAACAGGAACCTGGGTCGTTTTCATAAAACTTCAATTCGTAGTTTATTATGACAATTCGAGTTACACTGCGTAGCAGTGTCTATGTTATTCTGTGGGTTAATCAACTTTGCAATATAAAACGAATTGTCTATAGAGCATGAATTGTAGTTTTGTGAAACAGGCCCTGATTGCTTTTATTTGACAGGCATTGCTCCCACAATCCATATGTACCTACTGATAACAAAACAATCGATCGCCGTAATCGAACTGTCGTCGGAACAGTCCTAATATTTTCAATGTTCTCTCAGGCTCAGATTTTTTCGTATCGCAAGTACTAGACAGGGCGAGCCAATTCAGAAACTTTCATTGGGTCCATAAGTCCACAAAAATATGCGATTGTCTACACGCTATGCGTATGGTATAGTAATTATTTTTGTAACGCTACGGTCGTTGGACATGCTACGCACGGGGGGCATGCTTTGTTCAACACGAGATAACGAACCAATTGCACTTATTATCTGCTTTATACCTTTGCGGTTTAAGGATGTATTCCGCATGAACTGTTCCTAGCGCATATTTTTGGTTATTTTGTCGCCAAGCGATGAGACGATTTGTCCCTTAAAATAGACACAAGCAATGGACACGAGAGTTATGTTCGTTCGTTGTTCCACCCGAACTAACGAATGGCAAGCACAGTTCTCTTTGAATAACTTTTAATTTGGTTTGCTTTGTCGACTGACAAAGCGAGCTTACTGTTCTACTAAATTAATTGCTGCAATGGACCTATTGTAAACTGTTATTGGCCAGGGTTGCTTAACAACTAAATTGGCTTTTACCCGATTATCTGAGAATCATGGATAGTATGTGGGTTTTCTATACACATAAGCTCAAACGTATGAATTCAGCTACATGTATGTAAGTATTGTTACTAATCTCCAGACTTACACCAAATTATCCATATACGCTTATGTAGTCAAGTTAATGGCTCCAATGATGATAATTTGCTGAAAATGAAAGGCTTTGTGGTTGTGAGGCCGCTTCGCCCGGTGGAGGATGAAAATGTTTTATAGACAGCCTGTACTGATTACAGAAAACGTCGACTGCAGGTCAAATTTGATATTTTTTGTAGCAAAATCAAGTGGAAGTGCCTTGATAAATAAAGTGCCATTATGATCCGAATCAGTGTCTAACAACTTATTAGCAGCACAATTGATACTGTCACGTAAAATTTAGCCACTTTACCTTTT
The DNA here is from genome assembly GCA_947308005.1 of Yponomeuta malinellus. NCBI lineage: Eukaryota > Metazoa > Arthropoda > Insecta > Lepidoptera > Yponomeutidae > Yponomeuta > Yponomeuta malinellus. The sequence continues at coordinate 9,374,032 of OX370994.1, forward strand.
GGTTTTTCCTATAATATATTTAAAATACCTATGTATGGAATGTGAAGAGTGATTTTACCCACATTAATTATGTTTCTAGCCTTGTGACTAAACAAGGGAATAAATAAGGTAGTATAAGTAATTAATAATATCTGCCAGCTACATTACGTATGCAAGTGTAACGTTATACAAACATAGTTATACTCTGAGAATCTCCGTTAGCAATATTATATTACTGAGCGAGGCTCTCGTCTTACAAGATAAAAACCAGTCTGATATCCTGTCGCGGATTCCTCGCCCCTTCTACCGCTCTGAACTTAATAAGGATTCTCTTCTAATGAGCAACAACTAACATATCAAGTCGGGTTTTCCTTCACTGTATTCAAGTGAAATGCCTTCTCCCCGCGATAGCTATCTTAAACTCCCTAATTATACTGAGAGTCTTTACCAATCAATAGAGCGTATGTTGTGATGACAAATCAGTTTTCTCCCTGACAGTCACATTGCCACCGCCGCATTGTTTGCGTCTATACGCTTATGCGAGAATCAGTGTGAGAATGTTTAACACAGGCAATGAATACCTATGGGAAATTAAAAGCTTTCGGTTAGCGTGTGAACTGCTCGAGAAACCGTGCGCGGGCGCACCCGCCCCGCCTCGTCCGCACTTTCCAGCCATTCTTGGAGCTCTCCAGCTTTTTTCATACGATTTCTTACGGTCTTTAGCGTACGATCTATAACCGTTCGATGATTAGCAGCTTTCTTTCTGCGGGCGTCTTTCACTATTTACCCCACTAACTCCATGAGAGTTCAAATTGAAACGCAGTAAAAGTAAAACATTTATTGCCATGGTTGATGTTATTAAAGTAATTACTGTTTCTTAATAGCTGAGATCACCTATCTTATATATCAACAATAGTGAAGCAATAAACGCACTTAAACAATTAAACTGCGGCGTGTATTTGAGAACACAAATAGTATGTACCTACATAGGCTCCTCAGAATTCAATTGAGCACCAAGGAGCGTCGAGCGCTAACGCTGCAGGTGTACGTCAAGAATTTAAGATGCACGTTTGATTGCGCAACTCGATCTGTGATCTCGCCTTCGGATGTTCCCATCACCATTAAAACAAATGCTTCACCTCGCCTCACGATTCCAGTTATATTTGTAACTAAACAGTTGCGATGTGTGGTTGATGGATTTTGTTTGATAAGTATTATTCGAACTGTGTGAAAGTTATCAAATCGATGGTGTGACATATTATAGTGTGAGGAGCACGGCCCGGGCGCGGGCTCCCGAGGTCGGATGCGGTTAATTGGCGAGTAGTCGCTGGCCGGTTTGTCCAGCGGTCATTATTACTATGGCCAAGTTCTCTGCTCACCCGCTCCAAAACAAAAGTGCTTCTATTTCCTCCCAATAACAACCAACACGCTGTAGAGCTACGGTAGAGATAAGTTTGTTGGTTCGCGTCGGACTATTCCTAGTGGCCAGCTATGTTCACCTCTGGATGCGGGTCGCATACCTGAATACTGTCATAGTATTGCTAATACGTTATAAATGTCTTTATACCTGTCATGGTTAAGAAGGCACATATGCAGCAGTTGAGTAGGTAAGTATCCCATTGAAGGCAAAAAAGTAGTTTTTCCTATATTTCAGATAGTTGGCGAAACATCGTATTGTTAGTTTTGCATTAAGTCATTAATCTGATCTTTAGTCATTACCACATAGGGAATGTATTAGCAAAGGGCAATATAGAAAGTATCCAAACGGCGTGCGTGCATGCAATTAATGTTGATGAAGCGAAAGCGATCTGTCAGGATCGTGGCAAGTGGTAGTAAAGCATCCTTGCTGCCTACCCCTCTGGAAAACAGGCGTGAGTTTATGTTATGTTATACCGTGATAGTTAAAAACGTAGATGGTATTTTCTGAGGTTAACACGAGCACTAGACATAATACGAGTAAAACTGAATTTGAACGGATATTTTGTCGGCTTATTGCAAGAATTCATTAACCGACATATTCACTATTGGGAGAAAAACGACTTTTTAGTTCGTGTTAGTTAATGGTTGTATTTCCTCTTCCTGATAACATCGTTAAAATAATGCCTGATATTAAAACACCACTATTGTATCATTGTTCAATACATCTATATGTCCATACCTTTAAAAAAAGCGGTTAGTGAGCTTTTGCAGTAAATGACTTCTTGCAGTAAGCCGACGATTTACTCGTTTACTTTTCCATTTTACAATTTTCCGACGTTTCGTTAGTTTTGCAAGTACCGTGGTCTCGGTAGACTGAGGTAACAGGCGTCTTTTTGAATGCATTAACTGTTAGTTTATTACCCAAAAATTATTAAGTTACGTTCCAAAAATATTTTGGCACGTTATGAAATTTAAATTGGCACTACAATAATTATATATAAACTCAAAAATACTGATTATTAGTCATTCAAATTCAATCTACAAAACAATTATTTTATATAAACTTAAAAAAATATTGATTATTAGTTATTAAAATAAATCTACAATCACACTTCTAGCAAGGGGGTCTCATGCACTTAAGCACTGCTTTCCATGCTGTAGCTATGTTCCAACCACGATCTCTATCGAAGTTTAGCCCGGTCCGAGAACTTGAACTTTATCAAAATGAAACAGTCCGACGGAGGACCGTTTCTTTCCTAGAATGATACGCGAGGCAATAGTGATCCGCCGGCATCCAATTTCAAATAATTTTTGCCGAGGATAGTAAACAAACAGTTAACGCTTTCAAAAAGACCCAAGTCACCTCAATCTACCGAGACCACGGGACTTGCAAAAAAAGTACCGAAACGTCGGAAAATTGTAAAATGGAAAAGTAAACGAGTAAATCTAGCGCTAAAAAATGACTCCACGTTCAATTGCAGGAAGGCGGGCGGAGCTTGTCAATTGTGTTACCAATCGGAGCGAGTTTAGTATTATCCGGCAAAGTATTTATGCACCTTCTACCGTCAGACCGCCATCTTGCGAGGTATCTAGACATTTCGATGGGTTATATATACACCATGAAGATAATGGTTTGTCGTTGTTGTATAAAACCAATCATAAGTTAAGCTGTCATTTACTATCGCCCAATCAACGTTCACGTCATCACGCATGGCGCATAGACCGAACCAATAGCGGAGTGATTTACTCTACTGCGTAAATCAGCGTAGGTACCTACAGACTAATAGAGAAGACGGGCCCGTTTTTGAGAGTGAATTTTGTAGGAAGAAATACCTACTACTATGGTTTTTTTATTCGTAGATATTACGTAATTTATCTCTGAATCTTTAGTTCAATCCATAAAACTTACCCATCTATCATCAAATTTTCATCAATCATGGAAATTATAGTTAGGTTATTTGGTACTAAAACCCCGGAACTTGAATCCAGCATTAAGTTAATAATGTAATTTGGGATTGCTTTGTTTATTTAGGTACTGCCTCGTTCCTTCCCCTAACTTTGACAGATGATAGTGATGATTAGAAGCGCTGAAAAGTTACAAGTCTCGTGAAACCTGATGCCACGGGATAGTTCGTACCAGGCTTCCCGGTTAAACCGGAAATTAAGCTCCCCTTTTCGAACACTGCAACCGTCACCGACCCCAAAGTATTATTCATTGTGTATCCTAGCAATATTGATCCGTTGTTTTGGAATAGTGAATTTTTAGTTATTGCTTTATTCCTACTTCACTCATATGCGTGTGTTCCTACCACAAAACATATTTTCTCTGTTCTGTGGTTCCTACGCATTATAATGATCTACTTGGTCGACTCATTTTCAATCTATTTCGATAGGCGTCTGTAGGCTAGCAATATTACACCTATCTGTTGAGGCATCCGTCAGATCAACAGTTTCCTCGTAATGTGGAAACAGGTTTTGTTTTGACTGCATATGATATCTCTCAGGTTCTCGGAAATAATTTTTCGTTTTTAGTGGGCTATTTGGACGAGGCCATTGCTCTGGTGAAAAAAAAGTGTATAACAGTTGGTCGGGGCCGAGGTTCATGGTTGAGCGCCGCCGCCACCTGCGTGCCGCGTCGCCGCCGCTGCCACTATTGCGACCAGCCAGTATTTTCATATCTCACTTGTTTAATGTACCTATAATACGTTTTTCCTACATCTATGAGCAGACCATTATGGTTTTCGTTATAGTCATTATGGTCTTTACAAACCATTGATTTATAAACGTATCTCACGTATGTGCATATCTACTTCACATAGGAAGTACAATGTTCTGGCGGGAGCGGGATTAGAACCTGCGCCTTTCACATATCGTACAAGCACTGTAAAACTAAGCCATTCGGTCCTTTGGTTAACATGGTTAGATGAATTTGTTTATCAGACCTGGGACTCCGATTTTAAATCAAATATTCTAAATATTATATAAAAGTTTACTTTTCTCTGTCTTTGAATTATATCTAAGTTACGTGATGTTTGAGAAGGTTTCTTAAGGAGCTTAATCTCACGTATGTGCATATCGGTAGCCTCTATGCAAAATATCGTAAAGCATGAGTAATATGATGTTGTAGCTTTTGCCATCGACGTGACAGGTTATTATTGGATAAGCTGAAGTTTATTGCGTGTATTGAGCAATTCATGCTCTGATGGATGACAACATAAACGGAGAGGAATCAAATTATTGACGCCATTCTTGGGGCAGAGTTCCTTATTGCGCTTACACGTATTACGTGGTCGGTGAAATATTTTGTGGCAGCTTGAGCATTCTATTACCATCAGAACTTTCACCTCTGATTTTGTCAAGTTGAATAGATCGTTAGTGTTTGGAACAGACGTTAGAGTTATGTATGTGGGAATTTGCCTGTTTATGCGTTGCATATTTTTTGCTAAAACTTTCTAATAGCAGAATTAAATCGTGGTTTGGAATTTAAATAATTAAATGCGTGAGTTTGATCACTTCCTCATTTCTACAATTAATGAGTAATTTTATAATTTGCCATTTGACCTCCTATGTAAGATGTAAGCGATCTGAAGATTCTGTAGAAAGCAATCCTTTTAGATGTATGTAATGTACATAGGTAAACGGATTGCTGAAGTGAAGAGTCTTAGCTAAATAAGGTTAATCGTGTTAGTGCAGCGTGTCAATGAATGTTAACAAGCGTTGGTAGGTAGTTAACGCCGTAGGGTATTGTAGGCGAAGTTTGCACACTATTATTCTGCAACACTTAGAATTGGTGTAATAAGGTCTAGTTTTGTAGAGCATAGGATCGCGGAGGCTGCGCGGGCGTGCGAGGTTATTGCACCAACTGTGACCGACGAGCTGCACTCTAGCCTTCCCTTCCCGCCGCCCCCGCCCCCCTTGCATCATCTGCCGCGAGTCGCGTCCTAGCGAGCTTTTGTCAACGTCGCCGCCCGGATTGTGCTGCGCCGTAACTGCCGTTATTGATGTACATCAAGAGGAACTCTGCCATTTTGACGCACGTTTGCCTGCAGTAAAAAGTTACATTGTGGGTGACGCCGATAGAGGCAATCATTATCCAAAACACAAACACATTGACTAAGCCATTGAACCTTGTTGACACAGGTGCTGAGACGCTCGCCTATACCAACATAATGTTCGTAGATCAGAAACACGGTAGGTATACAATGCCTGACAAACTTGAACTAATGTATTTGACTTCGCGTGGACGTATTTCGGGTCTCATGGGGATGCGGGGTGTAAAAATACTCTTACGTGTCAATCGCACGCTCATCCCGACTGCGCGGTTTTTTGTTCATGTTATTTCTCAGGTACTATAACTTTAAATACCTAATACTACGGTAGTGAATCGACCTTTTATTGTATCAGAATTAGTACTAGTGAATAATATAAGGTCATAATGTCAAGGGAATGATCGCTTCGCGAGTGGCGAGGCAGGTTGCTTCACGCGCGCGGATCTTGTACAATATTTGCCTTTTACCCAGTCATATCCAGTTGTATTTGTGGAATGCACTTCTTGCGCTAGAAGCGGCCGTTATCCGAGCTATGGGACATACATTAGCGCGTCAGCATGACCTGACAGCGGCAGCCGCGGCCATTACTAAATTGTTTGACGGACACTTGAGTCTTGAGTGGCTTCCTAATAACTTAATTCCGACCTATTTTCTCCTTCGTTAATTCGTCAGTAAGTAGGGTCGCTTATTAACGTGACATCCACTTGATGATTCTTAACCGTGTCACCTTTGGTTTCGATATGTTCAAAAACATTTAATTACCTCTTGATTTAATTGCTACGTATTTTTTTAGAGGCATTAATGTGTACCTATTCCATAGAGTGGTAGAGAGTATGATTGCTTTGTTCTATAATTAAATATTGTATGCGGACTATTTTATTTTGTAGCATTTCATGTATGCACCTCAGTGTACTGTTGTGAAATAGAAACCATCTTCAAGGCTCAAAAGCGATGCATTAGGTCCATGTGCGGCCTTGGATCCAGAGATAGCTGCAAATGTTTTTCCCGATCCTTAAATTTACTCACATTGCCGTCGCTCTATATTTTTGAAGTGGCAATATTCGTAAAAAGCAATCCAGAGCTATTTCAAAAAGCAGGTCAGACACATGATAAAAATATGCGTAATAGAGATGGATTGACAGCACCTATATGTAAAACAGCATTAAAGCAAAATAGTCTGCTATGTATGGCTCCCAAAGTTTATTATAAAGTACCGGATGAAATTAAAGTCCTGAGTCTAAATATGTTTAGAAATAAGTTACGAAAGTTATTAATTGAAAAATGTTATTATAAGATCCGCGATTTTGTAAACGATAGACTATGATTAGTTTTTATTTTTTATTACTCAATGTTCAATTCTACTCTTTTTGACATTAATTACTTGATATCATCAATTTCATGACATGTCAATATCGATTAAGGCTCTGTTTATATATTATTTTAAAACATTAATGCATACTGTAATTATTAATATCATAGAATATTATGCAATCTTGTACGCCCAAGGGCATAGCATAGTGAACTTACATCTATTACCTAATATCTATATATACCTACACTATGTTATACACTGAATAAACTGACCTGAACTGTACCTTGAACTTTGATTTTGAATGATTTTCTAAATAGGTAATGTTAGCTACTATTTATTATCATTGAAACTAAACTGTCTACCGGTACTGTCCATACCTAGATATAAGTCTATATCTATTTTGCACCGTTATCAAGGCGTACAGAGTGCGCCAGGCCAAGTTCTCGTCCCGGGGCACCCTGTGCGGCTTGTTAAAATTGTCTAAAATGTCACGAAGATAAGAATTTGGCAAGTTTTTATATATCAAGTATTCTTTTGGGACGAGAAGTTGCTCAGTTTTTTTTACATGTATGTTTTGGTGGGACATGATCTACTTAATGGAATTGGTTTTACCGCTTATGTACTGTAGTACGCTAATTGTTAATATCGAAACTAAGGGAAAATATATTTATTTATTATACTCTTTTTCATCGATTCCCTAGCCTAGCTGTTGATCGACTGACATCTAAAACAAAACGTAACGATTCCCTTCAATATATTATTATTCAAAACATGACTAGATGGCTCTGCCAGCCAGCTTCTATAAAGAGGAATCGTTACATTACAGTACATACGTTCGACTTAAGCCGGGTTTCTTGATTGTGTTTTTAGATAGATCGATAGATAGAAATATTTATTTAACGACACAATACTCAAAACATGACATAAACATCACCCATCCTTTCATTACACAAAATTGTTTTTATTTTACTTCCCCTAATAAGGAAAATGTTTTGCGTATGGAAAGCGCATTGTTTTGTTTAATAAAGGAAGTGCAGCGCACCATTGCTTAGACCGTACTTGTTGTGTAAAATCTCCTAAATTAAAAAATACCTGCATTTTGTTAGCCAATATAGTGGAAATGCTTAGTTTTGCCTATAACCAAATAGTGCACTAATTATAATGATTACCTGCGAAGTTTGCACAACGCACATCGACGGATCAATAAAAATTTCGGCATTTCCTTGCACGCACGTTGCACCTTCTTTCCTTATAAAGCGCATGGATACCTACTATAACTATGTAATGTAAAACCTGTATAGGTCCTGAAAATAGCATTAATTTATACAAAATCAAAATCTCTCATGCTCTCGAAACGGCAGAGAGTTTCTACTCATTAATACGAAAAACTTTTGCTGTAGGTACAACTACAAAATCGCAAAAAAAACTGTTGTTCCACACAAAACTTTCTACCTGCGACATCAAAATTGTCGACCAGGTAATATTTCACGATTTCGAAGTTGCCCCACCTTCATAAGCACTGTAGGGCACAGACCTTTTCTCAGAGTGAGAGAGTATGGGCTTAATCACCACGCGCGCCCACTGCAGATTGGCGATTTCAAGCGCTGAGGTATGTGAATAACCCAGACACTCAGGTTTCCTCACGATGTTTTCCTTCACAGTTAGCGAGTGGTATTGCTATTATAACTTCACAAATGTAAATAACTTAGAAAAAAAAGTCATAGGTATATGCCCGCACTGCGAATCGAACCTGGGTCTCTCGCTTCCAAGTCCAATGTTCTTGAATCCCCAGTAGGCTACCACCGCTTCCCATAAAACCAATAAAAAACCATATTATTCTCCATTTCGGGAAGATTTTTGTACACCCTGTGTCCACATAAGAAGTAGATATTTATACAGGCTGTAACAAAATCCCCATATAGGGTCTCTATTGGTCAATATGAATAATTTTCATTATGGGGAAAACAAAATCGCGAAAAAAAATCAGCTGTCCATACTAAAGTTACCACCTGCGTCGTAAAAATGTATGAAAAAGCTGATAATTTTTTCGCGATTTCGGATTTTTGTCCATAGTAAAAAATTGTTGTCCATAGTAAGCAAAATGCTTACCTAATTATTAACATTTCGCCAAAAGTATGAAACACCATACCAGTGTCATCCTTCGTGATCTTCAGCGAAATAGACGGCCCAGTTTGCTGTATTAACGTGTTAACCTTTATACAGGGTTATTTTTAAAAGGGCGGTTCCTTGTACACTGAAATGAGAGTTTGTTATTTACAAGTTTTAGTCCAGGACTTTGGATTTTTTTTTGCTTTGCAGTGGGGCTGTCTCATAGTATAAGCAGCCCATATAAATACGTTCCACTTCCCAAGCCTTCTCTCAGACAGAGAGATCCTTGGATCGCCT